>OZ005661.1:213290886-213930886 GCA_963930645.1 Salticus scenicus | reverse complement strand
AATATCGTGTAAATAGCATGGGCTTATAAAATACATGGTTCAAAACTAAAATATTTAATAGATGCTGAGATACAGTCATCTTTAAAATCGTAGTTCTTAAATACTAATAGCAGATCCCACCTGTCGTCGATAAATATCCAGATTGAAGTGCCCGGTAAAGATCTTCCTGCAGGCATGGGAAACCTAGACCTGATGCAATGCGGGCGGGAAAAGAGATGCCGTAGACAGCGGGTACCCAAAGCGAGGTTTGGAGCAATTTCATTTTATTTTATTTTTATTTTATTTTTTTAATTTTTGTCTATAATGCGGTGTAAAAAAATAAATATTAATTCGATTCTTTCGAAAATTCATTTAAATATAGTGACCAGCGAAGCGGGCGTAGCCTGCTAGTAAATAAATATTTAAACGAAATTATTTGTAATAGTTTTGATTATTATTTTTAATAGTTTTGATTATTATTTTTAATAGTTTTGAAATTCTAGAAATAACAATTTTCGCATGCAGTCATAAGCATTTTAATTTTGTTTATTTATTTATTTATTATTATTTTTTTTTTTTTTTTTTTGAAAACTCTAATTATAAAGAACTAATTTTTCAAGCAAAGAAAGAAGAAGAAGAAAAAAGAAAGACAGAAAGAGAGAAAGAAAAAGACAGAAAGGAAAGAAAATGTGTAGCAAAGTATTACACGCGTGTGTGTGTGGGGGGGGGGGGGGGGGTTTAATAACGAATAACCAGAATTTTTACATAATTTAAAACAAAAGTTAAAAGGAAATAAATAAATAAAATAAAGTATAATTGTTACTAAATGCTAGAATGAACACGTATATCATGCTAATTACATCATAAATTATCTCTAAAAAGGGTTAAATTATAATATTTAATTGTAATTAAGTTATAATTATAATATTTAATTATAATTAAGTTATAATTATAGATTAATGTTAAATTATAGAGTTATAATATTAACTAATGATATTAGTTAATATTATTTTTTAATTTTCAAAAGTTCAAAAGATGAAGAATACAAATTGTTAAAGTAGATAGCCCCCCCCCCCCCCCAAAAAAAAAAAAAAAAAAAAAAAGAGAGAGAGAGAGAGAGAGAGAGAGAGAAAGAAAGAAAGGTAAAAGTAAAAGAAAAGAAAGTCTTATACATTTTATAGAAACCCAAATTATCATCTTTATTATTACATATTTTTTCCCCTTTTCATTTCTACACTTTTTTCCGTATCTTTCTTTCTTTTTTTCAATTTAAAATTAGAAAGATGACTTTTTTTTTTTTTTTTTTTTTTTTAACTTAGAAAGATCACGCTTTTTTTCATTTAAGAAATAAATGAAAGGGGGGAAAAAAAAAATAGAATTTGTCAAATGGTAAGACATTTTATATTTAGAAAAAAAAAAAAAAAAAAAAAAAAAGAAAGAAAGAAAGAAAAAACATACGTTAATAAATAAATTTAATGTTGTCATATTTACATTAAACTTTCAAAATACAGAGATAAGCTTCCAAAGGTTTTAAAAAATAATAATCGAGTTTACTAAGGAGCGGTAATTAGTATCGTCTGCAAATGAAAACTACAGCCCCACAGGTTCACGTGCGAAAACCGAAAAACTGTCAAGAGACCAAGTAAATTCTCCATATCAAGTGAATCGTTTGCTGACGCCTAAATATACCTGAGACTCTTCCTACGCCACCACCCCTCTTCTCCCCTCTAGTCATCACTAGTACTGTCTTCGCAGAAAGAACACAAACCCTCCTCTATCACTACACCACTTTAACTTTACGTTTAACAAGCTACATTAATCTACGTACATGAAGTCACTTCATATGGGCGACTAAATCCATTTTTCTTTTTCTTTCTTTCTTTTTTTTTTTTTTTTCAAACGAGCGGTGGAGAAGAATTCTCCGTTTCTTTTAAAAGTGTGAAAGCGGAAAATATAAACAATGGCTCAGAAAAAAAGGAATAAAAAGTAGAAAGGAGGGAAAACCAGCTCTTTGGCGTTCGAAAAAAGAAAAATACAATAATCCTTAGGCGCTACCGCTCCCTTGTGCTTAGCTATAGCGTTTTAACAGTCATCGGCGCAAGACAAGAGGCGGAGCTTAAAGAAATCCCAGGCAACGCCTTTCCAATCACATGCTCGGTTGACCTGACCAATGACCGATGAAGATAGAGAATGAGTGACAAGCTGGATCTGATAAAATACGATATCAATTCATTTCCTTCGCGGAGTTTTTATATTTATTTATTTTTTTTAATCGGCATTGAATCTATGGAAGCTACACGGGGAGGCATAGAATAGGATTTGTGCGGATTTATTCTGCTTTCCCTCCCAGCCATTTTACTTTTCTGAACCACCCTCCTATACCCCCCTCTTTTTACATTATTATTTTTCGTCTGCTAACCGTTGGCTGCGGTTTTAAAACCAGAATTTGAATTATTTTTATTTTATTTTTTATTCGAGTTAATTTGTATTAAAAGTTTGATAAATCGTGCCGAGACAGTTACGGATGCGGTTTTTGTTTTATTTGTGATTTATTTGTTTCGTCGGTAGCATATTGAGTGAGAAGTAATTCGAAAATTTTTCTCTTCCATGCGTTTTTATTCTTTTTTCCGAAAAAAAAGGGATGTTTATTCGAAAAGAATTTTATCGAACATTCAGTTATTTATGTCGTCTGATAAGAATTATTTACTTTGTTAGGGCTTTTCATAGAATCGTGTTGTGATTATGATTAAATATTCATTATATATATTTACATACATAATATAATGCATAATGACACAAAGTAATTCAGCTACGCCAGTAAAACTTAACTTATTTAATCTTGTATCTTAAAATGGTAAATAAGCATTAGATTTTCCTTAATGCAATTATTATTATTATTATTAAGTTTTAGTTTTCGATTAACGGTTTGAAATATCATATTCAAATGTATTTCGATATACTACAGTACGTTATTAAATAATAATATAATAATAATAACAATAATATAAAGCAAGAAAATAAAATATATTTTAATTTTATATAAAAATCTTCATTTTATTATTATTATTTTTTTTTTCTTTCTTATCATATAATTTTGCATAGAATTTAGGGAGAGTTGAGAGCCTTATAAGGCAAACTAATTTAACCAACTATAGTCCTTTTCACTAGCACAGTCGGTTCAAGGTCACGGAATGCAGAGAGGGAGATCACGTGACTGAGATCACATGCTAAATTCCATCTAGTAAGATGTCGTTGTTTCTTCAGTAACCTAGCAACGGACGGGAGAAGTGAAATCGTAGTTCATCTGGGCGTGGCCTTAATACGACAGCCTAAAGGAAATAGAGTATAGCTCCACTCATCATATGTCGTAGTGACCTCTGCTCCTTCTAACTGTTATGTCAGTTTCATTTCTTTGGATTCTCTCATAGTTTTCAGTTCTTATATTAAATAAATGTTCTTCATATATATTTGCAAGTATTAATTCACCGTTATATCAAATAATTTTAAAATATTGATTTTAATAATGACTTTTGACGAAGGATTATTAACTGCACGTATATCATTCCTCCACAAGCTACATGTAAATACAACACAGACCGTTAAAATCAAGTATAACTGAATTTACTTTATTTATATGTTTAAATTTATTGTTATAAGTAACATAATTGAAATACCATAAAACTTCCATAATTATAGAAAAATCGCACTGTAAATATTTTATTTTTCACTAAATTAGAGGCATAAGATGTAATTTAAAGTAATAAGAAACTAAAAATATGTTTAATTATTACATTAATATAATTTAAATTTTTAGTATATAAAGCATATCTTACACTATGTGCTTTCATGATAATAATATTGTGTATTAATAATAATAACGATAATAATCAATTAACATTTGTAATAAATTTTGTTTTGGTGCAGTCTGGAAAACAACCTTCCCAGTAGAAATAAAGAATATGTTTAGATGTAAATATCAATAGTGTGGTTAATATATCAATGTGGTGGGTAATATATCAATGTATAATACCCACATATCAATATATATGTGGGTATTAAATATCAATAGTGTGGTAATATGAATATACTTTAAACTATGCTATTTTAAAAAAATAAAATAAGTAAATAAATAAATAAATAAATTTAATCATCAACAGATATTTGAAATAAATTTGTTTTGCCACAACCTGTAAAACAACTTTTCCAGTCGAAAGAAAGAGTATGCTCAGAAGTAAATATCAGCAGAAAAAATTGAAAAGGTAAATATCTGCTTTTATTTTATTTTTTCTTTCTTTCTTTAAGATTCATTGCAAATATTTTATCTTTCACTAAATTAAATGTTTAAAAGTCAAGATAAAGTATCTATGCTCTTTCAAAAAAAAAAAAAAAAAAAAAAAAAAAGACAGATATTTGAAATAAATTTGTTTTGTCACAGCCTGTAAAACAACTTTCCCAGTCGAAATAAAGAATATGTTCAGAAGTAAATATCTGTAGATTGACTAAAGAAAAAAAAAGTAAAATCTTGTGATTTTTTCTTTTCTTTTTAAGATCCATTGCAAATATTTTATCTCACTAAATTAAGTGCATAAAAGGTAATATATGTGTGAGAGCATACTTTAAACTATGCAATTTCAAAAAACAAAAATAAAAATAAATAAATAAATAAATTTAATCACTAACAGATATTTGAAATAAATTTGTTTTGCCACAACCTGTAAAACAACTTTTCCAGTCGAAATAAAGAACATGTTCAGAAGTAAATATCAGTAGAATGATTAAAGAAAAAAAAAAAAAATGAATAGGTAAATATCTGCTTTTTTCCCTTTGAGATTCATTGCAAATACTTTATCTTATTTCATTAAATTAAGTGTTTAAAAGGCAATATGAAGCATACTTTAATTTATGTGCTTTAAAAAAAAAAAAAAAAAAAAAAAAAAAAAGACAGATATTTGAAATAAATTTTAGCAGAACCTGTAAAGCAACTTTCCCAGTCGAAATAAAGAGTATGCTCAGAAGAAAATATCAGCAGAATAATTAAAGAACGAATAATAATAATAATAATAATAGATAAGTTTCTATCTTTTTTTTTTTTTTTTCCTTAAAATTCATTGCAAATATTTTATCTCTCACTAAATTAAATGCATAAAAGATAATATAAATATGTTCTTTCAAAAAAAAAAAAAAAAACACTAACAGATGTATGAAAAAACTTCTTTTGAAACAGCCTGTAAAACAACTTTACCAATCGAAATAAAGAATATGCTCAGAAGTAAATATCAGTAGAATGATTAAAGAAAAAATAATAATAATGGGTGAATTTGTATCTTTTTTTTTTTTTTTTCCCTTGAAAATTATTGCAAATATTTTCTCTCTCATTAAATTAAGTCATAAAAGACTATATAAAGTATACTTTAAACTATGCGCTTACAAATGAAAAAAAAAAAGAAAAAAGAAATAAAGAAAAAAAAGAAAAAAACACCAACAGACATTTAAAATAAGTTTATTTTGTCACAGCCTGTAAAACAACTTTCCCAGTCGAAATACAGAATATGCTCAGAAGAAAATATGAAGTAAAAAATAAAATTAAAAAATAAAAATAATAAATTTCTGCCCCCCCCCCTTATTATTTTTTTTTTTCTTTTTTTTTTTTAAAGATTCATTATAAATATTTTATCTCTCACTAAATTAAGTGCATAAAAAGGTATGAAGCATACTTTAAATTATGCACTTAAAAGAAGGGAAAAAAGAAATCATCAACAGACATTTGAAAAAAATTGTTTTGACACAGTATGTAAAACAACATTCTCAGTTGAAATAAAGAGCATGATCAGAAATAAATATCAATAGAATGATTTTAAAAAAAATAAAAAATAAATAAAAGAACGTTAAAGAAACGTTCTGTGGGTATTTTATTTATTTATTTATTTATTATTATTATTAATTCATATAGATTCACTGAAAATATTTTTCTGTGCATAAAAGGTAATATAAAACAATAATCATTTTAATTTATTTAATTTAATGCATACTTTAAACTGTGTGCCTTCAAAATATCAACAACTACTGTAACAACAAGAATAATAAATAATAGATATTTGAAAAAAAAAAAAAAAAAAACTGTAAAAGATCCTTCCCAGTTCAAACCAGATGTATGCGCGGAAATAATTATCAGTAGAATAATTAAAAGGGAGGAAATTTAATAAATTTTATGTTATGTAATAAATGACTTTTTTTTTGGCTTAAAATATTTGCTTAAAAGTATTTGCTTAAAATATTAAATTACTGAGTAATATATTTCCTCTATATTTGACGAAACTTGAGATACCTGAAAATAGGGGATATTTTTCAGCAGAAAAGTAAATTTTTTATGTAGTTTTGAATGCGAACTAAAATTTTCAGAATAATAAAAATAATTTTTTTAATTTCTTTTAGTTGATCGTATCTGTTTTACTTTTCTTTTTTTATTCCTTAAGTAAAACTGGTGAAATTAAAAATAATCAGAACTATGATAATTATTCCTAGTTTAATTTTTTCATAGACTTTACACTAAACAGAATAAAAATGAAGTTACCACTTTTTTTTTTTACTTTTTTGTATTTATTTATCTGCTTTGTAAGCTTACTTAATGCATTTTAAATGTAATATTCAATATTATTATTGTTATATATTTAACCGCATTTTAAATTGCAAAATGAAATGCAATCAAAAATAGATGTAATTTGGATTACATACAATTTAAAACCAATAATAATAATAATAACAATAATAATTATTATTATTATTAGATTTTAATCGTTTCCACAAAAGTTATAACAGTAAAAATGTTTTTGAAATGCCTGAAACAGGACCTAAAAACGTTATTTTCCTCTAAAAAGTATAGGTGCTATATTTTCCCTGGTGGTAAAGACTTAAGCTACCATTTTATTTACAGAAATCCCTTCTCTTTATTCTATTTAATATGCACACCAAGTTTTATTAAAATTCACATAGTAAGGCCCAATTTAGAACATTTTTTGTAGAGACTTTATGATTTATATTAGTCTGTATATCTCTTATATTATTTATTACTGTCTTTATTATTTGTGGCACTTTTAAAAATAAATAAATATCAATGTGTTCTTGAATATATGTAAATTAAAAGTAATTTTAATTGACATTTCTAATTATAAATTCATAATGTTTATAAAATAACATATTTCTTTAAAAAATATATATATATATTAATGAACGCGTAATTCAGTTTTTATTAACCTTCATAAATTTTAATTAATATCATTAAATATTTATGATAAATTATAAAAGAATTTTCTTTTCGGAGCTCCAAGATTTTATTCTGGATCGGTGTTACTAACCGTATGGTAATTACATACTTCCAAATTTCTTAATTTTTAAATAAGGTTTCACACTAGTATTTTTTGATAGAAATGTTTCATATCAATTTTCCTCTATTAAATAAAGTGAAATTTATTACAGAAAATCGCTGGCCTGAAGTCTCCCACCTAAATCGAAGATATGGCAACTATTTATACGATAATTATCCTATTTTTGGCATCGCTGTTCTGGATTTTGGATAATTTCGCTAATTATTAGTTAATTCATTTATCAGATTTTGCTTATTATTGCTTATTTATTGGGTAATAGTGGAACAACAACTTGAGATCCATACAGTTTTCTTCATGAAGCTAAAAGAAGCGAGATAATTAATGATTTTAAAATGTTAATAAATAAAATACAAGAAAATATTGTGTCTTTAGAGGCGGAAATAGTGGTCTTATTAAAAAGGAATTTTTTTTTTTTCCCCATAACGCCAAAATATCTCAAGGATTTTGAACATTTAACTTATTATTAGTGTAGAAGCATAATAACTTTATGAACTCTACATTTTTAAATGTTTCTAGTCCCATCTAAAATTTTTCTTCTTAGGGAAAAGTACATAAATTTAATTCTGGAAGGAAATGTTTGACTTTGGATAACACTACTGCTTCAAGGCAATCCCTTTTCTTCTAGGAAATTAGAAATCCCTAACAACGATACGAAATCTGAAAACTATTAAACAAGCAGAATAAAATAAATCTAAATGCCTTGCTCGAAATTATAACCGAAGATATTAACATCTGCAATCCCCTTTTTCCCACAGCCATTTCTAACAGATCCTGGAGGGATCGGAATGAAACAAATATGGAATTAGTGGAGAACAACAGCAGGTAATTAACCTAGAACACTAATAATGTAAAACAAAAAATAAACATATTATCGCCTCACACCGGAAAATTTCACAAACTTTTCCTGTCGAAAAGAATTCATCTTGAAAGGCGCCTATCCGTCTGCGACTTTTTCAGAAATCTCCCGCATTGAGAATAACCCAGACAACTTGACAAAATCTCAAAACCACAAGATACAACTTCGGCAAATAGAACAGACTTCTAGATGTCACATACTGAACGATAACCGACGACATTTTTCGTCTGCCATCCCCCTTTTTCTTCAAAACTGCGATGCCTAATCGATCAATCGCCTTGGGGATCGAACAGGGGTCTACTCCAGTCACGACAGTGTCACACTCGAAGCCCAATTACCAGCGACACAGAGGGAGAGAGCAATAATAAAAGGGGAATTAAGTAGATAAAAATATTTCTACCCCCCCCCCCCTTCCTCCTTGCCAAAAGATTATTTTTCCTCCGGACTGCAGATACGCAAGAAGGAGAAATGAATGCAATAAAGAAGAAGAAAATCGTACCTGTTTTGCGACAAGGGAATATGAAACCCATTATCTCATGATGAACATACACACAATGAACACAACAAAAAAGTAGGAAACGACTTTATTTTGTTTTGAGGCAGAAGTTGTCGTCTCTCAAACCTCTATTAATAAAACAAAATATGTTTTTACGAATGACACCAGGTTAAAAGAATGGCTTTTTTTATGTTATAACAGAAGGCAGTGCTTCCAAATTTAGGTACTTTTTTATTCAATATCTACCACTAAATTTTAATTGTAATGGTTATCTAAGCACTTCGAAAATAAACCAGCTAATATGCCAAATATCATTCCTCAAAATTATTGGTGATTACACTGTTTTGCCTGAAAATTTCCCCCAGCACCATCTTTGCAAATTCTTATGTAAAATGACCTCCTGAATCCGAATATAACGCCCATTTTGCCCTATCACACACCGTTTTATAGGTACGGCCCCCTATTTTTATCACTTTTCGGTAATTGTATGGCTATAAATTTTATTTTTAGTGGGGGGAGGGGGGAAGGAGGAATATTTTTTAAGTGTTAAATATCTTCTGAGGGGCTATAGAGTTGGAAAATTCTAAAACATGAACATTTGCGGAAAGGAGAAAATTTAGGAGGGGAGGGATTTGTCACTGAAATTATGTATTATATTTCTTATATTTTTTTAATCTGTTACACAGGTCGACATGTAAAATTTTGATTTTATAATTTTGACTGATCTTTATGTTTTTTGGTGTGTTAAAACCGAAAATGAAGTCAGTTTTTTTCTATCCCGTATAGATGTTTGTCAATACAGGGTGCCTACTAATGTAATTTCTTCCATTACTCTTCGACCAATTAAGTTATATGGTGAGTTTTATAGTATGTTTTCAAGATTAATTAATCATGGATACCTATTGTTGTAATAGCGCAGCACTAGTGCGACGTAAAACCATACTATCCACCCAACCAACCTATTGTTATGATGGTATATGTAAGAAACTGTGTCGGTAAGCACCCTGTATTGTCAAAAATCTGTACGTGAAAGTGAAAAATGGGCTGCATTTTCGGATTCAGCACATAAAAAAAAAAACAAAGTTCAGCTAAAATCATCAAATCAAATTTTGTCAACTTCAATTTTGTAGGCCTGTGTTATTAATGTTATTTATTAAACATTATATATTTATTTGTTTTTAAGTGTTAAATTAATCCTTTTTCATTCTCCGAATCAAATTTATGGCCATAAAATTACCGAAAAGTAATAAAAATTGGGGGAGGCGTGGTATCCCGAGAAAACGGTGGATGATTGGGAAAATGGGAGTCCTATTCGGATTCAGGAGGTCATTATACCAGCAAGAATGGTATCAGGGCTCGAAATTTTTATTTATTTATTTATCTTTTTATTTTATTTTATTTATTTATTTATTTATTTATTTATTTTTGCAGCACAGTGTTATTGAATAAAAATGTCTCAAAACTTGGCAATACTGCCAGAGGATAGTATCTCTTAACAACCTAAAAACACATTATAATTATAAACGAGCAGAGTAAATACTGTTTATATGTATCATTTGGTGAGAACAGAAGTAGTTAGCTAAGTTCATACCGCCTACTAGATTCATGATTATTAAAAAATAATTCTCTTTATGCACATTTATACAAATTTTTTTCCTGTACCATCATGTTAAAAATTTAGAAAAAGCAGGATGGCACCGCAACCTGTAAGACAATTTTCCCCAAAAGCTGATAGGCACTAATTTAGGTCAAGGTGTAACTACATGCCAATTTGTATGAAATTCTGTGCAGTAGATCCTGAGATACAGTTACGACAAACTTTTGTCATACACTCACACAGAGAGACGGAGAGACAGACATTTTCTAAAAATGGTCAAATCGTGTTCTACAGCTCTCAAAACGTGTAAATCCATCAAAAACCAGAGGTCAAAAATTTTTACGAATCCAATACATTCTTCTATTGAATATAGAAGAAAATAGTAAACGGAGATGTTAAAAAATCTGTTTCATATATGTATTTTAATGACTAGTATTTATTTAATTAATTGATGGCACCAATATATTTGTGACTTAAAAATGCTTTTTACAAAGTATAAGAACATTCATATTTAATTTTTACATTAAGAAATTAAGCAATAAAAATAGATTAAAATACAGAAGATTAAATATCTCGATTATATATACTTTTAACGTTTTAACTAAGAATCACTGTAAATTTATAGAAACTTTGAATAAACATTTCAGAAAATTTACAGAAATTATTTACAGTTTATAGTGCTCACCCAAAGTTGGACTTACAGAAATACCTTGTAACGTCTTAACAAAATATACAGGGTGATTATAATTAAAGTTACGATTTCAAAAAGCTATAATTTTAAAACTACCCATCAGAGCGATTTGATATTTTACCAGAGAAATCGCGAGGCAATGAAATTTTGTTTGGAAAAAGAAAAAAAAAATTAATTCCAAAATGTGCCGTTCATTATCCGTAAAGTATTTGTTTCATGAAGCTCCTCTTTTTCTCTTTTCACTATGACTGTTTCCGCTGTAATAGATGTATTATCATCTCCATAAACTTTTCATTTATTTACTGTCATTTATTTCAGAACTATAAACAAAGTAATATCATCTATAATTAAATTTGACCTTGAACACCGCGAGTGAAAGATTTATAGACTCATAATAACTTTTTCTTCTCTCTAAATAAACATTTTCAAACCATTATTTATTTTACAGAACTATTAATTTCAAACTTTATGGGAAATCATGTTATTCTAAATTACTGTTTTATTTCTTTCAACGATGTAGTTTAATGATATTGTATAAACAAAATAAGATATTAACTTTTCCTTTCAAATGTCATAATATAATATAATATAACAATTTATGATTCATAATGATATACTTAAAAATTGTAATTTAAATTCTTCTTGGCAGTCTGTAACATTTCCTCAACCAGAAAGGATGCATAAAAATGCACTCCTAAAATATACACTAATAAAGCTAATTACAATACAGAATTATTTGCAGATTCATTTAAACAAATTCAAATAATTATTTTTTTATATTATTAGTTGTAATATATGCTTATTAGAGAATGCTTAACAACTTTCAAGAAAAGCCTTTTTGGACTACAATATGCCGGAGAAAGAAGCTCCTACTGCACTACTAAATTCAAGGTAAGTGAAGAACTTATTATTTTTCTTTAAAGTCTTACCTTGTTGTGATTTATTAATAATAATTTACTCAATACGCTGTAAACTCGCATTCTTGTCTTTTTGCTAAAAAAAAATTGTAGTAAACTCTTGAAGTCTATTTATTCCTGCTGTTCCGTTTTGTTGCTAACAACATTCCTGTGTTCACTGTTAAAAACGGTTTCTTAAAAATGAGCTAAATTGTCTCAAATTAGCTGCGAAATAATATATACACTTAAATTTGAAAACCCATGTACTCATTTTTGTGTATATTAACGTATCAAACATGGGGATATTGGGATTCTTATTGGTCAACTCAATTTTTGAGCATGTCAATATACTCAAAAATGAGTACATGAGTTTTCAAATTTAAGTATATATTGTTTCGGAGCTATTTTGAGACAATTTAGCTCATTTTTAAGAAACTATGTTTTACAGTGTTTAATGAGTCCATTTAGGCGTTTCCCATGACATTACCCTGAAAGCGCCATCAGAGTTGGCCAATTTTTGCCGAAGTGGAAAAAACCATGGTAAAAACCGCGGAAAAAACCACCCCGGCAAAAATAGTTTTTGCCACAATTTTTGCCAGTGGCAAAAATTACCAGCATTTCAAACAGGGTTTTAGGGATTTTAATTACATGATTTTAATATTTAAATTATAATTTTAAACAAATTAAAACCAGAGATTTAATTACACTCTTGATCTGCTGATTCTTATGTAAATCATTAAAATAATGCATTCTAAAATTTCTTTAAAATGAAATTTTTAGCATCAACAATTAAGATAATTTTTTTTCATTTTTAAAAATATTTAAATTACCTATCTAAAAAATATTCTTCAATAATTAATTACTAGAATATTTGTGTTTTTCAATGTATTACATATTTTTGTTTACAGTGGGGAGAAGTCAAATATTGAGTAAATTATTGACTCAGGTGTTCTAAAATTTGCCAGTCAGTCACTGATCATGCATTTTTTGGAATTGAAATGTAAATTTCAAGTAAACTCTCTCTCTCTCTCTCTGAATATGTCTTACCAGGGGTCGATTCAGGTTTTAAATTTTGGGTCCCCTTTTTGTGAAAAACAAAATATTTTTGTGAATTTTTTATTTATTTTTGTGAAAATATATTTATTGTGTAAAATCTTCCATTTTAATAGTCATTCTAAGTAGTTTTTAAATATCAAATTGAACCAATTAATTTAAAATACTGAAAATGTAGGAAAAGGATTACTTTTATAAAATAAAAAGGCTCATTTCATAACTTTAAATTTTGTGTAGGGTCTCCATTTATAGATTTGAATTTTGTGAAGGGTCCCCATTTATGGATTTGAATTTTGTGAAGGGTTCCCATTTATGGATTTAAATTTTGTGAAGGGTCCTTTTTTATGATCTGGAATTTTGTGAAGGGGCAGCAAAGGGGACCCAATTTTTACCTGGATAGACTCCTGCTTACTTAAGATTTTTTTGCTTCAATAAAATAAAAATATAATTTTGTAGTTTTATTTTTATGGTTATGTTCAGGGACTGACAAAGTTTCAATATCTTAGGGGCCAGAAATACCGAATTATTTCTATGACAATACTCACAGCAAAACTTAATAATATTTCATAATTGTATAATTAATGCAGATCATTCACATATTATTTTACATTGAATAAATGAACTATTCAGTTAGAAATGTGAACTAAGGAAATTTTTAAGAAAATAACTATTTTTTATTTATAAAGATAAAAACAAACTATTGGGGAAAAAAAAAATCCACAGAAATAAATATTATTTTTACCTTTAATATAATCATCAAATATATTGAGAGTGTTTAAGTTTTGGCTTTAAAATACTATTTGTCTATTAATTTTTCAGGACAGAATTCCTTTAAAGAGAATCCATTTGAGAAATATCATACTATTTAAACTTTCTCGTTGTAAATTCGAATATAGTTTGCTTTAGATAGTGTTTATGATGCTTGAATATTGTTTAACACAAAGATATTGACATGGAAAGTACCAGTATAGTAGTAAGAAGATTTATCAAATATGGAAATTTATCTTTCATGGAAAACATCTTTCAAAAACAGAAATAATTGTTAAATATTTCAGAAAACACTAAACTCATACTATTCATTCAATACATCAGCAATGTCATCTTTTATACCAAGACAAGAAGGTGAGAGGAAAAACAAAATATACATAAAAAATATTGTAAATGCATGAAATTTTTTTTGTCAGTGTGCCGTAACTGGTCACCAGTGGATATTTATAGTCACCCTGGCACCCAGAATTTGTCGGACACTGGTTATATATTATTATTATTAATTAATTAATTATAATTACTTTTTAAATTAAAAAATCTTCAAACATTTTTTTCATTGAGGTGCCAAAGTGTAAAAGGGTAAATATTGAAAGGCAATTGTGTTGTTCTAATTTTATTTTTCCACTTTTCCTAATTTTTTCCATTTTTGCCAATTTTTTCCATTTTTTCCACTTTTTGCCTGGTTTTTTCCACTTTTTGCCGCTGTCCTGGCAAAAATGCATTTTTGCCGGCAAAAACCCAACCCTGAGCGCCATCTATAGGAGCATGTTGGAACTTACCTCTTTCCTCCCCTAAACAAAATTTCATTGCTTCACGATTGCTCTGGTAAAATATCAAATCACTGTGATGGGTAGTTTGAAAATTATAGCGTTTTGAAATCGTAACTTTATTTATAGTCACCCTGTATATTAACACTAATTTTATTATGGTAATTATCGGAATTATAATCTTTCTGATAACCTTTCATTAACCTTTCTAGAACCATAAGCTACTCAAAGAATTTTCTATACAACATGAGCATTATAACAGAGGCATTTTTATCCGAAGGTCATAAGTCGGAAAAAAAAGTAAAGAGACATTTCTTCCATTATACTTTGTCTGACCTACATTTTTTAACGACAATGATTTAGAAATCATGCTTCTTGTAAATTTACTGAAGCGTAAAACAGAAATATATATATATATATATATATATATATAAACTCTTGTAATCTTTAACAAAAAGGGATATCTTAAAACATAAGATTGTTATGTTACATCTGATACCCAAAAATATTGTTTGTAAATGACATTTCAGATTTAAAAAAATGTGTTCCGATACAGTCTCGTTTTAAAATCTCATCAGAATTTACTTTATTATACATGAATTAAATAAAGATTTAAAAGTTTGTAGCAATCAGGCAATTTCTGCATGCATTTTGTATATTTGCTATACTAGTTACTCATGCATATCAGTAATTATCCTACTGATTAGCAGCACATTTATAGTGTTAAATTTTTATCTTAAAACAAAAATGTGTCACAAGTTATTTATATCTAACTTTTATTATCAAGATAACAAAAAATAGTGTTAAAGAATTTATTTTTGTAAATGTTACAATTATCTATGCATGAATATTATTATGCTGCTGATTATCATCGTAATGTTAAAATGTAGATAAAATGTCAAAAATCACTGATGCCTGTCTAAGAACTGTCTGATGACTGTCTGATGCCTGTCTAATAAACAAACTATTCTGTTGAATTAAAGGACTAAAAAATTCCATGAATTATTTAGTGTTTATGATATGTAATTCAGCTATTCTCCTAGCTGTCAAGTTTTTCCCTTTTTCAATAACACTTTTTTTCTTTTTTTTTTTTTTTTAATGGGTATTTTAGCTTTATTCATTTACACAAATGAAAATTTTAAGTAAAACAAACAAACAAATATATATATATATATATATATATAAAGAAATAATGGTTTTCAAAAAGCGGTAAGTTTGGCAGCTATTCATTGTAACTTTTTTTTTTTTTTTTTTTAAATCAGATTATAGCTTTTTTATTATTTAGTTGTTAAAATTTAAGAATGATGTAAATGCCACAAACCTAAACATAAAATCTTTTAGCAGAAATATATTTCTACTTTTGGCAACCATTTGGTCAAGGATGAGTGGATTTAACGTCACACTAGAGCTGCGCAGTGGGCAACTAGTGACGGCAGGCAACATTTGGCTTAAGATGCCATCATTCAAATTCTGATGCTATAACATCTGAAGCTGGTAACAAACAGTTTGTAAGGATGTGAGGCTCACACACTTAAACGCTGGAAGATGCGTCAAACGTTGGAAGTCCCTGAATGTCTAGTTCAGGTAGTGATGGTTTTGGGGAATAGTTGGAAGTACTAGATGGAAAGCTGTGAAAGTTACGAAATTCGGCTACCTCAGTTGTATCGTTGTTTTGTAACGATGGTTTAAAGTAAAAATTGTGAAATGGTTCTCCAATCCAAGCTATAGAAGAAGCGCGCTTTCAATGCTTGGGTGTGTTTAGGAGAGAGATTATGCCATGTGTCATAGATGTTTTAACAAGTCAAACCACGTGGTTGTGGTTGCTTGCAGATACAGTTTTTTCATTACAAGTGATAGTTAAAGCGATCCCACTGGGTTGTCAACGTCCCCACCACCGCACCACCCTTTTTTTTTTTTTTTTTCAAGAGTTCAAATAAAAAATTAGCAGTAACACTTATTTCTTTCATCGCATTTCCTGCATTTAGCCGTCAAAATGAGTGATCAGGAGGGTGCTGGAGACATGTAATCCTTAAGTGTAATCCTTAAATGTCTCCCCCCTTCATCTTATAGTTTGTTTAAAATGTAAAGATTATAATAGTTATTAGCACTGTAAATATAGCATTATGCTTTTTCTTTTCACCTGCAAATAAATTCTATATAATTAGTTATTTATGCTTATAGGTACGATTATTTACTCATTAGTATGATACAGCTAAATTATTTTCCATGTGCCAAAATCACAGATCTCCATCTAAACAGCCTCGCAAACAGTTATTGTTAGCATTAGACAAACAGTCTGTTCTATTCTATTCCAAAGCAAAGAGAAACGTCATACATGTGTTGTGCTAGTCTTGCTATAATGTTAAATCGTGACTTCGTATCTCTCATCGAATGTGTAGAAATTAATTCACGGAATAAAGTACTTGTCTCCAATCCAGTTTTCCGAAAATTTATCCAGCTATTTTTCAAAGGTAATAAATAGGTATTAACTAAATTATCCTTATGCATTGAACAGCTTTTTTCTGATAAATTAACTCCGCATTTCTAAATCCTCTATTCCTGAATAACTTAACTCGTAAATGCGCAAAATCGATTCATCAACAATAAATATAATCAATGACTACTATACCAAAATGTCAAGTTAACTAACCTATTATGCAACAGTTTATAAACATTAGTTGTATAAACCTATAGATCTAACAACTTTTGAACTATCTTTACAAATGTACATAAAGCGAACTTGTTCACATGTCTCTCTTCATATCGACATCACATAAAGGTTCTTTTACAATGTTCATGCAAATCGACGTAGTCATGACTTTGTAGTTGCGATGAATAATTAATCAATCGAAATGAAGTCCTGTTTCCCGAGTAACTTCCATCAAGTCATAATCCACGTGACGGCTCTCCAAGTATCTGAACGAGCCAGCAGCTGTTTTCATTTGGTTTCTACTTCCTCACATAATGTATACCACTCCTCAAACGTCAGGCAATTAATTCATCCGGATATGAACCTTTTCTACCAAACGAAGCAGTATTGCATCTTTGTCAAACACCCGCACACTGGTAAGGATTTGCCATAAATTGTGGTTGAAACACACAAGAGGGAGGGTGAATTTCTGATGAATTTTGTGGTAGTAATTATTCACTCCAGCGACTTCTTGACGTATTGGAGGCTTGCGACGTACTTACTAATTGCAAAGATGAATGCTGATAAGGCCAGGTATAGAGCCTTATCTCCACGGGCTAACGAGAATTTCTCTTATCTTTAGCTGAGTAAAAAGAGAAAAAAATATTTGACAGCAAGTTGCCGGTGATAAGTACACAAAGAAGAGAACACTTCAATTCCTCCCCCCCCCTCTTTTCTGATTTTTTTTTTTTTTTCACAGTTAATTGAAGCAAATAAGGATGCTGCTTGTAAACAAAAATGCATAAATATCTTTTGAAGTTGCCGATAAAGAAAAAGTGGAATTAAACTCGTGTATCAGTCACTGATAAGTGTGGAAAAAAATATATATATTACTTGTCACGCATTCGTGTTGTTTTTATACGCAGCTTAAGGAATTCTTTGAAATATATTTATAATATTTATGATGTTTTAATGCTCTTGGTTCTTGGATAATTGAGTTGAGGTTCTACTTTATTTTATACACCAATGGATATTCAGTGGTTCAGAGGATGTGAATCATTGGTGAATGGGATGAATTGAATTTAAGCACATTATTTTTCAAACTGAAATTCAAATACTTTATGACGATCTGTGATGTTAAAAAAAAAAAAAAAAAAAAAAAACCTTTTTTTCAAAAATAAATACTATATCTATAAATTTGAATGTTTAGCTATAAACAGATGGTAATAGAAAGAAAGGCAACAACTTGATAACTTTTAAAATATTACGTTCCATGACATTTGTTAAACTATTTTCTTTAATTGTATGAAAAGTATTTTGTGTCCATGGGGTTGAATAGCATTTTTATACAAGATTTACCTTATCACTGATATATGTTACGGTAATTATCATGCTATTATTAGTGCCTGCTTGCTTATAGACTAAAAATATAACTTCATAGAAGAAAAGCGCTAATTTGCACATCAGATAGTGAGTTGCACTTTAAAGCACATGGTTCGCTGACCTAATACTTGTGACACTTTGCTTCACATTTTAAAGTAACTAATACTTCCCATGAACAGTTACGTAATATTATCAAATTGTAACTTTATTTGTAAAATGTAGCAAACAGAAAAATAATGCTTTTGGGAAACACATAGAAAGCGTTTTCTAGAATGAATGTAAATTATTTTTTAGAAATAAATTAATTCACACAATCTTTGTATCTAAATTTAAAGATAATTGTGACCAATTAACTAAAGAGTTGTTGGGTCATTCCATGTCAGATCATCACAAAAAAACCTGCATTTTTAACCCGACCCTCTCAGATTTTTATGAAATTGGGCACATTTTTTCGTCCTATTGAGAAATGAATGTATACCAATTAATAAGTCCATCTCTTTTAGTTTTTCATATACAGGGCTGCAAAAATGGGTGAAAAATGCAAATTTTCTTAATTCTTCTACTACAAACGTACCCATATTTTATTCCCTAATCAACTTAGAGATATAAAATTGATATCATTAGAAAGCTTATAATACAGGCTTTCAAATGATATATCACATGTATATATTTTTAAAATTTTTCATTTTAAGGTAAAACATTTTGATATTTGACCTTCAATAACTCGAAAAGTGCATATTTAATTTTCATTTAAAAATGACATGTCATTCTTACGTTTATTAACTATGATTATTGTAAGTTTCAACATGGGGTGGCCATTTTTTTTTTTTTTTTTTTTTTTTTTTTTTTTGTAAAACGTACGTTATGTTAGTATGGAAATACTGGTAGAGTTGCATTTTAATTTATAACTCGGCATCCCATGGCCGTCCCAATTAATTAAAGAATTGCTGTATAGTGCCGAATTGTGTATTGCTAAATGTGAAAAATGCTAAAATAGCTCTAACTATATAGTTTTAAATATCTATCAAACGTGATTTTAATAAATAGTTTATTAGTACTTTTGTATTTCAATCGAATTAATATATATATATTAATATATACGAATACGTGTGATGATGATATATAATACAGACATAATTTTGAATATAAATCTTATAATCTTAATATATATAAATCTCGTGTCACAATGTTTGTCCTCAATGGACTCCTAAACCACTTAACCGATTATAATAAAATTCGCACACCATGTGCAGTTCGATCCAACTTGAGAGATAGGATAGTTTAAATCTCAAATTATAGTCGCAATTTTAATTTATTGCTAATTATTTGTTATAATTTCAATATTTCATTATTTCAATTTCTAATTATGATTAAATTATTTTGAATACATCATTCGAAAGATATTTTAAAGTTCTTTTAAATTATCGAAAGTTTTCACCAGATTTACACGTTTTGAGGTGTCCTGAATCAGTTTTCTTTTATATCTCAGAAATTAATTTAAAAAAATTTCATAAGTAATACATCATTTGAAAGCTTTGTTGACTTGATACACATTTTAAAGTACTTTTACATTATCGAAAATGGAATTCGAGATTTCACCCGATTTACACGTTTTGAGGTGTCCTGATTAGGTTTTTTTTTTTTATCTCAGCTACTAATTAAAATAATTTTATAAGTAATAGATCATTAGAAAGCTTTTTTTGATTTGGAATCGAACAGTGGATTACAGAAATTTCTACCGCCAGATGGCGCTGTAATACATTCAAATTTCAATATTTCAATTTCTAATTATGATTAAATTATTTTTAATGCATCATTCGAAAGATATTTTAAAGTTCTTTTATATTATCGACAGTTTTCACCAGATTTACACGTTTTGAGGTCTCCTGAATTAGTTTTCTTTTGTATCTCAGCTACTAATTAAAATAATTTCGTAAGTAATACATCATTAGAAAGCTTTTCGAACAGTGGAATACAGAAATTTGTACCGCCAGATGGCGCTGTAATATTTTAAAATTTCACTATTTCAATTTCTAATTATGATTAAATTATTTTTAATACAGCATTCGAAAGATATTTTAAAGTTCTTTTAAATTATTGAAAGTTTTCACCAGATTTACACGTTTTGAGGTGCCCCGAATCAGTTTTTTTTTTTGTATCTCAATTATTAATTAAAAAAATTCATAAGTAATACATCATTTGAAAGCTTATTTTAGTTGATACACATTTTAAAGTACTTTTGCATTATCGAAAATGGAATTCGAGATTTCACCCGATTTACACGTTTTGAGGTGTCCTGATTAGGTTTTCTTTTGTATCTCATCTACTAATTAAAATAATTTCATGAGTAATACATCATTTGAAAGCTTTGTTGATCTGGAATGGAACAATAGATTACAGAAATTTCTACCGCCAGATGGCGCTGTAATATTTTTAATTTCAATATTTCATATTCTAATTATGATTAAATTATTTTTAATACATCGTTCGAAAGATATTTTAAAGTTCTTTTACATTATCGAAAGTGGAATTCGAGATTTCACCTGATTTACAATTTAAAGTGTCCTGATCAGGTTTTCTTTTGCATCTCAGCTAATTCAGTAAGACCGTTCAAAATTGGTATATGCAAGTTAATTAGGAGGGGCTGGAACGGTGGGGAAGGAATAGGCGCGCAGCGCGCATGGGTTTGGGACCCGGTGCGAGTTTTTACCCGATGATAAAAGATTTTTTTTAAATTTAATTTTCTTAATAAAAGTTTGAGTTGAGAAGGAATATGCGTGTACAGCGCACGTATATCCTCAAACGTGCGCGCGCAGCGCGCATGGGTCTGCGCTGCCGAAGGCAGTGGCGTCCCGGTGTGAGTTTTTACCCGATGCTAAATGATATATTTTTTAATTCCCTTTCTTGAGAATGAAAGTTTATGAGTAATAACATGGAATTTTGAGAAGTCATAAGGATGGTGAAGGAATACTTGCGCGCAGTGCACGGGTCTACGCTGCCGAAGGCAGTGGGGACCCGGTGCGACATTTTTCCTGATCAGATTTTTTTTTTCTTTTTTTATCACATGATAAAAATTAATGCAATTTTGAGAATTCATTAATTATTGTGATTCATTTAAAAATAGTTACCAGCGAAGCGGGCGTAGCCTGCTAGTGTATATTAAAATTTAAATGAAAGCTTATAATCCATATTAGCAAAGAAATGGATTTAATTTAAATGTAACAATATTACTATTGCATATCATAACCTTTTTCTAAAATTACAGTTTAAGTCTTTTCCAATATAAATTCAAAAACTAGAATAATATCTCAACATTAAATCAATGTGGATTTTCCAGTAAAGATTTACATTAAAAACAAATGTTCTGGAAATCGCAAACAAAATAGAAGTGGTGGAAAAAAAAAAAAAAATTTCAATGCCGCTATCACTAGAGATACCTAAAATTGACGCCCTCCTGTAAAAGTCGTTTTATTTGCTTATATTACATTAATGTTGTTTTTAAATATGTTTAATTATTTGCTGTTTTACCCAATACTACTAATTTTTCATTAACTGAATAATTATTTCGAAGCACTCAAGGTCAAACAAGTGAATCGGTAGTAGGGAAAGGGCAGAAAAGAACCAATAAGTGAAGACCGCACGTAAAATTTACGTACCACTAGTGTTCTAGGATTAAAAAGACTGAGATATAAGTAAGTTTTTAAATCAAACTAATATTATCATTCCCTTATATTGATTATCTAAACGAAAATAATAGTACATAATACTCCAATTCTATATTAGAATCCTCCGTTTTCATGAAATTTAAAATCCACATTACAAGCGTGGTTCATTTAAGTGTTTCTGTGTAATTTGTTTTCTTTTAAAATAATTGTTATGTTTCAGCATTATATGAACAAATTCCTAGATTATATTTCCAGAAACAAATAGCCTTTTCACTTAAAAATAAATAAATAAATAAAATAAAAATGAGCAAAATTGTATCAAATTTGAGTATGTCACATACTCAAAATAGTTCTGAAACAAATATACTCATATTAAAAATGCTATGTACTTATTACTGAGTATTTTGACATGCTCAAAAATGGAATCGACTATATCGTGAATCCCAATATCCCAAACGTAGATGCTCGGGCCCTCCGTGGCCGATTGGATATGTCACCACACTGCTAATCCCCTTCGAGCGTAGGAGAGCGGGTTCGATTTCCTTGCTGGCCCTGGGTGTTTTTTCCAATTCTTCGTATCGTAATTCTGTCATGTGCTATCTGTAATTATTATCTGACGAAGAATTACAAGCGGACTACGAGTCAAGCATACAAATCTGATGTATATGTTATCAATAAACAATAAACAACGGAGATTCTCACAGATGTATTTTGTCGCAAACCAAAATGAAACCGCCACGAAATATAGTTCTCAAGATTTAAAGGAATAAATTTTGTGTTTGAACTCTTTCCGCTTAAATTTGTAGAAATAATATCAAATCCTTCTTGTAGTTCATCATATTTATATTAAATTATGAAATGAACAGATATTAATTTGAAAACATGCGAAATTTTATAAATAAGACAAGCATATATCCCTTTTTGAAACAAAATTACTCATTCCGAAGTGAGTATGTCCATTTACTTACTTTTGTGTACTGTAACAATGTAACAAAGGTTAACTATCTTCCTTTCTAAGAGATGGCGATATTCGTCATTCTGGTAATGCAACGCAAAAGCTATTTAGCCGGTTGCAGAATTCTGGTAGAATAGCAAAGAGCTGTTTAGCCAGTTGTAAGAATGAGATTCGTTTTCACTTGCTGTTAAGTTAGTTAATTTGTTTGAAATTCTATCGCGATGTAGCTGTATGCAAAAGTTTTATAAATTTTAAGTTGTACATATGTAAATAATGTTTTCTTTTTATGTTAATTAATAACTATGTTTGGAAAACTAAGAACTGTGCATTGTAGTACTTATTTTTTAAAGTGTTCCATGCAGGACACGACTAACAAATTTTTGTGTCCAGGGCACTTTAAATCCTTCATTCCCCCTTAGAAGAGTCAGACTCTCCCCCCCCCCACACACACACACATACTCACAAACCCCAAAAACAGTCATTTATTAACATACAAGAATTTTCAACAGGCGAAAAAGCAGACCGAAAAATGTTATTTGGTCAATAAATTAATCTATCTGTTTTGGGCCCTAAAGACAAAATAATTACCGCCAGTAAGCTTAACAACAGATTTTATTTTAAAATTTTATTCATATAAGTAAAATACAGTTGAATTTTTTTTTAAAAAGGGAAGATTTAGGCTATATATTTCAACCATTAGTAAAATATTGCACCCCTCAGCAATTTTTGCCCAGGGAATGAGCCTCGGGTGGCCATGCAATAGTCAGACCTTGGTTCCATTATAAATAAATATTAAATTACAATAAGTCCGATAAGCACGCAGTTTAAGCCCCATTCCAGATACTTCAAATTTTGGAGAGACCTTATACATGTTTATACAACATATTGCAGATTATCATCACTTTACAATACAGGAGACTTTAGAGCGAAAAAAAATCTTTGCATAACTCACTATGTATTTGAAGAGCTCTCCAGGAGAGAAAAACCAACAAGGGGGAAAAAAATCTCAATATGATTAATCCTAAAGTATACTACTTTCCTAAAACCTATGCACTCATATTCACAATAGGGATAAAGAAGATTCGTCCTCTCTCTTTCTCTTTTTTAAATCATATTTCCATTCAACAGGTAGATGAGTGCACTCCAGATAGACTTTTGTGGGCAAGTATCCATCCCCAACTAAAGTACTCAATGAATTGATAAGGTTATTCATTGCATATCTATATGTTTATGCAAGATATCGTTATAAATCCCTAAAAACCTTTTTGAAATCCAATCGAGATCCAGATATGATCCTTCTTTTGTTAAACTTGATACTTTCTATAATAGACTGCTCGATATGGATTTTCTCGGCCTCTCGCCAACTCGCCACTTTCTCCTGTAACCGATAGGGCTACTTTACCTTTTCTTATGGATTGTATATATGTATTGAGAGTAGAGAGGGGGGCATCCGAAGAAAAGTAGGTGGCCAGGTATGACATTGCTTTATAAGCATGCTCTGAACGGAGACACATTCTTCAATTGGCAAAGCCATCAGAAGCCGCCCTTTTCAGCAGTTTTATGGAACTGCATATCGTAAAGTTTGGCAGAAAATAGGGGTGGATGGGATAAAGAACATACCCCCCCCCCCCTTTCTCCTGCTCTTGATTTTTACCGCTGTGTATTGGGGAAGGGGGAGGGGGCAAAAGCAGGGATGTCGTCTCAAACAGAAAATGTCATGAGATCTTGACGTTGCAAGGAGGAAAAAAAAAAAAAAAAAAAAAAAGAGGACGTATAGGGAGGGCTGGAGTAAAATGTTTCTGTCGATAAAAGACCTTTCAGCGGGGCCTTACTTGAATGAAATAACTTGCAAAATCTCTTGGATCTCCCTTTTTGGTTATTTTCTGACCTGGTCTCTCTCTGTGTCGACGAAAATCTTACAGGGGCAGCAGTCAAGATAGGATAAACGCAGAGAAAACGACAAATTGACATTGATGGCTCCTACGAAGAAATGGGGGAGCAGGAAGTCTGTTAATTTTTGTGAGTGGTAGGATTATTGGTTACCTTCGCCCACCAAAATTATTTCACCTTTAGATCGACTAAGAACAGGACAGTGTTGGCCTAAGGAGGGGGAGGGGAGGGGGTTGAACTGTGCTCTCTAATTGACCCTTAACACAAAATTTAATTTCATTTAAAACGATATTAAATTGATTTAATAATAATAATACGAAATAAGCATAGCAGGTATTTGTGCAGAGTAAATCTAGCAATTCAAACGTCATTTCTGACATCACATTGAAATTTTGTATAAATTTGAACCAAATATAAAACTATATTATATCAAATTCTTGAGCCATAAAATAATAATAATAATAAAACTAGCTAAATGCCTCTTGTCTATTCAGACTAGTATGCTGTGGCCACTACAAAATTTTTTTCCATATTCTTCTATACAAATTCACGCAGTATAAGTTATTTATAGAAATTATTTTCCGTGATAAATGCAGACGATTTTCTTCTCAAAAAAGTTCAACACTCAGTGTCCAAAGAAAGTCAATTTTGTGCCGGCATCTAAAAAAAAAAAAAAGCTTTTTTTTTTAATGAAAAAAAAAAAAAAAATCGTTACTTTTGTTTTAAATTATCACAGATCTATGATTCAAATAAAGATAGTACTGACGAATTCTTTTGAAATATGCCGGTATTAAAAATTTATTCTCCTGGTCTTTGGTACTTCCTCCCAGGAGGTAAGAAGTGATGGTATCCCTATAAAAAAAAAAAAAAAATCCTGATTGATTATTATTGTCATTATTATTATTATTTTATTTTGCGTATATATTTATCCAAAATTTCCCCCCATACTGTTATATTAAATATTGAAAAAAAAAAAAAAAAAAAAAAAAAGGACGTGAAACGCCATTTGTTTTGAGATTCGCACCAAAAGTTAATATGCACTAATTTATATCAAAGTGCAACTATACAGTTAAATTTATATGAAATTCTGTGCACTAGTTTTTGAGCTAAACTGCCACAAAAAAAAAAAAAAAAAAAAAAAAAAAAAAGGTCAGACAGGCAGACAGTTTTCTAAAAATGGTCAAGTCATGTCCTCGTCATCTCAAATTATGCAAATCCACCGAAAACCAGAAGGTGGAAACATTTACAAAAAAACAACAACATTTTGTTCTATTTAATACTGAGGAAAGTAATAATAAGTCATAATTGGATGATAGTTGTCGTTTATTATTACTTAATAATAATATTACCTATATATATTTCTCTAACGTGGTCCAGTTACGATTAAATTTTGTCGAAACGATATGACAGTGATGTAATTAATAAAATATGCGAGAATAAAAAATAATATTTATTAATGAACAATATTTACTCACGCAAACTCAACTCAATAATCTAATAAGAAAAAATGACGACATTTGTCTGATAAGAGGATTTTATGCAAAAATTTATTTCTAAAAGTTTTTGCAAGCATCATTTTAAACCTAGTAAGTGTGCTTTAAAGATATATACAGAATATGAATTATTATCATAAATTGACTAAAAACAGATCATAAAAAGTATAATTAAAATAAAAGTTATTTATTATTATTATTATTATTATTATTTTATTATGCCAAAATAAATAAAAATGTCATCGCCAACATGGCGACACAAATTTTAAATTCGTTCATGGGGGTCCTATACTAAAACAGTTCTGCCTTGCGGAAGTATAAAAACTGGGTTGGCAATCACGAACTTTATTTGTAAACCATTCGTTGTATGATTTTAGTTTCACTATTGCACACTATGAATTTGGTTCTAATAAAAATTTGGTGACTGGTGAATTAAAATTTTAATTAAGTGGTGAAATTCATATAATATTTATGAGTTTCAAAATTTAAAGGTGAATAAGAAATGAAATAAAATGCGAAAATTTTGCATGGGTTTGCTAGTAATTAATAATTTGAGATGAGATATAGTTTCTGGAATGGAGGCACAAATAACAAGAACACAATGACCGCACGACCCAGTACGAGAATGGGCCCTCAGTACCTTTTGCTCACTGACTGCACACTACCTACCAGGGCTTGACTAAAAAACTCCAGAGTTTATAAATATGAACGACATTTTTAATATGAATTACCACGGCTTGGAATAAAATCAAGATAAGGGTGTGTCCGTTTCTCACCTGCGTTTGCATTCAGCTCTGAAACTCACGTGACTAGCGGTCAGGCCTAAAGGCTTCGCAAAGTCTGAGAATTAAAATATGGATTCTTTGAACACAAAATTATTCTGTAGAGTAAAAACATCTGTTTATTAATGTAGCACATTTTGGCTTATCAGTTATATGGAAAACCAATTGCTGTCATAGTGGTGAACACCTTCAGAATCGGAGAAAAAAAAAAAAAAATCCGCTCTGAATATCCACAATAATTGAAAGTATGAATAATAACAGGAGACTTGGCGTTGGAATATTAAAACCCGAATAAATTACTACGTCAGAAACGCCAAAGAAAATATTTGTCTTTGGCGTTTCTGACGTAGTAGTTTATTCGGCTTTTAATTGAATGTATGTTTTATTTTATTTATTTATTTGTTCTCTCTAAACGTCAATGGGATTATTTTGTACAATAAAATTTAGTTCTTTTGATATTTTTTTCCCCTTCTCTGCCTCTCTCTATTTCCATTACTCTGTAGGCTAAAGCACTTTATATATTTATTAGTACGGTAAGACTATTGTTTTCAATCAGTGATTTTAGCTTTGTCTCAATTTGCAGAAGCTCATAGTTTGATTCAAGCGTATATATAATGATAATGTGTCAGGTTTAAATTCGCTAAATAAAGCTAAACTGTTCAAACGATTGCTACGAAAATTGGTGCACTTATTAATTAGCCTGGACAAAAACTAGCTAACACCGTATTTTTTTAGTTCAATCAGATAATTGGTTAAAATGGTATTAAATCGAACATTATTTTAACTTTAAAATTATTTTTAAAAAAAGGAATTTTTCGATTTGAAAGGAAATATATTTATTTTTATGACGAAGGGAAAAATGAACTTCTAACAATTTTCTTTTATTTAAATTGAGGAACAAAGCAATTCAATCACCCTTCCATATTTCTTCAATGCATGTCGTGTATATAGTACTATATTTAGTGGGGTGTGTATATACTATATTCTCGTGGTTACTATATTTAGTGGGTGAGTATATACTATATTCTCGTGGTTACTATATTTAGTGGGTGAGTATATACTATATTCTCGTGGTTACTATATTTACTGGGAATCTGCTCAGCCGTTCGAGCTGCAGAGTTATATTTATAAGGGAAATATAATGATAACTACTGTGTATTTAATCCTTATCTAACGACGATGATCTCTGAAAAAGAAAAAAGAAAGATTTCTCCTTTCTTTATGCTGCGAATTTCTCATTGGAATTTTCCGCCCCCCCCCCCTCCACTTATCTTTTCTTTCAGATTATTTGCTACTTCTCTACATAAACATGACATAAGCTGATCGTTTTATCCCACAGATCAAAAGATTATAAGAAAAAGCGAAAAAAAAAAAAAAAAAAAAAAGTAAATAAATAAAAAATAAATGTTGATCACAAATTTCGATTTAGCTTTCAGCTTTTTCATTGGTTATGAAGTATCTCTTACATTCGATTAAGATTCTTAAGATTCGATTTTAAATTTCGGTGAATGACTGTAACATTAGCATTATACCATAGATATAGTAATATATATAGATCTATCATCCCTATGTTATCGAGCAAAAAATTTTTGATGCCGAAAAAAAGTTCTAAAATTAGCCATTAGAAAGTATGGAATAAAAGAAAAAAAAAAAGGAAAACGAATTTGAAACTGTATCTGGAGTTTTTCATTCACCTTTAGTAAATAAATTATTCATAAATTTTATTTACTAAATTATCCGTGTGTATTCCTGTGTCTAATTTATACAGGGAAAGACAGCCATTAGAGTGACTTTTCCCGAGAAAAAAGGCATCCCTTTTCCCTCATCCATGATCAATCTATGTCTTATTACTAATATCTATGCATTATACATAGTTTGTAATAGAAAGGAGTATTCAAAATGAAATTGTATTTGAAACTATTTTGAAGCTTCTATGTACAAAACGAAATTCCAATTCAAGTCTCTCTTGTGTGTAGTCCATACACTAATTTGATGGCAATACGCTCTCCCGTTGATTGTTCGTTGAAATATTTCGTCAACTCTTCCCCACCTTTAAGATTTCTTATTATACTTCTCTACACAAGAATAAGCTGATAACCTGATTGCATTATCACACTTATCAAAAGATTGCAAATGGGAAAAAAGAAAAACGCACAAATTTTTATTTATCTTTCGGTTTTTAATTGGTTAGTATAATTGCTCGTATATTATAAGACTCGGTTTGGAATAGTCCAGGCTTATTTCAAATTTCTCCCGCTGCTATGTGATTCATGCAACCAGCTTTTCGTGGTTGTAATTGAAGTCGGTTGAAGAAATTTCACAAACACCATCTTTGACCTACGTTATTTTTGTTCTAGTGCATTTACTATTAAAACGAATATTCACTTACGTGGTGTTATTTTACTTCTGATATTTATGTGTCGATCACCACATCGAAAATTTATTTTCGACTTTGATTTTTTATATGACTCCAAGTCGTCGGGATGCACCCTATCCTTCCTAGAAGTTCTGAAACTAGTATTGAGTAACCCTGTATATTATGACAATAAATAAACAATTAAAAATAAAACGTATTTACTATACCATTCCATAGTCCAACTAGGAGAACATTTTTGCATACATCACAGATTATTATACAGATAGGACACTCCTGTATATTCAGTGGTAACCAAATTTTTATTACAGTGACCCTGTTGGCAACGGCTGTAAGTTTCTCAAGCTCTCCAGCTTACGCAACCGCTCGTCTTATTTTTATTGTATCTATGTTCATAGCGCATTACTAGTGCGACGTTAAACCCAATAACCAACCAACCAACCACTGTACTGATGTTTTCGTTCGGCAACTTTTTTATTGTTTACAAATTTGATTGTCAAAAGCAATTTATTTTAAGAAGCGAGTACTAAAAATTAAATAAATAAATTTCGAAAATATACATAAACAAGAATTTTTTTTTTTTTTTTTTTTTTTTTTTTTTTTCATTTTAAAGCATTTTGTATTATTTAAACAAAGCAATATTAAATATTTAAGATTTCATACTGCTATTTCAGAATTACAATTTATTATTTTAATTTGTACATGAATATGAATGTGTTTGGCAAAATATATTTTTAAACATAACAAAAATTAATGTTATTTCTTAGAAGAATATCTCTGAATGTTTTAGTATGGTTTTGTGTATTCAAAAATTGTAGAAAGTAAAGCAAAGAAAACTTCACATAGTAACTGCTACTAACTACCCGCGAAATGGAAAAACAATTTTCGATTAAATATGCTATACACCTAGACTTAAAACATGTAGTTACCCTCTGTTGACACTAGTGGCGCTACTACCTTTCCGGGTCGCGTCTTAGCTTCACTGTTCTATCTGTATGATAATCTGTGGTATACATTAAACCAGTATTGCCAAATTTCTCGAAACTATTAAACTCATTATCTATCTCTAATTTTTAATTGTAATGTTTGCTTAATTGTATGTTTGTTTAATCAACTATCATATATATCAAACATTATTATTCAAAATTAATGGTAATTATCAAATAAAAAAGTCTTTCCAAGTTGGCAACGCTGCCTTAAACTGCGTTTGCTTCCTAAACAACAACACCGTTTGCTTTGAATAGGAAAATCCTTTTCTGTCAGCGCAAGCTCGACGCCAGTCAGTTCTTTTTCTCTCTCTGTTTGACTCGATAAACGATTTTAAGCCGCATTAACGCCTATACTCCTTGAATAAATCATTAACACATTTATTTACTTTCAACTGACACGATAACATCCCAGCTAGATGAATGCTCAAGCGAAAAAAAGCACCGCCAGCATTTCACTATATCCCGTAAACATAAAAAAGCGAAAAACGGATACTTATACGTCCAGCTCCTTCTCAATCAAATCAACCACCCCCTTCTCTACCCGCGCCCGCAAACGTGTGTGCAATCGCTTTTGCACCTAATCTCGTTACCCTAATGAACAGCAAATCTATATCAATGGCTAGGCGTCAGTAACGAGATTATGGGTTGTTACACAGGGAGGGATATGCTTGTAACAGGGTAAAGTACCCGAGGGGGCAGGGTTACGGGATAAAACAGGCGAAATTCGGCTATGAAAGCGTGGTTGACGGGTTTCCACTGCATGCAGATTTTGCCAAGAGGAAAAAGGAAAAAACAGGAGAGATGCTGGTCTCCACCCATTACTCCTTACAAATTATTTTGCATCCTTTTAGAAAAATCTCCCTTTTTTATAAAGTGCCCAATTAGGAACGCTAAACTAAATGAATCATCAGGTAGAAGACCTACATCAAGATTCTTTTTCGAGACCTATATCATATTTCGCGTGTAAGAATCAGCTGTTTTTTTTTTTTTTTTTTTTTTAAAGTTACATTAATATATTGCACTGGTCATCATCACGTAATCAGTTTTGGTACGAAAGTAAGAGAATGGTTCTAAACTATCTTTTCTAGGTAAAAATTCTCGTGCTATAATGATAAAGTCTGTGAATATCTATGAGACCTCCGGGTTTTCTCTTAAGAATGAAGCTGCGGCTTCAGAGATTTTTTTATTTTTAAGTTCTATTTTCTCAGTCCCATTATTTTCATAATCGTAAAATACAGTTAAATATTTGTATGTTCTTCCTGAATTTTGTGCAGGTTGGATAAGTCCTGGATAATCCTTTACATGATCTTGTTCTTGAGTGGGTTTAACATCGCACCACAGCTAAAAAGGTGGCCAATTGGTGACAGTCTGAGATTCACACCTAAGGATGGTTCAGAGACATGCCTGCTCTTTCGCGGAGGGAATAGATAACCTGCTTTGGTAACCCCTTATGATATTAATTGTATGGAACATGGAGGAAGCATCTTAGGATTAATTAATCTGGACGTCACTGAAGCGGGGTGGGACAACACCTCCTGTAATAATGCCTCCGAGCTGAGCTTTATGTCACGGAAGGTCGGCCGATTACATCCAATCCCCACGAGCCAACATATGTTATAGGAAGTGTTGATTAGATAAAATCGGCCGTTCTTCTATGATGTAAAGTTCAGCTCGGAGGCATTATTAAAGGAGGTGCTGGGTGGGAGCTAACCTTTCCGCGGAGCATCAAAATTGTGATGGCATGTCTCCAAACCATCGGACCACCTCTAGGGCTAAATCCTAGACCGTCACCAACTGCCCATAGCACAGCACTACTGCGATTTAAAAAAAGGCCTTTAAGAGGAAATATATATGATGAACTTCCTTAATTGAAAAAGACGTTTAAGCATTAAAAAAATATAATATATTATAATGTTATATAAAATATATTATAAAATTAAATATGTATATATGTAGAACAAATAATAGCTAAAAAAAAAATGTTGAAATAATTGCTGATTCTTCTATTTAAATCTGATCCTCGCCCTGTTCCACCTGCTTGGTTGCCCAGGAGGCAAAGAATTGGCGTCTGGTCCTGGTCTCAGGATCTAGTCAGTCAGGTATGTACATTTGTTGTGCCTTATATGTATATAAAATAAATTTTCTTGTAATAATAACAGTAAAAAAAAAAAAAAAACTTGTAAACTCGCTTGTCTAAAATATTCGTGATATAAGGGGGTCGTCGAGACAAACAAAACAATCTCAATACTCAGTACACGAGCAAACTAAGTCTGATCGCTGTCATCCAGGATGATTCAGGATTCAAACAAAGCTTCTTGAATCAATCACGAATGTCAACAAATCATTTATAAGCACTTTCGAAATTTATTTACATAATTAAAAATTTTGGGACTATTTAGGCTTTCGCGAGAAGTATCATTTAAAGGCGACAAAAATTGAAAGAACTCCCTCTTGGTAAATAAATTCTATTTCAGTTGCATCTTCTTCAGCTCAAGAGTTCTTAAATCCTTCCCCGAGGAACACGTGCCTTATAAATAAACTTTCTCCCGAATTTTCTAGCTCTCTAGTACACTACATTAATTACTCAAAAGAATGATCTAAACAGCTGTTTTATGGACAAGCTACATGGGTTGCTGAATTCGAACAAACAGTAGCAGAAGCCAAGTGTAGACAGCCCTCCCCCTTTACTCTCTTTTCCCAAAGAGGGAGGGTTTTGACAAATTAAAACGATCGTCCATCAAGCAGGAAAGCCTTCTCCCTCCTTCACCGTCTACAGGCCTACACTTGATAATCCTGCAACCTCGTTGCCATACAGGGGCATTCGAGCAGTACTAAAATATCATTAGGAATGGGAGGATGGATTTCAAAGCTGCAGGGGGGAGTGAGGGGTACGGACAGAAATTCTCTTTTGTGGATCACCGTAGGGTTATTATTTGGTGCCCATTCTTTTTTCTTATTTTTCTTTTCAGCATTTTTTTTCTCTAATCTATAAATGCTTTTTTCTTTCTCCAGATATCATGAGTGAGGTACATACCGAAAATTGAGACGTCAGCGCTGGTGAGGTGAAATTGCTTGAGAAGTTCACAGGACATTGTCAAGTAACATGAAAAAGCCACGAATCAGTTCAGTTAAAAAAAAAAAAAAAAAAAAAAAGGAAGGGTGTTAAACACGGGGAAAACTGATTTTGACAATTCTTATTATTTTTTGATTTGGAAGCATTTTTCGGCACTTGAGTTTTCAGACATGCGAATGTACAATTTACAGCAGTAGGTAATAATTGCCGATTTTGTTTAATTTCTATATTTGGGTTGAAATAGGTTAAATAATAATAATAACTGAATATTCAAGGGAATATGTTATTTGCTTGATTTTGTTTGAAAATTTGTTTGAAAAGTGAAAAAATAATTGCGCTGCATAAGTGAAAAGCATATTTGTCAAAGTGGATGTATGATGCTCTTTCCTCTTTTGGAATGGCGCTCTAATTTGATAGAGAGTGGAAGTGATCTTGCCCAGTACACAAAATGCACAACATTAGGTAATGAGCAATTGTGGAAGCAAATTTTCTCATAGAATAATATGGGCCTTGGCTGTCGGCGAAAATATGTATTGTACGAAGAAAAGTTAAAAAGTTTAAGACACTTGTGCAAAAATAAAATAAAATAAAATACCTCGCAACGTAAAAAAAAAAAAAAAAAAAACCGGGAAAAGGAAAAGCTTGTTCAAAAATACGATTGGAATATTTCGCTAATATATATATATAAAACCTTTGACTTGAGACAGTAAATCTGGAGAAGAAAAAGTTTTTTTGCTGAGGAAATCCGAGATATTTCGTGTTCACATGCATATTACGTACTGTCAACAGCAGCGCATTTTCTCCTCTAACGCATCTCCATGTTTCAAGTTTCCAAATCGAGGCTCTTCCTTAAATATTCATCTCCCATTCATTTTGCAGTGAACTTTCGTAATTATAACCATGACACGAGAATCCCGTGTTTTTATCGTTATTTACACGCGGTAAGAGATATTCTCTATAATCCTACACTTGCGGCGGAAACCGTAACCGCCCTTCTAACCTTACGACAAGAACCACTTTCGCAATAATGCGGAGTCAAAACCAAAACAAGAGCCTTGAAAACGATCGAGAATGAGAGAGTTCTCTGTCGGGGTGGAGTAGCCTAAGGGGGTGGTCCTCGGAACTGGTTGAAAACGATATTGTCGTCAGGTTAGGGAAAGATGGATTATTTTACGCAGCGGACTGGAACACGCAAGCCACTCCAAGGACGGTTTCTCTTCGATGGCAACTTTGTCCCCCCTCCCCCAAGAGCGAAAAAAAAAAATAATAATCATAAAAATAAAAAATAATAAGTTGATGGAGGATCGGTCGGAAAAATCAAGCACGCGCGTCTGAAAATCGTACTTGGAAATCGAATTAAATGGGAATAAATAGGTACGATTCGACTGATGTTTCCTCGGAAAGTAAGCATTGTCAACTATCCGGATCATGAGAAAATACGAGAAGTGAATTTTTTTTTTCTTTTAATCAGAAAAGGCAACAACTTTTGCAGATTCCTGAGCAAGCAGTCATCACCAGTGTGTGGAAAAAGATTTTTTAAAGGGGAGGAGAGGAAGAAGAAGAAGAAGAAAAGAATGATACATCAAACTTCACAACGCATTTTACGGCGATTAAATGGCGTCATGCTGCTTATAGTTTGGCATGCAGATGTTTTGGAGTTTCTAATCAAAATGAAGTTTGTTAATTCTTATCGTCCCTACCGTCTTCTCCACTATTACTACACACCGACTGACGCACACACATTGATGCACCGGTACAGTGATGCCAGATGGTCGACAGTAAATTTCCCTATACAGGATTTTAAATTTCTCCAAATCAGGTTTTATTTTTATTTTATTTTTTTCCCAAAAAAACTCCCATCTCAATTTCTGCTAAAAAAAAAAAAAAAAAAAAAAATTAAAATATTTAACAGATATAAACCCAAAAATTTCCCCAAATGACGCTCATTTATGAAAAAATCCCCATATACAAAAATTACTTTTATATAGATACTAGTTATCGGAAAATTTAAAATCTGCGTAAAGTACTTCAGTGTTGAAGACGTACGCAAGATGTACTTTCATATCCTCAGGATGTCCTGGAGAGAAGGGGTACCTTCAAAAGCCCCTACATGCTGAAGAAAACTGTTAAAACTTCCTACACTTAGGGACAGATTCCTACAGTTGGCGATGCTGTAAACTTAACAGGTAGACCAAAATAAGTTTAAAAAAAGTTGTAATATTCCCCAGATTTCTCCCCAAAAATTTCAAAAATCCCCTCGAAATTCCCCAGAAACATTCAGTCCCCAAAATTGTCCCCAGAAACCCAAAAAATCTCCAAAATGGGGACAAAATTCCCAATCTGGCAACACTACTTCAGTACCACTATCAATAAACTACGTGATAAACAGAGCAATTGGCAGAGGCGGATTTAAATTAAATTGCGTCCTAGCCCTAGGCACATTCCGATATGGCATCCCCCCCCACCCGTCTTCTGAAATTCTGGAATATTATGTATAAATAATAATAATAATAAATAAACTGAAGAAAAACATATTACTCTTAAATATATGAATTACAGTGCAACTGCATATAATAATCAACATATAATTGAAAATTAAGCAATCCAGTGTTATCATGAAAAATAATGTTCATGGGAAAAAGAAGGAGAAACTAATTAGTTTATTTTATTTCTTCTACAAAGGTATGATAATAAGCTGAATTAAAACTTTTGTTTAATCACCAAGGAACAGAATAACGTCTTGATTATATTTTTACTAAACAATATAGAAATTATTTCCATTTATAAATAGATAAATAGCTTTATTTCAAAATAGCTTCTTTGCAGCTTACTAGCAGCAAATACTTACAGTACAATTATATCGTTCTAAATTTGAGACATCTTAGGCAGACGTTAGAACGTGTTTCCCAAACTAAGCTTGTTATATATATATATATAAAACTATCCAGTAATGCAGTAAAATTTTATTATTCTTAAAGAAGAATAAAAACTATTTAATGTATATTAATTTACTAACAAGTGGCAGATCAGTAAGCATTAGAAAACTTTTCTTTCACCTCTTTAAAGGAAATGATATTTAAAAAAGTTTTTTCATAAAAACCATCAGTAATGCTCTTCATTAATTTGTCATACAATGGTTCGAGGACACTAGCATCGAATATTTACAATGATATATCGTTTCATATGTGACTGATTGGTTAGTTGTGTGGCTGAAGGCCTATTGGTTACTCTAGGATATTAAAGAATCACCTATAGGTGGATTTCCCTCCGTGGGGGGGAGTGTCTTTTTAAGGGGTCCTAGCCCGTATCAGTATTTACTAAGTTTCGGAGAAAACCACGGAAAACTTCGAACAACTAAGTCGATTAGCGCGACGTAGGATCGAGCCCGGCACTTCCCAACTACTGGCTTTAAGCGCAGAACCACTCAGTCACTGGTGGGGCTCGTTCTATATGTAAGTTGGTTGGTTGGTTGTAGGATTTAAGGCCGATTGACTCCTGATGTGTCCTAGGCCTAGAGGGGGAATGCCCTCCGTGGGGGTCTTTCTAAGGGGTCCTAGCCCGTATTTACGCAAGTTTCGGAGGAAACCACGGAAAACTCCGAACGGCTAGGTCGATGAGCGCGACCTGGGATCGAACCCGGCACCTCCCATCTACCAGCTTTGAGCGCAGATCTATATGTAAGATGGTCGAGGCAGATGTTAAAAATAACCTTCATGTTATTCAAACCAAGATTGTTTCATGTATTAAAATTTACCAAGCGATGCAGTAAAACTTCATTTTACTTAAAGAAAAAAAAAAAAAAAAAAAAAAAAAACATTTTTAATGTATCTTAATATATTAACAAGTGATACACGAATAAAATATCATAATTTTCCTTTTCACTCCTAAAAGAAAATAGTATTTAAAAAAGTTTTTTCCATAAAAAACATCAGTAAGAGCACTTCATTAATTTGTCATATACGGTGGTTCGATGACATTAGCATCAAATAGTGGCAGTGATGTCGTTCTACATTTAAGACGGCCGAGGCAGATGCTATAGAACCAACCTTCGTGTTCAACAAACCAAGATTGATCAAGTTTGGCAAATGGATCTGTCGTCTTGAAATGGGATATGATTTTACTGGAACACAAACATTTGGTTTGGCTCTCAAGAAAAAGAAACTCGATGACAACAAATGTAAAACAAACATAAGTCAGTTGTTAGAAACAAATTTGCCGAGTGTTTAAAATATGAATACGCTTAATCGTTTGAAAATTTACTGTTAAAAATAATTCTATTCAAACTTTTTGGTTATTTTACCACCCGAAAAAAAAAAAAAAAAAAATGCATACTTAGCAATTATAATTGAATTTTTATTTAAACTGGTGCTAATTACATTTGGGGATCAATGACTCAACCGGTGGCGCTGTCATCCCATCTTTTCATAATTTTTATTTCGGCCAGTATAGGATAAAATTTCGTAAAAATAAGGATAATGAGAATGGGATTTATTTTAAAATTTTCAATGTAAAATTAATATATATATATATATATGACAGTAACAGTAAACCAGAATATATATATATATATATATATATATAAAGAGAGAGAGAAAGAGAGGGGGCTAGGGCCATCGCTCCCTCCATTTGGGCGTAATAGTTAACCTTTAAAACGAATGGTGGAACCATGGATATGTGATAATTAAAAACAAAATTATTATTTTTTTAACAAAAAATAAATGAATAAAAAAAACTTTCCTCAGATGAGCACAAAATTGACTTTCTTTGATCCTTTACTGTTATGCTTCTCCGAGATGAAAATCGTCTTACATTCATCATGGAAGATGATTTTAAGAAATAATAATTTATCAAATAGCACTGATCTGCATGAAAATTGCCCCCCCCCCCCAACACCATTTTTTCAAGTTCCTATGTAAAATGACCCCCTGAATCCGAATAGGACGCCCATTTTGCCCTTTCATCCACCGTTTTTATAGGAACGGCCCCCTATTTTTATCACTTTTCGGTAATTTTATGGCTATTATATATATTGTTTTTAAGTGTTAAATTAACTCTTTTTCATTCTCCAAATCAAATTCATGGCCATAAAATGACCGAACAGTGATAAAAATTGGTGGAGGAGGTGTCCCGAGAAAACGGTGGGTGACTGGGCAGAATGGGAGTCATTTTCGGATTCAGGAGGACATTTTACGTAATAATCAGTAAAAACAGTATCAAGGCTCAATTTTTTTTTTTTTTTTTTTTTTTTCAGCGGAGTGTAATCCAGTGCTGCGTGAATTTGTATACGAAAATGTAGAAGAAAGTTTTGTGGTGGCCTCAGCATACTAGCTTTAAATATGTTATTTTACCCCCAATAAATCAATATAACTGTGAAGGAAAATTATTTATATTCCTGTATGCATGAAAACTTCAAACACTCCGGTCAGAAATTTTTCCTTGTAAATATTATTATTTATTTAAATTTGCTCATTCCCCCCCCCCCCCCTCTCGACGGGGGCAAATTTTTTCTTTGTAAGCAACTTTCAAAAGAGCTCGTCGCTACTTTTAAAACGAATGGCTGAACCATCGAACTCCGATAATTTAAATTAAAATTATCGATTTTTATTTTTAACCCCCCCCCCCCTCAAAAAAGCACTTTTTTAAAGATATATCAAAGAATAAAAGTGACTTCCTTTGGATATTTAGTTTCATACTACTTCTCTAGAATGGAAATCATCTACATTCATCACTGAAGGTAATTGTAATGAATAATTTTTATTGGGTGAATTTGTATAGGAAAATATGAGAGAAAGTCATGTGATGGCCAAAGCATACTAGTTTAATCTTGTATGTAAATTAATAGGTTGCACCTAAAACAAAATTTTCCTCTACAATTTCAAACTAAATTTATTCAATATGGAACAAAACTGTTTAAAAATCTAGTATATTGAGGCCACTGCAACACTTTCTCCTATAATTTCCTATATAAATTCACTCAGTAAATCTTTTGTGGGGACTTTTACTTAAGAGAAGAAGCTATTCTCCTACATACACAAACGTTGCCCCTTGTTGTCTATCACTATTATAAGTTTTTTTTTTCTTTTTACTTCGCAATGATTCTTAAAAAATAATTTTTTCACGCACATTTATACCACATTTTATTTCGAAAAAGTGGAATGGAAACGCCCCCTGTTGGGCGATTTGTACCAAAAGTTAATAGGTACTAATTTATGTCAAGGTGCAACTACTGATCAATTTGTGTGAAAGTGTATGCAGTAGTGCCTGAGATACAGTTGTCACAAAAATTCGTCCTACACACATGCAGACAGACATACATTTTCTAAAAATTATCAAATCATGTTCTAGACCTCTTAAAGCGAGTAAATCCATCGAAAACTCGAGGTCAATATTTATCATGAAATTATAACACTTTGTACCATTGAATAAAAAATAAATTAAAAGTTGTTTTAAAAATTATGACAGATATACCTTTTTCAAGTGGTCGTTTTAAAGATATTTGACGTATAAATGCGTAAAAATATAAATGCGTAAAAATACGCATACTGAAAATTAACACACTCGAGGAGGAAGAAACAAGAAACGATGCTTCTACATTTACAAACATTTTATTCCGTTTAATTATTACTATTATAAATCAAATCTTTTATTTTCACAATGATTGATTAAATATAATAGGATAGGTGCTCCAGTGATTGACATGCTCCAGTAATTGACATCTATCCCGAAATAATTAATAAATAAGAAAAATAATAAAATCATATATTTTACATATAAGAATTTTAACATTTTATATCAAACAGAGAGGGTGCTCATAACTGGTAAAATGAATAACTAAGCAGTGTCACACACTGGAACATAGTGTGCCAATTACCAATAAAAAACTGACAGAGTCAAATTACTGGAACATTGAGTGGCGGTCAAAAAAAAAAAAAAAAAAAAAAAAAAAAATCATTAAAAAAAAATTGTTCTCAAATGTATATATTTTAACATATATGTGGTTCTGAATGTCTTTCATACCCTATGTACTAACTTAACATTTCTAAAAATATGTTCTGATGACTAAAATATCAGAGATTGCTATAAAAGAGTCAATCACTGGTGCACTTACCCTATATTCAATATGTCCATTTATACGAAATTTTTGCAATGTTTCCATATTAAAAATTGTGAAAAAACGGGAGGATAGCGTCACCTGTTATACCTTAACAATTGACCGACATACATTTGTGTCAAGGTGCATCTAAATATAAATTTCAATGAAAATTTGTGCATCAGTTCTCTATCAAGAACTGGCACAAAATTTTTCACAGACATACTCAGACACATGTGACATACATTATTTGAAAACATGAACATTATTGTTCAACATGACTGTTGAACGATTTGTCTCATAAATTAATTGGCATACATTTGTGTCAAGGTGCACCGAGATATAAATTTCAATGAAAATTTGTGCATCAGTTCTTTATCAAGAACTGGCATAAAATTTTTCACAGGCATACGCAGACACATGTGACATTAGATTATTTGAAAAATGTTCAAACACGTTCAGGATCTAAATTAAATGCTTTGGTTTTATACGTTTCAGTGGTTCTGAACGTGTCTCAAAACTTTTTTTTTTTTATTTTATTAAAAGAAGATCAAATTAAAATTGAAGGGAAGAATAAAAAAAAAACTCTTTAGAAACTCTCAGACGTATAAAACCATCAAAAATCAAAAGTCAAGAAATTTACTAATCCAGTACTTTTTTCTTATAAATATAGAATATAGTTAAAATTAAGAAACATGCAAAATATGCCAACTTCTAATCATTTAAAAATGCAAATGTCATTTTTCTTTCTGAAATATCTTGATCTGTCCTTTGTTTTCACTGCTATCCAGAAGATCTTTTGCCTTAATAATAATAATAATAATAATAATAATAAAAGAAAGAAAGGAAAATTCTTATATATCTATAAGTTTCTTACAGGAAATAAACAAAATAGGGCAAAGCAATATTGTGAAAAATGACACTGAATCCAATAAATCCGTCGAGCCTTATCAGAAGTCGAAGCCCAGAAGCTTTTCTTTAAAAGTTTGTGGATGGGAAAAGCTGGGTTTGAACCCAAGTCGCGCTCATTAGCTCAGCCGCTCGGAGTTTTCCATGGTTTTCTCCGAAACTCGGGTAAATATGGGTAAAGACTCCTTGGAAATACTATTACGGGAATCAAATAATGTTTCCCATTTCTCTACAATGGCAAACGTATATTTAGAAAATTCGGTCTAAATTAGATAATCAAAGTCCCAGACGTGATTATCAAAGAAGTAATTTATGATTCATGGAGCATAAAAAAAAAAAAAAAAAAAAAAAGAAAGCTATTTGAATTTTAACAATTCTGAGAGTAATTCAAGGGAATTTTTTATACTTCTATCTAAAGTACTATAACTACCTAATTGGTTTGGAAACTTTCATATTGTTTAGTCGAAAATTTTCCATGATTTCTGTTTTTCTCCTATAATGCAATAGACGAAAGTATTTTTAGAAAATGCATGTCTTGTCTGTACGTGTGTGTGTGTAAGGGCGGGGGGGGGGAGGGGTTAAAAACTTTTTGTGGCAACTGTATGAGGAACTACGGCACAGAATTTCGTACAAATTGATAAATAGTTGAACCTTGTTTTAAATGAGTGCATATCAACTTTTAGTGAAAATCATTTAACAGGTTGCATTGCTATGACGTTTAATTAAAATTTTTAACATGACGGTATAGCACAAAATTTCGTATAAATGTGGACAATCAGAATTATTTTTAACAAATCATTGATTATAAAAAAAAAATAAAATAAAATAAAATAAATAAATAAATAAAAATACTTATAATAGTATTAGTCAACTACAAAACATTTTTTTTAGACACATAGGTGCAAATTATCAATATGCGAATCTTTAAGGATAACATCTCAATACCTTTAAAATCAGTGATTAAACTGTAGATCTGTGATAATTTAGAACAAAGTTATCGATTTTTTCAACTTTAACCCCCCCCCCCCCCAAAAAAAAAAAAAAAAATAAATAAATAAAAATAAAAATAAAAATAAATAAATTAAATTAAATTAAATAAATAAATAAATAAAAATAAAAATTTTGTCAAAGTCAGAATTTAGTTTAGTACGGAGGACTATTAATTTTAATCTGTAAAATTTTTATTTTTATTTTTTAACTTTAATTTATTTTTTATGTAATTTTTTGATTGTAAAACTGGGCCATGTACTTTTTAAAATGAATTAAAATGAATTAAAATGAAGTGTTACCACCTAATTTTCCCACTTTGCTTAATTTAAAAAAAAAAAAAAAAAATCTAATTGTCGTGTCGAAAAACTGTTTACATCCCTGGATTCAGAAAAATCGCCCCTTTCATTGAGTACCGAATTTATAACGATAGGACTGACATTTCTAATTTATTTTGGTGTTACCCAAAACTGGTCTACAAAAAATCCAGATTGAAACTAAGTATCCCCCCCCCCCACGAAAGAAAAAAAAAAAATAACAATAATAATAATATTTATTTATTTATTTCTTTTTCTCCCCTAAAAGTCTAGTGGTCAATTTATACGCAAATTTTATACAATATTTTAAGAGAGAAAAATCGCTAATAAGAGTTAATAGGACAATTTTTATTTTTATTTTATTTTATTTTTACTTTTATCGAAACGTTTTTAAATGTTCGGATTTTTGTCGTCGTTTCTTACACAATATATTGATATTATCTATTTATTTATTATTTAAATGAGCTAAGATTCCTGAATGCCTAATAATTTCTTCAAAGAAAAATTGATTAATCTTGAGAATAATAGTAATAATAATAATATCAAATAAATTTAAAGAAACGAAACCTTGTACATTTTCAAACTTTCCTTCTTTTATGAACACTCTAATTCAATGTTTATACAATATGAACGTCATTTTAAGGAAAGCCAACATTAATGCAATCACAATAAACCTTTAAACAAATAAATAAAGCAGACACGGAGATTTTTCGCTTGGCAAGATTTACATAAGATTGCTGTGACCGTGCACAAACGAAATTTAATTCTTAGTGGAACTTGACTACTCCGATAAGACGATCCAAAGTAAACTTGATCCAAGAGCTTAGGCTGAACTGTTTTGCCTTTAAGAAGGTTATGAACACAGACTTGTCCAGCTTCGTACGGATGCTTGGGCTGATCTCTAAAAAAACGTATGTTTAAAATGACGGCAAAAAAAAAAAAAAAAAAAAAAAAAAAAAATATTTATCTATCGTTATATGCATAAGATTGTGCTAAGATTTCTACCGATAAGTGTGCAACATCCTCAGAGTTGAATTATTTTAATTTGTTAATTAGCATAGATATTATTTTCGGGAAAAATCTTTGTTAAAAAATGACTCGATTTAAATATACTTTTTTACTTTCTCTTACCCATAGGGTCGAGAAAGTATTGTTTTAGGGTCAAATTTTCGAACGTGAGTTTTTGTTATATATTTACATGTTCTGAGGTCCCCTGAATGCGAAAATCATGTTTTTAGCGAATGGTCTGTGTGGATGGATGTCTGTGTGCCTGTTATCAGCATATCTCAAGAAAAATAGTAGCACAAATTCCAAACTCGGTATTCTAAATGTGTATCATGTAGAGATGCTACAATAAGCTTTTCGTTGAGAGGAAGCAAATGGTTCGTGTACAGGGACATTCAAAAATATCCAAATACATTACGTCTATGGGGGAAATTGCAGGTAAGTAGAGTTTAACATCTATAGACTGCACTAAACCAAGTGAAATGAATATATATTTTTTGCAATAGAGATAGTCAACTAGGAAAAAAAATTGTGTATGTAGGAGCCTGCCCCCCCCCCCCCCCCATCCCTCTGAGTAGATTTTCATGATGGGTATCTTTCAAAAGAGCTCGCCAATACCTTTAAAACGAATGGTTGAACCATCGATCTGCGATAATTTAAAATAAAGTTATCGATTTTTTTTCATTTTTAACAAAAATATTTTTATTTTTTTTTGTAATATTGATAATAAATTCAACTTTTTTTTGTATATTTAGTGTTATACTACTTCTCTAATATGGAAATCGTCTGTATTATCATAAGAGATAATTTTTTTAAATAATAATTTTAATAAATTATTTTTTTAAAACAGAATTATTTTTTGATAACCGAATTAAATTCTATATAAATGTAGGTGCATTAATGAAACGGGGGTTGAGGGGGGGCGGTAGCTCCCCTCATACAGAACTAATTGTCATATAAAACTCTTCCGAAGCCTAATTTGAATTGTTTAACATAGGTTTACATAACAGTACTGGTTATCTTACCTCTTATCCCCAACCTGTATTTATAGTATTAAATTTCAGGAAAAGAGAAAGTCGTGTGAGTGACACACCATATTATTTTACCCTGTTTTTACTAACTTCGATTCTTGTTTGTTTGTTTGTTTGTCCGGTACAAATCTTGCAACCAAATTTTAAATAACTTCGCTACTATCTAGACATTTGAACTTTTCAGATAGCCTAGAACAACACAATACTTCGAAGCCCAATTTTCGAATTTTTGATTAGTCTTCTTTTAACTAATTAAAATATGAAAATAATGACCTCCTGATAGCTTTAAAAATAGCCGTTAAAATATTAGCTATAATTTAATTACAATATATTAAAATCACACAATCAACTGATTGGGAAGAAAATCATATTTATTGAAATTTATTTTTCCGACTGAGTGAAAATAATGCCTGAACCGGGAATCGAACCCCAGATCTTTGACTTACAAGGTCAAGGCTCTACCAATTGAGCTATCCAGGCCGACAACCGGTGGACATTACTCACTCAGACAACCTTTAGGCAGAAACATCTGGTCTATCATGTAGATAGCTCGATAGAAAAAAATAAGCCGCAGGTAAAGGAAAACACCATTAAACAATGGAAGAAAGAAATACAATTTTTTTTATTTCTTTATGATATCATTTGGATTCAACAATATAGACATAGGACCTGATTAATGCAACGGTCGATTGGGCCGTGGCAAAGGGACCCTTGACTTGGGAACTCAAAATTTCATTTACAGTTCGAAAAAATTTATTTTAAAAAATATACAATAATCTATTTAAAAAAGCTTTTAAAACCCAAATTCTTATTATAGCGTATCATATAAATCTTTTCGAAGTTAGAATAAAATTTAATTTGTACAAAAAAAAAAAAAAGTAACTTTTTTGTTTATTAACCAAAATTGGGGAAATTTTAACTGTGTTAAGAAAAGAGAAATTATTTCTTAAAATTCACAACAGATGGCAGCACCACACGATTGCCTATAAGTTTTGTGATTTCATTTCAAAAATTCTTAGGATACTGTGTAGTCGACGATCTTTAGTCGATTTTCTTTTATCAATTGACATCTTTTCTACTAATTGTCTGCAAAAATTAACACTCCGGACCTTCAGGGTATCAAATGCGGGACCACCGGATTACTAACATGGCGCTCTAAACACCTGAGCCACGGAGAGATAAATAAAAAAGCTTGCATTTACCTTAAAATAGAGACGCATTTTTTATTTGGTTGAAATTCACAAACATACCGTAGTTAATGACAGTAAGTACATAAGAATTTGGGAAAAAATTGCTAAAACTTAAAAATAATAACTTCACGAAAATTTTGCTTTTGAAAGGAAGTGAAAAGTTTTACAAATGCAATATTTCACGCAAATATGCATTTTTAGGTAAAGCAAGGCTTTATTTCAAAGAGTGCTGAAAACTATGAGAAAAATAATAAGGTAGGGGGCAATAATGCGCATTGGGCCCTGGGCACATTTTTGGCTTGATCGGACTCTGAGTAGCCTTTTTCGTTCGTTTGTTCATTGGAATGTCGTAAACTCCATAGAAATAAGTATGCTAATTAACTGCATAAAACACCATTGTAATTTCTAATGTCTTTATATACGCATAAATATTATCAAGAAAATAGTTTGACTTGGTTTGACAATTTTTTTTATAACGGTACAGTAATCTAAAAGGAAGGAGTCCGAAAGCTCACGAAACTCTGACCAACTTTGAGCTCAATCTGGCTCTGGATTTAGTAATTGTTCTCTTAATCAAATTTTTTCTGTAAGAGGGCTGATAAAAATTTAAAAATGCGATATAACTTTTGATTACAGCATTCTGCACAATAGGTATATATATTGTTAAAATTTTTATGCTACATGCAGCTAAGTTTCATTTCTTAAGTAGTTGAAACCTAAAAGATAATAAAGCATTTCGCCATGTTTTGGAGCTTTATTTAAGCCGAGGTACCCAACCCAATAATTGTAAAATGTTTCATAAAATTAAAAAGCCTCTAGGAGTGAATCCCAGACCGTAGCCCACTGCACAGCACTAGTACGGCGTAAAACCGAACCAACCATAAAATTAAAATAAAACGAATGGTTTCAGATACGGGCATACAACTTGTGAGGTTAGAAGCTGTTTCCGTATGAAACTCGCAAAGTACGAGTTGCAAAGTTGTCGAGTCGGATCATTGGTTTTTACTGTGCTTACTAAAGCACTCTAAGAAAGATAGATAGGGGTTGCGAATTTAAAAGGGAAGCTTCGGACTACGGATAGAATTAACGAATAAAATGTAACAAACTCAGTTGAAAAACAGGGTTGAATGCAAAATGTAAATCATTTAAGGTTTAAAAGAAATGTTGAAACTCAGTGTGGCTTAGGTGGTTCTGATGTGATTAAGCCGGAGCGCTGACTTACAGTCGGCAGCAAAATTATTGAAGCACTAGCAATAATTCCTATTTAAAAAATGAGCACCTAATACTGCTTGTCGAGTCCTTATCTTCATCTCATGTAATGCAGCATAGAGTACCCCCCCCCCTTAAGGCCATCAAGACATTTTTATATATAAATAATTTCGAATTTATTACAACCTCTGTGTGACATTTTCCAATCTTCATCCTTACTTTATGAAAAATCTTTATATGTGATAGAAAGAAACGACAAGCATTCCTGAATTCAGTGTATCAAAACACTTTAGAGACACCCAGTGCAGTGAAAAAAAAAAAATGAAAAGTATGATTTCGGAAGCCTGTGTAATTTTGCTGCCGACTGTAGTCAGGCGGCAGTAATTACAGGAGGTATTTCTACCCTACAAGTTATTGGAACTAAAGCATCTAAGAGAGTACATTAAGAGTTAATCAAGATTGTCGCCAGTTACGTCGTATGGTTAATAAAGTTTAAATTATTGTTTTAAAGTGAAATTATCAGGCCATTGACTTTTATTAAGTTTTTGAGAGTATATCTATCATTCATAATTACGTCAGGAGGGCAGACTATTTCATATTTCGTAAGTCATTAGGAAAGTAATCCTATTTCTTCCCTCAATTAAGAGCTTCAATTAAAGTATATTATTAAGTTTTATAATTGTCTTGGGAGTTTATTCAGCAGAAAATGGAGAGGATAGAAGGACGACCATCCCCTCAGTGGCATACATCTTTACAAACTTTTGATTAAATTTTCAACTATGATCAAAATTTTTTACAATGTTCGATAATTGTTCTCTTTACCTCTTTTTTCCAAGAATGCTTGTAGAAATTGTGAAATCCAGTACAGCTTATATGATTACAACCTGTCGCAAGTGCATGCCTGTATACACATTTAAAAATTTTGAGCTATACATTGGGTCAAAATTTGATACTGCTGTAACTGAAACCATAAAATCGTAAAATAGTCTATCAGTATTTGTGACTAAATTTGCAACATTTCATTAAATTAAGTATAGTTTCAGCTACTGCAACACGAAAGACTGGTGCAGCATGGAAAATTTTTCAACAATCACCATGCTTCAATGTTGAATTACAAAATTTCTACTCCAAAAGACGAATTTTCCTAGATTCCTTTTAGGATATGTCGAGTAGTTTTTATTTTTAATCCATTATAGTAGATTATTCAAAACTTTTTGGCGTAGGAACACTGTGATTGTGATTTTCCGGTAGAGAATTTTTCTATATTCAAATCATAATCTAATGCACCTGTACTTCTGTCCATTCCCTGCTTTCACAAGACCTGAAGGACACATATTCATACACACACTATAAATAATAATATAATAATAAACTTAAATTTACGCATTTTTACCCATTTAATTTTTATAGTCTAAACAATTTTATACCGATAAGACTTTCAAACTCTATTTTCTAAAAATAACTCTTATTTTTAACTACACCATAATATTGTTGATTACGGGCAAAGCTTTAATGAGCAATAACCGTTTTTTTGGGTTCGTACACTGTAAAAAAAAACCTATTACCAGCTGCAATCTGTGATTTATTTTATCCAATCACAGAGAATTTCTTGCAAGAAATTCTCTGTGATTGGATAAAATAAATCACAGATTGCAGCTGGTAATAGTTATTTTTTTACAGTGTAGCTAAATCATAACGAACATGTGATTTATGATTTACCTTTTCCCCATAAATTTCCCTATAGGATGCAAACATTTCCCTATAGAATGGAAATATTTCCTCATACAATAAGGAAAGGGCATGTTTACAAACAAACGCTCCGTCAATCAATCTTTGCCACTCTCGAGTGGCAAAAGATCAACCTGTATTGGTGGAAATGCCAATGTTATGCCACTTTACCTATAACTTGACTGCGAGTGACGTCACGTGCCCTTTCCTTATATAAATACTGCCGGTAACAAAAGTATCCGAGCACTAGCAAAAATTCCTATATAAAAAAAGTAGAGTTAATACTGTTTTGTTAAATAAATCCTTGTCGAAACTTATTCTTAGACTGACCGAACACTAGCAAACATTTCCTATATAAAAAAAAGTAGAGTTAATACTGTTTTGTTAAATAAATGCTTGTCGAATCATGTTCTTAGTCAGTCTAAGAATAAGTTTCGACAAGGATTTGTTTAACAAAACAGTATTAACTCTACTTTTTTATATAGGAATTTTTGCTAGTGTTCGGATACTTTTGTTGCCGACTCTACAAGCATTGAAATGTTGCAAATTTCCCTTCGGTGTTCACATCTGAGGGATTTTATGACGTAAACACGGATAAAATCCATTAATAGGTATTCGGTCTGGACTTTTTCTGGCTGACCTCACAAATGCTGCATTTTTTTCACATTGCTAGCAGTTTTGCTAACTTCCGGACACTTTTTTTTACTATTAACTGCCACTAATTTTGAAGAATGATATTTGATATATATGATAGTCGGTTAGACAATCATACATTTAGACAAACATAAAAAATTAAAAATTAGTGATGGATATTGAATATAAAATAATTCCTATAAATGGGCAACACTGGTACACATAGACATATGCGAAAATTAGAAAATCGAAGACATTAAATACCGTATGTGAAATTTCGTGGAAGGCTGTTTCAAAAAACTTTTAACCCGTTATCGATATCTTATGTACGTAAGACATGTACGTAAACCTCCGGAAGTTTTAATCCCTTCCAAGGTCTTTAGTATCAAATTGTTAAGAAGATCTGTTGTTACGCGTACTCTGATCAAGCATGAATGTCGACAAACTTATTTATACGATCTTTAAATCAACAACTTCCGCTATTTCTGGTTATTTTTCTCTTAATTTTTTTTTTTTTTTTTTTTTTTTTTACTTTCTTTCCTCTGATTTAGTGAGAAAATTAATAAAAATCTCATCCGGTCTCAGTTCTGCACTGTTTGATTTGTTGTGACGTCATCCAAAAGAGTCGGTTGTCAAAATCAGAGGAAAAACAAATACGTAAATAAAAGTAAATAAAATTGATAATTTGGAAATGAACAAAAATAAATTATAAGTAAAAATAAAAGTATGATACTGGTAAAATATACAGATTGTTTAGGGGGGGGGGGGGAATCACACAATGATAGTATGTAGTATCTATTTATGTCATTTATTTTGATGTTCGACCTTTGCAGCGTGAATCAGTGAAAAGGGTGGAGTAGGAAGAAATGGCTCGAATTAATAAAAGCATTTGTTTTTAAAGAATAAAATAAAGAATGCGTCAAAAAGCACAATTTTGTATTTAATATTTCGTTTGTTAATAATTATAATAATAATAAATTGGTATTTAAACAAAATTTAATGTTTTCCTATAGTCGTCTACAGATTTTTCTATTTACGATGAACGCTGTTATCAATTTTTAGAAGGAAAATTTTAAAACATTTCATCAAAATTTCGTCAAATTAGTTTGATTTTTGTAATGTTTCTCCTCGGTCGAAGAATAAAGTTAGAGATAAAAACTAATTTTCTCAAATAATAATAATAATAATAAAATAAAATAAAATAAATACATACATAAATAAATAAAATAAAGTGATGTTGTGTTGTGTTGAGTAACCTCCTCGGTTCACCTTTTTATTGCTGGTAGTGTGAAAAGTTGAACAAGAAAAACGAAGATTAAAGATGCACCAATTTGTTAAATACTTTAGTAAAGTATTCGCTAACTGAAGTGTTCAAGAGTAATAAATGAAACACAAATTGAGTGGAGCAAGTATTCGCCAAGTTTATTGGTGACATTAAATTCAAATTAACATTGGATGCGTATCTAGACTGTGATATCTCCTAGCTGAAAAACCTCTTCCAAAAACTTTCTCTCAAAACTCCCATTTCCTTGAATGTTTCTCTATATGCTTACATATATTATTGTGCAGAATCACTTTGCATAACCACACTAACTGGACTTCACCGTAAATACTTCCAACTATAATTCCACCTAATACTATGATTTAGGGGTACATACAAATGAAACACTTCCGGTTGCACAGCCGTTTGCAAGCGTTCCAAATGTATGACTACAGTCGGCAGCAAAAGTATCCGAGCACTAGCAAAAATTCCTATATAAAAAAAGCACACTTAACGCTGTTTTGTTAAATAAATCCTTGTTGAATCCTGTTCTTAGACTGACTAAGAACAGGATTCGACAAGGATTTAGTTAGCAAAACTGCATTAAGTGTACCTTTTTTACATAGGAATTTTTGCTAGTGATCGGATACTTTTGCTGCCGACTGCATTTGCAAGAAACTTGCAAAATTTATGTCATCGAAATTGCAAGCGTTCCGTTTGTATGTAACCCATGACCAATAAAACCATTCGAATGAAGAAAATCTTTAGGAAGCTTTACGATTTTTGATAATACTACGACAATTGTGTGTGAAATCTCACAAACAACCCGACATATAGATTTCTGTCCACAAAATATTCACAATATTTAAAATAGCCAAAGCCATTTACTTTCTGCGATACATATGTCTTTTCCAGGTGAAAAGCGAGTTTCCAACGACAGTCAATTTTTGGAGATGCACTCGGCAGCTAAATTATTGAAGCACACATCCGCATTCTTCTTTTTTTTAGTTTGATCGCTACTTTTTATCATCAATTTACTTCTTTATAAACAGCTTAATGACTAAGATCAAATCGACAAATATTTACTTAACAAATCAGTATTAGGTGACTATTTTTTAAATACGGTTTATCGCTAAAGCTTCAATAATTTTGCTACCGACTGTATGACAACCAGTCAGATTGATTTCTATGAGAAGAACTTCTCTAAAACCAGACTTTCCTCTGAAAGGGTCAAAACGATATGCTTTCTGTAATGTTTTTTTCTTGCAGTGGTTTACAAAATTTTTGTTGTCACTGATGAACATAGTGATCACAACAACTGAGGATCATTTTTGTCACTTACTGATTAATAAACTTAAAAGGAAGCGTGTTTCATTCATTAAGCGCGGAACATCATAGTCAATTATCGAATATTGGTATTCACTTAATGAATATTTATAGTTAAACATAGGTATATTTTTTGTTAATCTACAGTAACCCTCCACAACTTCTACTTGCATAGCATTTGGTTTTTGGTTGTTTTGTTATTATATTATGAAGAAATGGAAGAACAATTAGGAGATCTACAATGAAATTTTCGTTATCGAAACGTTAAGCACCACGATAAGAAGATGTCTGCTTTAGTCTCCTTGGAAGCACCGGCAGTGTTGCTTTTTGTCAGGGACTGACTTACAAAAACGTGGACCCAGGACAAAATTATACCATACACAAAGTGGATTTTTGATATACAGTCGGCAGCAAAATCATTGAAGCACACATCCACATTTTTCATATATATATATATATATATATATATGCTGTTTTTTTTTTAGTTTGATCGCTAATTTTTATCATTATCTTACTATTTTATAAACTGTATAAGACTAAGATCAGGACTCGACAAATATTTATTTAACAAAACATAGTATTAGGTGCCCATCTTTTAAGTAGGAATTATTGATAGTGCTTTATTAATTTTGCTGCTGACTGTATATATTACAATGTGTTTTATTTCAGAAATGGTTGTTTAGGGGGCTCTCTTAAACATGGGACCCGGGTGCTTGCCCCATTTGCTCTGTGGTAAATCAGGCTCTGCCTTTCATCACAAACATCACTACTAAACAGAGTTTATAACAATGGGTTGTGTTGGATTGGGGGACTAAGCCCGATTGATTGCTCTAGGGTCCTAGGCCTGAGGGGAGTGCCCTCAATGGGGGTCTTTCTAAGGGGTCCTAGCCTGCTTAAAGCAATGGGCAATATCCATTTTCTGGGCTCGAAGCTATATTATACCCAACATATGATTTCTGATAATCCATTTCCCCGTGAATTTCCTCCTAAGATGCAAACATTTACCTATAAAATACGAAATTTCCCCATAAATACAAATATAAACATTATAATGTTGCAGTTTTCCCTGCAGTGGTCACATGTGAAGGGTTTTAGGATGTAAGACGAATAAAGTCCATTGTCTCCATTGATACTTATCGGGTACAAAACGTAAAACAAATCGTTTGTACCAACCGTCGAATACTCCAACTCCAGCCTCAAATGTTATTTTTTAGCTCACAAAAGGCACGGGTGAATTTCATGCGTGATATTGACAGAACATTTTAGCAATTTATGTGTTGCAGTAAAATGGCACCGAAACACTCATTTCCGTTAATGAAGAATGGTGGTTTAACTTCACACTAGAGTTATGCAAGAAGCAACTGGAGATATTGAAGAATAAGAAATATTTCATAATATTTGTTTACAAAGTTTCTTGGGCTTCATCATTTATGCGTTATTAAAAATGAAATCGAAACTTCCGTGCTCAGTACCGAGAACTATGATTTGTGTGTACCGGTAAATTTTGTTGTAGGACACAAACTAATGACAAAATTTCTATATGTTATCCACCATTCAATGGAAATTAAGAGATACTGGAAGTCCAATTCCTTAATAAATAAATCTGTTCTCTCAAAATTCAATTCTTTACTTGCAATTATATGGCAATGCCAAATCATCCTGAACCAAGTCAGGCATTAATGTTTCATAATTATTTGAATGATAGACATCGTCTTTCTCAGAAATATCTTCAACGATCACGCCGGCAAGACTTAATGGGACATCCGAAATTCAGCAACGAAGGAAAAATCTGGTAACTGATTTCTATATAGATATATCTTTCCCCATCAAAAAATAACATCTGCCTCCGATTCCACGAATCGCATCCAATCCGGAAAAATCGAATCTTTTCAGGTTTCCCCTGGGTCCCGCATAGAGAGGGTGGGGGGTTCTGGCGGATCTGACGACAAACTGAATTGAGTTGTAATTGGGTGACAATCGAACGAGTCTGCTGTGTTTCCCACTCCTCGTTTGAATATAACGAAATGAGAAGGGAGGGGAGGCAATAAGGGGGATATTATTACATCAGGCTAATGACGGGGTGGACAGCAGTTACCTCGCAACCCCACCCACGTGTGCAGATTGATACAGTGGCGATAATTTGCAAGACCAAAGGGGTGAAAAGTGGGGTCGATTGTCTTTTTTTTTATAGCTTGCTAAAAATGCGCTACTTGTTATCTTATAAAAGGATTACGTTTAAAGCGCTTGCTATGCAAATAAATTTGGTTCAAAACGACTTTATTTAATTGGGAAAGGAAAAAGTTTTCCAGACTGAAAACAAAATTTGATAAAGGTAAGCGGCTTCATTGAATTTTATTTTTTCAGCGGTATATCTCGTGAGGATAAATAACAATACCCGGTCATAAAATGATAGTAAATATAAATGACATCAAGCTAAACGTGATGTGGATCGCAGTTTTAGTACAATTCTTATCCGAACTTTTTAGATTAATGCAGTGGCGATAATTTTCAAGACCAAAGGGGTGAAAAGTGTGGGGGTGGGGGTGGGGGGGCTGATCGACATTTTTTTTAAATAACTTGCTAAAAATGAGCCACATGTTATCTTCTAAATGGATTGGATTTTAAAGCACTTGCTAGGCAATTATATTTGGTTCAAAACGACTTTATTTAATTTGGGAATGACAAAAGCTTTTGAGACTGAAAACGAAAATTGATAAAAGTGAACGACTTCGTTGAATTTTTTCCACGGTATATCTCGTTTTCAATGACAATACTCAGTTATAAAATTATGGTAGATACAAATGACATTAGCCTAAATATAGCGTAGATAGCGGTTTTTCTGTAAATCTATCCGAATTTCGTAGATTGGTAGGAATGGATAGAATTAACATGATCAAGGAGTTAAAGTGTAGTCCATGGCGTTTTCTTTATACGGTTGCTAAAAATTTGCAGCTTATTATTTAGGCGTAGAAAAATATGTTATACCCAAAATAAATGCAAAACAGAAAGTGTTAAATTAAAAATCGAATAAAAAGGTTAACTAAACGACATTATCTACATTTTTCTACTTATATATTGCTGTGTACAAGACATAAAATTTATTAGACATTATGAGATGACTTTAGTAAGAGCGGATAATACTCAACATCGTCGGCAGCTAAAGCCCATGTTATTCTACGGAATAAACATATTTCCACAATTCTCATTGTTTAATGTGTTTTTACTACTACTACTACTACTATTATTATTATGTTTTCGCATTCAAAAAATTCACAACTGTCAAATTAATACTCTTTTTCTATCTATCTATCTATCTATCTTTCTTTCTTTCTTTCTTTCTTTTTTTTAATATTTTTAAATTTTGAGTCGTAAAAAGTAAAAAATTATGTAAATGCATTTTTTTTTTAGCTAGGAAAAAAAAAAAAATAATAATAATAATAATAATAATAATAATAATAATAATTAAATTGCTGAAATATCAATTTTTATGGAAAACGAATACTAATCTAATGGTTTTGAATTTTCTGAATATGAAAACAAAATAAAAAACGAAAGAAAGAAAAGAATACAGTAAATAATGAGTAATATATAGAAAACAAATTTCCTCATGTAGAATAACATTGGCTTTAGCTGTCGAAAAGGTTACTTTAGATATTGAAGTTTTTTCAAGCTAAAAGTGAGATGGATAGCTGTTATTCTATTCACATTTTCTTTACGATTAAAATGACAATAAATGTACAAAAAATAAACTGAAATAAAACATAATATAAAATTAATTATGTAGACAAAAGTGTCTTTTTAAACTACTCTTTGCTTTTTAATGCTAAAAGTAATATTTGCAGCACATTTTACCCTTTTCTTCATCTTTTTTCTTTTTTTTAATAATCCATTTATACGATTTTTAGCCAATTTTCTGGACCATCTCCCGATTTTATAGAAAAATGGTAAACATCATTCGTTTCTCATGTGCCTGAATAACAACAATTCCTTCAACTTATATGTGTTTACGAAACACTGTAAAAAAAAATTCAGTAACGTTTCCCTAGTACATCGGATACGTTCCTGGTTTTAATACGTTTGGGGCAGGTTCCTGAGAATAACAGGTTTTCGACCATGAAACGTTCCTGATTTCAGGAAAGTAGTACTATTTTAAATGTGTGTATATTTGGTGGTTACTGATATTTTCAAGGGACATTACTGGTAAATATTGAGCACATTAGCCGCTCAAAATTTCCCAAGAAAGTACCAGAATTTGTTTTAGAGTGAAAGAATAAAAAAATCGAATACGTATTAAAAAATTGATAAATTCGAACCCAAAGCAGCTTAAAATGCCGAATTGGACATGTTTTTCTCAAAATTCTGTTCTCCGGGAAGCAAAATTAATTTTCCCTGATATGATTAAGAATTACTGAAAGTTTCATGCATTTACAATAAAATAAAACGAAATAAAAATTGAAATTGGATTAGAAATTAGGCAGCATGTATTTCATAGCAGATTTAATATGAAAATAACAACAACGATAATAATAATGTCAATTAATAAATGTTTAAAAAAAAAAAAAAAAAGAATCCTTTAAAAATTACTATTTGTATACCTTTAATTTAATAATACTGTTTGGTAGAGAACGAAATTGGATTTACTTAACTAAAAGAATTCAAGTTTTTCAATAGCATGTTAATTGCCAACTATTTAATTTACCATAAAACTATGTAAAAAAATATTTTAAAATACAGGTTCATGATAGAAATATAGTCATTCGACCGCCAATACTTATAATAATATGAATATGAATCCTTCTTTATTTACACTGCAAACGCACGCGCACAAAAATAACACATATAAGAACACATTTTGTCCTCAAATTAACAACACTTTTTGGTGTTCTAAGCTAGAACACTTCATAAGAAACATAACTGCAACAGACATAATTGCATAAGAAACATAATTTAGTGTTATGCTTATTTGAAATAAAAATCGCTTGCACTCATCATAGAAAAATAATTTTAATAAGTGATAATTAAAAAAATATAATTATTCGAATAAAAAATTTGCTCTGCATGAATTTTAATAGTAAAATATAGAAGAAAATTTTGTGATACTAGTTTCTGTTACAACAACATACTAGTTTCGTTTTCTCACCTTTAGCAGCCTTCTGAATCTAATCCCCATAATACACACTGCGGAGCAAATTATTAAGAAAACGTCTGCATATTATTTCACGGGATAGGCTATTCTGTTTAATAAGCGTTTCTAAAGTGTTTCAACGTTAAAGATGAATGTGTTTTAGAAATGTTCTAAAAAGCGTTTAGAATATGTGTGGGATCTTAAATTTTGATCGAAACACTATCTGAACACATTTCTTGTCCTTGTAATTGTCAACAACACTTCCGCAACACTTTTTTTCCCTCACGCAACACAATCGCAACACATTCCTAATACAATCACAACACTTTTAGTTAGAATTGTTTACTATTACGTTCTAATAGCGTTGCAAAAGTGTTTCACGCATTTGCAGTGTATATGTGAAAATCATGCTATGGTTCACCCCCCTCCCAAATAAGACTTTCTCTGTCATTATTTGACGAGCAATTTCACATAATATTAATAATTATTATTATTCTTTTTATTTTATTTTGCATTCTTACTTTTACTTCACCCACTGTCAAGTAAGTGGGAGCCGCCGGTTTATGTACCAATTCTACACCAAGATTATAATAATAAATCAAATTATGTTAATCGGATTTTACTTTCCTTTTTGACATTTAAAAAAGAAAAAAAAAAAAAAAAAAAAACTTATTTTCTTCCTTTTTTTTATATGTGTAGTGCGGTAAAATTTAGAGTTCTGGTATTTTAAACTAACAAAGAATAAAGAATTAACAACAGACAGCATAAATTATTATGCTGTTCTTAAGCTGTTATCCTTTTTCATTTGTTTCATTTATGTATAATTTAAAAGAAGAAGAATATAACCTGTACAGTGTACAACATAAAGCATTTTGTGCTTAACGTTATTCTGTTTGACTAGTGTCAGAAACTAAATTACTTTTTTTATTGTTTGCTTTGCCTTTAAAAGCATTTTGGTACTTTTAAAAAAGTTGATGGTCTGCGATTTCCATACCATTAAGCGATTAAGTATCTTTCTTGTATCGCATATGTCTATATGACCTCCGCCCCCCCCCCCCTGAATGTGTATAAAGTTTGTTTAATCATTTTAATTTTAGTGGTAAAATATTGATGTTTTTGATTAGTAAAATGCAAGTTTTAATTTTTTTTTCTGTTAAATCTTTATATATATATACAAACAATTTACACTAAAGAATCTAATGTAACAATTTCTGAACATAAATGGTTTATAGTATGTTTGGAAATATAGCATGAAATATCAAAACAAATTATAAGTAGATCATGCAATATTAATATTTAAATAATACATGAGAGATGTGAAGGAATTTTCCACAGACGTTTGCCCATTTTTATTTTAATAATTTAAATAAATAAATAAATTATTAGCAGACTCTATAATGTAAAATATTATACTAAATCGAAGAGAGAGAAAATTTTTTAAACACAGCTCTATATGTGTTTCGCAAAAATAAATTATTAGCAGAAGCAATAGTACAAAATTGTACTGCAGGTGATATAAAGACTTTAAACACTGCAAACGTCATACTATGAACATCGAACTTTACGGTAATGCAACACATTTTTAAACAAGTATGTTACGTGTATGTGCAAATTTTTGAAAAAGCTATTAGCAGTTTCTATACTATACACTGTCAAAAAAAAAAAAAAAAAAAAAAAAAAAGTAAGTCCTGTTTACTGCCAGAAATTTTCTGTAACTCAGAAAAATACGTTCTATCAACGGAAAAATTACGTTGATAGAACGTATTTTTCTGAATTTCAGAAAATTTCTGGCAGCAAACAGGACATTTTTTTGACAATTTAAATTACATATCATGTCACAAGGTGAACTTTTAAACATTTAGGACCTTTGCAAAGGATGTTTTTCACACTGTAATATGGCATCTAATTCTTTCTTTTTCCTTTTTTTTTTTTTCTTTTCTTTTTTTTTTTTTTTTTTTTGACTTAAAAACAATAGTTTTTAAAGATGCTTCAGTATATGTCTCTTACCATAAGTTCATGTCTGTTGGGTTATATTTGAAGTGTTCCTTTAGTTTCTGGGTTAATCTCCTAAAGAATTCTTTTTGTTATGCGACAAAAAAAAAAAAAAAAAAAAAAAAAACAGCGGAGAAAATTTTAGCATGGAATATGCCAATTACAATTTAGACAAATTAGCAGCCAGTGCATAATTAGTTGTTTTCTGTGATAAATTGTCATATGATGATTTTATAACAACGAATTAAACTCCTAAAGCTAAAGAATTTACCTGTGAAGTATATAGTTTAAAGGTTATACTTTGGGGAATAATTATGTATATTAAACTCTAAATGTCTCCTGCTTTTTTTGCCCCGTTCCATATCTCAATGTTTAGGATAATCTTTCTATTAAAAGCACATCTTTATTATGGCTACTTCTAATAACTTTTCAGAATCAAACAAGTTTTCCTTACAAATGTTAGCATATGGCTTTCAGCAATGTGTTTTGCTATTATTATGGATAAATTCTCAGAATCCAGAAATCTTCACTTTATAAATGTGACATGGTTGTCATATCCTAGTTTTGATAATAATGATTATTATTATTATTATTTTGATAAATTTTCAAAATCGAATCTTTCTTTTATTAATGTGATATAGTTTTATTTTCTTTTTCTTTTTACTCTTCTTACAGTCTTATCAAATCAATGTATAGCATGTACAATTTAGTTTTCAACTCGTGTATTTCGAAATAAATATATTTTAAAGTTATTGAAAGATGTTCGTTTTATTAATTAGTATTAATCATTATTATTATTATAAATTTGATAAATTTTTAAAACCGAATCTTTCTTTTATTAATGTGATATAGTTTTATTTTATTTGTTTTATTTTTCTTCTTATTATTTTTATTATTCTTACAGTCTTATCAAATCAATGTACAATAACATGTACGATTTAGTTTTTAACTCATGTATTTCGAAATAAATATATTTTAAAGTTATTGAAAAATGTTCGTTTTATTAATTAGTATTAATCATTATTATTATTATTAATTTGATAAATTTTTAAAACCGAATCTTTCTTTTATTAATGTGATATAGTTTTATTTTATTTGTTTTATTTTTCTTCTTATTATTTTTATTATTCTTACAGTCTTATCAAATCAATGTATAACATGCACGATTTAGTTTTTAACTCATGTATTTCGAAATAAATATATTTTAAAGTTATTGAAAGATGTTCGTTTAATTAATTATTATTATTATTAATTTGATAAATTTTCAGAATCGAATCTTACTTTTATTAATGTGATATAGTTTTATTTTCTTTGTTTTCTTTTTCTTTTTACTATTCTTACAGTCTTATCAAATCAATGTATAACATTGTACAATTTAGTTTTCAACTCGTGTATTTCGAAATAAATATATTTTAAAGTTATTGAAAGATGTTCGTTTTATTAATTATTATTAATTATTATTATTATTATTGATTTGATAAATTTTCATAATCGAATCTTTCTTTTATTAATGTGATATAGTTTTATTTTCTTTGTTTTATTTTTCTTCTTTTTCTTTTTACTATTCTTACAGTCTTATCAAAACAATGTATAACATATACGATTTAGTTTTCAACTCGTGTATTTCGAAATAAATATATTTTAAAGTTATTGAAAGATGTTCGTTTTATTAATTATTATTAATCATTATTATTATTATTATTATTAATTTGATAAATTTTCAAAATCGAATCTTTCTTTTATTAATGTGATATAGTTTTATTGTCTTTGTTTTATTTTTACTATTCTTACAGTCTTATCAAATCAATGTATAACATGTATAATTTAGTTTTCAACTCATGTATTTTGAAATAAATATATTTTAAAGTTATTGAAAGATATTTATTTTCTTACTGGTATTTCTAATGGAGATCGAAATAATTGAAAACTTTCGTCTCGAAATTATATGTTTTGCTGAACTTTTAAGCTTTCTTTTCACGATAGTGATTTAATGACGAATGTGATAACGATTAATGGAATAACGATTTCATTTGCCTGCTGGTTGCATCTTGATAGCGAGCGAAAACAAATTGCATATACTTTCGTTTTTTTTAATGACATAATTGATGCTAAAATTTAGTAAAAACAAATCGCCTTTTAAATTTTTATTTCACATGGACGTGCTTAGGACGATGAAGGGAGTAGCGATTGAAATTTAATTAAGCATTATTCATTTTTTTTTTGCTAGCACGTTTTGGAAAATGGAATGAATTTTTTAAACTTAAACTAAATACAATAAACACTGAATACATTTTTTTTTTTTTTTTTTTTTTTTTTCTGAACAAAAATTCTGCAAATGCTATTGATAAAAATTTAATTCGTAAAATTAATTTTAGTATATAAATGAATTAAACCTAGATATTTTTATAAAAAATAAATATATTGTTTTAGCTCTCTTCATGAATATTATAAAATTAAGGAATAATATGTTTTCATGTCTAGTATAATTATTATTCTTATTAAATTGTTAATTGCTTAAAGTATTTATTTGATTTTTCTTGAATGTGTAAATGATAAAAAAAATAATGAAAATAAAACAAATAGAGATATAAATAATTAATTAAAAATATAATTAAACTGAATACTTTCAACTAATGTTCAGAAGAATTTATGCAATATTTTATTTTTTATTTTTTTCAAACAATAAATCACTAAATAATTTTCAATTTAAAAATAATTGCATAATTTTGAAATTTCTTTCTCTTGCTTACAAAAGAATATATTTCATATAAAAGCCTCATAATTACTTTTTAAGATAAAATGTTAGATCTGGTACACTAGTACAATATGATACTGATGTATTTTTTTCCCCTTTATTATATTATTATTACAATTATTAAGTAGTACATTACAAGAACCCACCTTTTTTCTCCAAGTCTTCCCCAAATATTCACAAAGTTTAAAGTTCTTTTTAAATTTACAGATTTATTTTATGATGATAATTGTTATTTAAAATTAAGACAGTAAAAGACACAGTAAGTGAATATAAACCATACAAATCCTGTATTAGTATCACTTCTGATACGATGTTTTAAACAAAATTAAAACAGAAAAATCTAACCAATTCATGTTATAGATGAAATTATTTAATCTCTATGTCCCCCCCCCCCCCGCCTTTTTTTTTTTTTTTTCTTTTTCAAAATGCTTAATGATATTGTTAAATGTTTTAACTTTGAGCAGTAACTTATTAAAAGTTAAACGATTTTTTTACGCGTACCAACTATCACGTTTTCCCCAAGAAACTCATAATTACCAGAAATTTTATATTATTATTATTATTATTATTTTAATTTACTTAATCGTAGGAGATAAATATGACAGATTTCTATTTAAAATTAGAGGTGATAAAACTGATTTAAAATTTCAAAATGTTGGTTGCTATATATGTATGGGTAAATAACTCATAGAAAGAGTATATGAAAAATTGTAGAACGAAATAAAAATTTAAACATTTATGTTAGATATACACATATGCATGTGTGTGTGTGAATAAAATTAATTGATTCTCGCTTATAGTATTTACGCAGCCTTATAGTTTTATTTTTCTACTTAGTAAACCGTAAAACACTCTTCGATTAACATATAAATTATTAGACAAAATAAAAGCATTTTAAAGAATTAGAATACATCTATTAAAAAAAAAAAAAAAAAAAATCTTATTAAACAAATAATGAAAGTTTTATTATGAAAATAAAAATAAAATAATGTAATAAATACATATATAAATTAAAAATATCTTATTTACAAAACCAAAACTGAGAAAAAACTGTATTATTATCATTATTTTGAAGACATTTTTATTTTATTTTATATATTTATTTTTTAAGAAATAGAAATATTGTACTTCCATCTCATATTAATGTTTAAAATAAAATAAAATGAAACAATTTTATTTATTTATCATAGAAAACTTTTCACTGCACTAAACAATATTTATAATTTAGTGCTTTACAGGAAAAAAAAAAACTGTTTGTATTATTCATACTTAAAAATATACTATGTGATATTTGCTTAATATTATTAAGGCTAATGGAAAAAATATTGTAAATTATTTGTTTCAAATATTATGCAAAATTATACAGAAAACAAGAGCTGTGAGAAAATCTATTTTATTTACGCATTTTAAAATTTAATAATGTAATTGATTTAATATATATTATTAATAATATGATTTATTGCATGAACACACAAAATTATATACAATTTTCTGTGCCTGACAGAAATCTAAGAAACCAGTACTTTTATCATATTTAATTACGTAGAGAACTTCTCACTATTTTAAATTTATAAAATGTTTTCTGGTGATTTTGTATATTTTAAACCTGTTTTTTTTTTTTTTTTTTTTCCACTTTTTTTTTAAGACTAAGTACTTCGAACTTTTAAATTCGGAACATGCGTATTAGATGTTGTATTTGTGTTTTGTTTTACTTTCATGCAATTCTGTGAACGGAACTTTCTATACTGTGTATTTTTGTTAAATAAATATTATTTTAATTAATTATTGGTGAGAGTGTATTAGTTATCTGCAATACCCTTTTTGTAAAATAGAATAATTCCTTTTTAATCTTTTTAATTTTTAGCGAGGGAAAAAAAAAAAAAAAAAAAAGGACACTAAATATTGACAATTTCAGTTGTTTATTTTTAACAGAGAACTGTTGGGAAAACGGAACTATTATGTGGTATTGTAGAGACACTGAATTCAGGAAGAACTAGAATTATAAACATTGCTGCCAAGCTTTTCGATTTTAGTATATAATGTTTCGTACCACTGTCTTTATAGACAGAAACCTATCATATTACTTTTATATGAATAAATATATTAAAACGGAAATACTAGAATCTTCGAAGAAATAAACTAAACTAATGAAAATGGAAGCTATTTATAGGTGAGGCATTATATTTTTAAAGAAAGAAAATAAATAAAGCTGGTAAGGAGAGGGACTAAGAAAATTGCAATTTAGAATCAATGTTTCTGTAAAAGGAAAAAAATTCAGATTAATTTTGTAAGATTAAAAAAAATAAAAATAAAAAATAAAAATTATTATTCGAGTAAGTGGTACTAAAATCTTGAAAAAAAAAAAAAGGATGAAAGAAAAGTTGGTAGCTGCTGTTTAGTACATATTACTATTTCTAAAAGAGAAAAAAAAGTCGTATATTAATTTCGTAATAATGAATCAGTCAGAAAATATTATTTAAAAGAGAAATATTAAACTTCACGTCTAAAAAATATTAATAACTATGCATAAATGAACTATTATGCTATAAAAAAAAAAAAAAAATTGGGGGGGGGGAGAAAAAAAAAAAAAAAAAAAGAAAGAAAATGTTACGGAACCTTAAAACCGGAAATTACCCATAATGAAATATATTTTATTTTATTTTGCTTATTTATTTATTTATTTTGGTGCAATCTTCTTCCATTAAATTAAATACATTTAATTTTTCCACTGTATGCATTTGCATCACAATGTTGAAAAATAAAACATATTCAATGCTTGATTTTAAAATGAAATATTTGTTTATTTATTTTTAATTTACACATTATTTCAAAAGTAAAGTTATTATTATTATTATTATTTTTTTTTTTCAATATTGGGAAAAGAATTTGAAAATTTATAATTAACCTAAATATTGTTAACATTTATTTATTATTGTTTTTCTAGAATATAACGGATCGTGTTTTTATTTTATTTTACTTTATTTTTTACATTTGTAAGTGTTTAAGATATGTTTATTAGTGCCTACAATTACTTTATTTAAAAACTATTTCCTTTCAGAGTTATCCCCAAATGTTTTCTTATGACACAGATAGAAATCCCTTACGAAGAAAACATTTTATTCTAACACTATAACATGCTCAGTGAAAAATAAGAAATTATTCCGACATGTTTATAGCAGGGAAAAAGTCAACAAATGCAATAGTGTAAAGTTATAATAATAATAAGCAGAAAGAATTTAAAAAAAAAAAAAAAAAAAAAAAAAAAAAAAAGCACAATGAATTGAAAAGTAGAAAAACACTGCATTTTGATTATAGCATGCAGTATACAATTTTTTGCGTTAACTATAAGCGGTATATAAACACTTTTTCATGTGATTTAAAGTTACGTCTAATCAAATTGATGTGATAGCAAATTTTATATTGAAAAAATATGTTTCATTTCATTCCAGTTAATAAAAAATTTAATGGCGGACATACGTTATCCAAATCACTTAAATATGATCTTGATTGTAGAAGTCAAAAATAACTTAAAATGTTGGGATTATACATATAATAATAATATATATATATGTGTATTTTTTTAAACCCTTTTCAAACATTGCAGAAGACGAAACCAAGCATCACACGAAGAACTAGAAAGAACATGAATAAAGATTTCTGAAAAAAATATGCATCCTTAATTAAAACATACAACATCATATACTTTTTCGAGGGCGTTAATTGAATGTTGCATGCAAATTAGATGTTATTTCTGTCTTACTGTATGCAATTGGCTAAAAATTTACAGTAAGCTATGCCCAATAGCACCCAAAAGATGTATGAAAAATGCCAAACTGAATGAGAGAAAAGAGGAAAATCAAACATACTTTTAAATTCTACATTCACCAATATTACTTAAAATATAAAATTAATTTTAAGAATAGCCAATGAAACTAAAATTATTACTATATATATCATAGATCTCAACATTTAATTTATTCCGGTATATTTTTAGCCCCGCCTTTATTTCGTACCACTTTATTTATAGGAAAATTTTTTCCAATATATAACTTCGATACAATAAGAAAAAATTACTTTTAAAAAATAAATGACATGAAATAAAGGCGGGCTAAAAATACTCCGGAATAAATTAAAATGTTGGCATCTATGATATGTGTATAGATAGATAGATATATTAATGAAGGAAGAACCACTTATGGAAAGGAAGCTCTATACAAGGCTAAAGATATTTAAAATGTTAATATAAATTGTTTCTAAAATACTGGTGGATGAGATCATATATACAGGGTGGTCACAGACCAAATTTTTTCACTGATGCTTACACCAATATTTTTCTTTCGAAATTTTCAATAGTATGTTTGCATCATTAATTAAGTAAAAATTATCATATAAATATTCTGGTGGAAGAATCAGGGAAAAAAGACGGGTCTGTGACGTGACCACCCGGTATATAGCAAATATGATACAAAAAATAACAAGAGAAAAAAATAATAATAATAACTAGAAGAAACATATTCTTTTTTACCCCACAACAGGGTTTATATTCCTTTCATGATAATATTGCATTATTCATTACCTCCTGTAAAATGCTTGGAAAGGATTTCATTTAAGTAATACATATTTTTTCCTTAATGTTATTCATGTATATATCCAGTTTAATATGCGTTCCGTGTAAAAGTAAACCACAAATTTTTTTTTTTATTATGATCCTGCATTCAAAATTATTCAACAATTTTATTATTTGAAACATTATTAATTTTTTAATCCCTTTATTAAGTAATATTTTCAAAATTTGTACAAAATAATTCAAAATTATCTACCGAACCAATTTAGATTATATTAATTTGGTAATATTTTCATATTTTTAGTTTTTAAAAGTGTAAACTTTAATTATTTAGATAAAAGTGAAAAAATTTCCAAAATTATACATAGTTATTTTATAAAAGGGCGTATATTACATTTTATTTTGCACTGTTACATAATATTATTCCACCACTCAGTTCATAATATTAACTACAATCTAATGCAAAAAGCTGTCAGTTAAAAGAACAAGGTCTACTACAAACGAATTAAAAAACTTGTATTTTTAAATAATAATTCACAGATAATATCGAAAAAGAAAAATCTGTGAATTATATCCATGTATTGTATGTGTTTATGTACAGAAATTTGACCAAAACCATTTTTTCCAGAAACGTTTCATTTGAGCCCTTGCAGAATATTTTATTGGAATTTTATATAAGTAATAAATGTATTTTAATAGTATAAAAAAATAATAATATTTTTAAATATAATTATTTTCCCTTCAAACATTTTATTAAATTCATTATTATACCATTTAACAGAAGTTTTAAAACTATGTAATACAGCTACAACTAATGAGATAACCTAAATAATATAAAATATATTATTAAGTTATAACTTGTATATATTTCTCAAACATTTATTTGTTTAGCATGAATATACTTACAACATGCGATATTATCTATAAAGCTTTTTCTAAATGCATGCATTATTATCCATGCACAAAACTCTTTATTTATTAACATTATTATTTACAAAAAAATTTGAATTCTTGTAGGAAAATTATGCAATACATAAAAAAAAAAAAAAACTTTAAATGAATTCAGCTATAATATTGTTTCTTTAACTACTTTAAATTTTCATTATGTTCGTATAATGTGTAGAGAAATAAGTCAATCTACATATAGAAAACTACCTTCACACACAAAAACAGTATTTTGTCTTCGAAAAACATATTCTTCCGATTTATTTTCAAAGCTGTTTTTATAAGCACATTCAGAAAAATTTCATTTAATGCAATTGATAAAGAAAAAAAAAATTGTACATTAAGAATTCAGGAGGAAATAAACTTATTTTCTCTTAAATCAACAGCGGTTTCCCCTGAGTAGCAAAACTCCCACTGCCACGTTACTTTATTTTGCATAAGACTAATTTTAAATGGCAACTTATATTCTTCTTTGTTTTTCTTTTTTGGTTTGATTTGGGTGGTCTTCGTTTTTGATCAGAATAATTGTTTGAATACTGAAATTAAATCATTTTTAAATTTCAAATGTTTGCACTGATAATATTATATTACTATATACATATATAAGAGAGAGAGACTATATATATATAAATAAGTTTATTGTTTAATTAATAGAGGTTCGGAAGTTTTAAAGAAAGGCGATTTTGTGGGAACCCTGATCAGTTTTCAAGAAATAATGATATTAAAAATTTAGAATTTCATGTGACATATAAGTTTCCATACGAAATATCTCAAAATTATTTGGAATTGCATTAGTCTTGAATATATTTTTACCCATATTATCTTTTGTATTTTGAATGAACCCAGAAGTCGAAATGCCCTGTCATAAAAATATGTGCACGAAAGAAAAACGTTTATTGTTATCAGACTAAAGATTTAAGAATACATTTAGCAGATTTTTAGAATTTGTTATCAAGGCAAAAGCAATTTTATTCTACGTAGAATCTTATTAACCTTGTGTTTATTTATAGATGGTTAAATATATTTCTGAATTTTTTGCAAATATCAGCAATTAATTTGGATACGAGTAATAATTTCGGACTTACCAAAAACGTACAGATAGTACACATATAGGGTATTTCAAAATTATGGTACAGATCGTTTTCGGCACAATTTTATATGTCAATTTTTTAATATCACAAACGTGAAAACCAATATAATTCCCCCCCCCCCCCGATTATAAGCAGACTACATCTTAGAATAATAAATAATAATTAAAAGTGAAAAAAATGGTTAAAGCTCCAAATTTTCAGTATACTATTTTCGATTAGTAATATTCGCCTTATTAAATCGTAGAAAAATATGACAAAAGTAAAACTATTTAAAAATAATGACTCTAGGAAATATGGACCTTCCCCATACAAATAATTAGTTTACAAAATTTCGCACCAATGAAAGAGATATATTATTTTGAAGAAATCGATTGATATCTACTGCTAAATCTTACTCTTATTTATCTCTGTAGAATATAAATGAACACTTTACAAATCAAGAATATAAATATGATTTGTAACACAACTCCAAAAACATACAAATATGTTACAAGGAATAATGTTACAAGAAATATATAAGTCCTTAAATATTTTATAAAAAATATCTTTACTATTGCCAGCATTGAAATTGGATAACACATAAACAAATTATAAAGATGTTACATGACATTTTCGGTTTAAATGGTGTAAAGATATAAAATATGACATAAAAAAAAAAAATATTTATTTATTTTGGTTCATGCCTGAGAATTGAAAATTTTTATCAATTAAAAATTGGTGTTGAAATTAACGACATAAACAAGATAAATTTTTGCGTGTAGAACATGGTTTGATATAAGTGCTTTTTAATAAGTTGAAATAGTCAAAAGTTTCTACTGGAAGTAATAGATTTGTTATGGAAGATAGCAGTTATGTAAATTGCATATTTTAAATATGCATGAGATATTTTACATGCAATAATGTAAAGCAATAGAAAATAAATAAGTAACCTCAAAAGTTACTTACATCAAAATAATAATAATAAAATAAGTTTGTCACTTGTCATGCACGCAAATTATATTACTAATCTAGTCACACCATTAAATAGGTCTTTTTTTTCCCTCAGCATTAGCATTGGTATGAACTACAACAACAAAAAAATCTCTGTCTTGAAAAAGGTGTTTTAACTCCTCTTAATACATTAAATATTTCTTAACCACCATTTACATAAAAGGATGAAGATGCATCAATATGCTAATTCCAGAAGGGGAAAAAAATGTATGCAAATTATCTAAAATCAACTAGTCAATAGCAATGACTAGTTATTAAGGAAGCAGCTATACAAATATACTAGTCCCAGAAAAAGAAGAAAATGTACATAAATTATCCCCCCAAAATCAACTAGTCAGTAACAGGTTTTGGAATATAAAAAATAAAATAAATTGCCCTCATCCCTATTGCTAAAAAAAGTCAGAGATAAATAACAGTTCAAATTAAAAAATGATGATTTAAAAAAAAAAAAAAAAAAGTGATGGGGCGAAATCTGAAAATAAAAAAATAAACAAAATAACGCAAAAAAGAAAAATAAATGAATGAATGAGAAAAAAAAAAGAAGGAAAGAATGAGATAGGCACTTACCGCAGCGTGTTGAAAAGGGGTAGCGTTAATGTCAAGTGAGCGTAACTCAGCTCCAACTGTCACTTCGGTGAGCGCTGATATCTATGACAGAGGCAGAAAAGTCAGTAGAGCACAACAAAACCACAAGAACGTACGACTGACACTCTGTACACACTAGCAGAAACTCTCCAGGAAAGCATGGCAACGAAATAGACGCCCGCCACCCAGCAAGCTGCACGGCCAATAAGCTGCTAGGTGACCGTGACGTCACGCCGCTGCGTGTGCAATCAGATGTTACGAGTGAGTGCACAATCTGATTAGCGGCTGTGGCCAATCGTGACTCATGCTCCGCCTTTAAAAACCACGCCTTGAGACCGCACGCCTACTTCAACAACAGGAAACTAGTGCCATCTATTGATGTATAACATCATTAAAAGTAGAAGTGATTGTCAAAACAAGGGAAGATTTATTCTAGATTTCGTACACTTTCTTTTTCTTTTTTTTCTTTATTCGTCACCGCCTCGTGCGGTTAATTCTGATGATGATTCGGAGTTATGTCAGCGTGTGAGTCGAGTTTTCTCCGTCACTTATTAGAGGCAATTTGTTCCATTGCCGTATCAGCACGAAGGGATTGTCGTCTGCTTTTCGTTCTCTCTTTTGTTCGAATTTCTCTGACGGATGTTTTGAAGCTTTTTTTCAAGTGATTATTTCGAAAACTAACTTTGCAGCTGCGTCGCATTTTATTCGAAGATTGTCTACGATACCGTTTCGTTTTCCAAACATTAGTGGGCGGGACGTGGATTTTCAGACTGAACAAACGACGGTAAATAAGAGAAAAATCATTGAAGAGAGAGAGTTATTTAATAGTACTTGTTGCTGCCCGTTGAAGAAAAAGAAAGGTAAAATTGCAAACTTAGACGTACCCTTTCAAGCGGATTTTTCGATCAGCTGGCAAGTCATATAAGCAACACGGTTACATTCGTTCTTGAAAATATTTCTCAAAATTATTTTACAACTGAAGTAATTTGTTATTGTTGTTAAAATCGTTTTTGATGGGTGTAGGTGTAGTATACGAAGCCAGTGACTACTTTAAAAAGTTTTCACTAGTTAATCGAAATAATTTGTTATTGTTTCGTATTTTATTCGAAGATATGTATGATTTTGTTTCGTTTTCTAAGCATAATAGACGAGTTCCAAGTTTTCATAGTGAACGAATAATAGAAAATAATAATAATAGTACAGTGGTGGCCATCACAAAATTTTCATTTGTATTTTTCGATATAAGTTCCGCAGTGCAAAGTACTCAGCAAAATTATTTTTCCCGACATATGCAGACGATTTTCCCCTCAGAAAAGTATAACTCTAATTGCCGAAAAAATGTGAATTGTGTTTCCTTCTTTAATATATTTTTTTTTTTTATGTGTGTAACTTTAAAAAATTAAAAAAAAAAAAAAAAAAAAAAAAAAAAAACGATAATTTTATTTCAAATTATCACAGATAAGTGGTTCAACCATTCGTTTTAAAGATACTGATGAGTTTTTTTTTTTTTTTTTTAACCTATATTGGAAATTTGCAGCGTCCAGGTGGGGCATTTACCCCCCGGCACTTGGAGGAAAGTTTTCTTTCGTTCAATAAAATCTTGATTGGCTCAACAAAATATCTACAACTCTATAATGCCGATCATAACATGTATGGTACCATACATGAGTTACCAGGCCCTTATTAAAAAGGATAATTTTTCCGTTATTATTGCAGAAAATTCTTATTAATTATATAATATTAAACTATATGGAAATAGCTGTGCTTGAGTGTGACTCCTGTAAGGGTAGTCGCACGAGGCACTTAGAGAATCAAGAATCAAGAATTTTGTTTAGAATAACAAAATCACTCTCTCTCTCTTTTTTCCTTTAATTCAAGAAAGTTCTTATAAAAAATTTCTTATAATAACAATTTATATTAACAAAGTTATTGTAAAGTTAACCCAAAATTTTAGTTAAGCTAAGCAAGTAACACATGTTAAAATTTGGTAAATTTGTTAGCGACATATATGTGTGCATTTTTTTTTTCTTTTCTTGTTTTAAAAAAATAGATTTTTACTTTTTAACAAATATTTTGTTTAAAATGACCTAAAAACACACACTTTGTAAAGTTTAATTAAAATCCTTTCTCTAGGTAGGGTAGGTGATTCAGTGATTGGCAAGCTCCAGTAATTGACACCTATCCCGAAATAATTAATAAATAAGAAAAATAATAAAATCTTATATTTTACATATAATAAATAATCTTAACATTTTATGTCAAACACTGGAGCATTGGGTGCTAATAACTGGTAAAATGAATCACTAGCAGTGTCAAACACTGGAACATAGGGTGCCAATTACTGATAAAAGGAAAAACTGGCAGTGTCAGTTACTGGAACATTGAGTGGGTGTCAAATAAAAATTCATTAAAAAAAATAATAATAATTGTTATCAAATGTATGTATTTTAACATATATGTGGTTCTGAATGTCTTTCATGCCATATGTACTAACTTAAGATTTCTAAAAATATTTTCTGATGACTGGAACATTAACAACATCAGAGATTGCTCTAAAAATGTCAATCACTGGTGCACTTACCCTAATCATTCGGTAATCAGTGGTTTCCTCAAAATAACTCAAACGGTGGTTAAGAAGAATACTTGGTTTTCTGACACTGATAGTTCCACTACCGTGAAACGACATTTACAGGCAGAGCTGCGTACGTTGAAAGCAAAGAAGTCTAACAACCTCTTTGGTTAAAAGCCACTGATAATCAGGTGTTGAGTGTTGAGAAAAAGCTCCTGCAAAGAATTGCAGATTCATTAAATTATGAATAATCTGAAAAAGAAATAAAACATTTAAATTCATTTGATTTTGCACAGAAATCACTGATTAAGGAGGCAGTAAACTTTCAAAAAATAAATCATTAATTAATTAAGCAATTATAATTCTATTATTGTAAAAAGTCACAGTTTCATATATAGTATTATTTATAGAAGTAATATATTATAATAACATAGACATTCACATTGAAATTAATTAAGGTATTAATTAAAATTATTTATTAATCGCTAAATTCGAAAATACTGCTTGCTAATTAATTTTTGATTTAGACATCCATTTTTTTTTTTTTTTTTTTTTTTTCAGGTAGCTTTAAAGGATTTTAACAAAATTTAGATAATTTTTTTTTTCTTCTTCTTTACAATCATAATTATGCGAAAAAAAAAAAAAAATATATATATATATATATATATTTAGTTTTTTTTTTTAATTTCAGAATGTTAAAGTTTTAAAAAGATAAAACTGGAACATTGTTTTTTCTTTGATTTTTCATAAAAATAACATTATCTAAATTGTGCTTATCATTTATTATTATCATAAAATAACACTATTCCCGGACTAATTTTTGTTTTAAGACTAATTTAGAAAAATTTTAAGACTAAAATTTTTCTAATTTAAGACTACACACTGCGACAAAAAGATAGGAACAAAGGTTTTTTTTTTTTTATTTTTTTATTTTTTAATATGATTATTTTGAATATGAATATTTTGAATACGATTCAAATATTTAATATATTTTTGATATGATAATATTTTGTTATGATAATAAATGATCAGCACAATTTAGATAATGTTATTTATGAAAATTTTTAAATAACCCTTTGTTCCTATCTTTTTGTTGCGGAGTGTAGTCTTAAATTAGAAAACTTTTAGTCTTAAAACTTTTCTAAATGAGTCCTAAAACAAAAATGAGTCCGGGAATAGTATTATTTTATGATAATAATAAATGCTAAGCACAATTTAGATAATGTTATTTTATGAAAAATCAAAGCAAAAACCCTTCACTGTAAAAAAAAATTTCAGTATTTTACAACAAAAGGTGCTGGCACCGCGGCTGCCAGCACAGTTGCTGTAAAATTTACAAGCTGCTGTTTTTTATGGTGCTGTAAAATTTACTGCACTTTGCTGTAAATTTTACAAGATGCTGTTTTTAGTGGTGCTGTAAAATTAACAGCACTTTGCTGTGAATTTTACAAGATGCTGTTTTAAAAAGTGTTGTAAAATTTACAGCAAAGTGTAGTTAATTTTACAACAATTTTTAAAACAGCATCTTGTAAAATTCACAGCAAAGTGCAGTAAATTTTACAGCACTACTAAAAACAACATCTTGTAAAATTCACAGCAAAGTGCAGTAAATTTTACAGCACCATAAAAAGCAGCCGCTTGTAAATTTTACAGCAAATGTGTTGGCAGCCGCGGTGCCAGCACCTTTTGTTGTAAAATACTGATATTTTTTACAGTGTAGGCAGTGATGCCAGATTGGGGATTTTGTCCCCATTTTGGAGATTTTCGAGGCTTCTGAGGACAATTTTGGGGACCAAATGTTTGTGGAGACATTTTTGGGGAAGTCTAAAATTTTTGGGGACAAATTTGGGGAGTTCTTCAACTTTCTGCCATTGATGGCAATGTAATGATTTATCCCTACGACTAGAGACTTTCAATAACTTTATTGTTATTTGGGGATTTTTTTTCAAAAATTGCCTTCATTTGCGGAAAAATCTCAGCTTAAATCATAGAAAAATCTGCTTGATTTTTTCCCCCCCTTTTTAGTAGAAATCAAGCTGGGGTTTTTTTCGAAAAAAAAAAAAAAACCCTGATTTGGGAAAATTTGAAGACCTGTTTGGGGAAATAATTTTCGACCATCTGGCATCACTCAGTGTAGGCGCCGCGCGCCATCAAACACAGAAATATCAAAAGAGAGAAAGGACGTTTGTTTGTTCCTTCAAAGAAAACATGATTCTGCTAGTTGGATTAGAGTCCTGCATCGAGTAGGGTAACCCGATTTTACCCGAACCCGACCCGACCCGCGGGTCGGGTTGACTGATATTTTTTTCGTGCGGGTCGGGTTCGGATCGGGTTGACTGAATTTTTTTTCTTGCGGGTCGGGTTTGGTGTTTAGCAAGTCGGGTCGACTTGAGAGCACATTTCCAAATATTTTTTACAATTATAAACATAAATTTATAGGCATGTTTATAACTCTGTAACTAATTTAAACATTCTGCATATACTAGACATGTATCGGAGCTTCCTATTCGTATCCGCGGATATCCGCCAGAAAAATAGATCCGTATTTGTATCTGGATCTGTTTTCTTTTCTTCAACGAAACTAATATGTATCTTTTGTAGAAATTGTATGAAAATTAGAAACGTATTATAAATCTTTGTCGACTGTTGTTAATATATAAATTAATAAATTCAAATACAGTATAACCTCGTATTTACATTCTGGAAATTGAAAAGATTTCGCAATTTACAAGATTTTTTTTTTGCTTTCTTCTATATTCAATAAAAGAAAGTATTAGATTCGTAAAAATTTGTAACTTCCGGTTTTTGATGAATTTGCACGTTTTGAGAGTCCAAATCACGATTTGACTTTTTCTAGAAAATATTAGTCTGTGTCTCTGTATGTGAGTGACAAAAATTTTGTGGTGACTGTATCTCTGGAACTACTGCACATAATTGCATATAAATGTATAAATAAATGCATCGTGACATAAATTATTGCCTGTCAACTTTTGGTGCCCATCGCTCGACAGATAGCTTCTATACAGTGATTTCCGCAATTTAAGGGATTGCCATATCTCAGGAACTACTGCAGAGAATTTCATATACATTTGTAGATCCACCTTGACATAACCTAGTCCCTGTCAACTTTTTATGTCAATTTCTCAAAATGTGGCGCTGCTATACACTGATTTCCTCAATTCTATATCTCAGGAACTACTACACGAAATTGCACATAAATTTATATGTGGATGTACCATGATATAAATTATTGTTTATCCACTTTTGGTACCAATAATTCAATAGGTGGCGGTTTTATACAACGATTTCCATAATTTAAGGGAAAGATATATCTCAGGTTCTATTGTGTGTAATTAAATATATATATATATATGAAAAGACGATTATCATCAGACATTATGCTAATTTAATTTGGATGCATATCGGCCAATAGGTGGCGCTGCTGTACTGCAATTTTCCCCGAGAAAGGAAAAGCTATATTTCAACTTCTCTGGTGTATAACTGTACAAAATTTGATAAGTGCAATAACCATTGTCAAAACACATTTTTTAATATATTATTTATAGAGAATAAAACTGTCTTTCTTTGTATTTTTAGTGTATTTTTTCTCTAAGATGAAAATCGTCTGCATTCACTATGGTAGGGAATTTTAATAAATAATAGCTTTAATAAATTATCTGTACTGAGCGAATCTGTATTAAAAAATATAGAAGAATGTCTTGTGGTGAGCACAACATACTAGCTTATATATATATATATATATAGATATATATAGATATACCTCTACTTTTAATGAAATTCAATCCTCGTTATTTTTCTCCATTTATACTTGTATATACAGCAAATATAGAAGAAATACTTGTTGTGATTTCATTTAAAGCTAGTATGCTGTGACCACCTCAAAATTTCTTCTATATTTCCCCATAGGAATTCGCTCAGAAGAAATATTTTCTTAAAAATATTATTTATTTAAATTATCTACCATAATGAATGATTTTCATTTTATAAAAAACTAACACTAAATATAAGAAGAGAAAGACAGTTTAATTCTCTATAAATAAAGTCTTAAAAAATGCGTCTTCATAATGGTTACGTCATACATTGGGTTTCGTACCGTTATATGCCTTAGATGTTATGATGTAGCCACATTCCGTTCTCAGGGAAAATTGAAGTATAGTAGCGCCACTTATAGGCTGATATGCATCCAAACTGAATCAGCGTAATGTCATATAATGACTACACTGATGCATGTCAAGTTTTGTTTGATTATACACAGCAGAACCTGAAAACCCAGAACCTTCCTTGAAAATGCGAAAGTCGACGTATAACAGCACCACCTGTTTAGCAATTGACACAAAATTTAGTAGGCACTAACTTATGTCAAAGTGTATCAAGTGTATCTGCATCTAAATGTATATGTAAAATCGTGTAGTAGTTCCTGAGACATAGCCTTTCCTGAAATTGTGAAAATCGCGGTCCAGCAGCGCCATTTGTTGAGAAATTGACACCAAAAGTTGATAGGCACTAATTTAGGTCAATTTGCATCAGCATATAAATTTATATGCAGTTATCTGCACTGAGATACAGTTGCCACAACATTATTTTTTTTCACGCACACACAGACAGACACATACTTTCTAAAAATATCTAGTCAAATTGTGTTCTGGAATCCGCAAAACGTGTAAATCCATCAAAAAATGTTAAGCTGAAAATTTTTACGATTCCAATACTTTCTTCAATTGAATACAGAAGAAAGTAAGTAATGTAAAATAAACACCTTTAGGAAACGGATTCCTTAAAGGCAAAATAATAATATTCTTTAACGTCTTATCTAGAGCAAATAAACAATAAGAAAGCGCTAAAATTGCAACTGTAGAAAGATAATGTACTGATCGTGTGAACTGAAAGTGATTGTAGGAAACCAGATGTCCCAAAGTATTATAAACATTCACGTCGAACAAAAGCAATAAATAACGATACATTTCTTTTCTTTTTTTTTTTTTTTTTTCAGAATATAAGCATTAAACAACGGACACTGAATTTGAAGTACATTTTTGCTATCTAGAAGTTCACAACTCACATAAATGTTTAAACATTGTTATTAAACAATTTTTTTAGATTTTTTAATTTTTAACTCAATTCAATCAGTAATTACATTTTTTTTTTTTTTTTTTTTCACTTTCTTCTATATTCAATCGAAAAAAGTATTGGATTCGTAAAAATTTTTGACTTCCAGTTTTCGACGGATTTACAAGTTTTGAGAGGTCTAGACAATGATTTGACCATTTTTAGAAAACGTCTGTCTGTCCGTCTGTGTGGGTGTGACAAAAATTTTGTGGCAGCTGTATCTTTGGAACTGCTGCATTTAAATTCATCTGTAGATGCACCTTGATCTAAATTAGTGCCTATCAATATTTGGTGTCAAGCGCTCGACAGGTGGCGCTGCCATACAGCGATTTCTGTATTTTCAGGGTGGCTATATCTCAGGTTTCATTGCGTATAATCCAATACAAATTGATATGTGAGAAGACCAATGTGAGATATTTCGCTGATTCAGTTTGAATGCCTATCAGCCGACAAGTGGCGTTGCTATACAGCGATTTCCGCAATTTAAAGAAAGACAATATCTCAGGAACTACTGCACAGAATTGCATATAAATTTGTATGTTGGTGTGCTTTAACATATATTAGCGCTTGTCAACTTCTGGTGTAAATTTCTCAACAGGTGGCGCTGCTACACAGCGATTTCCACAATTACAAGGAAAACTGTATCTCAGGTTCTACTGCGTATCATCAAACAAAACTTAATATGTGAGAAGGTGATTATGAGACATATTATGCTGATTCAGTTCGAATGCTTGTCGGTCAATAGGTGGCGCTGCTATACTGCAAATTTCATCGATAACGGGAGGGCTATATCTCAACTTATATGTCATATAACTGCACAAAACTTGATATGTGAGATAACCATTATAAAAATGCAGCTTTACTTTCTTTTATATTCAATAGAAGAAAGTATTGGATTCGTAAAAATTTTCAACCTCGGGTTTTTGATGAATTTACACGTTTTGTGAGCTGTAGAACACGATTTGACCATTTTTAGAAAATGTATGTCTGTGTGTGTGTGTATGTGTGTGACAAAATTTTGTGGCAACTATATCTCAGGAACTACTGCACAGAATTTCATACAAATTGGTATGCAGTTGCACCTTGACATAAATTAGTGCCTATCAACTTTTGGTAAAAATTGTCTTTCAGGTTGCGTTGCCATCCCGCTTTTTCTAAATTTTAAACCCGGTGGTATAGAACAAAATTTTGTATAAATGTGCATAAAAAAAAATATTTTTTAATAATCATGAAATTTAAAATAATTATTTGTAATATGACAATTATTTGCAATAATTCAACTGGTTGGTTGTTGGTTGTAGGATTTAAGGCCGATTGACTTCTGATGTGTCCTAGGCCAAGAGGGGGAATGCCCTCCGTGGGGGTCTTTCTAAGGGGTCCTAGCCCGTATTTACGCGAGTTTCGGAGGAAACCACGGAAAACTCCAAACGGCTAGGCCGATGAGCGCGACCAGGGATGGAACTCGGCACCTCCAATCTACCAGCTTTGAGCGCAGAACCGCTCGGCCGCTGGTGGGCCATAATAATTCAACTGGAAAAAAGAATGTATGTAGGAGCCTCGCCTCCACCCTTGGGGGGCCAAGTCCCTCCCTCGAGGGGAGTAAATTTTCAAGATGGCTATCTTTCAAAAGAGCTCGTCAATACCTTTAAAACGAATGGTTCAACCATCGATCTGCGATAATTTAAAATAAAGTTATTGATTTTTTCATTTTTAACAGAATAATAATAATAACATTGAGGATAAAATTGACTTTTTTGGATATTTAGTGTTATACTTCTTCTCTAATATAGAAATCGTCTGCATTATCATGAAATATAATTTTTTTAAATATTAATTTTAATAAATTTTTTTACAGAGTGAATTTGTATAGGAAAATATACAAGAAAGATATATAATGTATCAAGGATTGAATTGACGCAACTGTAAAAGGAAAAAAAAAAAAAAAAAAAAAAAGACAGATCTTTAAAATAAATTATATATATATTTGATATATCCTAATTTAGTACTGAAATAGCACAGGGTTTATGTGGTCCTATAGTTTCCTTTATTTTCTCTACCATTAACTTTGTATGGCATTTTTTTTTTTTTTTTTAATAAAAAATTGTTATATATAAATTTAATAGCAATATAATATATTTGATAACAAATCTATTGTTAGAAGTATCCTACAAGAAAAAAAGGGGGGGGAGGGGGGGGCAAGAGAAAGAGAGTGCTTAGGAACCCTAAAAAAATATATAATAAATTATTTAAACAAGAAAAGAAATTAGAGATTCATGAGGTTACTTCCGAAGTTTTAAGACACTTCCACCTGTAAATTTTAACAGGATTTTCTTATTTAAATGCTTAAACAACCAGAATTTTTCTTAGAAATAAATAGAAATTTACTTTCACAAATTTATTTGCACACGTTTATTCAAAGACTTGTACGTCACTGTTCTGAGGTAATCTTTCACCACAGTGACTTGCAGTTTCTTAATTTGGTCAACCAAAGAAACTATGTGCATCAATGGTATAGAAATGGGTGACAAAAAAAGAAAAAAAAAAAAAAAAAAAAAAAAAACGCGGGATATACTGTAGTAAGTCTAAAAACTATAATGAATGATCATTTTCTTTTTCTTTTTGCATTCTTTCGATTCACAAAAAAAAAAAAAAGCAATTCTGGACAGAACGGCCTTAAACTTCAGATATCTAAGAATATTTATTATTTCACATTTTTCACTATCGATATAGTCACGAGTGTAAACAGGAGATCAAATACAAATCAAAGAAAGGAAGAAATACTTTTGATCACCGTGTATCATTAAAAAGCTACGAATGGCTTGTAACTTTAACACATTGTTTTCTTTTCTTTCATTTTTTAAATATATTAATTATACGATTTTTATTTAATAATTAATATCACATAGATTTTTATTCCATCTTTTTATATTTTATAACTGTTTTTTATCTGTTCTCTAAGTTTTAAAAATTATGGTGTTCATTTTTATGCATCAGATTTTATTTTTTGTTTATGCATTGAATGGTTCACTTTCCGAAGAAATGAAAATTTTCCCATGCAAAATCCTGTTTTTTTTTTTTTTTTTTTTTTTTAAGCTAAAAATCATTAAGTTTTGTATTGCAGTTAAAAGTAGTATGTTGTAACCACTGTCAGACTGTTAGACCTGTTGTCCAGGATTAATACGTCTCGCCTATTATGCACTTACCATGTTCAATATTTTTAAGTTTTTTTTTTTTTTTTTTTTTTTTTTTGTGGGAATAGCACAATTATTTAGACAGGTATAATTTTTTATTTTCAAAAATTATAAACAAAAAACTTGCCAAAAACTTAATAACAAGAATGGATTTCTACAAAATTTTACAAAAGTTGCAGAAAAAATGACAAATTTTTAAAGAAACATTATTCTGAAACATAAAATTGACACGTGTAATATTCGCTAAGATATGAGTTTTAAAAGCTACATATATTGCGCAACTTAGTCAAAATTTCATAAGAATACAGTAAAAAGTAAGCAAATTATCGGGAAAAGAACGAGGTAGATTTTAAATATTTTTCAGAGTTAAAATTTAATAAAGGGGCTTTCAGATTCTACGTAAGTTAATAATGCAAATAATTCCAAAATAAGTTTCCGCCAAAAGATAAAGTTCACCCTTTTTTCAAAGCTAATTACCGAAATACGCGATAAATTGGCAACTTAGTGTTAAAAAATTTAATCATTTCGTCGCTAAAATTTATGTTTAAACACGCAAATAACTACCGAAATGTGCAATTGCTTCTTTGCGTAATTGATAATTTTTGCAGTTCTTCAAAGGTATTTCGCAAAATATGCGTCAACTTTTCAACTTCATAATGAAATTTTATTCTTCTTTCTCAAAATTTACGTTTAATTGCTAATATAGGCTGTTGTTTTGCTATTAATCAATAAAATTGTTTGCATGTTTTCCAAACTTTCGCACGTTTTTGAATGGAAAATCATTAGTAGCAATACACTCTGAGAATGAGATGTTTTTCAGCTTTAGAACAAAAATGCGTTCCTTCAATGAAATCGCGAATATTTTTTAAGTTAAAGAGATTAACAGTAAGAGAACCTCGATTCTGTTTATTCGTTGTTGGTAGTATGAACCTAAATACAAAAAAGATGAAATATTTTCTAAGAATAATCACTACAGTGGGTGATTAAATTATATTATTATTATTATTATTATTTTACATTTTCTCGATTAAAAAAAAAAAAAAAAAACCTGACGTAGAGGTCTGAAACTTCATATATGCAAAGAACATTTAAATGTTCATTGTTTCCACAATCGATTTATTCGAGAGGGGGAATTAGGGGATCAATCACATACTGAAGAAGAACGAAATACTTTAATTCACTCTGTACCATAAAAAAACTACAAATGATTTTTTATTTTAACACATTATTGCACATACTATGTACAATATGTATGTTTTGGTGCGGAAAATGCGCATATTTTTAGGCGGATATAACTTTTTTCCCCAAAAAAAATTACTAGTTTTTTTTTTTTTTTTTTTTTTTTTTTTTTTGGTAAGTCTTTTGCTTTTAATTAGAACGGATTTCCATAAAAACTTATAGAAAAATTGACAAAACATTAGAGAAACATTATTATGAAACATGAAATCCAATCCACACGTGTAATACTCGCTGAGGTATGAGCATTTTTAGAAAATATGATTTTATTGCGCAAGCTCGAAAGATAGAAAAATTTTTACTACATACGTTGAAAGCTCGATATATTGAGCAACTTTTATCAAAAGATCATTTGAATGGATTAAAAATTAAGCAAGTTGTCGGCAAAAGAATGAGCTAGATTTTATGTATTTTTCAGAGGTAAAATTTCATGAAGGGTTTTTCATATATCGCGTATTTAATTTGAAGATCCAATTACTTCAACCACATTGCGATTTTTTTTTTTTTTTTTGTGTGTGTGAAAAACCTCTTATAGGCTTGTAACGTTATTATTATTATTATTATTATTTTTATTATTATTTACTAAGATTTGTGAGTTCATAAGGGGTTTTTCACAAAAAAGAACTTTAGCAATGTGATTAAAATAATTGGACTTTCAAATTAAATGCGTGGTATGTGTAAAGCGCATTTTGAAATTTCAACTCTGAAAGGTACCTAAAATCTGGGTCCGTTCTTTTGCCGACAACCTGATTATTTTTACTCTATTCTACTGAATCTTATACAAAAGTTGCTCAATGTATCTAGCTTTCTAACTATACAATAAAAAAATTTCTATCTTTCACGCATGCACAGTAAAATAATACTTATTAAAATACTCATTTCTCAACGAATATTACACTTATGAATTTTACGTTTCAGAATATGTTTCTCTAATGTTTGGCAAATTTTCGGCAAATTTTATAAAATTTTTCGGAAATAATCTAGTTATAAGCAAAGTATTTGTAAAAAAAAAAAAAAAAAAAAAAAAAAAAAGTTATTCTTGGAAAAAAAAAAAAAAAAAAAAAAAATCTGCCTGTATATTTGCACAAATCCCGTACCAAAACATATAAATATTGTACGTAGTATGTGCAATATTGTATTAAAGTTACAAGTCAGTTGTAGCTGACTTGTAGCTTTTCATGATACAGGGTGATCCAAAGTATTTTTGATATCCTTGAATTTGTGGTTGGGGCACTAATTGCGCACGCTGGTCAAAATCGATAGTGGAAACGATGGGTTTTTAAATGTTCTTTGCATCATGAGGTTTCAGGACATTTCGTCTAGTTTTTTTTTTTTTTTTTAATAATCCAAAAAAGTGTTAAATAAAATAATGAAAGAAAGAAAGAAATCTAATAATTTAATCACCCACACTATATTTAGTTAGTCGGAAAAAACAAAGTAAAAATATAATAAAAGTTTTCGCAATTGAAACAGTGGTAGAAAAAAAAAGTGCTGAATGTTACCCTTGATACATGCTTAAATTCTCAAAAATGAATAATTGTTTTCACAATTAATACACTAATAGATAGATTTCCCATATAATATAAGACATGAGCGAAAGGTACTTGCTTAAGCGAAATAGGAATACTTTGAAAGTTGAAAGACGGATTTCACAAATTTCTAAATGTAAAATTAAAGTTTGACTGTAAACATAACGCTTGAAAGTTTTCATTTTAAATAACACAAATTTACACAGAATTGACTGTAATTGACGGACGCAACAAATGTGTTACTGAATAAAAAAGAGAAAAAAATATAGTTAATTTCTAGGTAATCATAATTTAACGAATCTGCTGTAAAATTGTTTAGACTGGGCTGCCAGGTTGAAACCTAGGTCATGTCCATTGGCACAGTCGTACGGAATTTTCTGTGGTTTTCTTCAAAACTCACAGAAAAACTGCTATGGAGTGCACTTCTCTCGAACCTTGAACCCAAGGTCAGACAAACAGCTTCTATTCTCACATTATTACCGAATTGTTTAAATTGGTCCACAAACAAACACAGATTTTTTTTTTTTTTTTTATGCATAGGTCACACTAAGGCCATTATGAAACCTGAAATCACTACTTTTTGACACGCTTAAAAAAAAAAAAAAAAAAAAAAAAAAAAGGCCTTTTCATTCGTAAAGACAAGAAATACGCATGTATTTCTTATTCATAAACTAAAAATACCTCTTTTTTTTCCCCTTTAATAAAAGTGCATTAAAGTATTTAGGAAGAAAAAGTGGGGAGGGGAGTGGATTTCTTTGTGTCTGCTAAAATCCTCTATATTCTTAAAAGCGATTACAGAAATTGTAAATGATTTTGAAGGGTTGATATTCAATTATAATTTTATATTTAATTGCAGCTATGACTGCTAAAAATGCCATATTTTTAACTAATGCTTGGAACAAAAAAATGCTTTTTTTTTCCCTATGTGTATAATGTTATTATTGCGTAAAAATAAAAAAATAAATAAACAAGGAAATAAAAGAAGAAAAAGAAGAAATGGAAAAAGGTTAGGATTATATTTTTTATTATTTTATTATTTTTATTCTTAAAACGTTAACAAAATTTAAAATGTAAAATTCCGTAATGCCAAGATTATACATATCTGTCTCCTAAACACAAAACACGCGCATTATAATTTGTTATAGATAGTTATAAATTTCTAGCAATTCGCTATTTGTTTGCACTATGAGGCAGGGGAAAAAATAAAAAGCAAGCTTTCAATATCTACAGTAGATAAAAACCGCATTTGTGGTATGATGGTCAATCTCAATGTCTTTGAAGGGAATTTCATCCCGTATTTATTTATCTACGTCAGCGAGAAGAGAATTTATCATTTCCGTTCACGTTTAGTTTATAATCTGTACTACACTGAAAGATGCTAATGTTTCCTTATGGATATATATATAAGCTATACTGAAACAAAAGAATTTTCATCCTAATTTAAATTATTTATTTAAAATTTGTTATATTTCTACCTCTATTTAAATAGGTATTAAAATTCTTAAAATGAAACAAAATATAGAATGTAAAATTAGATTTTCGTTTTAAATGATCAAATAAAACTTTCAAAATAAGCTCTAAGGATCTTTGCACAAATTAAGTGTAATATGAAATTGAATATGTAAAGGGGCCTTAAAGCGATCCCAATTTTTGTTCTTATTCTGTCCCGGAAGTATACCTATTTTAATTTTTAAAATAAAGTATGTGCATCATACTGTCATGCAAACATTTTTTGCTGTTAGCAATTAAAAAAAAAAAAAAAAAAAAGAGAGAGAGAGAGAGAGAGAGTTAAATAATATCTCAAAGAATATGTTTTTATACATATATAAATTATCAAGACTTCAAGTTAAGAAAATCTTCTTTTAAAAAATTAATGTGTAATCATGAACATATTGAATATATTATGATCAATAATGAATATTTTTTGCTGAATTATGAGTGCAAGTTTATACACGTTAATATAAATCTTTTGATATAAAAAAATGCTTCGCCAACATATAACTTGAGAAATGTAATTTTATGAAAAAACTTTAAAAGGACTATACTGAATGATTAAAAAAAAATTGGATTTCTAAAAATTAATTGTAAATCGTTAAGACAAAAGTGACTGGAGTCATCAACAGATTCGAGCATTACTTATAGCACTGAAATATAGTGCTAGGATATTGGCACACGATTTAGCTTAGGTGATTTAGCTAGCATGCTGCAATATGTTTACAACTAATGCGTTTTAACGAAATATTAATTAATCAGATACTTTTCGAAATTCGCAAACGAAAAATCGCCAATTATTAACATTAGAGCATTTTAGAAGATTAGAACATTTTAGAACATTAGAACATATTAGAACATTTTCGTTTTCTAAGTAAAATATATTAACATTCTTTCTTCTACCTTAATTTTTGTTTTACAAAAATGATGAAAATGTGGGATTTGCCCACAACTGAAGAAGATGCAGTCTATTTTTTTTTTTTTTTTTTTTTTTTTTTTCAAGAAAAAGGTTTATTTGCAAAGAATGCAATATGCGATTCGAATATAAATAGCAATAATAATATAAATAGCAGTAATATAAATTGACGATAATATTGAATTGGTGCGATAATATTGAATTGGCGATTTTTCGTTTGCGTCCCGCAAACGTAAAAGTACTATTAATCACAAAATATTAATAAAAAAATTAATAAAACAAAATATTAATAACAAATATTAATACAAAATATTAATACAAAATATTAATAAAAAATTACTAGCTAACCTTTTTCATGGACGAGGACGGACATTGCTTATTCCATGATATTCTTCTCGTTCATTCATCGTTCATCTGCATCTAAGTTCAAAAACACAGATGTTATGTTTCAGCGCAGATGTTCTGGTCTAAAGTCCACAGGAAGTCGATTTTAACAACATTTAGTGCTTGAATTTATTAATACAGCGAAAATGCTTGAAAATATACAACAGAAAGTGCAGGAAAAATTACAACATTTTTTTACAGTGTTTGTACCTACCTTTTTGTCGCGGGGTGTATATCTGAAAAGTAAAATAAAAATTAAAACAAAATAAATCTATATTTTGATATTCAAATTAATTTTCCGCTTAAATCATTGTTTAATTATGAGTGTTAATCCTCTAATATTAAACACGCGTGAAAATACAGTGAGGAAAAGAAATGTATATATTATTGATTTCTACATAAGAAAAAGAATCTTTAGCACAAAGTACAGTGCCGGCAAAAAAAATCTTTACACTTCACTGAAAAAAAAAAAAAAAAAAAAAAAAAAAAAATGCATGCCAATTGCCGTTTCTGCCATAAAAATGTGTCGGACCCCAGTCGTTAGTCTATCACAGACGACCTTTTCCTATCCTATCAACACTCAGTTCGCTTCGTGGATTTTTACAATCAGATTATACGCTCTTTGCTCCCACAGGCCAATATTTTGTTTATTAGTCAAAAGTTTGAGAACCTACATAGTTACTCATCTGACAATAAGAATCACAAAAACACAATACAAAACTTTCAATAATTCAATAAAAATTACAATGAAATAACTATTCAAAAACCGCTACCACTTATCTGTATTTGACTTGATCATAACAACGCCAGGCTTACCAGAACTATTGAGATCACAAGTGCATTTTCACGTTTCTATTACTTTTTCTTTTAAAAGAAAGATATTGAACAATAGTTATATGGATTTTAAATAAAAAATATAATTTAGATTAAGCTTTTGTGGGGAGGGGGGTGTAGCCCAATAGCCCCTTCCAGGCTTCACCATTGCTGGGATTGTATATCTTTAAGGCTTTTATTTGTTGAATGATTATGAGCTTGAATTTTAAAAAATTGAAACATTTACAAACCAATAAATTTAGCCTAAAATTTTCAGTAGAATGAATAAAACCCTTTTGTAGTTGAAAATTAAATTTCTTGAAAACAGAATAGCGACGTAAATAATGCAATGTGTGGGAACAAAGCCATTGGCTAGGTATTAATGTATATGTAAAATTTCTTTTCAATTGTAACATTAACGTAAAGGAATCTACCTTTGCCTTTAAGCTTGCCGAAAAGGGATTTTTTTAACTAACTTCCCTACTAGCTAGACATTTGAAACTTTCACAGTAGCTCAGAACCCGGTGACAACACAATACTTCGAAGTCAGATTTTCGAATTTTCGAATTGTTTTATTTTATTTAATTAAAATATGAAAATAATAAGCTCCTAATAGCAATAAAAATATTCATTAAAATATTAGCTATAATTTAACTCTTGCCAAAAAAATTTACGAGTTCATTTTCTTTCGACATAAATATAAATACATTTAATTAAACGTGAGCGTTAAAAAATTGTAAAAAGTTAAATGATGCATCTGGCAAAAATGGACGTCATTATCACTTTAAAGATTTTCTGCACACTGATAAAGTGCTAATGTAGTTTATGATGCAAATATATGTTGTTCTGAAAGGATTAATATTTTATTTTTAAAACCAACTTTTTTTTTAAATTCAAATTTCCCGTAACTCTTTAACCAATCACATTAGAACGTCCATCTTTGGAATATCGATAATAAGGATTTTATCCTCAAAAGTCGCCAAAAGAGTCGCCAAGGGCAAAAAGTCGCCAATTTTGGCGCCAAATCCATTACCTGCCTATTGGAGCTTTTTAATACGTTTTAAAGGGAAGATTAAGCTATTTTAACGCGAAAAAGAGCTGGAGATGCAGAAAATTGACATTTTATCAACTTACTAAGCCTCTTTGAAAGGATTTATACAAAAATAAATACAATTATTTACAATTTCGTAACAATACGCATTGATAATGTGCTAATATAGTTAGTTCTATAACTATGATTCAACAGAAAATTTAAAAACATGGTTTATGAAAAGTTTTTTATTATGTATATGGATAGTCATAAAAAGTGAAAAGTAATTATAGATATGGAAAAATCTTTTTTATGGAAAAAATAATAAAAAATAATGACCAATTACAAATGGCCCAATGCAAATTCGAAATTACTTTAAATCTCCAATTTTTTAATTTGCGTTTTTGTATGTAACTCTGGACATATTTGTGTATTTATTACCATGTTTTTATTAACTTTTATTTTTGTTTGTCCGGTACAAATCTTGCAACCGATTTTTAACTAACTTCCCTACTAACTAGACGTTTGAAACTTTTGGAATAGCTCGGAACCCGTTGACAACACAACACGATACTACGAAGCCCGATTTTTGAATCTTTAATTAGTTTTATTTTATTAATTAAAATATAAAAATAATAACCTCCTAATAGCTTCAAAAATAGATATTAAAACAATAGCTATAATTTAATTGATGCCAAAAAATACTTACGAGTTCATTTTCTTACGACATAAAAATAAATACATTTAATTAAATGTGAACATTAAAAAATTGTAAAAAGTTAAATTATGCATCGCACAAAAATGGACGTCATTATCACTTTAAAAATTTTATACACATTCATAAAGTGCTAATGTAGTTCTATAGCTAAGATTCAACATAAAATTTAAAAACATGGTATATAATTTTTTTTTTTTTTAATCTTATAATTATTTTTTACCATGTTTTCATTAACTCGCTTTCTTGTTTGTTTGTCCAGTACAAATCTTGCAATCGATTTTTAACTTCCCGACTATCTAAGATATTTGAAACTTTTAGAATAGCTCAGAACACGATGATAATGCATTCTTTTAATACTTTTATTCAATTAACAAGTGTTTGAAAAAATTTTATAATTGCTCTCTTTATTACGGATTGGATAATTTTTTTTCAAACTGATGGGATAATTCATAATAAAAAAATTTTTGAAAGATATTTAATACATACAGTTGTCAAGTTTATACGATTCACCAGAAAATTTAAAAATGTAGTACATAAAAAGTTCTTTTTTATCAATTAATTTTATATCTCAATTACAGCCTCAGAGGGAAATAAAAAAGTGCAAAATTTGAAAAATTCATGATTTTTTTTTTATCATGCGATAAAATTTAAGAGTTCGTATAACAGAGGTAATAATTTCCTAATTTCCTGGTAATAATTTCCTGATTTCCTGATTAACATTCACACAAATTTTAAAAAGGTTTAGAGGAAAAAGAATCTGGAAAGAGCATTATTAGGGCTGTGCCGATTAATCGATTAATCTGTTCGGTTAATCGATCGATGCTTAGTCCCGATCAATTTTTTTAATCGCGTTAATCGGTCCGATTAATTCGATTAAAAATTTTCAAAATTCGATTAAAATTTTCAAACGACGGTTTAAAGTAAAAATTTAAAATAGTCGTCTGCCAACAAAATATTGCTCTACCAGTGGCCGAGCGGTTCTGCACCCAGTGCTAGTGGACGGGAAGTGCCAGGTTCGATCCCAAGTTGTGCTCGTCGACCTAGCCATTCGATGCTTTCAGTGGTTTTCTCCTAAATTCGCGTAAATGCGTGCTCGGACCCCTCAGGATGAAGGGCACTCCACCTATAGGCTTGAGACCTCAATGAAGTCAATCAACCTTAATCACAAATATACCCTAACAAAATATATTTTCACATATTTGAATTATATATATATAGGATGTATTTTACATAAAATCGATCCCGAAAAATGTCAGTGTGCCTGTATGTTTAAGAGATTGGTTTAAATAGTATCTTTTTTATGACTTGTTATGTAACATTTGGAAAGAAACATGTATATGTGAGTTTCATTTTGATCTTTTGTTATATATGAGTGAGTATAATTTAAATATTTAACATTTATAAGGTATTTTAATTACGTTTTGTTATTGTTATATATCAATAATTAAGAGGCAACAGCACTAACTATCCTAATTAAATACCTTCACAATTAAACCTAAGTTTAAGAAGAAATGTATTTCATAAAATAAAAAATGATTTGCATATGCTCAGTCACGTAACGAATATTTGCAGTTGCTTTTCGAAGTGTTGTATTATCTTCATATTTAAAATAGTTTTTTTATTTATCAGAAAAAATTAAGAAGTTTTCTTTTACATTATTTCTTGTATATTTATTTTTAGTGTTTAGTGTTTAAGGAAGTATTTAAATTAGCGTCTACATAATTTTTATGGTCTATTCTGTACTATCTGAAATAAAAAAAAATGAAAAAACTTAAAGGAGAGTTTTATTCATCGTTTAAATAAAACTATACAAAGAAAAATGAATATCGATTAAAAATTCGATTAATTGGCCGATTAATCGATTAATGAACTACGATTAACCCCGTTAAAATTGTTAATCGATTCCCACCCCTAAGCATTATGTGAGTAACTGGTTATTTCCGAAATCTGGAACGCCACAAAATTAAAATTTAAAATTTTGTGAAAGCTTTAAAATAATGTTTGAGGAAATATATAGAATGGTATTATTTTAAAGGTATGAATAGAGGCTTCATACATTTTATAATAACTAAGTGGATATTTTTAGTTGCATCGATTTTGATAATTTTCATAACCCTTTGTCCCCGTAAGGACTTATTAAGGTATGTTAATCACATGGAAAAGAAACAGAAATATAAGAGTAAACTAGTATGATGCGGCCACCACAAGACTTTCTTCTGTATAATTTTAAACAAATTCATGCAACACAAATTATTTATTAAATTATTACTTATGAAAATTGTTTTCCATGATAAATGCAGACGACTTTTTATCTGACAGAATTATAACACTGCAGAAAGAAAGTCAATTTTGTGCCAACAGGAAAAATGCGATTTCTTTTCTTTCTTTTTCTTTCTTTCTTTCCTTTCCTTTTCTTTTTTTCTTTTTTTGAGGGGGGGGGTTAAAAATGGAAAAAGAAAATGATAACTTTGTTTTAAATTACCACAGATCTATAGTCATTCGTTTTAAAGATATTTTTAGAAATGTACCTACATTAAAAATTCACACCACTTGGGGTTCTTCCTCCTACCGGGGGAAAAGGGTGGAAGCGATGCTCCCATATGCACAAACTCTTTTTTTCTGAGTTTACTACGGCTATTACCAATAATTCATATTAATTTTTCAAACACACAATAAAAATAACTCTTGTTATGTACATTTATACGAAATTTTGTCCGATACTACCATGTTAAAAATTTAGAAAAAAAAGGGGGGGGGGATCACAGCGCCATCTACTGAGCAATTCATCCCTAAATCTATTCAGCACCAGTTTAGGTCAGGGTTCAACTAAATACTATGTTTGCTTAAATTTCGTTAATTGGTTCGTGAGATACAGCGTCCCCAAAACTTGTGATACACACGCACAGACATACAGATATTTTCTAAAAACAGTCAAATCCTGTTCAGGACATCCCAAAACGTGTAAATCCATCGAAAACTGGAGTTTGAAAGTTTCCACGACGCTAATAATATTTCTCTCTATATATAGAAGAAAGTAAAAATACGGAAAAGAAACATGGCTTAAGCTATTGATTTATATATAAGAAAAAGGTGTTTAACGGGCTGTATTTTTGCGGAATAGTTTCAGATAAGTTTTAATTTTTTGTTTTCAATTTCATTAAATTTTACAGTTAAATAGGTTTATTTATTTATTATACTTTATTTATTTATTTATTTGTTAAAATGAAAGTTAAATATTTTAAACATTTTCTTTTTAATTAATGTTCTCGCTGATTTCAGGACACTTAATAATAAATTTCCAGAGTATCGTTTACTACTAATAATAGAAGAATTAATGAGTTAGTAATAAATATTTAAGCTTAGCGGTTTTAAAATAGCAAAATAAATTGTCAGGTTTTTTTTTTTTTTTTTTTTTTTTTTTTCTTGATATATATATATATATATATATATATATATATATATATATAACTGGTCAACAGAAGGTTAAGTATGTATAGTGAATTTCTTTGCAAATCCCCCCCTTTTTTTTTCTGGAAAAAAAAAAAAAAAAAAAAAAAAAAGAAAAAAAAAGAAAAGAAAGAAAGAAAAGAAAAGCCTTTTATCTATGAACCATGGCAAATCTTTTCCAAAACTACAAGGATGATTGAAGGAGAACGAGAAGAAAAACGCACTATTTTTTTCTGGATGACAAAAAAGGAACCTAAAAAAACTTCTTATAATCTAAAAGTGTTACTTCAATAATGTCAGAACATAAAAATTGGGTGGATAGACGGAAAAAAAAAAAAAAAAAAAAAAAATCAGCATATATTGCGGTTAATTTGGTTTAACACTTTTTCATATATGTGGAATTGCTTCCTTTTTTTTATATGGGAATAAAAAATACAAAATGATTTTTTGTAATAAAAAAAAAATGGTAAATGTCACATACATTGTAATATTTGCAGTTGATTAAATTCTTGAGTGGGTCCGTTTTTATTGACAGACCATCTAAATGACTGTGTGACAGACAAAAAAATTGGAATTTCCGCACTTTTTCTTCTTCTTCTTCTTTTTTTTTCAGTATTTAATATAAAAATAAATCCTAGCCTCAAGTTAAGGCAAATACTCGAATTATAATTTTTTTTTCCCTTTAACTAGCTATTGCAATGTAGATTGCTAAATTTAGAATGATATACGTTTTTTTTTTTTTTTTTTTTTTCCTTCTTTAATTATCTTCTGTAATCATGATTTTTGATAATTCATTTCTAATAGTTAAAATCTAAAGTTATAGATGAATCGTTTTTTTTTTTTTTTTTTTTTTTTTTTTTCATATTAAAGATTTTTTTTTTCTTCATTTTTAAAGAAATTTTGCTTGACTGCTCCCTTTTTTTTTTTTTTTTTTGGGGGGGGGGGAGGGGTTAACATTTTTACACGAGTCTATTTAAAGAAGTCACCAAATTCAGCAAATAAATTTATTATACGAAAAATTCGTTTAAAAGATCTTCCTTTCCTTTTAAGAAGTTACATGGGTTAAGAAGGCTAAAAAAAAAAAAAAAAAAAAGAAAAGAGCATATTCTCTGTATTTTTACTTTCTCTTACCCATAGGGTCGACAAAGTATTGTTTTAGGGTCAAATTTTCGAACGTGAGTTTTTGTTATCTTTACATGTTCTGAGGTCCCCTGAATACGAAAATCATGTTTCTAGAGAATGGTTTGTGTGTCAGCATATCTCAAAAACAAGTAGTAGCAGAAATTCCAAACTCGGTATTCTAAATGTGTATCATATAGGAATGCTACACTAAGCTTTTCGTTGTGAGGAAGCAGATGGTTCGTGTACAGGGACACTCAAAAATATTCAAATACGTTACATCTATGGGGGAAATTTCAGGTAAGTAGAGTTTAACATCTATAGACTGCACTAAAACAAATGAAACGAATATATATTTTGTGTAATAGAGATAGTCAACTGGAAAAGACATTTTGTGTATGTAGGAGCCTCGCTCCCCCCCCCCCCCCACCTGGAGGGAGCCCTCGAGGGGCATAAGTTTCATGATGGGTATCTTTCAAAAGAGCTCACCAATACCGTTAAAACGAATGGTTGAACCATCGATCTGCGATAATTTAAAATAAAGTTATCGATTTTTTTCATTTTTAACAAAAAAAAAAAAAAAAAAAAAAAAAAAAATTAAATGTAATATTGAGAATAAATGCATTTTTTTTTTTTTTTTTTTTTTTTTAGTGTTATACTACTTTTCTAATATGGGAATCGTCTGCATTATCATAAAAGATAATTAAAAAAAAATTATTTTAATAAATTATTTTTTAAAAACAGAATTATTTTTTAATAACCGAATTAAATTCTATATAAATGTAGATGCACTAATGAAATGGGGGGTTGAAGGGGGCCACAGAACTAATCTTCATATAAAACTCTTCCGAAGCCTAATTTGAATTGTTTAACATAGGTTTACATAACAGTAACTCGTTATCTTACCTATTAATCTGCAACCTGTATTTATAGTATTAAATTTCAGGGTAAGAGAAAAGTCGTGTGAGTGACACACCAGAATATTATTTTATTTATTTATTTTTTTTTTTTTTTTAAATACACTAAATAAAATTTTTTATTTAAAATTTTAAGCATATAAATGAGCAACATTTGAACAATATATTATAAAATGTTCATTAACATTTTTAGAAATTTCAGAATGTTGGCCCTGGTTTCCGGAGACACGATTGGACACGATTTCTCAAAAATCACAACACTGAACTTACTGCTTTGCACACTTTCTTCAAAACGGACTTAGTTATTAAACGAACGATTCCAATTAAAATTGAAATTTGGCTTTTTGGCAAAGTTATATGCATAAACAGTACAGTTTTCGGTACATTTTACTCTACGAATAGCCTTGTAAAATTAATTGCAATAATAATAATAAGTAAAGTAAAAATGTTCTCAAAGACAGAATTTAGTTCAGTACGGAGGACCATTCATTTCAATAAGTAAAATTTTTATTTTTTATTTTTAATTTATTTTTAGTACGACAGGACTATTTCTTTCAATCTGCCATTTTGCGCCGTTACCAATTTAAAGTGTTCCACTTCGAAAATGCCTGCATATACTATATCCCATTTTACCATTTAATTTCTTACTCTATCTTAAAATATTTTCTTAAATTCGTAGAAACGTTTATATATATATATATATACATATATACAGTCGGTAACAAAAGTGTTCGAACACTAGCAAAAATTCCAATGTAAAAAAAGTACACTTCATACGGTTTTGTTAAGTAAATCCTTGTCGAATCCTTGCCTTAGTCAGTGTAAGAACATGATTCGACAAGGATTTATTTAACAAAACCGTATGATGTGTACTTTTTTTACATAGGAATTTTTGCTAGAGTTCGGACACTTTTGTTACCGACTGTATATATATATATATTCACTTCCCATCGGTGAGGATCGAACTCACAACCTTCGAGTTCATACTTGCGAACTCTGACCACAGAGCCAACGGGTCTGGGCTGAATGTTTCCTGATTACACAGGCCTACAAAATTGAAGTTGACAAAATTTGATTTAATGATTTTAGCTGAATTTTATGTTTTTTGATGCGCTGAAACCGAAAATGCAGCCCATTTTTCCCTATCACGTATAGATTTTTACCAATAAAGGGTTCTTACCGACTCAATTTCTTACATATACCATCATAACAATAGGTTGGTTGGTATGGTTTTACGTCGCACTAGTGCTGTGCTATCACAACAATAGGTATCCATAATTAATTAATCATGAAAACGTACTATAAAATTCACCATATGATTATATTGGTGGAAGAGTAATGGCGGAAATTATATAGGTAGGCACCCTGTATTGACAAAAATCTGTACGTGAAAGAGAAAAACTGCCTTCATTTTCGGTTTCAGCACACCCAAAAACATAAAGATCAATCAAAATTATTGAATCAAAATTTTACATCTCGACCTGTGTTATTTAGACTAGTGTATTCAGATATTTTTAGACTAAAACTGCGAAATTTTTTTTAAATGTGTCTCATTTTCCGATTTGTAAGATGAATATATTGATGTTAATTATGTTTTTGAGAAATTAATGGATTAATATTAATTAATCTGTTATGAGTTTTAAGTATAATTTAAATATCGAATAATTGGTTTATAGTTTTTTCAATGTTATGTTTTGTGATTAAGAAATTGAAACTGTTAATTAATAATAAATACGAAATTGTTATTAAGATTATTTTACTAATAAAAATATTTAGTAGATGAGTATTAAGCAATTAGAGGAAGATACTATACCATTGATGCATTCAAATTTTATAAATTTATTTGGAATTAAAAATCAATACATTTTTTGAATATGGGTTTAAGAATTTTATTGAGCGCTCTCTATTATTATTATTATTTTTGTTTTTTGAAAAGATGTTAAAATACAAATATGAGTAGTCCTGTCGTACTAAATTATATTCTGTCATCGACACATAATTTCATGCACAGTTTATTTATTATTATTTTTATTTTTTTTTTAAATCTCATTTTTTTTTTTTACCGTCAAATTGGGCCATGTGCATTTTAAAATGGCTGAAATGAATTAAAATGAAGTGTTGCCATCTCAATTTCATACTTTAGTTCATTAAAAAAAAAAAAAAAAAAAAAAAAAAACGTAATGGTCGTGTCAAAAAACTGTTTGCACCTCTGGATACTAAAAAATCGCCCCTTTCATTGGGTACAGAATTTGTAACGATAGGATTGATATTTCTAAATTATTTTAGTGTTACGCAAAAACTGGTCTACCAGATTGAAACTAATAATCTTCCATTCTAAAAAAAAGGAAGAAAGAAAGAAAGAAAAAGAAAGAAAGAAAAATCCTTTGTTCAAGCACTAGTCCAATTATAGAAGTGTACAAAATTTCGATAAGATTGAAGCATTAGTTTTGAGAAATCATGTCCATCGTTTTTATAAAATATTACTCAAAAGTTGATTTTTTTTAAATACTGAAATTTTAAATAAAATTTTTTTATTAATTATACTTAAACAAAACAAACAACTTTTTTTTCTTTTTTTTATAAAAATCGCACAATCAACTGATTGGAAGAAAATCATATTTATTGAAATTTTATTTTTCCGACTGAGTGAAAATAATGCCTGGACCGGGAGTCGAACCCCGGATCTTTGACTTACAAGGTCAAGGCTCTACCAATTGAGCTATACAGGCCGTCAACCGACAGAAACCTGCGGCTTATTTCTGTCGAGCTATCTACATGATAGACCAGATGTTTCTGCCTAAAGGTTGTCTGAGTGAGTAATGCTGACCGGTTGTCGGCCTGGATAGCTCAATTGGTAGAACCTTGACCTTGTAAGTCAAAGATCCGGGGTTCGACTCCCGGTCCAGGCATTATTTTCACTCAGTCGGAAAAATAACATTTCAATAAAAAAAAAAAAAAAAAAAAAACATGCTTTTTTCAGTTTCGAAACCCATGTAAATCCGTTAAATAATACTTTAAACTATACAAGCACAAGTTAAAAAAAATTTTAATATAATTTTCTACTTTCTGCTATATTCAAAGACGATAATAATGCCACTCATAAAATTAAAGGAACAAAAATACTCAAAAATGAGTAAGATGCGTCAAATTTGAGGGTGTCACATACTCAAAATAACTCCAAAGCAAATATACCAAAATTTAAAAATCCCATGCACTTATTGAGCATGTTAACATGCTCAAAAATTGGCATGGACCATCCTGCACCCCAATATCTCAAACATTCTTTTAGTTCAGGCTATTTATAATAAATTAGGAAGTGTTCAGATATTAATTTGAACACATGCGATATTTCATAAATGTGACAAGCATGTTTTCTTTTTATAAACAAAATTGCTCATTTTCAAATGAGTATGCACATTATTTACTCATTCTGAGCACTTCATCTTTAGCAGTGTGAATTCGCAAAACATTTTGACTTTCAGTTCTCCATGCTGATTTACATTATATACATATTAAGATATCCTGAACATAATTTTATATTTCCAACAATTACGATTTTTATGTAAAACTGTAGGATACATGAAACTATACATTCTTTTAATTCCTGATTTTCCACAAGGCACAATAGGCCTGGACATCCCCAACATTTTAACCCTTTAATGTTCACTACTTAATTTATTTTAAAAATTATTAAACTAATTTTAAAAATGGATTTTAGACACATAGTTGATCATAAATATTTAAAAAATAAAAAATTAGCATTGTTCCTTTTCGAGAAATTTTCGGTTTGAAACATCCGTAAGTAAACCTTATTAAATTCAAATATTATTTAATTTAATAAATAAATCACTTTATAAGTAAACATTATCGACTACAAAAACTCGTAAAAGTTGCACAGATCCCAACATTTCAATTTATTCCGGAGTATTTTAACCCTTTGCGGTGCAAGGTAATTCGGATCATTTAAATTACACTGCCACCGGAATTTACAAACATAATTAATATAGAAGAAATTTTAAATTTTCACGTTAAAAAAGGGGCCTTTTCTGCTATGTTATAAATGTAAATTTTTACTAAAACATTTCCGGGGTGAGTTTTTGCACTTGAGAATTAAAATTAGGTGTTCCATCAGCGGGAACACTGCGACTGAAAAGGTTAAGCGCTAACCCCCACCCCCCCTAAAATTTTTATTTTAAAAGTGTGAGGAATGACGAAAAAGAAACTTCAACTTCTCCGTTCATCGTCTTTTAGAGAATGCCAAGTGGCAACGACGAAGGAGAGGGAGAGGACTCTCTTCTACTTATCATCCCCGGAAGCCAAAGTCTATGTTATTTTATGGAGCATTTTGCCCCATTATGTCCTCATTAACTAATAAATATTTTAAACTTCCGTTTTCTTATTCAGAAAATTCACAACTATTAAATAATTTATCGCTTTCTAAAAATTAATTTTTTAAATTTTTAGCATTTTATTTTGAGGTTGGAAAATGCGAATTTTTACAATGTGAAATTTCGCGTTCTTGAGCTTAAAATTGAAATCTTAAAGATTAAAAAAGTCACTTTTTAGAAATCGACAAATATTTTAATACTTGTGAATTTTCTGAATAAGAAAACGGAACACAAACATCAAACCGTCTCAATTATATATATTAAAAGCAAAAACGTTTTATTTATGAGACAAAAATTTTAAGTTAAAATACATTTAAAAAACAAAAATTACATATAAAAACAATTAAAATCAGACGTTTCGAAACCCTCATCAGTGATTACAACACAATATGCAAACATTACATGAACACTCAAGGAATTTAAAGGAGTACTGAATATTCTAAATTAATAATTTAAATGCTAATTCAGTACTCCTTTAAATTCCTTGAGTGTTCATGTAATGTTTGCATATTGTGTTGTAATCACTGATGAGGGTTTCGAAACGTCTGATTTTAATTGTTTTTATATGTAATTTTTGTTTTTTAAATGTATTTTAACTTAAAATTTTTGTCTCATAAATAAAACGTTTTTGCTTTTAAGAAAACGGAAGTTTAAAATATTTATTAGTTAATGAGGGCATAATGGGGCAAAATTCCCCATAGAATAACATTGACTTCGGCTATCGGAAACGATAAGCAGAGAGTCCTTTTGCCAGATAAGCTCAAAGATGGACGTTAAACAAACAGACGGGCTCGCTTTAGTTTTGATCTAAAATTAGCACAAGGGTGCTTTTTATAAAATGTTATTGAATCATTTAAAATTTAAGTTTAGTACTGTAAATAGTATCTAAGTTACTTCATGTTCTTTCATCATTAAAAATGTAAGTGTGTTAACTCCACCGTCATCATTCATTGTTGATTTATTTTAACCCTTTCAGTCGCAGTGTTCCCGCTGATGGAACACCTAATTTTAATTCTCAAGTGCAAAAACTCATCCCGGAAATTTTTTAGAAAAAATTTACATTTATAACATAGCAGAAAAGGCCCCTTTTTTACGTGAAAATTTAAAATTTCTTCTATTTTAATTATGATCGTAAATTCCGGTGGCAGTATAATTTAAATGATCCGAATTGCCTTGCTAAAATACTCCGGAATAAATTGAAATGTTGGGATCTATGCACCTTTTACGAGTTTTTGTAGTCGATAATGTGTACTTACAAAGTGTTTTATTTATTAAATTAAATATTATTTGAATTTAATAAGGTTAACTTATAGATGTTTCAAACCAAAACTTTCTCGAAAAGGAAGAATGCTAATTTTTTATTTTTTATTTATGATCCGCTATGTGTCTAAAAGCCATTTTTAAAATTAGTTTAGTAATTTTTAAAATAAATTAAGTAGTGAACGTTAAAGGGTTAAATTAGTAAATACGTGCCAGAACAACCTGACTTTAGTTATGAGAAACTTTATAAAAGTCATTTATATCTTTTTTTCAATTTAATATTTTGTTAAAATTTCAGTTTTTTCTGTTTTTTTTTTTTTTTTTTTTTTTTTTTTTTCTGTCCTACATTCATTAAAACTTTTAACATTCGTCACCTACAATCACCTTCTTCTTTTTTATTTAATGGGTGGGGAGAGGGAGGTGCGAGGTTGCACGCTTTTCAAAAACACAAATTCCTCTGCTTTAAGAGCATAGATAACTATCTTCATCGACAGGCAAAGCTCATGTTATTCTATGGGAAAATTTGTTTCAACAATCCTCTAATCATCACCTAACGTTTATTTATTTATTTTTTATTCCGTTTTCCCATTTAGGAAATTAACAAACATTAAATTTACGTTCCTTCTTTCTTTCTTTTTTTAACTGAATTTGAAAAAAATTAATATTTTATTTTTGAGTTTAGAAATGGGAAAAATTAACTAGATGCATTTTTCGTATTTTTTTTTTTTCTTTTTTTAAATGTTAAATTAAATATTACAAATTAAAAAAAAGAAGAAAAAAAAAACTTTTTTTTCAAAAAACGAGTGTCAATTTAATAGCTGTGATTTTCCTAAATGAGAAGCGGAATTAAATAAAGGTGCATTAGGTAAAGAGTATTTCTGGTAATAAATTTCCCCATACTATAACACAGGCTTTGTCTGTCAGCGAGGGCAGGTATTTTACACTCTTAAGGGGGGCTGGGAGGAGGAGGCATTAAACGAGTTGTGTCTATAGTCGAAAATATTCTAAATCCGGCTCTGCATACAACCTTCATTTTAACTGTCGAAAATTGTCGATTTTTTTTTTTTTTTTTTTTTTTTTTTTAATGTTTCCCATCTTTACAATACTCTAATAACTTCTACAGAAGTAATTTCTCGAGCTGTAATCGATGTCGAATAGTTTAAAAAAATTAAGGAAAGCTTGTTGATTTCAGCATCATGATCGTTTGAGTTTTCATTTTCAACGCTTTTTTTTTTTGTAGTACTGTTTTTATTTCTTGTAGGATATACTCGCTTCATTTAATATTTGCAAGTTGTCAATTTCAGAATAATTCTCAGGTTCGATAATCGAGCCGCCCAAAATCCATCTTGTACAATAATAGGTGGCTAGTGCCTATAAAATCCTTCTTGACTGGCCTCCCACCTTCTTAAAATATTACCATAGTGGTAATATTTAACTCCCTATATTGGCTACGGAAGCGAACCATCCACAGAAGATAAAAGCTTTGATGAAATGTTTCCAGACCAGGGGCGTAGCAATTCAAAAATCCTTTGTGGAGTTCAAAAAAGTTCATTTTAGAAATGATTCAAATTTATTCTCGTGAAAATCGATTAATAATTAAATGATAATTAATATTCATTAATTATTAGTATTAATTACAAATATAACTAATTGTGAACATTTCAAAGACTAAAATTTTAGTTTTAAATGGATGAATTTCTCATTTGGCATTAAAAGGAAATTTCATAATAACCAATAGAAGGGCTAGAACCTTCCTGAGCCCTCTCTCTTTCCTACGATCCTGTTCCGGACCACCCCTAAGGGTGAACCTCAAAACCGCCACCAAGTGCCCATTGCGTAGCTCTAGTGCGACGCAAACTTAAATCAAATTCAATCTTAAATTAGTTCTTTAATGAATCAACTGACTCATCTAATATCATGCGCGGAAATTCTGATGTTTATAGTGAAATTGTTCACAAAGTGCTTTTTTAAAAATGCAGTGTCGTCAAATGTTTTGATGTCCGAATGAGTTTTAGGGAGCGCGGTACAGCGTCTAGAATACATACCGTGGAAAGCGACCAACAAATCATAGTGCCTTAAAAATTAAGCCCATCATCAGAGTTCAGTGCGATCGAGTTTATTGCTTGAAAAACTCCCTACTGGTTAATTATGTGCTTAGATCACGTGATTGAGCAAACGAAACTGGGAAAAGCCAATCAGCTCTTCGATTTGAGCAAAAAATTCGATCGCAGTGCCATCTGGGAAGCTTATTTTTTTTAGCACAATTTTAAGCATTCGACCGTACGCGCTTGCCACACTGTATACTCTAGGCGCTGTAACCGCGGTAACCTATACTCTATTTCCTTTAGATAGTCGCCTCAAGGCCATGCTCAGATGAACTGTGATTTCACTTCCCCCGTCCGTTGCTAGGTTACTGAAGAAACAACGACATATCACTGAATGGAATTGAGCACGTGATCTCCCTCTTCGCATTCCGTGGCCTTGAAGTGACTCTGCTGGGGAAATGGACTATAGTCGACAGCGCGCCAGGCTCGTAAGTGGTATCGATACTTGAGTTGCCCGAAGACGGTTGTGTACATTAATGGTGAATGGTGGACGTAAAATCCGTCGTGTGCTGTAATGTTCTCCATGTTCCGTACAAATAATACATTTGGGGGTTACCGAAGCGGAGGAGCTATCCCTTCCACAGGAGATCAAAATTGCGTGTCTCCAGACCACCCCTAGGGATGAGTTTCATACTGTCGCCATTGTAATGAAATGCTCGCCCTCTGGTGGGCTAAGGTGAAATTAACGATTAACACGAATGGCTTTCGCCAAGATGCCATTGCTTGCTGAATATTCGATGTTTAGTTTCACATATATTTATTGAATAAAAATGAATAAATCTGGTAAAAAAGATAAAACATACTGTTGTGTGCTACAGTGTAACTCCAAAGGATCAAGAAATCCAGAATTAAGCTTCCATTTGTTTCCAAATGACAAATTTAAAATTTCAGTTGCTTCGGCTAATGGAAGTAAAGAATTAATCAGATGATTTGAAACTAATATTTGTTCAGCTTGAGTTAAACATCTACTTCCGATCGAACTTTGAATAAACTGAAACATTTTTTCCAAAAGCAATCCATTTTCCATGATGTAATGGCGGGGAAATTATAGCACGAATATTAAGTAGTAACACAAATAGAACAATAATAAATACACGTGGCTATTATCTTTACTAACAACAAAAGCTGAAAAAGCGTCATCTATCGATCATTACAAACGCGAATAGCGCTGAGTTAAAACCCATTCACTCACTCATCCAAATCTGTTTTATAGGCATAAGACAACCGCATTTCGATGCGTTGAATCGCCGAATATCACTGACAGTATAAACATGGCGAAAATTCAACGACTTTTTAACGAAGAAACACTTTTTCTAGAATATTTGTTTTCAGAAGCTGACCAACCAATAGATAACTATGTACGGTAATGTAATCGGTTAATCTTTTAACTCTTTGAAAGGTAAGGTAATTACTTTGACTTATCGAAAGCCATCAGAATTTACTATCAAAATTAGAAGAAAAAAGAATTTTTCACACTAAGTTATAGAAACAAAATATAAAATAGTAAATAATAATAAAAAAATAAAATAAAACTAGTGGAAAATTATTATGTATTCTAAACATAAACACATATACATTTATGAAAGAAGAATCTCTTGGAGTGGGAGAGTTCTTAATAAAATTGAATTTTATTTTACTAAAGTGAAATCTCTTACACTCTACTAGACGATGAACCGGACTTGAAAAAACATTTAGAGTGACACTTTTAAAGGTGAAAAATTCATAATATACTCCGTTCCAGAATGCAAATTACAGAAAATTTAAATGCTATATAACAGACAAAACGATAATTTGTATGTAATAACAAATGCACCATAGTTAGCTAGAAGATTTTTAATAACATATTCTTTTCTTTACAAAACCTCAATTCCCTTCTCAATTCATCAGCAAGTGTCAACAGTTGTCAAAAGTTTCCCAGGGGATACTTCAGATGGCAGCACCAGCCTCAACATTTCCCGATTCGCTGCGCGTTACATTCAGCGTTATAATTACATGCGTTGTGCTCCGACGGTTCCCAATAGCCGGGGCTAAGAACTTTCACACCGCACTCCAGCAACCGCGAAATAAATCAAGTAGGAAAAGAAGTGAAAAGAAGATGCGGAGAAGTAAGTTATTAGCGACCTCTGGCGGAATGAACTCTCTATCTTCAGAAAAAGTCTCATTTGCATGAGAATGCTAATGGTTGCGGAATAAAAATAGACTTTAGGTGCTTAAAGAGCGCACTGAACGAAAACAGGAGGGGCGGGGGGGGGGTGTTGTTAAATGGAGTACAGATCCAAAAGGGAGTTTCTTTTTTCTTCCCCCTTTCACCGTACTCTCTCTACTTCTGTTACTTACTCATTTGAATTCTTCGTTCTTGAGATCGCAACTGTACTGTCAACAAGCTTATTTAACGACTGGTTAGGCAAATGCATTGGGCTAAGAGTTTTGATTTCTTTAAGAAAAGAGACAAAAAAAAGTGAAAGAATTCTTCGAAAGGGGGCTTGAGGTGCAGGATATTTAAATCTGCGGTTTTTAAAAAAATTGTCAAGGATATTAAATGTTAATGTCACTGAATCACATAAGGGGGAGATAGATAAGTTCCATTTTCCAGCCCAGGCTGCTTCAAATATATTTTTTCGATTTCCTTACATGTTTGGTCGTTTTCTTTTTTTAGAAATTTATACATAAATATGCTTATTCAACGGCTGATTTTTGCCTAAAGGCTGTTTAATTATGTTCAATAAATTAAGAATGATTAAAGTTTATTTAGCACGTATTAATGTATCACAGGGTTCACTAAATAATTTTTGTTCGTTTTTAAATAAGGAACGATCATATAATTTTTCATATTTCTAAATGCATTTTAATTTTATATTCATGTACAGTCGGTAACAAAAGTCTCCGAACACTAGCAAAAATTCCTATGTAAAAAAATACATTAAAAACAGTTTTGTTTTTTAAATCCTTGTCGAATCCTGTTTTTAGACTGACTAAGAACAGGATTCGACAAGGATTTATTTAACAAAACTGTATTAAATGTACTTTTTTTATATAGGAATTTTTGCTAGTGTTCGGAGACTTTTGTTACCGACTGTATATATAAATATAAATATGATGGGTATAGCAATTTTTTTTAAAAGAAAACTATTAAAGAAAATGCCAAAAGACACTGAAATTTCTTTAACAGTTTATATTTCATACCTTCCATAACGTATTTAACCCTTCGCCAGTGTCGCCCGAGTTCAGTTTAGGCAGTGACCAAACAACCCCCGTGTATGTTTTACATATATTATGGTACAAGAAAGCACCAGCCAGCACCGAACTACATATAATGTATTTGGAATTGGGATGTATTTGGAATGTATTTGGATTGGAAGCTATTTCCAATCTGTTTTTTGAATTAAACAAAAATGTGGACGCGATGGGCGTGTCTTTGAAAAACATGCTACAGTTAAGGGGCAAAGCAGTTACAGTCGGTAAAAAAAGTGTCCGAACACTAGCAAAAATTCGTATGCGAAAAAAGTACACTTCATACGGTTTTGTTAAATAAATCCTTATCGAATCATGTTCTTACACTAAGAAGAGGATTCGACAAGGATTTATTTAGCAAAACCGTATGAATAAGTGTACTTTTTTCACATAGGAATTTTTGCTAGTGTTCGGACACGTTTGTTACCGACTGTACATGCTAAAATAAATCCTGGAATTAAAATTGAAATTCCCAAGTTTTATATATATACATAAAATAATAATAATAATAATAATAATGTATCTCTTACATAAAAATAGATAATTATTATCATCCCATTGAAAACGAAAAATAAACATTCTTAATTTATTCTATTTTTTCTGTCTATTTCCTCAAATATTTGTACAAATTTTAACATTTCAAAGATCACGAATTCGTGAAAAAAAAAAAAAATCTGGTGTGAAACAACCACACGAGTTCCATTACCCACTATTACGCATATTATATGCATTTTTGAGAGGTAATGCGATCAGAAAACATAAAAATGAACTAAAGAGAAAATCGTTAGAGCCGTTTTTGAGATAACAACTTTTACAAAAAATCAATTATTGACCGGAAAACAATAATTACATACAAAAGGATATTTAAAAGTGAGTTAATATGGCGAGTTTGAAAAAAATCCGTACAGCTGTTTTTAAAGGAACGCCCTTGGGAGGCCTGCAATTGAGCTATTTATACAGGACGCCTATCAATTTTCCTGAACTAACCAACTATATCATTCGAAAGGACATCTAATAGAGTGTTTATATAACAAATTTGAAGAAAATCGTTAGAGCCGTTTTTGAGATACGGACTTACGGTCCCCCTTCCGGTTTCCGATGTCCCACTTCCGGTTTTTCAATTTTCACCAAAATTTGGAAATTTCATCTGTACACCAGACGTATTTCAATTCTAAAGTTTCGTAGCTCTATCTTTATTAGTTTCTGAGCTATAATAGCCAGAAGATTCTCCACATACATACATACATACACACACACACACACATACATACATACACACTGACCAATTGCCAAAAACCGCTTTTTTGGACTCAGGGGACCTTAAAACGTGTAAATCAGGTGAAAACCCGATATCGAATTTTCAGACCGAATACAATACTTCCATTACCTACGGTAGTAGGGTAATGGAAGTAAAAAAAAGCAAACTGAGAAAACGCAATTTAAAGATTTCAAATGTGTAAACATTTTATAAAAAACTATAAGAACTGTTGCCTGAATACATATTTTATTGAAAAAAATCTGGTGTGAAACAACAACACGACTTCCAGTACCCACTATTACGCGTATTATATGCATCTTTCTTTCTTTCTTCTTCTTCTTCTTCTTCTTTTCTTTTTTCTTTCTTTTTTTTTTTTTTTTTTTGAGATAATATGATCAGAAAACATAAAATTGACCTAACGAAGTAGAAACCCAAAATTTTTCCAGTATGAGAAACTCAATACACTAGTATAAAGACATATAAAACAAAGTTTAGATGGCAAGTTAGAAAATGACAGAAAAAAGGATTGAGTTATCTTTTGAAACACGAATTTTCGAGATCTAAATTTAACCTACCTAAGCAGTATGAGTGGTAATTTTCCTGAAAAACTGTGTAATACATGCAAAAGGATAGCTAAAATGGATTTATGTATTTCAGGAAAATCGTTAGAGCCGTTTTTGGGATACAAGCTTTTACCAAAACTTGACAAACTCAATTGTTGACCGGAAAACAACAATTACATATGAAAGGATATCTAAAAATTGTTATTATGACGAGTTTGAAAAAAATCCGTGCTGCTGTTTTTAAAGGAACGCACTTGCGAGACCTGAAATTGAGCTATTTATACAGGACACCTATCAATTTTTCTGAGTTAACTAACTATATCATTCGAAAAGACATCTAATAGAGTGTTTATATAGCAATTTTGAAGAAAACCGTTAGAGCCGTTTTTGAGATACGGACTTACGGTCCCATTTCCGTTTTTCCAATTTTCACTAAACTTTGAAAAATTCATCTGTAAACCAGACCTCTCTCAATTCTGAAGTTTCGCAGTTATATCTTTATTAGTTTCGGAGATATGATAGTCAGAAGATTCCGCGCGCGCGCGCGCCCACTCTCTCTCTCTCTCACACACACACACCATTTGCCAAATACCCCTTTTTTGGACTCAGGAGACCTTCTTAAAACATGTAAATCAGGCGAAATCTCGATATCAAATTTTTGGACCAAATACAATACTTCCATTACATATGGTAGTCGGGTAATCGGAGTAAAAAGTAAACTTACTACTGATTTGTTAAATAAATCCTTTTCAAGTCCTGTTCTCAGTCAGTCTAAGAACACGATTCGACAAGGATTTAATTAACAAAACAGTAGTAAGTGTACTTTTTTAACATAGGAATTCTTGCTAGTGCTCGAATAATTTTGCTGTCGATTCTTCCTATATAATAATATAGCGTTTAAAAGTGTTATAGTTACCAATTTAAGGAGACATTTTTTATTTTAAGTGAATGAGGAGCAAATAGGCAATAATTATGATGAATAATTTTCTTTGCTACAATTTTTAAAAAATTAGAAAAACTGTTTGAATATGGAGGATGTCCTGTAGTTTCGAGGACGTTATGCTCAACCTAACAATCGGTGACGGCCTGGGTCACATCTCTAACGGTGACCCGGGGCATGAAATCCCAATTCTAATCCTCCACGGAGAGGATGGCAATAACGCTTCAGTGACCCTGCGCAAGAGGCATTATTTTGGATGGTAACATGGAAGAAATTGCGGCATGACAAATTTTGGCAGATCTGGAGAACAGAGGTTCAATGGCGTTTGCTTACATTTTGGCGATATTATCCGTGCGCAAACAAACCAAGGAAATGAATTTATCTTATGGCAACCTTACAAAACGTTTGTTTACGTTCGAAATGAAATAAATATTAATGCAGACGACTATTTAGCGTAATTAAATAAAATTATCGAAGAAATTTCATAAAATGGCGATGGTTAATTAACTTTTTAACTGCAATTATTATAATAATAATAATGACCCTCTTCTGTCAGGAACGATTCCGGTTTAGACCGCTTCAAAACAGAGACTTTTGGTAGCCTTTTTCTTATTTTTTTCCCCCTTAGAAATGCTATGTATCTTTAGTTTTATTTATTTATTTATTTATTAATCTGCATAAATGTTACATCATTAGAAAGATGTTTCAAAACTGAACATTTTTTGTGCTTGCAATTTTCCCTTAATCTCAATATGTAAAAAGATTTCAACGAAAGTTTATAACTACCATTGCAATTCTAAAATACCCATGGAGGATAAAATTAAAATGTAATATAAAATTCAATCATAAAAATTATGGGCTAATAGTTATTACATCATTTTCTTGCAATAATGGTAATGTACATATCTGATATAAACAAACAGTTGATTGTGACGTCATATTTATCAAATTAGTTAAAATTGCAAATAAGGTACACATAACGTACAAATAAGGTTGCAAATAAGGTACCTAAGGTTACTTCGTTACAAATATGCTATCTTTCATTTGGTACCTTATATGTAACGAAGTTTTGATTCGATATTTTAGAATTAATTAAAATATGAAAATAATTTCAAAATTGGACATTTAAATTTATGATTGTTGCCAAAAAAATTTACCAGTTATTGTTATACTAGCAGGCTACGCCCGCTTCGCTGGTCACTATTTTTAAAGGAATCACAATAATTAATGAATTCTCAAAATTGCATTAATTTTTTATCATGTTGTTAAAAAGAGAGAAAAAAATTCTGATCGGGGAAAATGTCGCACCGGGTCCCCGCTGCCTACGGCAGCGTAGACCGGTGCGCTGCGCTCGCGTATCCCTTCACCATCCTTATGACTTCTCAAAATTCCATGCTATTACTCATAAACTTTCATTCTTAAGAAAAGGAATTAAAAAAATATATCATTTAGCATCGTGTAAAAACTCACACCGGGACCCCACTGCCTTAGGCAGCGCAGATCCACGTGTGAGGATATACGTGCGCTGTGCCCGAAAATTCCTTCTCAACTCAAACTTTTATTATTAAGAAAAAGAAATTAAAAAAAAAATATATATATATATATATATATCATCGGGTTAAGATAACGTGTTAAGATAACGTGCGGAGCGCGCACATATTCTGAAATCAAACTTTTATTCTTAAGAAAAGAAAATTTAAAAAATCATTTCTCATCAGGTAAAAAGTCGCACCGGGTCCCCACTGCCTTCGGCAGCGCAGTCTCGTGCTCGCTGCGTGCGCCTATTCCTTCCCCACTCTTCCAACCCCTCCTAATTAACCTACATATACCAATTTTGAACGGTCTAACTCAATTAGCTGAGATGCAAAAGAAAACCTAATCAGGACACCTTAAAATTGTAAATCAGGTGAAATCTCGAATTCCACTTTCGATAATATAAAAGAACTTTAAAATATCTTTCGAATGATGTATTAGAAATAATTTAATCATAACTCGAATTTGAAATATTGAAATTTAAAAATATTACAGCGCCATCTGGCGGTAGAAATTTCTGTACTCTATTGTTCCATTCCAGATCAACAAAGCTTTCAAATGGTGTATTACTTATGAAATTATTTTAATTAGTAGCTGAGATACAAATAAAACGTAATCAGGACTCCTCAAAACGTGTAAATCGGGTAAAATCTCGAATTTCACTTTCGATAATATAAAAGTACTTTAAAATATCTTTCGAATGATGTATTAAAAATAGTTTAATAATAATTAGAATTTGAAATATTGAAATTTTAAAATATTACAACGCCATCTGGTGGTAGAAATTTCCGTAATCTACTGTTCGATTCCAAATCATCAAAGCTTTCAAATGATGTATTACTTATGAAATTATTTTAATTAGTAGCTGAGAAACAAAAGAAAACCGATCCAGAAGACCTCAAAACGTATAAATCAGGTGAAATCTCGAATCCCACTTTCGATAATATAAAAGTACTTTAAAATATCTTTCGAATGATGTAGTAAAAATAATTTAATTATATTCAGAATTCTAAATATTGAAATTTAAAAATATTACAGCGCCATCTGGCGGTAGAAAACTCTGTAATTTACTGTTCAAATTAATCAACAAAGCTTTCAAATAATGTATTACTTATAAAATTATTTTAATTAGTAGCTGAGATACAAAAGAAAACCTAATCAGGACACCTTAAAACGTGTAAATCACGTGAAATCTCGAATTCCACTACTTACGGTAGTCGGTTAATGGAAGGTGACAGAAATTTGTGGCGTCTACTCTTGAAATTCAATTCAAATAAGTTTCAAAATGACATATTACTTATTAAGTTATGCTAATTAGAAGCTGAGATATAAAAATGATATAAACACTATTATAAAACGATTTATGTCTGATTTTTTCGTAGTTTTCTCCGAAACTTGCGTAATTCCGGGCTAAATACTGTTAAAAATCCATAGTATGAAATGTGAAAGGAGTATCAGAATTCGAAACTCTGCAAAATATAAAAGAATAAAGGCGTTCTGGGTCTTTCGTTGTTTTCTCCGAAACAACCGTTCCTTTTCTACGTTTTGCCCCTTCCCCTCTTTCCGTCCCTTCTAATAATTTTACACTTGAAAATATCCGCAATCGATTTATCTTTCCTTAAAACGTAATAATAACAATTTCAAACGCTGTAACTCTCTTTTTTTTTTTTTTGCCCCTTCGCCCCCCCTCCCCTCCCACTTAAGCCCTTCCTAATAATTCTACACTTTCAAAAATATTCAGAATCGAATTATCGGGCGTAAAAACCAAATATTACGAAATTTCAACGGCGTATCTCAATTTAAAAAAATATAATACAAAATTTAATCTAATTTTTTTTGTTTATCCACATATTTTCATGAAAATTGAACAGTAGCTTTATAATATGCTGTCTAGGCCGAATATTAATTCAAATGTAACGTGAATGAAAATTTGAAAAAAATTGAAAATTGCAATTTTTCTCCCCACTACAAAACACGTGACATCTTGATCGGTTACAACCATTTCCCTTTTCATCTCAGACAGTAGTCTGGCAATTTAAATGATGTTGCAACAAAAAATTCATACTTTAGTTAATTTTAAAAAATCTAATTGTTGTACCGATAAGCCACTTGCACACTTAGATTGAGGAAAAAAGCCCCTTTCATTTGGTATCGAAATCGTAACGATCGGACAAATATTTCTAATTTGTTTTCCACTTTTTCTGATTTTAACTCCGTTAAAATATCTATTTTTTGTGCAATCGCGGTGAATTCTCAGTCATTGAGATCGCTTTCTGATTAGGGCATGATTCTACATTTTAATTAATATCTCCACAACTAATTAAATTTTTTTAATTCTGTTTCGAAGAAGTCCTCGGAAAGGTTCCAGAGCATCCGTATGTCAATTCTTGTATTTCTGCGTACAATAGGGGCTGAACGTATAAAAGAACAGACAGACAGACAGACAGACAGACAAACCTTTCCATTTATTATTATAGATATATATTTTTTTGAAAGCGGGCGGGGGGGGGGGGAGGCATAAGATGAAATAATGTTTTCACGCGAAAAATTAAAAATTAAAAAATATTAAATTTGCCCATGCATATAAAAAATACTTATTAAAACGAGTCGAAGAAGGAAGCGAAATAAGTACTGAGTTACATTACGATAAATACGATATAAAATATGATACGTTATATTAGACCTATCGTCTTGGGTTAGTAGGTATTTTCATTAAAAGAAATAGTTTGTTCGTTCGGTGCAACTTGCACATTAGTCCCCTTTAAATATAGTGTCCAGCGAAGCAGGCGAAGCATTCGTTGATTCACTACCTTAATTGATAGATTACCTTCCGTCATTTTTGACGGGGTTATATACTAGTATTTTAATAAATAAGCAAATACTTAACAAAATGCACGTTTTGTCAACGAAGTTTTAAGAGCAAATTAGTTTAAACAACACAATAAATGTAATTAAATAAATGAAAATTCAGAATAAAAATATAACTTTAAATGCAATTAAAAAAACATTAAAACTTACAATATAAGAAACATGTTTTTTTTTTTTCTCCATTTTGAAATTTCTGTTGTCACTAACATTTCGAGGATTCTAAAACCGCATTCAAATGAATCCAAACACATCGGTATAAACATAATGAGAATATACAAATAAAATAAAATAAAAAATTTTCAAGTTATCAAATGATACGCTTTCATTTCTCCAGACAAATATCAAAATATATATTTAACTAACACATAATATATTCCAACAAACAAAAAACTATACGTTCAGATTCTTTAACATCACAACAGAACTACGCAGAGCGAATTCACAACGTTTCGAATTTTTCATTCGCACTTACATTTCAGCGGAGGGGAAAATTCCCTAGTTTTCATAAGCTTGACCTACGAGTGATTGAGTGAGTGAGTGAGTTTTACGTCGAACGAGTGCTACGTTATGGGCAATGAGTACGGCAACCAAATATCCCCATTTTCTACAGACAGCGTTAACTTTATTCGCATTATTATAATTTTTTTTTAAATTGTAGAAAGTAAACTATTTAATATTCAAATTTTATTTTTAGTGCGTATTAATTAAAAAGTGAAAAAAAACATACATGCATAATTAGTTAATTGTAGCAATTTAAAGCTTCTCTGTTCTAAAAGTTCACGGATCCGGGCACTATAACGACGCAGGATGTATTGGCACATACCCCTAAGGTATATGAACAAACAAAGAAACATGGCTGTATAAAGCTACGTCCTGTCACGCCATTATCAAAATTCTCTGTGTACCGTTAACTTGGTGTGCATGAATCGGAGGACGCACGTAACTCGGTTCCGCGGCAATCACTATCGCGTACGTTAAAACCAAAAAAACATCACTGGACACCCCTGCCTCGCTGTGCATGAATCGGAAAACGCACGTAACTCGGTTCCGCAGCAATCCCTATCGCACACGTTAAAACAAAAAAAAACATCACTGGACACCCCTGCCTCGCTGTGCATGAATCAGAAAACGCACGTAACTCGGTTCCGCGGCAATCACTATCGCGCACGTTAAAAAAAAAAAAAAAAAAAAAAAAAAAAAAAAAAAAACACTGGACACCCCTGCCTCGTTGTGCATGAGTCTGAAAACGCACGTAACTCGGTTCCGCGGCAATCACTATCGCACACGTTAAAACCAAAAAAAAAAAAAAATCACTGGACACCCCTACCTCGCTGTGCATGAATTTGAAAACGCACGTAACTCGGTTCCGCGGCAATCACTATCGCGCAAGTTAAAAACAAAAAAAATATCACTGGACACCCCTACATGGCTGTGCATGAATCTGAAAACACACGTAACTCGGTTCCGCGGCAATCACTATCGCGCACGTTCAAACCAAAAAAACATCACTGGACACCCCTGCCTCGCTGTGCATGAATCTGAAAACGCACGTAACTCGGTTCCGCGGCAATCCCTATCGCGCACGTTAAAAAAAAAAAAAAAAAAAAAAAAAAAATATCACTGGACACCCCTGCCCCGCTGTGCATGAATCAGAAAACGCACGTAACTCGGTTCCGCGGCAATCACTATCGCGCACGTTAAAACCAAAAAAAAAAAAAAATATATATCACTGGACACCCCTGCCTCGCTGTGCATGAGTCTGAAAACGCACGTGACTCGGTTCCGCGGCAATCACTATCGCACACGTTAAAACCAAAAAAAAAAAAATATATATATCACTGGACACCCCTGCCTCGCTGTGCATGAGTCTGAAAACGCACGTGACTCGGTTCCGCGGCAACCACTATCGCGCACGTTAAAACCAAAAAACATCACTGGACACCCCTACCTCGCTGTGCATGAATCTGAAAACGCACATAACTGTTTTTTGCAGCATTCACCTTGAAGTACAAAAAAAAAAAAAAAAATAATAATAATAATAATAATAACATTTTTTAAAAAGAGTGTGGAAAGAAATTTAAAATTTCTGAGATTAAAAAAATAAAAATTAGAGTAAAATTAAATAACTTACATTTACTTTTCGTATCTCGTCTTTTTGGATGAAGGGCCAGGGGCATATGGATCATCGTCCTCATCATCCAATGCGTTACATCGGCGTTCGAAGTCATTTTTTTTGTGGCGGGTAACTCTTCCGAACTGCCTCTAAAAACGAATCAAAAAGGGCACATGGATCGTCTTTGTGCCGCTTCCTCCACATGAATTCGGCTAAGTATGAGTCGAAATCGTCCTCAACTGTCCTCCTTCCGTAGAGGCCGCGTTTCACCCAGCTCCATATACCCTCTATCGTATTCGTATGTGCCCTACTTTCCGGATACATAAAATTTAATTTGTGATTTACTGAAAGATGTACAAAGCCTTCATCTTTAAGGCATTCGTATGACTTCCAGAAAGCAGAAATTATAGTTTTTCCCGGTAAAATCCGCCTTTTGATGACCTGAAGCAACGTATCTTTCGATCTCTCTGGCACAACTTCTAAAAAGTATTCATTACTGTCCCGCTCCACGCCTCCAAACACCCATTTACCCTTAACTGGTTTTTCTCTATCATATTTTCACTTTCCAAACAAACTCTCATCAATTTCAACAATTTTTCCCTTCCCCCCAATATTACTACTCTCATTCATACATGCAACCGTACATACCTCTCGACAAAAACTCATCCAATCAGTTACAGTTTTAATATCAACCTTAGCTAAACGCGAAATTTGTTCATTGGTGTATTTTTCTACCCATGCATACGTAATAATTAATATATCATCCATTCCTAATTTGCTCTCTTCAAACCAACTTCCCAATCTTACCCATCTACTTTCATAATGACACCCGCTGCTTGCTTTTGACACCGCCATCTAAAACCATCATTCCATCGTTTCATTTCCACAAGTGGGACACTCATATCCATCAGCAATCAAACCATTTTCCATGCAAAAATCAATCACAGCCCTTTTACCCTTACCCCTCAACAATATCAAAAACGTAAATCAATCACACTTTTATCAGAGACAGATTTTCGAGGCATATTAACGAAGTATTACAGAAGGTATATACAGCAATGGGTTAATATCACGCACAAAAGCAACCAATGCACCCAACGATAAAAATAGAAAAAAAGAATTTTTCAACTTATCTGCCACAAATAAAATTTTTTTTTAATTCATTATAATTATAACAAATCCTTCTTGTGTGTTTGTTCTCTTATGAGGATTATTCTTCTTGTGTGTTCAAAGACATATCTCATACAAAAACAAACGTATTCGGTGTTCTAAGTTCTGTTCTAACCAAAACCACCTGCCAAACATCCTTAAAAACAAAATGATTCCACAATATTTAAACTAATTTCATTCCGATAATTTAAAAAGAAAAAAATCGTCTGCCTAAAAAGCATGGGATGATAAAAAGAAAAAAATCGTCTGTTTAAAAACCGAAGTATATTATTAACTAGATTACCTTTTATTCATTAAAAAAAGAAATAATTTCTCTTTTACATTCAATAAAAAAAAAAAAAAAAAAAAAAAAAAAAAAACTACTAAATTGCTTAAAAAAATAAACATTTTGTAACTTCTTCAACAAATGCTCATTGAAAATAAAAATTCTTCTTTTCGGTCTACATTAAAACAAAATAATAATAATACTACTAATAATATATATATATGTACATATATATAGGCACAAATTATTTACATAAAACTCCTACCAATTTTCGTAATTAATAAACATTTAACAAATTTTTTACAAAATCTTTCATTAAAAACAAATTGCTTAACACAGACTGTCGCTATTTCTTCATTGCGTAGCACTACTCAATTAAAAACACACAAAAATCGATAAAAAACAAATGAGCCAATAAAATATCGCCTAATTCCCCCGTAATGTAGCTCCAGTGCAACGTAAAATACACTCAAAACAAATGAACCAATCAAATAACGTATAATTCCACACCCCCATAATGTAGCTCCAGTGCAATGTAAAATACACTCAAAACAAAGGAACCAATCAAATATCGTCTAATTCCCCGCCCCCGTAATGTAGCTCCAGTGAAACGTAAAATACAGTCGGTAACAAAAATGTCCGAACACCAGCGAAAATTCCTATGTATAAAAAGTACACTTCTTACGGTTTTGTTAAATAAATCCTTGTAGAATCCTGTTCTTAGTTAGTGTAAGAACATGATTCGATAAGGATTTATTTCACAAAACCGTATGAAGTGTACTTTTTTTACATAGGAATTTTTGCTAGTGTTCGGACACTTTTGTTACCGACTGTACATTCAAAACAAATGAGCCAATAAAATATCGCCTAATTCCCCGTAATGTAGCTCCAGTGCAACGTAAAACACACTCAAAATAAATGAGCCAATCAAATATCGCCTAATTCCACTCCAAATTGTAGCGCCAGTGCAACGTAAAACACACTCAAATCAAATGAAAAAATCAAATATCGCCTAACTCCCCCGTAATGTAGCTCCAGTGCAACGTAAAATACACTCAAAACAAATGAGCCAATCAAACATCGTCTAATTCCCCTCCGTAATGTAGCTCCAGTGCAACGTAAAATACACTCAAATAAATAAACCAATCAAACATAATTTAAGTCCCCGTAGTGCAGCTCCTGTGCAACGTAAAATACACTCAAAACTAATGAACCAATAAAATATCGCCAAATTCCCCTCCAAAATGTTGCTCCAGTGCAACGTAAAATACACTCAAAACAAATGAGCCAATCAAATATTTCCTGATTCCCCGTAATGTAGCTCCAGTGCAACGTAAAACACACTCAAAACAAATAAACCAATCAAATATCACTTAAGTCCTTTGGGCCGCGGTAGCCCAGTCGGTAGAACGCCGACCTCGTAATTCGAAGATTGCGGGTTCGGTACTCGAGTCGGCCAAAGACCGTCGCGTACACTAATGGTGGCTGGTGCACGTAAAATCTGTCGTGGCCGCAATGTCCTCCATGTTCCCATCAAAAATTATACCTCTGGGGGTCACCGAAGCGGGAGAGCCATCCCTTCCGTGGAGGATCAAAATTGTGATGGCATGTCTCCGGACCACCTCTAGGGGTGTGTCTCAGACCGTCGCCAATTGCCCATCTGCGAAGCACTAGTGCGACGTCAAACCCAACCATCCAACCATCCTCGTAGTGCAGCTCCTGTGCAACGTAAAATACACTCAAAACAAATAAGCCATATCGCCTAATTCCCTGTAATGTAGCTCCAGTGCAACATTACTGGAATTAACGGAGTGTACTTTACGTTGGACTGGAGCTACATTACGGGGAATTAGGCGATATTTGATTGGCTCATTTGTTTTGAGTGTATTTTACGTTGCACTGGAGCTACATTACGGAGGGAAATAGACGATATTTGATTGGCTCATTTGTTTTGAGTGTATTTTACGTTGCACTGGAGCCATACATGGGGCTACATTTCCCTACGTAATGTAGCTCCAGTGCAACGTAAAATACACTCAAAACAAATAAACCAATCAAATATCACCTAATTCCCCTCCAAAATGTAGCTCCAGTGCAACGTAAAACACACTGAAATCAAATGAAAAAATCAAATATCGCCTAATTCCCCTCCAAAATGTAGCTCCAGTGCAACGTAAAACACACTCAACTCAAATGAAAACTAGTTGGCATAGGTGGACTCTGCTCAGTTCCCCATCATATATGTGTTCTCAGAAATTTCTAGTGCGAGACATATTATAATCATGTTAAAAGAAGTGAATTTGACCAAAGCTTGATACAGTGACAGAATGAAATCCCCGCCTAATAGGCTATCCACCGTTCACTTAGATATAATTATCTTATTCTAATTTATTAATTTATTTTATCAGGGTCAATTCTGTTGTTTAGTTTTCATGCTACTATATCCGATGCAATAAACCTCAAAATTCATATTTATATGAAAAATTTACAATTTGTTGATAAAATCGTAAATTACGAATACTTTACGAAAATTTCCTAGTAAAATATTTGTATTCAATCATGTTCAAACAAATATCATAAACTTAATTTTGAAGTTGTCTAATGTATTTAGGATCCTCAAAATGGAAGTTTATGATCAATTTTGCCTTATTCTGACATGTTAAGTAAATCGTAAATTCCAAATAACTTACGAATTTTTTTTAATTGGAAAAATCATAGCCTATGATATTCATGCCAGTATCCTAAATAATATTTCGAAAGTGGTTTGACACCTTTACGCTGAAAATATCCCTCAAGATTGACGTTTATGTGAAATTTTGCTCTATTCTGACATGTTAAGAAATTTGTAAATTTCCAATAACTTACGAAATCTTTATATTGGAAAATTCATAGTCATTAATATTCATGCCAGTGTCCTAAATAATATTTCAAAAGTAGTCTGACATCTTTACGATGAAAATATCTCTCAAAATTGAAGTTTATGTGAAATTTTCCCTTATACTGCCATGTTAAGAAATTCGTAAATTTCCAGTAACTTGCGAAATTTTCAAAGTAGCCTATTTATAGTTACTGATGTTCATTCCGGCATCAAAACTGATATTTAAAAACTGGTCTGACATTTTTACAGTAAAAAGGTTTCATTTAATGCATGTTTAAGTGAATTTTTTTCCTATTCTCCCATGTTAAGAAAATCGTAAATTTCTACGAAGTTTTACTTACGAAGAAAACTTACGAAGTTTTTAAATTCGAATGTTGCAAATGAATAGGGTTCTTGCCAGCGTCGAAAGTAATATTTTAAAACTGATCTGACTTCTCTGCGACAATTTGTTCTTGAGATATCGTGTACACAGACTAACAAACTAACGGACTGACCCACTAACAGACAAACAGACTAACCGACTAACAGATTAACAGACACCCTACAGACAGACACCATAGAAATTTTGTCATTTTCGGATTCCTCACACCTGAAAACGTGTAGAAAAGTCAAAAAACCGAGGTCGAAAATTTTCACGATTACCTAAGTTCCCCATACCTATAGTATGATGGGGAACTAAAAATCAAATATCGCCTAATTCCCCGCAGTGCAGCTCCAGTGCAACGTAAAATACACTCAAAACAAATGAACTAAACAAATATCGCCTAATTCCCTATAATGTAGCTCCAGTGCAAAGTAAAAACACACTGAAATCAAATGAACCAGTGAAATATCGCATAATTCCCGTAACGTAGTCAAAAATTATACCTCTGGGGGGAACCATCCTTTCCGTAGAGGATCAAAATTGTGATGGCATATCTACGGACCACCTCTAGGGATGTGTCCAAGACCGTCGCCATTTGCCCAAATGCGCAGCGTTAGTGCGACTTAAAACCCAACCATCGAACCATTCCAACCACCCCTAATGTAGATCCAGTGCAACGTACAATACACTCAAATCAACATAACCAATCAAGTATTGACTAATTCCCCGTAATGTAGCTTCAGTGCAACGTAAAATACACTAAAAACAAATTAACCAATAAAATATCGTCTAATCCCCCCCCCCCCCATATAGTAGGTCCAGTGCAACGTAAAATACACTGAAACCAAATGAACTAATCAAATAACGCCTAATTCCCCGTAATGTAGCTCCAGTGCAACATAAAATACACTAAAAAAATGAGCCAATGAAATATCGCCTAATTCCCCTCCAAAATGTAGCTCCAGTGCAACGTAAAGCACACTCAAATGAAATGAAAAAATCAAATATCGCCTAATTCCCCTCCAAAATGTAGCTCGAGTGCAACGTAAAACACATTCAAAACAAATGAACTAATCAAATATCGCCTAATTCCTAAACAAAATGTAGCTCCAGTGCAACGTAAAACACACTCAAATCAAATATCGCCTAATTCCCCCGTAATGTAGCTCCAGTGCAACGTAAAATACACTCAAAACAAATGAGCCAATCAAATATCGCCTAATATCCCGTAATGTAGCTCCAGTGCAACGTAAAACACACTTCAAACAAATGAGCCAATCAAATATCACCTAATTCCTAACCAAAATGTAGCTCCAGTGCAACGTAAAACACACTCAAAACAAAAGGAGCCAATGAAATATCGCCTAATTCCCCTATAAACTGTAGCTCAAGTGCAACGTAAAACACACTCAAATTAAATAAAAAAATCACCGCATAATTCCCATCCAAAATGTAGCTACAGTGCAACGTAAAACACACTCAAATCAAATGAAAAAATCAAATATTGCCTAACTCCCCTCCAAAATGTAGCTCCAGTGAAACGTAAAACACTCAAATTAAATAAAAAAATCACCGCCTAATTCCCATCCAAAATGTAGCTCCAGTGCGTAAAACACTTTCAAATCAAATGGAAAAAAATCAAATATCGCCTAATTCCCCTATAAACTGTAGCTCCAGTGAAACGTAAAACACACTCAAATGAAAAAATCAAATATCGCCTAATTTCCCGCAACGCAGCTCCAGTGCAACGTAAAACACACTCAAATTAAATAAAAAAAATCACCGCCTAATTCCCATCCAAAATGTAGCTCCAGTGCAACGTAAAACACACTCAAAACAAATGAGCCAATCAAATATCGCCTAATATCCCGTAATGTAGTTCCAGTGCAACGTAAAGTACACTCAAAACAAATAAACCAATCAAATATCACCTAAGTCATCGTAGTGCAGCTCCTCGCAACGTAAAATACACTCAAAACAAATGAACCAATAAAATATCGCCTAATTCCCCGCAATTGCAGCTAATGTGCAACGAAAAATACAATCAAAACAAATGAACCAATCAAATATCGCATAATTCCCCGTAACGTAGTCAAAAATTATACCTCTGGGGGTCACCGAAGCGGCAGAGCCATCCCTTCCGAGGAGGATCAAAATTGTGATGGCATGTCTCCGGACCACGTCTAGGGTGTGTCCAAGACCGTCGCCTATTGCCCAAATGCGCAGCATTAGTGCGACGTAAAACCCAACCATCGAACAGTCCCAACCATCCCATAATGTAGCTCCAGTGCAACGTAAAATACACTCAAACAAATGAACTATTCAAATATCACATAATTCCCCGTAATGTAGCTCCAGTGCAACGTAAAATTAAAAACAAATGAAACAATAAAATATCACCTAATTCCTCCTAATGCAGCTTCTGTGCGACATAAAATATACTCAAAACAAATGAACCAATATCGCCTAATTCCCCGCAATGCAGCTAAAGTGCAACGTAAAACTCACTCAAAACAAATGAGCCAATAAAATATCGCCTAATTCCTCTACAAAATGTAGCTCTAGTGCAACGCAAAACACATTCAAATCAAATGAAAAAAATCAAATATCGCCTAATTCCCCTCCAAAATGTAGCTCCAGTGAAACGTAAAACACACACAACATAAATGAAAAAATCAAATATCGCCTAATTTCCCGTAACGCAGCTCCAGTGCAACGTAAAACACACTCAAATCAAATGAACTAATCAAATATCGCCTAATTCCCCGTAATGTAGCTCCAGTGCAACGTAAAATACACTTAAAACAAATGAGCCAATCAAATATCGCCTAATTCCCCTCCAAAATATATATCCAGTGCAACGTAAAATACACTCAAAACTAATGAACTAATCAAATATCGCCTAATTCCCCGTAATGTAGCTCCAGTGCAACGTAAAATACACTCAAAATAAATAAACCAATCAAATATCGCCTAATTCCCCGTAATGTAGCTCCAGTGCAACGTAAAACACACTTCAAACAAATGAGCCAATCAAATATCACCTAATTCCTAACCAAAATGTAGCTCCAGTGCAACGTAAAACACACTCAAAACAAAAGGAGCCAATGAAATATCGCCTAATTCCCCTATAAACTGTAGCTCAAGTGCAACGTAAAACACACTCAAATTAAATAAAAAAATCACCGCATAATTCCCATCCAAAATGTAGCTACAGTGCAACGTAAAACACACTCAAATCAAATGAAAAAATCAAATATTGCCTAACTCCCCTCCAAAATGTAGCTCCAGTGAAACGTAAAACACTCAAATTAAATAAAAAAATCACCGCCTAATTCCCATCCAAAATGTAGCTCCAGTGCGTAAAACACTTTCAAATCAAATGGAAAAAAATCAAATATCGCCTAATTCCCCTATAAACTGTAGCTCCAGTGAAACGTAAAACACACTCAACTTAAATGAAAAAATCAAATATCGCCTAATTTCCCGCAACGCAGCTCCAGTGCAACGTAAAACACACTCAAATTAAATAAAAAAAATCACCGCCTAATTCCCATCCAAAATGTAGCTCCAGTGCAACGTAAAACACACTCAAATCAAATGAACTAATCAAATATCGCCTAATTCCCCGTAATGTAGCTCCAGTGCAACGTAAAACACACTCAAATCAAATACAAAAATCAAATATCGCCTAATTCCCCTCCAAAATGTAGCTCCAGTGCAACGTAAAACACACTCAAAACAAAAGGAGCCAATCAAATATCGCCTAATTCCCCTCCAAAATGTAGCTCCAGTGCAACGTAAAACACACTCAAAACAAAAGGAGCCAATCAAATATCGCCTAATTCCCCGTAACGTAGTCAAAAATTATACCTCTGGGAGTCACCGAAGCGGGAGAGCCTTCCCTTCCGTGTAGGATCAAAATTGTGATGGCATGTCTCCGGACCACGTCTAGGGTGTGTCCAAGACCGCCGCCAATTGCCCAAATGCGCAGCATTAGTGCGACGTAATACCCAACCATCGAACCATCCCAACCATCCCTTAATGTAGCTCCAGTGCAACGTAAAACACACTCAACTCAAATGAGCCAATCAAATATCGTATAATTCCCCGCAATTACAGCTAAAGTGCAACGTAAAATACACTCAAAACAAATGAGCCAATCAAATATCGCCTAATTCCTCTCGAAAATGTAGCTCCAGTGCAACGTAAAACACAAACAAAACAAATGAACTAATCAAATATCGCCTAATTCCCCGTAATGTAGCTCCAGTGCAACGTAAAACACACTCAAATCAAATATCGCCTAATTCCCCCGTAATGTAGCTCCAGTGCAATGTAAAATACACTCAAAACAAATAAACCAATCAAATATCGCCTAATTCCCCTCCAAAATGTATCTCCAGTGCAACGTAAAACACACTCAAATCAAATGAAAAAATCAAATATCGCATAATTTCCCTCTAATATGTAGCTCCAGTGCAACGTAAAACACACTCAAATCAATTATCGCCTAATTCCCCGTAATGTAGCTCCAGTGCAACGTAAAATGGCATGTCTCTGGACCACGACTAGGGTGTGTCCAAGAGCGCCGCCAATCGCCCAAATGCGTAGCATTAGTGCAACGTAAAACCCAACCATCGAACCATCCCAACCATCCCTTAATGTAGCTCCAGTGCAACGTAAAACACACTCAACTCAAATGAAACAATCGAATTCGCCTAATTACCTTCCGTAATGTAGCTCCAGTGCAACATAAAATATACAGAAAAGAAATGACTTAATCAAATATCACATAATTCTTCGTAATGTAGCTACTGTGTAACGTAAAATACACTCAAACCAAATGAGCCAATCAAATATCGCCTAACTCCCCTCCAAAATGTAGCTCCAGTGAAAAGTAAGACACACTCAACTGAAATGAAAAAATCAAATATCGCCTAATTTCCCGCAACGCAGCTCCAGTGCAACGTAAAACACACTCAAAACAAATGAACCAATCAAATATCGCCTAATTCCCCCGTAATGTAACTCCAGTGCAACGTAGAATACACTCAAAACAAATGAACCAATCAAATATCGCCTAATTCCCCTATAAACTGTAGCTCAAGTGCAACGTAAAACACACTCAAATCAAATGAAAAAATCAATTATCGCCTAACTCCCCTCCAAAATGTAGCTCCAGTGCAACGTAAAAGACACTCAAAACAAATGAACCAAACAAATATCGCCTAATTCCCCGGAACGTAGTCAAAAATTATACCTCTTGGGGTCACCGAAGCGGGAGAGCCTTCCCTTCCGTGTAGGATCAAAATTGTGATGGCATGTCTCCGGACCACGTCTAGGGTGTGTCCAAGACCGCCGCCAATTGCCCAAATGCGCAGCATTAGTGCGACGGAAAACCCAACCATCGAACCATCCCAACCATCCCTTAAAGTAGCTCCAGTGCAACGTAAAATACACTCAAACAAATGAACTAATCAAATATCACCTAATTCCCCGTAATGTAGCTCCAGTGCAACGTAAAATACACTCAAAACAAATGAACCAATTAAATATCGCCTAATTCCCCCGTAATGTAGCTCCAGTGCAACGTAAAATACACTCAAAACAAATGAGCCAATCAATTATCACTTAAGTCTTTTGGGCCGCATTAGCCCAGTCGGTAGAGCGCCGACCTCGTAATTGGAAGATGTGTTCCTTAAAAAATTATATCTCTGGGGTCACCGAAGCGGGAGAGCCATCCCTTCCGTGGAGGATCAAAATTGTGATGGCATGTCTCCGGAGCACCTCTAGGGGTGTGCCTCAGACCGTCGCCAATTGCCCATCAGCGCAGCACTAGTGCGACGTTAAACCCAACCGTCCAACCATCCTCGTTGTGCAGCTCCTGCGCATCGTAAAATACACTAAAAAAATGAACCAATCAAATATCGCCTAATTCCCCTCCAAAATGTATCTCCAGTGTATCGTAAAACACACTCAAATCAAATGAAAATATCAAATATCGCCTAACTCCCCCGTAATGTAGCTCCAGTGCAACGTAAAATTCAAAACAAATGAAACAATAAAATATCACCTAATTCCTCCTAATGCAGCTCCTGTGCAACATAAAATATACTCAAAACAAATGAACCAATAAAATATCGCCTAATTCCCCGCAATGCAGCTAAAGTGCAACGTAAAACACACTCAAAACAAATGAGCCAATAAAATATCGCCTAATTCCTCTACAAAATGTAGCTCTAGTGCAATGCAAAACACACTCAAATCAAATATCGCCTAATTCCCCCGTAATGTAGCTCCAGTGCGACGTAAAACACTTTCAAATCAAATGGAAAAAAATCAAATATCGCCTAATTCCCCCCTAATGTAGCTCCAGTGCAACGTAAAATACACTCAAACCAATTTGAGCCAATCAAATATCGCCTAATTCCCCCGCAATGCAGCTAAAGTGCAACGCAAAACACACTCAAATCAAATTGAAAAAAATCAAATATCGCCTAATTCCCCTATAAACTGTAGCTCCAGTGAAACGTAAAACACACTCAACTTAAATGAAAAAATCAAATATCGCCTAATTTCCCGCAACGCAGCTCCAGTGCAACGTAAAACACACTCAAATTAAATAAAAAAATCACCGCCTAATTCCCATCCAAAATGTAGCTCCAGTGCAACGTAAAACACACTCAAATCAAGTGAAAAAATCAAACATCGCCTAATTCCCCGTAATGTAGCTCCAGTGCAACGTAAAATACACTCAAAACAAATGAGCCAATCAAATATCCCTAATTCCTGACCAAAATGTAGCTCCAGTGCAACGTAAAATACACTCAAAACAAATGAACCAATAAAATATCGCCTAATTCCCCTCCAAAATGTAGCTCCAGTGCAACGTATATCACACTCAAAACAAAAGGAGCCAATCAAATATCGCCTAATTCCTCTACAAAATGTAGCTCTAGTGCAACGCAAGGCACTTAAATCAAATGAAAAAAATTAAATATCACCTAATTCCCCCCCCCCCCCATAATGTAGCTCTAGTGCAACTTAAACACACTCAACTCAAATGAATAATTTAAATATCGCCTGATTCCCCGCAATGCAGCTCCAGTGCATCGTAAAACACACTCATATCAAATTAACCAATCAAATATTGCATAATTCCCCGTAATGTAGCCCCAGTGCAACGTAAAATACACTCCAATCATTGAAAAACAAATGAACCAATCAAATCTCTCCATTGAATCTCGTCATTGAATTGTTAAGTTATGTGTACAAGGATATGCAGTTCCGCGCTACGGAAGTTCGCCAAGCAGAAAGTGAACCTCTGTTCTCCGGATCAATCTAATAAAGTTTTGTTAAATAAATCCTTGCCAAATCCTGTTTTCAGACTGACTAAGAAAGGGATTCGACAAGGATTTATTTAACAAAACCGTATAAAGTGCACATTTTTACTTTCTTCTATATGTAATATAGAGAAAGTATTGGATTCGCGAAAATTTTCGACCTCCGTTTTTTGATGGGTTTACATGTTTTGGGATGTCTAGATTACGAATTAATAGTTTTTAGAAAATGTCTGTCTGTCTGTATCATTTTTTTGTGGACGCTGTATCTCACGAACCAATGAATGAAATTTAACCAAACTTGGTATTTAGTTGCACCCTGACATAAACTGGTGCTGATTAGAATTTGGGATCAATCGCTCAACAGGTGGCGTTGTGATCGCATTTTAAGCAAATTTTTAACATGGCAGCATAGGACAAAATTCCGTATAAATGGGCATAAAGAAAGTTATTTTACACTTGTGATTGTAAAATTAATATGAATTATTGATAATAGTAGTAGTTAACTAGGAAAAAAAATTTGTGCATGGGGGGGCATCGGTTCCTCCCCCTGGGGGGGAAGTACCCCCCCGGGGAAGTAAATTTTCAAGATGGGTATCTTTCGAAAGGTCTCGTTGATAATAGTAATAGTTAACTGGGAAAAAATTTTTGTGCATGTGGGGGCATCGGTTCCCCCCCACCGTGGGGGGAAGTTCCAACTCGAGGGGGCAAAGTTTCAAGATGGGTATCTTTCGAAAGGTCTCGTCAATACCTTTAAAACGAATGGTTGAACCATAAATCTGTGATAATTTAAACCAAAGTTATCGATTTTTTTTACTTTTAACAAAACAAAACTTAGAAAAAACTAGTATGTTGTGGCCACCACAAGACTTTCTTCTATATTTACCTATACATATTCAATCAGTAACAATATTAAAAAAAAAAAAAAAAAAAAAAAAGTACGATTATTTTTTTCTAAGTTTTTTTTTTTTTTTTTTTTTTTTAAAGTGAAAAAAATCGATAACTTTGTTTTAAATTATCACAGATTTATAGTTCAACCATTCGTTTTAAAGGTATTGACGAGACCTTTCGAAAGATACCCATCTTGAAAATTTATCCCCCCCGGGGGGGTACTTCCCCCCCAGGGGGGGAAGCGATGCCCCCCCATGCAGAAAAATTTTTTCCTAGTTACATACTACTATTATCAATAATTCATATTAATTTTACAATCACAACTTTAAAACAACTCTAATTATGCACATTTATACGAATTTTTGTCCTATGCTGCCATGTTAAAAATTTAGATAAAATGCTATCACAGCGCCACCTGTTGAGCTATTGATCCCCAAACATAATCAGCACCAGTTTATGTCGGGGACCAACTAAATACCAAGTTTGGTTAAATTTCGTTAAAAAAAAAAAAAAAAAAAAAAAATTGCGATATTTTTGTTTTTTTTTGTTAAAAGTAAAAAAAATCGATAACTTTGGTTTAAATTATCACAGATTCATCGTTCAACCATTCGTTTTAAAGGTATTGACGAGATCTTTCGAAAGATACCCATCTTGAAATTTTGCCCCCCCGGGTGGGAACTTCCCCCCCCGGTGGGGGGGCAACCGATGCCCCCACATGCACAAAATTTTTTTCCAAGTTAACTATTACTATTATCAACGAGACCTTTCGAAAGATACCCATCTTGAAAATTTACTTCCCCGGGGGGGGGAACCGATGCCCCCCCCATGCACAAAATTTTTTTCCTAGCTAACTACTACTATTATCAATAATTCATATTAATTTTACAATCACAAGTGTAAAATAACTCTCTTTATGCCCATTTATACGGAATTTTGTCCTATGCTGCCATGTTAAAAATTTGCATAAAATGCGATCACAACGCCACCTATTGAGCGAGTGATCCCAAAATCTAATCAGCACCAGTTTATGTCAGGGTGCAACTAAATACCAAGTTTGGTTAAATTTCATTCATTGGTTCGTGAGATACAGCGTCCACAAAAAAATGATACAGACAGACAGACAGACAGACAGACATTTTCTAAAAACTATTAATTCGTGATCTCCATATCCCAAAACATGTAAATCCATCAAAAAGTGGACTTCGAAAATTTTCGCGAATCCAATACTTTCTCTATATTACATATAGAAGAAAGTAAAAATCGCAATTTTTTTTTTTTTTTAAACGAAATTTAACCAAACTTGGTATTTAGTTGGTCCCCGACATTGACTGGTGCTGATTATGTTTGGGGATCAATATCTCAACAGGTGGCGCTGTGATAGCATTTTATCTAAATTTTTAACATGGCAGCATAGGACAAAAATTCGTATAAATGTGCATAATAAGAGTTGTTTTAAACTTGTGATTGTAAAATTAATATGAATTATTGATAATAGTAGTATGTAACTAGGAAAAAATTTTTCTGCATGGGGGGGAAGTACCCCCCCCGGGGGGGATAAATTTTCAAGATGGGTATCTTTCGAAAGGTCTCGTCAATACCTTTAAAACGAATGGTTGAACTATAAATCTGTGATAATTTAAAACAAAGTTATCGATTTTTTTTACTTTTAACAACAAAAAAAAAAAAAAAAATTTAGAAAAAAAATCGTACTTTTTTTTTTTTTAAATATTGTTACTGATTGAATATGTATAGGTAAATATAGAAGAAAGTCTTTTGGTGGCCACAACATACTAGTTTACATAGGAGTTTTTGCTAGTGTTCGGAGACTTTTGTTAATGTCTGTACATACTCTCACCAATTCCGTAGCACTACTGCCACATTCAAAAACTCATATAATTAATAGCTCTACTGGGACATTATACAAACTAAAGCATTTTGTAGCTGTAGTGCGGAGTTAATATATAGTATATCCCTGCAAGCCGTAAAGCCTGGGAAATTATGTATTTTTTTTTCTTCTTTTTTGAGTTTTTAATTAAACTGCGAGTAATCCCCTTAGAAGCGCTCTACATCGCTCCAAGAGTGATGAGCGGGGGCTGCTCCCTGTTAAAGCCTTCGTAGGTCTAAACAGATTTTAAACACTGAAACATTTTGCTGCTCTAGTGTGACGTTAAGCAACCTCAAGTTTTGTAGCTCTAGTGCAATGTTAAACTCAACAGCTGCATAGCTCTAATGAGATTTTAAAACACTCAAACATTTTGTCGCTGTAGTGCGACGTTAAACAAACTCAATCAATTTGTAGCTCTAGCGCGACGATAAAATCTTTTACACCGATTTGTAGCTGTAACGGGATGTTAAATAATTCACGTACGTTGTAATGCGACGTTAAACAAACTGAATTGCTTTGTAACTGTAATGAAATTTTATACACTTTATTTTTAGCTCTAGTGCGACCTTAAAATAAAAATGAATTTGTAGCTGTAGTGCAACGTTAAACAAACTCAATGATATTGTAGCTCAAATGTGACGCTAAACTTTTTCAACTGCTTTATAGCTCTACAGCGAAGTTAAAAGAAACTCTCAACCCCCAATTTAATTGTCATCTTAACCCCATCTCGATATTTCACATTCTCACGGATTCGGTAGCACTACTGCCTCATTAAACTTTCCAAACCATTCTCTCACTTTAAAAAGTCCATCTTCTTTTACTACGACTAACTAAGAACTTGATTCGGCAAGGATTTATTTAACAAAACAGTATTAAGGGTACTGAATTATTGCCAGCGCTCGAATAATTTTGCTGCCGACTATACCCTCTGGGGAATAACCGAAGCAGAGGAACTATCCGCTCCGTGGAGACCAAAGTTGTAATCTCATGTCTCCAGATTATCCTAGGGGTACGACCCAGACGGTCGCTAATTATTCATAGCGCAGTACTCGCGTGACGTTAAACCAACCTTTCCAGTACATTGTATCTTTCGTACGACGTTAAACCCTTTAAAGTCGCTTAGAGCTACAAATTGATTGAAACTCGCTCATCTGCATTGCAATTCTAGTGAAACAGAAGATCCTTTAACAACTATGAAGCTTTAAAGCGACATTGAGCCTCTCAAACAGTTTATATCTGTAGTGTAATATTAAAACTTTTCAACACTTTTGTAGCTCTAGTGCGACGTTAAACACTGACATCTATTAATCATTGTGACGTGCTACTGATTATTACAACGTAAACCCTTCAACAGTTTTACAGCTCCAACGTGACATTAAACACTCTAAAAAAATTTTTGCAGCTCTAGTGCGACGTTAGACTTATTAGACGGCTTTGTAGTTGTAGTGAAATCATCCATCTATTCAACAGCTTTCGAGCGCTATTCACAGTATACATTCTCTACCAATTTGTTGCTCTAAAACGACGTTAAATAATCTCAAATATTTCGCAGCTCTAGTATGACGTTAATTTCTCAACCATTTTGACGCTCTAATGTTGTATTAAACCAACTCGATTTTAAACTATAGCGCTCGTTTTCGGCGTCAAAAACTCTCATCTACAGTTGGTAACAAAAGTCTCCGAACACTAGCAAAAATTCCTATGTAAAAAAAGTACTCTTAATACTGTTTTGTTAAATAAATCCTTGCCGAATCCTGTTCTTCGGCAGTGTAAGAACAGGAATCGACAAAGATTTATGCAACAAAACAGTATTAAGTGTACTTTTTTTACATAGGAATTTTTGCTAGTGTTCGGACACTTTTGTTACCGACTGTACTAGCCTTAATGATACTTTAATATTTCTCTCATACATTGTTTAAATCTCTCTACACTTTCGTAGAGTTATTGTGAAATTAAGCCCTCACAACCACTTTTTTAGCTGTTGTACGACGTTATATCTTCCTTTATATAGCTCTACTGCGACGTTAAATCCTTTGACCAAACGTCAAATATTTTTTTATAGCTCTTGTGCGACTTTATAGATTAAAACCCTTGCGATCATTTTTTTTTTGCACTACGGCAACGTTAAACCTCAATTATCCCTTTGCAGTTCAAGTGTGACCTTCAACCATCTGACAACGTTACAGTCGGCAGCAAAATTATTCGAGCACTAGCAAAAATTCCTGCATAAAAAAAGTGCACTTACTGTTTTTTGCTACAGTCGGCAGCAAAAGTATCCGAGCACTATCAAAAATTCCAATGTAAAAAAGCACACTTAATACTGTTTTTGTTAAATAAATCCTTGTCGAATCATGTTCTTAGACTAAATAAGATCACGACTCGACAAATATTTTCTTAACAAAATTTATTAAGTACGCAAATTTTTAATAGGAATTATTACTAGCGCTTTGCACTAGCTGCTGCATTTTGCTCTCGACTTTATAACACTTTTTTAGCTGTAGTGTGACATTTAACCATCAAAACTTATCAACCATTCTGGGCCAACCAGCGGCCAAGCGGTTCTCCGCACAAAGCTGGTAGACGTGAGATGAAGGGTTCAATCCCAAGTCGCGCCGTCCGCCTAGTCGTTCGGAGTTTTCCGTGTTTTTTCTTTCGAAACTTGCGTAAATACGGGCTAGACCCTTTAGAAAGAACCCCACGAAGGAGACTTCCCCTCAGGCCTAGGACCTACAGCAGTCAATTGGCCTTATTCCCTAATCCAATCCAATCAATCATTTTGTAGTTCTATTACGACGTTAAACAGTCTAAAGAGAGCTCTACTGTGAAGTTAAATCCTCTCATCCTTCAATTTAACCGCCATCTTAATCTACCTGCGGAGTTAAAAACTCCAACAACTTTGTAGTTGTAGGGCGACAAGGGAACACTCATCAATTTTGTAGCTCAAGTGCGACATTAAACTCCGCAGCAGCTTAGTAGCGTTAGTGCGACATTAAACTCCGCAGCAGCTTAGTAGCGTTAGTGCGACATTAAACTCCGCAGCAGCTTAGTAGCGTTAGAGCGACATTAAACGTTTTAACAACTGTTTAGCTATAATGCCCCGTTATCTTCTCAACTACTTTTAGCTTTAATGCAACGTTAACCATCTTCACCTATACCGATTTAATTGCTGAGTCGTAATTTCTCACCTACTTTGAAGCTCTAATGCGACATTAAACCCTCTGCTTGTTGTTTTTTGTGCGATGTTAAAACCTCTCAACGATATTGTGTCTTTAAAGCAACTTTATACCCATTCAACTGATTTTTTGCTCGAGTACGACGTTTAAATCCTTTGCCCCAACGTGAAATTCATTTTTTGTAACTGCAGAACGACATTAACACTTTTCTAACTACTTTGTAGCTGAAGTGCTACATTTAATCTTTTCAACCTACACAATCTTAACATCGACGTTCTGGCGATGGTAAACACCTTGAACAATTATGTAGTTCTAGTGCGACATTAAACTCTCAACTTCCCCTTCAACCATCATTTTGTTGCTCTTGTACAATGTTAAAACTTCTTGATTTCCCCATGAACCCTCTAGTGACGTTAATCAATCTTAAAAACGTCATAGCTCTAAAGCGACGTTAAAACCTTTCAACAACTTTTTAGTTCTGGTGCGAAGTTATACCCTCTTAACTACTTTGTAACTGCAGTGCGATATTAAACCGACTTAACCTTCACTTGTACTGTTCTTTTTGCGACATTAACCCACTTTGTAGCTCTAGTGTGACGGTAAAACCTCTCACCCTCTTTACAAGCTCTAGTTTACGTTAAAACCTTTCAAACCACACTCAAGCTAGCACCACAACCCCTTTGTGACCTTAAACCATGTGAACCTTCATCTCAGTCCCCTTACATTGTAAAACATTCTCATCAACTTTGTAGCTCTATTGCCACGTAACCCTCTCATCCGGTATAGCAACTCTAAGTCGACGTTAAACACCCCTCCCCCTCAAATACTTAGTGCGAATATAAAACCTCTCAATCTTTTTGTGGCTCTAGTGTAACAAATCCTCTCAATCTTCATTTTGTCTCGCGACGTTAAAAATCTCTCGCCCACTTTGTAGAACTAACGAAATAACTTCTGACAGGACGTTAATGTCGCATCAGAGCTATAAACTCTCTCAACACTTTATTATAGGACGACGTTAAACCCTCTGAACGAATAGGGAAGCCGCATTTTTTTTTAAAACAATTTTTATCGTACGGCTGCAGTGGTTTCCAATAAGAGCTTAAAATTTAACAAATCGTCTTCTCTTAGGCCTTAATTGAGGTTAAAGATGAGAAGTTTCACAAATTTACGGCCTTATTCACCATTAACTTCAACTCCCGGTTCAACGCCAAGACTTTAAAAGCGTCTAAAGGCAGCGTGTAGCTTTCAAAGAAAATTTGGCACGCTGCTACTTCCATCTAGTGTCAAAGTTTTCATATAATTTTTAATTGGTTATTTTCAGCTAAAAAATCTGAAAATAACAATACCGCTAGATGGCAGATGCAACGCGTCAAACTTTGCTAAAATGCTGAACCCTGACTTTATACGCTTTTCAAGTTTTTGTGTTCAACCGGGAGTTGAGGTTATTGGTGAATACGGCCGTTAGTCTTTAAAGCGGGAAGGAATGGGGATTCTAACAGTTCTTCCCGCTCTTCACACGTAGAAAATAGCAATGGTTTTCTAATAAAACATTTAAATTTAGCAATATGCTTCTTCTTTAGCGTAATTACTTTTAATATACACATTTGGGGCCAGTAAGTTACACTTTAAAAACATCCAAATGATCTTAAATATTGATTTCTGTATTATAAAACTGTGTAGCTGAAAGATTAAAAGAATCCCAAGTGCTTTAAGTATATTTTTTGAGTATTTTAATACTACACACTTGAGGTAATCGTTTTACTTTAAAGCAGCCTTATGGTCTAGAATTATAATTTTGGTAATTTGTTAATGCTATGTAAAGAGAATAATAATAAATCCAAAGTGCCTAATGTATGTTATTTGCATATATTAATGATACACATTTAATGCAACTAGATTACACTTTTAAAAAAAAAACCTTCCAAAATGTGCAGGATTTGGATTTCTGACTATTATTAAAGGTAAATTAAGATAATCAAACATTTTAAAGTAGCAAAGTATGCTTGTTGTGTACTTTAGTACCCCACATTTGGGGGCAGTCGTGTTATATAAAGAACCATGTAAATGGTCTACTATAATACTTCTATATTTTCAAAAGGCGAAAAAGAAAAAAAAAATCCTAAGTACACAAGCTATATAATATTCATATAAAATATGATTACAATATAAAACAGCAAAAATGGTCTGATATATTGGTGTCTGTATTCTATGAAAGCTAAGTAAAAAGAATAAGCCCAAAGTATGTTTTTATTTACTTACTTTTTGATGCATTAAAAATACATATTTGCATCAGTTGGGTTACTTTTTTAAAACCGTAAAAATGATGAAGGATTATGGTTTCCCTATTTCATTGATGTTAAAATAACAAATGGATCAAACTCCAAAGTACCTGAAGCAGGGCCCTCTTCACTCACTGCCGCCGGAAGCCGAAGCTAATGTTTTTCTATGGGAACTTTTTCTTTACAAATAACTTATTAACTAATACATAATTCTGTTTTCACATTCAGAAAATTCCCAGCTGTTGAATTGACGGACTTCAAAAAAAAAATATTTTTTAAATTTTTTATATTTTATTTTAAAGCTGCAAAATGCGAATTTTCAATATGTGAATTTTTTTCTTTTTGCAATTTCAAAATAAAGTATTAAAAATTAAAAAAATACATTTTTTAAAAAGGTCCGTCCATTTAACAGTTGAGAATTTTCTGAATGTGGGAACAGAATTTAAAAATAAGTATTAGTTAATAAATTATTTGTAAAGAAAATTTCCCCATAGAATAACATTGGCTCGGGCTTCCGGCGACGGTAAGTGAAGAGGGCCTTTAAGCTATACAGATGATAATCTAGAATGCAATTTCATCATTCAAGTTCATAATCGCAATACTATGACCAAATTTTCCACCCATAATATAAATGGACGCGAAAGTGTTGTTTGTATGTTGTTCAATTTCGGAAACCACTTGAGTTTGAAAACTTGATATTTGACACGAAAATTCCTCATTGAATTTCATATTCTCTACATGTTTAAAAAGTACTCTACACCTTTAAAGAAGTGGGAATGGGTTAAAAAAGGTAGTACAGATCAAGCTATACACATGATAATCTAGAATGAAATTTCCTCATTGAAGTTCATACTCGCAATACTATGACCAAATTTTCCACCCATCCTCTAAATAGACGCGAAATAGTGGTGAAATGCTTATATGTTGTGTAATTTCAGAAACCACTTGAATTTGAAAACTTGATATTTGATACGAAAATTCCTCATTGAATTTCATATTCTCTACATGTTTAAAAAGTACTCTACACCTTTAAAGAAGTGGTAATGGGGTAAAAAAGGCAGCGCAGATTAAGCTATATACATATGATAATCTGGAATGAAATTTCCTCATTCAAGTTCATAATCGCAATACTATGACCAAATTTTCCACCCATCCTCTAAATAGACGTGAAATAGTGGTGAAATGTTTATGGGGTACATGCAAATGAAACACTTCCGGTTGCAAAGCTGTTTGCAAGCGTTCAAGATGTATGATTACAGTCGGCAGAAAAAGTATCCGAACACTAGCAAAAAATCCTATATAAAAAAACCACACTTACCACTGTTTTGTTAAATAGATCCTTGTCGAATCATGTTCTTTGTCAGTCTAAAAACAGGATTCTACAAGGATTTATTTAACAAAACTGCATTAAGTGTACTTTTTTTACATAGGAATTTTTGCTAATGCTCGGATACTTTTGCTTCCGACTGTATTTGCAATAAACTTGCAAAATTTACGTCATCGAAGTTGCAAGCGTTCCGTTTGTATGTAACCCAATATGTTGTACATTTTCAGAAACCACTTGAGTTTGAAAACTTGATATCTGATACAAAAATTCCTCATTGAATTTCATATTCTCTACATGTTTAAAAAGTACTCTACACCTTTAAGAATGGGGTAAAAAAAGATGGTGCAGATCGAGAACCACTTAAGCTAAAAATTTATATTTCTAAGAAATCTTCTTCCATGTTCGTATTAATTACAGTATTAAGTTATAGCTCAACGTTTTTAAGAAGTATAAAATGATGTAAAAATAAGGGTATGTTATGCAGTTTTAAAACCCTTTGAACTGGAAACTAGAAGTTTGACATAAAATTTTCTTCTTTATTTTAATTTTTTAATGAACTATAAACAAAAAAAACTTAACCCTTTCAAGCAGCTGAAATAGAGGGGAAAAAGGGATTATGGAGCACAATTTGGAAAATATTTGAGCTAAAAACTTTATAGGGGTAAGTGCACCAGTGACTGACACTTTTAGAGCAATTTCTGATGTTCTTAAGGTTCTGGTCATGAGAAAATATTTTTAGAAATCTTGCGTTAGTACATAGGGTATGAAAGACATTCAGAACCACATATATGTTAAAATATATACATTTGATAACAATTATTATTTTTTTAATGGATTTTTATTTGACACCCACTCAGTGTTCCAGTCATTGACAATGCCAGTTTTTCATTTTATCAGTCATTGGCCCCCAATGTTCCAGTGTTTCACACTGCTAGTGATTCATTTTACCAGCTATTAGCAACCTATGCTCCAGTGTTTGACATGAAATGTTAAAATTCTTATATGTAAAATATATGATTTTATTATTTTTCTTATTCATTAATTATTTCGGGATAGATGTCAAATACTGAAGCATGCCAATCACTGGAGCACCTACCCTACTTGGTATGAAAATTTTTCATTTCAGTTCATATTCTGTACATAATCTCTACTCTACTGAACACTCAACTCTCTAAAAATGTGATAGAAATTGGAAATCTACGTACTACTTCAAAATCGCTTGGGAGTTTTTATTTATGGAAATTTATCGCCTCTTTTATCCTTCAAATCACTTTCTTTTTTAAATCAGTCTGCACTGTAAAAAAAAACGGCGGTTTTTATAGCAGAATGTGTTTGCACCCGTATTGCCAGAACATTCTGCTGTTAAATAAGGCAATTTACAGCGGAAAAATATGTAAAGCGAGATTCATTTACAGTTGTTTCTGCTGTAATTACTTCTTTCTAACAGCAGAACGTGCTGGCTCCCATATTGTCAGCATATTTTGCTGTAAAAACTACCTTTTCTTTCTTTCTTTTCTTTCTTTTTTTTTTTTTTTTTTTTTTTTTTTTACAGTGTGGGAATTACTGGGTATTTCAATTAGCATTTAAGATGCCTGCCAACTGTCGGGGGTGATTTTTTTTAATAATTTAAAAAATGCCTATTTATGAGCATTATATGATAGAATATAGTAAAAAACAGTGAATAACCTGAAAAAAATACGCAAATTTTAAAGTATTTTGATATTTAGGCTCAAAATAGGCATAAAATTTGCATATTGCGAGACCTAAAATTGAGCTATTTATACAGGACGCCTATCAATTTTCCTGAGCTAACCAACTATATCACTCGACAATACATCTAATAGAGTATTTATACAGTAACTTAAAAAAAAATAGTTAGAGTCGTTTTTGAGATACGGACTTATGGTCCCACTTCTGGTTTCCGATGTCCCATTCTAATTTTCCAATTTTCACCAAAATTTGCAAAATTCATCTCTACACCAGACCTTTCTTAATTCTGAAGTTTCGTAGTTGAATTTTTAATAATTTCGGACATATGATAGCCAGAAGATTCCCCACCACACACACACACACACACACACACATACTGACCTATTGCCCAAAAACTACTCTTTTGGACTCAGGGAACCTTAAAACATATAAATCAGGTGAAAACTCGATAACGAATTTTTTTAACCGAATACAATTCTTCCATTACCTACGATGTTCCGGTACCGGAAGTAAAAAATTAGACATTCTAGTCCAATTTCCATAAAATCGCATGACTTTTTCCTTTTCGTTTAAAGCAAATATTTTTGTCTTTTTTTTTTTTTTTGTCTTTTTTTTTTTTTTTTTTTTTTTTTAATTGACTTTTTCCATATTTGTAGTGTGAAGTTCTGACATATTCCTGGAAAGAAAAACAGAGTTAGGACAAAAAAAAAAAAATACATTCTGCATATACGTATGTATTATTTTGATCGAATGATTTTTCTAAATTTGCATTTAAACTTTTAAATATTTTAACATGTGTGAAATTCACTAAATTTCAGTCTGCATTTATCAAAATTTTCAAAAAGTCATTAGATCAAAATAACACATACGTATTTGTAGAATGTATTTTTTTAATCCTAACTCTATTTTTCTATTCAGGAATATGTCAAAACTTGACACTACAAATCTGGAAAACGTCAATTTTTGAAAAAAAAATTGACAAAACTATTTGCTTTAAAGGAAAAAGAAAAAAGTCATGCGATTTTCTGGAAACTAGACTAGTAGGTCTAATTTTTCTTTACGTATGTGAAAGTAAAAATTTTTTATCTAATGTGAGAAAGTATACCAGAAATTTAGTTTCTCATCTGAGAACACAGAAGGCAAAAAATATGTATTGATTTTGTGTAACCATGTACATCATCAAAAAGTGCATATGTATCATATAATGTTCAAAAAATGGTTTTTTTATCAAAAATATGCTTGGAATAATATGTTTGGGTCACTTCATTCTAACGCATAAAAAAACCAGAAATTGAATATACTAATTTTTTGGGAAGATATGAGTGAATGTTTGTCACATTCATTTAACATTAGCATCCCCATAATTTGACAGCTTATAACCCCATGAAAAATTGAGCAAAATATATAAACTATACCAGTTTTCGCGATGATTTGATAAAAAGATTTCAAATAAATTATAAAAAATGGGGGTTACCTTTGAAAAAAATGAAGTTGATGCCAGTTTTAATATGTAGACTACCCCCTAAGCAAAATGTAACTATACCATTATAAGCTACATGTTATCACAAATCGATTGGCACCAACCACATGTTTCTAAGTCAATTTATGGTGAAATTAGGTGGGGGGGGGGCTTTTTTTTTTTTTTTTTTTGGTGAATATACCAAACATTCTTACCATAGTACTATGATGCTATAAATTAGAATGTATATAATATTTCTATATAATGTAGAAGGCATTTAAATATGAATTTGAAAAATTGCAAAACTATTCAATTAATATAAAATTTGGTAACACAAATCAGAACATATTACTTCAGAATTAAAATACTGCGTTTAACTTTAAGATGATATAACACCGTATGAAAGAGAAAATACAGTCTCCATATTTAATGTTGTTCTGTATCAGCAACAGAAAAGAAAATTTGGAAGACAGCATTATAACATCTTTTAAAACGATATATTGATTTAAAAAACTTGTACATTAGTTATTATGTACCAAACATTCTTAGGGTAGTACTATGATGCTATAAATTATAATGTATACAATAGTTCTATACAGTGTAAAAGGCATTTAAACAGTATTTAAAAAATTGTAAAACTATTTAATTAATATAAAACTTGGTACACAAATCATAACATATTAATTCAGCATTAAAATACTACGTTTAACTTTATGATGATATAACACCGTATGAAAGAGAAAACAATCAGTCTCCATATTTAATGTTGTTCTGTATCACCAACAGAAAAGAAATTTTGGAAGACAGCATTATAACATCTTTTAAAACGCAATTTCAATTTAAAAAACTTGTACATTAGTTATTATGTACCAAAGATTCTTAGCGTAGTACTATGATGCTATAAATTAGAATGTACATAATATTTCTATAAAATGTAGAAGGCATTTAGAGCCTATTTAAAAATTGTGAAACTATTCAATTAATATAAAACTTTTTAACACAAATCAGAACATATTACTTCAGAATTAAAATACTGCGTTTAACTTTAAGATGATATAACACCGTATGGAAGAGAAAATACCGTATGCCTATTTAATGTTGTGCTGTATCAGCAAGAGAAAAGAAAATTTAGAAGACAGCATTATATCATCTTTTAAAATGCAATTTCTATTTAAAAAACTTGTACATTAGTTATTATGTACCAAACATTCTTAGCATAGTACTATGATGGTATAAATTAGAATGTATACAATATTTCTATATAATGTAGAAAGCATTTAAACTGTATTTAAAAAACTGTACAACTACTTAATATAAAACTTGATACACAAATCGTAACATATTAATTCAGCATTAATAAACTGCGTTTAACTTGAAGATGATATAACACCGTATGAAAGAGAAAATACAGTCTCCATATTTAATGTTGTTCTGTATCACCAATAGAAAAGAAATTTTGGAAGACAGCATTATATCATCTTTTAAAACGATATATTGATTTATAAAACTTGTACATTAGTTATTATGTACCAAACATTTTTTGCATAGTACTATGATGCTATAAATTAGAATGTATACAATATTTCTATAAAATGTAGAAGGCATTTAGAGTGTATTTAAAAAATTGTGAAACTATTCGATTAATATAAAACTTTTTAACACAAATCAGAACATATTACTTCAGCATTAAAATACTGCGTTTAAATTTATGATGATATAACACCGTATGAAAGAGAAAAATAATCAGTCTCCATATTTAATGTTGTTCTGTATCACCAATAGAAAAGAAATTTTGGAAGGCAGTATTATAACATCTTTTAAAACGCAATTTCAATTTAAAAAACTTGTACATTAGTTACTATGTACCAAAGATTCTTAGCGTAGTACTATGATGATGTAAATTAGAATGTATATAATATTTCTCTAAAATGTAGAAGGCATTTAGAGCGTATTTAAAAAACTGTACAACTACTTAATATAAAACTTTTTAACACAAATCAGAACATATTACTTCAGCATTAAAATACTGCATTTAACTTTAAGATGATATAACACCGCATGAAAGAGAAAATACTCTCTCCATATTTAATGTTGTGCTGTATCAGGAACAGAAAAGAAAATTTGGAAGACAGCATTACATCAACTTTTAAAATGCAATTTCGATTTAAAAAACTTGTACATTAGTTACTATGTACCAAACATTCTCAGCATAGTACTATGATGCTATAAATTAGAATGTATACAATATTTCTATATAATGTAGAAAGCATTTAAAGTGTATTTAAAAAACTGTACAACTACTTAATATAAAACTTGGTACACAAATCATAACATATTAATTCGGCATTAATATACTGCTTTTAGCTTGAAGATGATATAGCACCGATGAAAGAGAAAATACAGTCTCCATATTTAATGCTGTTCTGTATCAGGAACAGAAAAGAAAATTTGGAAGACAGCATTATATCATAAACGATATATTGATTTAAAAAACTTGTACATTAGTTATTATGTACCAAACATTCTTTGCATACTACTATGATGCTATAAATTAGAATGTATACAATATTTCTATACAGTGTAAAAGGCATTTAAACAGTATTTAAAAATTTGTAAAACTATTTAATTAATATAAAACATGGTACACCAATCATAACATATTAATTCAGTATTAAAATACTGCGTTTAACTTTAAGATGATATAACACCGTATGAAAGAGAAAATACTCTCTCCATATTTAATGTTGTGCTGTATCAGCAACAGAAAAGAAATTTTGGAAGACAGCATTATACCATCTTTTGAAACGCAATTTCGATTTAAAAAACTTGTACATTATTTATTATGTACCAAAAAGTCTTAGCATAGTACTATGACGCTATAAATTAGAATGTATATAATATTTTTTTATAATTTAGAAGGCATAGATTATTTAAAAATATGTAAAACTATTTAATTAATATAAAACTTGGTACACCAATCATAACATATTAATTCAGCATTAAAATACTGCGTTTAACTTTAAGATGATATAACACCGTATGAAAGAGAAAATACTTTCTCCATATTTAATGTTGTCCTGTATCATTAACAGAAAAGAAATTTTGGAAGACAGCATTATACCATCTTTTAAAACGCAATTTCGATTTTAAAAACTTGTACATTATTTATTATTTACCAAAGAGTCTTAGCATAGTACTATGACGCTATAAATTAGAATGTATATAATATTTTTTTATAATTTAGAAGGCATTTAAACCCATACAGCTCAGAACGTTTCAGTTATGTTGCAAAAAGCTTACAATCTTTCAAAAACGTAACACGTTATAGTATGCTCTCTGATACCTTTCTGAAACATTCGCCCTTTTTGATTTTCTATCTGTTAAGTGATTGTAACGTTTCTGTTACGTATCTGATTTTTTGTTACGATCGCGCACATTTCTACGTTTTTGAAACTAATCGGAAAGTAATCTGAACGGTTTTAAACGTTTCGGAAGGTTTCATAATGTTTCAATGTTATATGATTGTTACGATTCTGGAATATTTTGTGCTGTTAGGGAAGAGTATTTAAAAATATGTAAAACTATTTAATTAATATAAAACTTGGTAACACAAATCAGAACATATTACTTCAGCATTAAAATACTGCGTTTAACTTTAAGATGATATAACACCGTATGAAAGAGAAAATACAGTCTCCATATTTAAAGTTGTTCTGTATCAGGAACAGAAATGAAACTTTAGAAGACAGCATTATATCATCTTTTAAAATGCAATTTCTATTTAAAAAAACTTGTACATTTGTTATTATGTACCAAACATTCTTAGCATAGTACTATGATGCTATTCATTAGAATGTATACAATATTTCTATATAATGTAGAAAGCATTTAAAGTGTATTTAAAAAACTGTACAACTACTTAATATAAAACTTTTTAACACAAATCAGAACATATTACTTCAGCATTAAAATACTGCGTTTAACTTTAAGATGATATAACACCGCATGAAAGAGAAAAATAATCAGTCTCCATATTTAATGTTGTGCTGTATCAGGAACAGAAAAGAAAATTTGGAAGACAGCATTATAACATCTTTTAAAATGCAATTTCGATTTAAAAAACTTGTACATTAGTTATTATGTACCAAACATTCTCAGCATAGTACTATGATGCTATAAATTAGAATGTATACAATATTTCTATATAATGTAGAAAGCATTTAAAGTGTATTTAAAAAACTGTACAACTACTTAATATAAAACTTGGTACACAAATCATAACATATTAATTCGGCATTAATATACTGCGTTTAGCTTGAAGATGATATAACACCGATGAAAGAGAAAATACAGTCTCCATATTTAATGCTGTTCTGTATCAGGAACAGAAAAGAAAATTTGGAAGACAGCATTATACCATCTTTTGAAACGCAATTTCGATTTAAAAAACTTGTACATTATTTATTATGTACCAAAAAGTCTTAGCATAAATTAGAATGTATATAATATTTTTTTATATAATTTAGAAGGCGTAGATTATTTAAAAATATGTAAAACTATTTAATTAATATAAAACTTGGTAACACAAATCAGAACATATTACTTCAGCATTAAAATACTGCGTTTAACTTTAAGATGATATAACACCGTATGAAAGAGAAAATACAGTCTCCATATTTAATGTTGTTCTGTATCAGGAACAGGAAAGAAAATTTGGAAGACATCATTATATCATCTTTTAAAACGATATATTGATTTAAAAAACTTGTACATTAGTTATTATGTACCAAACATTCTTAGCGTAGTACTATGATGCTATAAATTATAATGTATACAATATTTCTATACAATGTAAAAGGCATTTAAACAGTATTTAAAAAATTGTAAAACTATTTAATTAATATAAAACTTGGTACACAAATCATAACATATTAATTCAGCATTAAAATACTGCGTTTAACTTTATGATGATATAACACCGTTTGAAAGAGAAAACAATCAGTCTCCATATTTAATGTTGTTCTGCATCACCAACAGAAAAGAAATTTTGGAAGACAGCATTATAACATCTTTTAAAACGCAATTTCGATTTAAAAAACTTGTACATTAGTTACGTACCAAACATATCCTTTTCATAGTACTATGATGCTATAAATTAGAAAGTGTATAATAACATTAAATATGGAGAACAAACTATAGATATTCAGACAGAAAAAACAAACTGAAGGCATTACTTACTGTTGGACATTATTGTACTGTACGGAAAGCGACTATCGCATCAGAGATTTCCAAACATGCCCTGTTATATCCTTCCTGTTGCTGAATATTTCTTGTGCAGCCTGTTTGCCTACCTAATTGCGCCTTATTTAAAAAATACACATTTTTGTGCAAATGATTGGGTTGTGAGTAGTACTACATGTATTTGGACATACTTTTCATAGTACACCTACAGCACAGTATATTTCAGTAATGTTGCAAAAAGCTTACAATCTTTCAAAAACGTAATAAATTTAAGGATGCTCTCTGATACATTTCTGAAACATTCACACTTTTCTATATTCCATCTGTTAAGTAATTGAAACGTTTCTGTTACGTATGCAATTATTTTGTTAAAATCGCGGACATTTCTACATCTTTGAAAACAATCGGAAAGCAAACTGAACGTTTCGAAGCATTTCTAATGTTTCGATATTTTATGATTGTTATATTTCTGGAACATTTTGTGCTGTTAGGGTATTATGTTTCTTATAAAATGTAAGGAAATGAGTTTTTTTTTTTTTTTTTTTTTTTTTTTTTTTTTTTTTAATGCCCCCTGTACACAGAAGGTTAGTGATAGGTATATTATTTCCAATATGAAATATGCTGTATTTACATTAAATAACACAGGTATCAACACATTTCAAAAATATTTATGGAATTTACAGCTCAAATATGCAAACTGTCAGGCAGACAAATGAAGCCATGAATGTTTTTCAAGCTTCCTTGAAGACTGAAAGAAAATGTTTTATCGCAATTTCGGCTAACATTGCAAAACACGGTGTAAGACGCAAAGTGTGTTTTTCCTAGTAATTCCGAGGTTGTATGAAAAATTAGGTCTCTCTATCTCTTCACATAATTTAAGCAGTATTCAAAAAAGTTTGGCAGTATTTTATAACTTTAAAGCAATCATCTTAATGTTAAAGGAGTTACTTCAATACTGATCTACTATATTCCGATATATGTTACAAAGATCTACAACAATGAAATTATTAGGACTGAGGAGTAGGACTGGGCGATACACCGATGTAATGCAAAAATCGATTTATAGCTAAAATCGGCGATCCGATTTAAAGATAACATCTACTTAGAGCCCCTTAAATAAAATAATAGGCCGGCGCATCATGGCCATTTTTTTTGCCTCCGAAGAGGACAGCATTCCCGCTTGGCGTCCTTATCGCTTCCCTAATGATTTTAAGAAATCTTGATCCGGCCAATATAAAAGAAATAAGCAACAATAATATCCCTAAAAACACATTTATTTCACAGTACATTCTCAAGATGTCATTTTATTCTGAGGATATCCTGTGGATGTACTGGGGTAAGATGTACGTTAGGGCGGTTTCTGTTTCTTTTACAAAATGTCGCCAAAACTGAAATACGCAGTAATAGAAGGACTGTGAACACTTTATATTCGTTTCTTGAATGATTACAGCAGTTTATCGCTAAACAAACTTCCATGTCATAGTTTATTTAGCTAAAATTATGAAATATAATAAAACAAGTTACCCTAAAGTAACGTTAGATGATAAAAAAAAAGTTTGTCGTTTTTTTATCAGAGAAATGCGCTGAGTACACGTGGACACCCTAAGGCAACAAAATGCCTGATGCGCCAGCTCGTATATATAGGAGCCTTACATCTACTACGAAATTTCGGAATGAAGATGCTAGACGATATAATGCAGCATCGATTTAGAGATTACATCTGTTATGGAATTGAAAAAATCCGATGTTAGCTAGGCATCAAGTTACCTCAAAGCGTTTGTTAGTTAATGCATGAAGGGAAGTTTTATCGATTTAGCGAAAACGATTTAACAATAAGTGCAGAAGCCGTTTTACGATTTAGTGTAATATGAATTGTGATATGTACCGGCTTTTCATTTCAAAAGAGATATCAGAGAGGCGAAGGCGATGCGCTTAAATCGGCCTGTCGTGTACTCCGTTTATTACAAAAGAGAGACGAAGTGCTGCTCTAAATCGGGGAGAAAAAAAAATACGATTTTAGAAGAATCATAACTGTTCCAAACTTTTAACTTCTGTGGCTTTACAGAGACTCCAATTTATTTGTTAAGTAATATTTTTTTCTTTTTGTAATAAGTAATTATTTTCGACAATTACAGTATGCATTGTTGTAAAAAATATTAAAATAAATATATACGTTTTTGTCATTAAATTAAATAGAGAATAAATTTATTTTTTACAATATTTAAGAATACAGTAAATCACGATAAAAATAGTTTCATGATACAATACGACACATCTGTTTGTCATTATAATTATTTATTCAATAATTTGGCTTTGTCACTTTGTCTTCTACTATTAGTAATTTATAAGATGGGAGTTGTAAGAAGGGGTGTTTATACTTAAAAAAATATTATTAAAAAGAAAACGTTTTCAAAAATTTTCCATCATTTAAAATTAAATTTCATTTTCAAACTTGTGTACAATGTTCATGCATATTTTAGTACAATGTGTATGGAAGTATTGCATACTCTATTTATTTACAATATCATGCACTGCTGTATTAAGAATTTTCAATATTTTACTTAAAGTACTATGTTGTTATAAATAGTACTATGATACTATAAATTAGAATGAATATTTTTTTTATAATTTAGAATTCATTTAAATATGAATTTAAAAAATTGCAAAACTATTCAATTAATATAAAACTTGGTAACACAAATCAGATGATTTTACTTCTGCATTAAAATACTGCGTTTAACTTTAAGATGATATAACACCGTATGAAAGAGAAAATACAGTCTCCATATTTAATGTTGTTCTGTATCAGCAACAGAAAAGAAAATTTGGAAGACAGCATTATATCATCTTTTAGAACCTAATTTTGATTAAAAAAAATTGTACATTTCTTATTATGTACCAAATATTCTTAGCATAGCACTATGATACTATAAATTAGAATGAATATAATATTTTTTTTATAATTTAGAATTCATTTAAATATGAATTTAAAAAATTGTAAAACTATTCAATTAATATAAAATTTGGTAACACAAATCAGAACATATTACTTCTGCATTAAAATACTGCGTTTAACTTTAAGATGATATAACACCGTATGAAAGAGAAAACACAGTCTCCATATTTAATGTTGTGCTGTATCAGCAACAGAAAAGAAAATTTTGAAGACAGCATTATATCATCTTTTAGAACCTAATTTTGATTAAAAAAATTGTACATTTCTTATTATGTACCAAATATTCTTAGCATAGTACTATGATACTATAAATTAGAATGAATATTTTTTTTGTAATTTAGAATTCATTTAAATATGATTTTAAAAAATTGCAAAACTATTCAATTAATATAAAACTTGGTAACACAAATCAGAACATATTACTTCTGCATTAAAATACTGCGTTTAACTTTAAGATGATATAACACCGTATGAAAGAGAAAATACAGTCTCCATATTTAATGTTGCGCTGTATAAGCAACAGAAAAGAAAATTTGGAAGACAGCATTATATCATCTTTTAGAACCTAATTTTGATTAAAAAAAAATGTACATTTCTTATTATGTACCAAATATTCTTAGCATAGTACTATGATACTATAAATTAGAATGAATATAATATTTTTTTTATAATTTAGAATTCATTTAAATATGAATTTAAAAAATTGCAAAACTATTCAATTAATATAAAATTTGTTAACACAAATCAGAACATATTACTTCTGCATTAAAATACTGCGTTTAACTTTAAAATGATATAACACCGTATGAAAGAGAAAATACAGTCTCCATATTTAATGTTGTTCTGTATCAGCAACAGGAAAGAAAATTTTGAAGACAGCATTATATCATCTTTTAGAACCTAATTTTGATTTAAAAAAAATTGTACATTTCTTATTATGTACCAAATATTCTTAGCATAGTACTATGATACTATAAATTAGAATGAATATAATATTTTTTTTATAATTTAGAATTCATTTAAATATGAATTTAAAAAATTGCAAAACTATTCAATTAATATAAAACTTGGTAACAGAAATCAGAACATATTACTTCTGCATTAAAATACTGCGTATAACTTTAAGATGATATAACACCGTATGAAAGAGAAAATACAGTCTCCATATTTAATGTTGTTCTGTATCAGCAACAGAAAAGAAAATTTGGAAGACAGCATTATATCATCTTTTAGAACCTAATTTTGATTAAAAAAAATTGTACATTTCTTATTATGTACCTGTACCAAATATTCTTAGCATAGTACTATGATACTATAAATTAGAATGAATATAATATTTTTTTTATAAATTAGAATTCATTTAAATATGAATTAAAAAAATTGCAAAACTACTCAATTAATATAAAACTTGGTAACACAAATCAGAACATATTGCTTCTGCATTAAAATACTGCGTTTAACTTTAAGATAATATAACACCGTATGAAAGAGAAAACACAGTCTCCATATTTAATGTTGTGCTGTATCAGCAACAGAAAAGAAAATTTTGAAGACAGCATTATATCATATTTTAGAACCTAATTTTGATTAACAAAAATTGTACATTTCTTATTATGTACCAAATATTCTTAGCATAGTACTATGATACTATAAATTAGAATGAATATAATATTTTTTTTATAAATTAGAATTCATTTAAATATGAATTTAAAAAATTGCAAAACTATTCAATTAATATAAAACTTGGTAACACAAATCAGAACATATTACTTCTGCATTAAAATACTGCGTTTAACTTTAAGATGATATAACACCGTATGAAAGAGAAAATACAGTCTCCATACTTAATGTTGTTCTGTATCAGCAACAGAAAAGAAAATTTGGAAGACAGCATTATATCATCTTTTTAAACGTAATTTTGATAAAAAAAAAAATTGTACATTACTTATTATGTACCAAATATTCTTAGCATAGTACTATGATGCTATAAATTAAAATGTATATAATATTTTTTTATAATTTAGAAGGCATTTATATATGAATTAAAAAATTGCAAAACTATTCAATTAATATAAAACTTGGTAACACAAATCAGAACATATTACTTAAAATACTCAGTTTAACTTTAAGATGATATAACACCGTATGAAAGAGAAAATACAGTCTCCATATTTAATGTTGTGCTGTATCAGCAACAGAAAAGAAAATTGGAAAGCAGCATTATATCATCTTTAAAAGTTTGTTTTTATTTTATGAATATTGTACTTTAAGTAAAATATTGAAAATTCTTAATACAGCAGTGCATGATATTGTAAATAAATAGAGTATGCAATACTTCCATACATATTGTACTAAATTATGCATGCACATTGTACACAAGTTTGAAAATTAATTTTAAATGATGGAAAAATTTTGTACACGCTTTCTTTTTAATAGGATTTTTTTAAGTATAAACACCCCCCTTAAAACCCCTATCTTACAAATTAATAGTATCAGAAGTGTCTGACAAAGCCAAATTATTGAATAAATAATTATAATGACAAACAGATGTGTCGTATTGTATCATGAAACTATCTTTATCGTGATTTACTGTATTCTTAAATATTGTAAGAAATAAATTTATTCTCTATTTTATTTAATGACAAAAACGTATATATTTACGTTAATATTTATTACAACAATGCATACTGTAATTGCCGAAAATAATTACTTATTACAAAAAAGAAAAAAATATTATATAGCAAATAAATTGGTGTCTCTGTAAAACCACAGAAGTTAAAAGTTTGGAACAGTTATGATTCCTCTGAAATTGTATTTTTTTTTTCTCCCCGATTTAGGTCAGATCACTTCGTCTCTCTTTTGGAATAAACGGAGTACACGACAAGCCGATTTAAGCGCATCGCCTTCGCCTCTCTGATATCTCCTTTGAAATGAAAAGCCGGCACGTATCACAATTCATATTACGCTAAATCGTAAGACGGCTTCTGCACTTATTGTTAAATCGTTTTCGCTAAATCGATAAAACTTCCCTTCATGCATTAACTAACAAACGCTTTGAGGTAACTTGATGCCTAGATAACATCGGATTTTTTCATTTCCATAACAGATGTAATCTCTAAATCGATGCTGCATTATATCGTCTAGCATCTTCATTCCGAAATTTCGTAGTAGATGTAAGGCTCCTATATATACGAGCTGGCGCATCAGGCATTTTGTTGCCTTAGGGTGTCCACATGTACTCAGCGCATTTCTTTGATAAACAAACGACAAACTTTTTTTTATCGTCTAACGTTACTTTAGAGTAACTTGTTTTATTATATTTCATAATTTTAGCTAAGTAAACTATGACATGGAAGTTTGTTTAGCGATAAACTGCTGTAATCATTCAAGAAGCGAATATAAAGTGTTCTCAGACCTTTTATTACTGTGTATTTCAGTTTTGGCGACATTTTGTAAAAGAAACAGAAACCGCCCTATCAACACATCTTACCCCAGTACATCCACAGGATATCCTCAGAATAAAATGACATCTACTGTGAATAAAATGTGTTTTTAGGGATATTATTGTTGCTTATTGCTTTTATATTGACCGGATTAGCTTCAGATCAAGATTTTAAAAAATCATTAAAGAAGCGATAAGGACGACAAGCGGGAATGCTGTCCTCTTTGGAGGCAAAAAAATGGTCATGATGCGCCGGCCTATTATTTTATTTAAGGGGCTCTAAGTAGATGTTATCTTTAAATCGGATCGCCGATTTTAGCTATAAATCGATTTTTGCATTACATCGGTGTATCGCCCAGTCCTACTCCTCAGTCCTAATAATTTCATTGTTGTAGATCTTTGTAACATATATCGGAACATACTAGATCAGTATTGAAGTAATTCCTTTAACATTAAGATGATAGCTTTAAAGTGATAAAATACTGCCAAACTTTTTTGAATACTGCTTAAATTATGTGAAGAGATAGAGAGACCTAATTTTTCATACAACCTCGGAATTACTAGGAAAAACACACTTTGCGTCTTACACCGTGTTTTGCAATGTTAGTCGAAATTGCGATAAAACATTTTCTTTCAGTCTTCAAGGAAGCTTGAAAAACATTCATGGCTTCATTTGTCTGCCTGACGGCTTGCATATTTGAGCTGTAAATTCCATAAATATTTTTGAAATGTGTTGATACCTGTGTTATTTAATGTAAATACAGCATATTTCATATTGGAAATAATATACCTATCACTAACCTTTTGTGTACAGGGGGCATTTAAAAAAAAAAAAAAACTCATTTCCTTACATTTTATAAGAAACATAATACCCTAACAGCACAAAATGTTCCAGAAATATAACAATCATAAAATATCGAAACATTAGAAATGCTTCGAAACGTTCAGTTTGCTTTCCGATTGGTTTCAAAGATGTAGAAATGTCCTCGATTTTAACAAAAAAATTGGATACGTAACAGAAACGTTTCAGTTACTTAACAGATGGAATATAGAAAAGTGTGAATGTTTCAGAAAGGTATCAGAGAGCATCCTTAAATTTATTACGTTTTTGAAAGATTGTAAGCTTTTTGCAACATTACTGAAACTTTCTGTGCTGTAGGTGTACTATGAAAAGTATGTCCAAATACATGTAGTACTACTCACAACCCAATCATTTGCACAAAAATGTGTATTTTTTTAAATAAGGTGCAATTAGGTAGGCAAACAGGCTGCACAAAAAATATTCAGCAACATGAAGGATATAACAGGGCATGTAATATTCGCTTTCCGTACAGTACAATAATGGTCAACAGTAAGTAATGTCTTCAGTTTGTTTGTTCTGTCTGAATGTCTATAGTTTGTGCTCTAATTTCCATTAATATTTAAAGAATACTTTGAAACTGATATACATACTAAAACATGCTCTCTTTTGAAAATGATAAAATATAGAAACAGGTCTAGATTTAGGAACACAAATATTTTAAATGCATTAAAATATACGAGAGGCACTTTTTTTTTACGTTACATACTGCATACGTCATGACGATATTAATATACATTTCTAAGATATACAAAACCATTTTATGCAGAAAAATGAGTCATGATTGCGTAATTAATTGGTTCCGTATTTCAGGTTTTGAAATAAGATCTTCTGTTTTTTTTTTCTTTTAATCTCTGTAGTCCCCCAGAAGATATTTAACAGTTAAAAGAATCTCCCTCTAAATCAAATTCATAGCCATAAAATTGCCGAACAATGATAAAAGTAGGGATACGTCCTCCTCACTGAAAAAAAAAAAAAAAAAAAAAAAAGTGGGTGGTGGGGCAAAATGGACGTCATACTCGGATTCAGGAGGCCATTTTACACAAGGATTTGCAGGATTGATTTTGGGGGCCAATTTTTATGCAAAGCAGTGTAAGTAGAAACGTGTTTACCAGAATTCACTTTAAAAGCTATTTTTCTTCCTATAAGGGAGGGTTTAACACCTTTTTAATTGAATAGCGAACACATGAAACTGAATGAAGACTTTACATACCAAATATTTAGTTTCTTTCTCAAATGGGTTCCAGACTGTAAAACCGACTCAAAATATTCTCCCCCTTTTACCTCCATTTAAGAAATTTAGCATTTAGCTTGCAAAAATAATAATAATAATAATAATAATAATAAAATAAAAATAAATGTAAAACTTTCTTAATATCAACAACAACTTGTGGTATGACCCTTTTTTTTCTTCTTCTTTTTTTTTTTTGGCGCTGGTTTGAACGATACGATGCCGCTGTAACTTCTTCACAACATTTGTTTACGTTTAGAATCCATGGCAAGCATTTATGAACATCGCGTTTCGACATAATCACTGAAAAAAAAAAAAAAAATTGCTAAATAGAGTTGTGGACCAACCTACTGGTTGTTTCCAATGTTATTACAAATCTACGATCTTGAAAACTCCAGTACAACATGCAGGTTGGCCCACAAACCTATTTGGCGATTTCCTTTTCTAACCGATTTGAACGATAGCGATATCGTTCTGGATTCTTTGCAACATTTGTTTATGTTTGGAACCCATGGCGACCATTTCCGAAAATCGTATTTCGCCATAATTACTGAAAAAAATGCCAAATAGAGTTGGGAACCAATCTGCAAGTTGTTCCCAATTTTTTAGTTCAATTGATTTCAAATTGCACTCGATACACTTGTAAAGAAAAAACAACTGATGTCACAGACTTATTCTTTTTCTTCTATAACGCTGACTATTAAAACAAACTTTTTCAAAGCTCTGAGTATTGCGTAACACTCTTTGTGAATTCTCCCCTTCCCATCAAACGATGTCACGTGATTCACTCAAAAAAGAACAATGATTAACTTTTGTTTTAGTCAATAGAGCTGAATGAAGAGTCGTAGGACTAAGGAACCGGTCTAATTCTTATAAGTTCTTTCTTGTAAATATTTATTTATTTGTATTAAATGTGCGTTGACGGACCTCATGTATGTCCGTCTTCAAATGAAAAGTTTGTGTTTTAATTGTGATAATGCGTCAAGACATCTTTTATATATTTGGAACATTTTGCAATCATTGTTGAAACAGTTTTTTTTATTCATTTAACTCAGCTAGTACGACGTTTTAACAAAATAGTCACCGTGATCTTGAATGAAGAATTTCAATATTTTTAAAGTTTTGAGAAAAGTGTTAATAACACACTGAAAATGTAATGGGGGCAAATTCTAAAAGACTAACCATCATATTTGTCTACCCAGAATTCTTTATTATTTTAAGTAACGATATTATGTTTAATTGATTTTAATATCTATGAGTATTTAATATTGTGCAACGTAAATATGAAACATAAACTGTATTAATTAAAAAATTAAATAACTAAAAATCCCTTAAATGCTTATAATGAAAATACGCTTCTTGCTCTAAACTAATTTCTTTGCTAATTAGCCTAAATACTCTGTGCAATGCACACAAATTATTTTATATAATATGCTAATAGTTCTAAATATTCTTCGCACGTAGAAAAGAGAAAATTTCAAAGTAAAGATTATTAAATTTAGCAATTGTTAAGAGATTTTTTATTTATAAATATGCATAAGGAGAGCTTGTTTCATATAAATTGAAAAATAAAGGTACGTCATTGAACACCTTGAAGTACCCCTTCCACACTTTTATAAATTAATTTAGGAAAATCTTCATATTTAACCTTATTTATAGTCTAAGAGGAGACATTATGTTTCGAACTTCTACTGTAAATTATAGGGTTAAAAAAATCGACACTGAATTTCTAATACTCAAGTTTTGTGTTGAATTGCAGAAGCTTGAACTAGAAACCACTGGAGAGATACTGTTTGAAGTTTCGAAGTTTTCGACACCCTATTTAACACGTTCATTTTTAAATTTCGTTAACTCCTTACCTACCGACGAAACGTTACAAGATTCGCTTCAAATGCCATCGTTCTTTTTCAACTCTGAAATGAATAAATCTTTCAAAAATATTGCCATGTTCACCTTCAAATTTATTCTACAGGGTAAGTCAAAACGAATATAGCGATTACAAACGGCTATAACTATTTAATGAAAAAGAATTTATCGATAAGATTAACACAGAATGTAGACGGAACTTCAAAATTTTGTATACTACGTCATAGATGTTCTATGTGACTTCCCTTGGCCACACAGACAACATCTAGGCGGTAGTCCATTTCACGCCATACATTCTGAAGCATGTCTGCAGTCACCGACGCAAGCGCATTACAAATGCGTACTTTGAGTTCTTCAGTTGTTTTGGGCATGGGACCCAAATTCACCCTGTCTTTCACATAAACCCATAGATAAAAATCTCAGGATCTCACGAAATGAATGTATGGCGTGAAATGGACAACCGTCTAAATGTTGTCCGTGTGACCAAGGGAAGTCACAAAGAACATCTATGACGTATGTATACAAAATTTTGGAGTTCCGTCTAAATTCTGAGTCAATCTTATCGATAAATTCTTTTCGATTAAATAGTTATAGCCGTTTGTAATCGCTATATTCATTTTGACTTACCCTGTATTTCATTGTCAAACCGTGTCAGTAGTTTCACTGGCACCAATAAAATAGAAAGGAACATACTTCAGAAAAACGTTACAGTTAAGGGGTTAAATCTGATCGTAGTGAAGCTCTACATTATAAATAGAGTCTACTGTTCACATGTCAGGCTTTATGATTCGTCCGTGCTTTGGACTTGTCGTTGAGAGATGAAAAAATGAAAAATTGGTACAGTAACCGCCGCTTAATAAATTCACTGGTTAATAAAATCAGCCGCTTAATCTGATCAAATTGCCAGGACTAAGGCTCCTATATATACGAGCTGACACATCAGGCATTTTGTTGCCTTAAGGTTGCCACATGTACCCAGCGCGTTTCTCTGATAAACAAACGACAAACTTTTTTTTTTTTTTTATCGTCTTACGTTACTTTAGAGTAACTTGTTTTATTATATTTCATAATTCTGGCTAAGCAAACTATGATGTGGATGTTTGTTTAGCGATAAACTTCTAAAATCATTCAAGAAGTGAATATAAAGTGTTCGCAGACCATCTATAACTGTGTATTTGAGTTTTGGCGACATTTCGTAAAAGAAACAGAAACCGCCCTAACAACACATTTTACCGCAGTACATCCATAGGATATCCTCAGAATAAAATGACATCCTGATGAAAAAAAAATGTGTTTTTAGGAATATTATTGTTGCTTATTGATCTTATCTTGAGCAGAATAGCTTCATATCAAGATTTCTTAAAATCATTAGGGAAGCGATAAGGACGCCAAGCGGGAATGCTATTCTCTTCGGAGGCAAAAAAATGGTGGTGATGCGCCGGCCTATTATTTTATTTAAAGGGCTCTACTTTGAACTTGCCGTTGAGAGATGAAACAATAAAAAATTGGTACAGTAACCGCCGCGTAATCTGATCGAATTGCAAGGACCGGAATCAAATCAATACAAAATACTTTTAAAGCTGCCGCTTAATAAAATCAGCATCGCTGGTTAATAAACTCAAAAATATCTCCCAAATAACCAAAAATATGATTTATGCACATCAAAAGTGTTTTTAATTTACATTGTGACTTTTTTTTTTTTTTTTTTTTTTTTTACAAAATAAATAAATAAAGCATAACAATCCCTTTGTTATCGCTCATTGTAGAAAATGTTACACTTGCAGCATAGTTACAAATTAAACACGCCCCACAACTTATCTCCTTAACAATTTCAAGAAACGTATTCAACTTCAAAGAGTTACAAATTTTATTTGATTTGCAAATAATTTTTTTTTAATTTTTAATTATTAAAAGACAATATCTAGTTCTTATTTTGAAATAAATATAAATCAAGAGGTTTAAGCGGAAATATTTTAAGTTTATAAGAAAAACTTTGACTTTTGGTAAAGTAATGATGATTTTCCTCAAAGGAAAACGCAAGAGAACTTGGAATGAATTTATTTATATCGAAAGAACAATTAATTGTCTATCAAAAATTAATTAATATAGTTCCATTATTCGTTGCCTTTTGAAATTCCTTTCCAAATTCAGGGAAGTAATACCTTTTCCTTGAGTGCAGAACGTTGGCAGGATACAAAAATCAGCCGCTTAATAAAAATCACTTTGGCTCAGGACGAATGTGATTTTAATAAGCGGCGGTAAATGTATTTTGTGTTTATTTTATATATATGATTACATATAAAAACAATGTATTGGTAGTATTAAATTATAGAAGTGTTAAAAATCAGAACAGAAAAAGACACATATTAAACAAGTAACAATTTGTAAAATGAAATTGTAGAATTACTTTGATTCAAAATATTCAAATTCATTGTTAAATGTTTCAGTTAAACATGTTTAAATTTTTTAACAGAAAATGCATTATTTTAAAAATAGAAGTTGTTTAGATACGTTGCGACTCAATTATTATATCGATAGGGTTGGTTGGTTGGTTAGGCGGGTGGGTTTTAAGTCGCACTAGTGCTCCGCATTAGGCAAATGGCGATGGTCTGGGACTCACCCCTAGAGGTTATATCGATATCGATTGGGTGATATCTGTTTAAAGCTTGAAATTATTCGGTTCGGAGGAATGCCTGAGAACCATAATTTAAACGTTTGAATGTTCAAGAATTTTCCGAGAACTGTGGAATGAGGTACTTATTACTGTAACAGATTTATTGTTTATAGGAGGAGTCGATACTGAAAATCCCATCACGAATTGATACGTTTTATCATTACGAAACTTAAAAAATAGATTTTAAGGAAATAAGTGATTATTTTCCTTCGGTGCTTGTTTTGAAATTAACTGAAACAAATTAAGCCGATTTTTAAGATAAACAAAACAAACATTCAAGACTGCAATAAAAAACTGAGCTACTTCACCACGCATGAAACCAAGGCTGTAGCCAGAAAAAAAGAAATTTTGGAACGTTTCAAGTTTCATACATAAAATTGAGTGTTAAAAAATGACCAGAAAATTTTCCACAAACTTGCATGAACCTAAAATTGCATGAAAATGTGTAAAGCACTAACTACTACCATATATGTAAAAACGCTTCGCAAGCATTTAAAAAAAAAAAAAAAAGAAAAAATCCTTACTGAATGCAGTTAATTCGTCCTGCAAGAATCCGAAAAAGCATGAAATATGAAATTCGAAAAATTGTCAAAAAAATTCATACTTAAAAAATAAGAAAAAAGTAAATAAAAAGTAAACGGTTTTCAGACGCAAAAGCGAAAACTAAGTTTCGTCAGAAATTGCGTATGGGTGTCTAACATTAAAGCTACGGTTAAAGAATTTCCACGAGGAAAAGTTGGTCTAGTCACATAGTTTTAAGTATGATTCAATTGGCAAGAATTTAACAATGATTTATTTAACAGAGCGCCGTAGGCCATGCTATTAATTCATGCTTCTTACCTTGACTCGATGGCTTCGCCAATCTGGCAATTTCTATCAGCGAGTACTCACGATGATTTAGTAGAAAAGATGGATGAGCACCGCAGCATACACACATGCAGTTAACTGTTCTTCCTACTTTTGCACAGTACTTCCTATATCATCTGAAAACAAAATAAATAAAAACATGATGGAGGGATTTTGAATAGACTGTATGGTTTTAAAAATGGCTGGTTTAAAGATATATTGAATCATAAAATCAATTTAAAAGAAATTTGAAGGACGCACCTTCCTTTCAATTGAATTAATAAACCTCATACTTAAGAAAGAAGGAATAAAAGCTTGAATAAATGCACATAATTGAATATAAACGTGAATTATTGATTTTATTTCAGCTCATACGTTAGAATGAATTTTTCCAGCTTACCGTTAAAAATCACAACAAAAAGAACAAACTAGGATAAGATCAACAGCAAATGATCGGTTCACAGCAACTTGAAAAAAGAAATTATTTAAAGTATAACTAACAATTAATTGAAAACATGAATAAAAGAAATAATAATAAAAGAAAAAAAGAAATAATTCAGCGTTTAAACACCTAAAATACAATGAAAGAAGAATGAATTGAATTAATGTTCATATTCTAAAAATTCTCTCAAAATTGCTGCCATCTATTGTCAAATTTAAGAGATACTGGAATTCTAAATTAAGAGTTATTAGAATTCTGAACACAGGCTTTCAAATTTCCCCAAATCAGGGGTCCCCCTCCCCACACACAAAAAAAAAATCCCTAACTAAATTTTTACTAAAAAAGTTTTTTTTTTTTTTTTTTTTTTTTAAAAATACTTAATATATTTAAGCCAAAAATTTTCCCTAAATGAAGTTTATATATATATACAAAAAAAAAAAACCTCCATAAGAGAGAGAGAGAGAGAGAGGGAGGGAGAGGGAGGGAGGGAGAGGGAGGGAGGGAGAGAGAGAGAGAGAGAGAGAACACATAATAATTGTAGGAAAATTTTAAACCTTTATAAAGTAATTTAGAGCTGAGGATGTACTTTGAATTTGCTTTCATTCTCAGGACATTCTGAAAATGTCCTAGGAATAAGGAGTACCTTCAAAAGGACCCTACATGCTAAAGAAAAATTTTAAAAGTCCCTACGCGTTGGGATAAATCCCTACAGTTGGCAATGCTGTTAGTTTATCAGCTTTAGACTAATTTAAGACAATAGAGTTGAAAATTCCCCAGATTTCTCCCCAAAAAATTCAGAAATCTCCTCGAAATTCCCCACAAACAATCGGCCCTCAAAATAGGAACAAATGTCCCAGTCTGGCAACACTGCGTTTAGGCAAATTATAGAAGCTGAAATAAGCGTCTTTCCGTATACTGGAAAGAAAAAAAGAATTTGGAGTGACTCCACTCGACTTTCCGAACAATGAGTAATTAACAGTTCTGTAGATAAAGTAAAGAAAGAGGAGTTGTTAAACAAACAAAAGAGAGAAAACCATAATAGAGAGTATTTTTCTCCATATAATGCATGATGTTTTATTTAACGCTACTGAACTATGAGCCCATAGATCATAATGATAAAGCATTTTTCGTTGTGTCCCTGTAAAAACCTATAAATGCTAGATTCACCAAAATGCTTATACTTTGTGCAACAGTGATTTATAATATTCGTATAAATTTTCAGCTCAATTGAATAAGGCGTTTCGATGTTATCACACTTTAAAAAAATTTGGTCCCATAGGCCATAATGATAAAGAATTTTTCTTTGTGTCCCTGTAAAAAACTGTAAGTGCTAAATCCACCAAAATCTATAGAGATGGTGCAACTGTGACCTATAACATGTGTACAAATTTTTTGCTCAGATTAATAAGACGTTTAGACACTATCACACTTTTAAAAATCTGGCCCTATAGGCCATAATGATAAAGAATTTTTCCTGGTGTCTACAGTACCTGGTCAAATTATTCGACCAAAGAAAATATTTAAAGATTTTTGAAATTGGAAGTTTATTATACCTGACCTGCTCAAAATTATTATTATTTAATTAGTGTTTACATTTATTAGAGAAACATTTTCAAGCTGGCAACACAAGACGGTTAGTTATTATTCTGTGATACAGTGGCATAGGTGTAAAATTGCATTATAACGTAAAATTTGTACTGCTTGTTTATTTTGGATTGAAGCGAATATTTTGCTGCAAAAAGTAAGTTTTGCATTGTTATTAATATCGCGTGGGATATTTAACATTTTAATTCATTTATTATCATAAAATTTCTTGCTCCTTTATTTTAGATGGGAAGAAAGGCTGACCTTTCACAAAGAGAGTAGGGCAGGTTTATGGTCTACTGAAGGCCACTAAACTGACCCGAAATCAAATTGCAGAAATGGTAGGAGTATCCAGAAGCTCAGTAAAAAATATTAAAATGAAAGTGCTCTTAAACATGAGTTTGGATCCATCACGAAAGAATAATAGTGGACGAGCTCGCATTACGATGCCGAGGATGGATCGAAAATACTAGACATTTGCATAAAGAACAGAAAGAAACCGTTACGCATGTTAATGAAAGAAGTTCAAAATGAAGGCATTAATATATCAGAAAAAACTTTGAGACGTCGTTTGGCAGAAAATAAACTCATTGCCATAAAACCGGCTCGCAAGCCAAGGCTTACATCAGAAATGATGAAAAAACGCTTGGAGTAGGCAATAAAGTACAACAACTGGACAACAGAAGACTGGAAAAGGTACATAGCTATTTATTTTGATCAACGATATATTGATTATAATGAATGTAAAGAAATTAAATAAAAAGTAATATTGTTTAATTTTCAGGTTTGCTTCGCTGATGAATCAGTTTTTCATGTTTTAACCGAAAAAACCAAATCTGTTCGGCAGCTTCCAAACGAGAAATACAAGTCAGATTGTATTGTTCCCACCACCAAACATCCTCCATCAGTCATGGTGTGGTCTGTCATATCAGGAAAAGGTTCTGGTCCTTTCTATGTGGTCAAAAATATAATGAAACAAGATAAATACCTTAAAGTCTTACAAACGAGGCTCATGCCACAAATGCAAGAATGGTTTCCCGGAGACGAGAAACCAGTCTTCATGCATGATGGTGCTCCATGCCATAAAGCTAAAAGTGTGTCAAGGTATTTAGATCGAAAAAAAAATCAAAGTTCTTGATTAGCCTGGCAACTCGCCTGATATGAACCCTATTAAAAATGGTTGGGCGTTACTGAAAGAAGAAATGTAAAAGAAAAATATAGCCAATAAGTTAGAGTTGCTGGAATCTTTAACATACCAGTGGAATCATAGTAAACATCTTCAAGAAACCATCCAAGCATGCATAGAAAGAATGCCTCGTCATCTTAAAGCCATTTTAGTTGCCAAAGGTGGCCATACGAAATATTGATTTTTCTGTTAAATTTAATTAATGAATTTTTTCTTTCTTCAATAAGTATTCTATTGTAACATTTTTGTCATTGTATTCCTTAATGTGTATGTTTTCGAAATATGAATGAAGAAAATATCTTTTTTAATAAAATTCTTCATTAATAAGGTTGTAAACATGAAAAAATGTATAATTTGCCAATGGTCTAATAATTTGGCCAGGTACTGTAGATTCACCAAAATCAATAGGGTTCGTACTATGGTGACTTACAATATACGTACCAACTTTCAGCTTATTCGAACAAAGCGTTTAAATGCTAGCGTATTCACTCACAGACATACACACACACACACACACACATACATACATCATCGTAAAAATAGTGAAAACGTTCTCAGGGGACCTCGAAACTTATAGAAACATCAAAATCTCAAATTCGGATTTTTGTCATGATTTATGATTTATCATTTTGTCATTTACTTTCCTCGGAAAGTAAAAAAAAAAAAAAAAAAAAAAAAAAAAGTAGTGATATTGCACTGCTACATGTCGGCTGACATGAAGCGAAATTAACTAATTGTTTAAAATTGCTACCCCAATATCCAATTTTGCACACATACACGCAATAAAATATATCTTCCTTAAATCGGATAGAACTGCAACACAGCATCACCTTTCGGTTGATACACATCCCAATTAAATTAGCACAGTTTTTCCTAGTAGTCCTCTCCAGTGATGCCAGATGGTCGAGAATTATTTCCCCAAACAGTTCTTCAAATTTCCCCAAATCAAGGTTTTTTTTTTTTTTTTTTTTTTTTTCGAAAGAATCCCCAACATGATTTCTACTAAAAAGGGGAAAAAAAAAAAAAATATATATATATATATATATCAAGCAGATATAAGTGCATTTAAGCTCAGATTTTTCCCCAAATGAAGGCAATTTTTGAAAAAATCCCCAAATAATAATAAAGCTATTGAAAATTCCTGGTCATAGGGATAAATCATTGCCAACATTGACATAAAGTTGAACTCCCCAGATTTGTCCCCAAAAATTTTAGAATTCCCCAAAAAAGTCCCCACAAACATTTGGTCCCCGATATTGTCCCCAGAAGCCTCAAAAATCCCCAAGGGGCATCACTCATTAATGGGTGATAATCTGGCATCACTCATTAATGGATGAGAGGACTCCTCTCACCCATTAAGTTTTGCATTCGTATGTACTTTAAAAACTGCGATATAACTTTCCCATATGTGGGAAAAATTGCCCTATAGTAGTATCACCTTTTGAGTTGTATACGCCAAAAAGTTTTCGGTGTCACTTATGTCAAGGTCCTAAAAAATATATAGTTTTATATCATTCTACTTATTGTTTGGAAACAGCAGTGCTTTCAAAGTTTTTTTTTTTTTTTTTTTTTTTTTTTTTTAACATGCAAATGCAGTCATTCGCTTAATATAGTCGAATCGCGTTCAGGAATTTCAAAATGTATAAGTCCATTAAAAACAAGAAGTCGAACTTTTTTTCGAAACCAATACTTTCTACTTATCAGTATAAGATAGGTTTTTAAAAAATGAAAATGAATAAATAAATAAATAAAATCTGTTTCTCTACTTTTTTATAATCGTACTTTTATCCCCCCCCCCCCTCAATCTAGACATTAATTAAAAATAAAAAGACATGCACTCTTTGGACACTACAACTTGTAGAATTGGAAAAAAAAAAAAAAAAATGAAACAGCTAAATTACGTACTTACCCGTATAAGATGGGTTAAAAAAAAACTGTTTCTCTATTTTTTTTTATTATCGTATTTTTATCCCCCTCTCACCATCTAAACAATAATTAAAAACTAGTATGATTTGGCCACCACATGACTTCTTCTATATAATTTTACACAAAATTTATTCAATACAAATTGCTTATTAATTTATCAAATTATTTTCCATTATAAATGCAGACAATTTTTATCTGAAAGAACTATATTACTAAATTCCGAAAGAAAGTCATTTCTTTGCAATTATCAGAAGAAATGCGATTTTTTTCGTTAAAACTAAAAAAAAAAAAAAATCGATAACTTTGTTTTAAATTATCACAGATCTATAGTTCAACCACTCGTTTTAAAGGTATTGACTAGATCTTTCGAAAGATACCCATATTGAAAATTTACTTTTCCACATGCACAGAATTTTTTTCCTAGTTAACTACTACTATTATGAATAATTCTTATAAATTTTACAATCACACGATTAAAATAACTCTCATTATATACATTTATACGAAATTTTGTCCTATTCTGCCATATTAAAAATTTAGAAAAAATGTGATCAAAGTGCCACCTGTTCATCGAATGATCTAATCAGCACCAGTTTATGTCAGGGTCCAGCTAAATACCAAGTTTGGTTAAATTTCGTTCATTGGTTCGTGAGATATAGGGTCCACAATATTTTTGATACACGCACACAGACACACAGACATTTTCTAAAAAAAGTAAAATCACGTGCAGGACATCCCAAAACGTGTAAATCCATCGAAAACTGGAGTTCGGAAATTTTCACGAATCCAATACTTTCTCTATATATACATAGAGAAGAAAGTAATAAATATACACTCTTTGGACACTACAAGTTTAAGAGGAGAAAAAATTTGAAATAGAATAGCGAAACTACCTATTACTAACATTGATCGACGTTATAAATAGTATTTTATCAATATAGTCTATTTCATAAAAAATAAATAAAAAGGTAAGAATCAAATTCTTCCACAAACTTTAGTAGATCTGCCTTACAATAAGTATTTCGCTTCCTTTCAACACAAGTCTAAATAAACATAATTAAAAACTTATTTATTTTTCATATTCACGATTTGCAATTATATCTCTATTCCGTAATATAGAAAATGTATTTATTCTACTCTATTATATAGCTGGTAACAAAACAAATTGAAATTAATAGCTTTAATAAGCCAGTAAAATTTTATATAATATACTAGCAGGTTACACCCGCTTCGCTGATCCCTATTTTTAAATGAATCACCATAATTACTGATTTCTCAAAATTGCATTAATTTTTATCACGTGAAAAAAAAAAAAAGAGAGAGAAACAAAATCTGATTAGGAAAAATGTAGCACTGGGTTCTCACTGCCTTCGGAAAAAATTCCTAAAATGCTCTAACACTTATTTGTATTATTTTCCCCCCTTCGCCCCCCCCCTTCCGTCTATCCTCATAATTTTACAAATTCGAAAATATCCGCAATCGATTTGTAGGTATCAAAAACTTCTATGCACCAGTTTTGAGCGATCTATCTCTATTTTAAATTTTTTTTGCCCCTCTGCCCCTCCCCACCTCTCCCAATAATTTTACAAATTCGAAAATATCCGCAATCGATTTATAGGTATCGAAAACCTCTATGTACCTATTTTGAATGATCTAACTCTTTTTTTTTTTGCCCCACCTTCCCACCCTTTCACGGCCCTCCTAATAACTTTTCACTTTCGAAAATATCCCCATTTGACTTGCAGGCCTCTAAAACCTATCTGTACTAATTTTGAACGGCCTAACTGTATTTCTATTTGTTTAACTGTATTTCTATTTGTTTTTGCTCATACCTCCCCCCTTACCGTCCCATCCCTCCTAATAATTTTACAAATTCGAAAATATACGCAATCTATTTGTAGGTATCAAAAACCTCTCTGGACCAGTTTTGAACGATCTATCTCTATTTTAATTTTTTTTGCCCCTCTGCCCCCCCCCTTTTCACCTCTCCCAATAATTTAACAAACTCGAAAATATCCGCAATCGATTTGTAGGTATCGAAAACCACTATGTACCTAGTTTGAATGATCTTTTTTTTTTTTTTTTTGCCCCACCGTCCCCACCCCTTCACGGCCTTCCTAATAACTTGTCACTTTCGAAAATATCCCCATTCAACTTGCAGGCCTCTAAAACCTATCTGTACCAATTTTCAACGGCCTAACTGTATTTCTATTTATTTTTGCTCATACCCCCCCCCCCCTTACCGTCCCACACCTACTAATAATTTTACAAATTTGAAAATATCCGCAATCGATATGTAAGTATATCGAATACTTCTATGTACCAATTTTGAACGATCTAACTTTATTTTTATTTTTTTGCTCCCCCCCCCTTCTCGCCCTTCTAATAACTTTACACTTTCGAAAATATCCCCATTTGACTTGCAGGCCTTTAAAACCTATCTGTAAAAATTTTGAACGGCCTAACTGCATTTCTATTTGTTTTTGCCCATAGCCCCTCCTTACCGCTCCACCCCCCTTACCGCCCCACCTAATAATTTTACAACTTCGAAAATATCCGCAATCGATTTGTACGTATCGAAAACCCCTATATACCAATTTTGAACGATCTAACTCTATTTTTATTTTTTGCCCCCTCTCCCCCCCCACCTTCCCGGCCCTCCTAATAACTTTACGCAATCGAAAATATCCTCATTTGACTTGCAGGCCTCTAAAACCTATCTGTATCAATTTTGAACGCCCTAACTGTATCTCTATTTGTTTTTGCCCCATTGCCCCCCGCCCCCCTGCTGCCCCATCTGGGGGCTGAATTTCTAAAATTCCGGAAATTGGTTTTTAGATATTTGCATTAGCTATATTTTAGAGCAAAAATTTCACGTATATCTATTTTTTTGTTTGAGATATGTAGGATTATGCGAAATCACGTTTTACGAATGTGAAATCACGTTTTGCCCCCCCCGCCCCCCTTGGGGACGGAATTTGGAAAATTCCAGAAATTGGTTTTGAGACATTTGTATTAGCTATATTTTAAAGCAAAAATTTTACGGATATCTGTTTTTTTGTTTGAGATATGAAGGATTTTGTGAAATCACGTTTTGCCCCCCCCCCTCCCCCCTTTGGGGGCGAATTTTGTAAAATCGCTTCTTAGTGGGTGCCTACGTCATAGAAAGAACATTGTCACGAAATTTCATGCTTCTAGGTCCAGGGGTTTGGTCTGGGCGATGATGAATCACCCCCCCCCCCCCTCACTCAGGAAGTGTTATTTTATATATATAGATAAATTACTTCCCTAAATCAGCGTTGCCAGACTTGGCGTATTTTTTATTTTATAATCACCAGTAATTTTAAAATGTGGTATTTGATATACATATGTTCATTTTATTTTTCACAAAACATAACATATCACATAAAATTTCCAAAATTAATGTTTAGAATTTACTTACTTTTTGATTTTATTTTTATAAACTGATCAGCCATACGAATAAACTCTTATGGAATGTGATGAATTGCTATGTGATAAATTACTATCAAAAGAACTTGTATAAGTTTTAGAGTACACAATTCTGAATTCGCCAATATAACGCCTTCCAGAGTTATTCTGATAAGCTTTATTAGCCTATTCTTCACATATACAGATATTATAAACGAACTATATGTTTCAAGCCTCATGAATGAATTTTGTATTAACTTGAAAATAACTTGAAGTACGATATTTCTATTTTTCGAGATAAAAATTACCAAATAAGAATCTTACATAGCAATTTGAATCAAACTTTATAAAGAACTTTATCGTATTTCTTTTAAAAATAAACAATTTAAATGTTTACTAAAGTATGTATACACAACACACATGGCGAATTCCATTTCATTACGATGACGATATACAATCGATGAAAGTATCAGCAAGGATTTAGGGTTACATACAAACGGAACGCTTGCAATTTCGATGACCTAAATTTCGCAAGTTTTTTGCAAATACAGTCGGCAGCAAAAGTAACAGAGCACTAGCGAAAATTCCTATGTAAAAAATGTACACTTAATCCAGATTTGTTAGATAAATCCTTGTCGAATCCTGTTCTTAGTCTAAGACCACGATTCGACAAGGATTTATTTAACAAAACAGTGTTAATGTGCTTTTTTCACATAGGATTTTTTGCTAGTGCTCGGATACTTTTGTTGCCGACTGCAGTCATACATTTGGAACGCCTGCAAACGGCTTTGCAACTGGAAGTGTTTCATTTAAATGTACCCCTATGGCGAAAAAGATGAAAACGAAGTTTGGGGCCCTCCTTAGCCGAGTGGTTATGTCACCACACTGCTAATAGCCTTCGAGCGTAAGAGAGCGGGTTCGATTTCCACGATGGTTTTCCATTTCTTCGTATTGTAATTTTGTCAGGTGATGTCTGTAATTATGTGACGAAGATTTACAAGCGGACTACGAGTCAAGCATACAAAACTGATGTCAATATTATCAATCAATAAACAAAGACTGGCTGGTTGGTTGGTTGGGTTTTACGTCGCACTAGTGCTGCTCAGATTGGAAATTGGCGACGGTCTGGGACTCACCCCTAGAGGTGGTCCGGAGACGTACCATCGCAATCTTGATCCTCCACGGAAGGGATGGCTCTCCCGCTTCGGTGACTCCCAGAAGTATAATTTTTGATGGGAACATAGAAGACATTGCGGCCCCGACAGATTTTACGTGCACCAGCCACCATTAGTGTACACGGCAGTCTTTGGCCGGCTCGAGCACCGAACCCGCAATCTTCCAATTACAAGGCCGCCGCTCTACCGACTGGGCTACCGCGGCCCAAACAAAGCTTGGAATCCATCTAGTGTTTCGATTTTTTTTTTCGGGGGGGGGGGAGGAGACAAAAGAATGTCTTTACATTTATCAAAGTAGCATTTCTATGTAAATTGTTCTTTGCGAAAATTTAAATTTCAAATTCTATTTGTTAGTGATATCCATTGAGCACTGATCAGAAGTAGAGTACAAATTGTCTATTCTAGCTGTGGGGAAAAATTGAGTGAACATCACTGAAGTTTTTGGATGAATGGAAGCCTTCCTTAGACGATAATTGCTTTGGTGGAAGTGGAATGTTGATTTGGCGGCGGAAAAATCAGTTTGGCGAATGAATATGTGGATTGGTGGGGATGTGATGTTCAGGAACAAATAAGTTACTCTATGTAATCAATGATGACATGATTTAAAAAACATGCAATGAACTAAGGCTCCCGTATATACGAGATGGCGCATCAGACATTTTGTTGCCTTAGGGTTGCCCCATGTACCTAGCGCGTTTCTCTGATAAACAAACCACAAACATTTTTTTTTTAATCGTCTTACGTTACTTTATAGTAACTTATTTTATTATATTTCATAATTTCAACTAAGTAAACTAGGATATGGAAGTTTGTTTAGCGGTAAACTGCTATAATCATTCAAGAAGTGAACATAAAGTGTTCACAGACCTTCTATTACTGTGTATTTGAGTTTTGGCGACATTTTGTAAAAGAAACAGAAACCGCCCTAACAACACATCGTGCATCCATAGGTTATCCTTAGAATAAAATAACATCCTGAGAATGTATTGTGAAAAAAATGTGTTTTTAGGAATATTATTGCTGCTTATTGCTCATATCTTGACTGGATTAGCTTCAGACTAAGATTTCTTGAAATATTTAGGGAAGCGATAAGGACGCCAAGTGGGAATGCTGTAGTCTTCGGAGGCAAAAAAATGGCGGAGATGCGCCAGCCTATTATTTTATTTAGGGACTCTACAATAAACTTTATCAGTGGGACGTCATTAAATATTTTGCGCATGGCTATTGCAGGGAAATTTTGCGCCATTATCAGATTTATATCTGTATTATACAGAGAAATGTTTGCATCCTTCGGAGAAATTTACACGGAACAAGAAATTAAAATTAGCTAATGGGATTAAAGTTGAGTGGGTTTTACGTCACTGTGTTACTAAACAATGTGCAATTGGCGGTGCTCTGGTGCTTTGGCGCTCATTCTTAAGGGTAGCACTGAGATATACCATCACAGATTTTGATACTCCACGGACGGAGTGCTTCCCCGCTTCAGTGATCTACAGAGGTATGCTAGGAAATAAACTGTACATGATTCAGCCTTAAAGAATAAAATAAACCTTTAGGGTCCATTTCGTATGCTTCTGGGGGGTTACCGTGGGGGGGGGGGGTACTCCCACAGTGGTGATCAAAATTGTCCTTCCTTCGTCGCATCCGTGACGGCAATAGATATCTTCGCCACAGACTAAGGAAACACTTAGACCCGGCGAGGCGGTTCTAAAAGTGAAGTCTCAACTGTAACCGAGCCGCCATATTGGTACAAGCAAAACCACAGACCACTGAGCTGAAATCACTAGACTAGGCAAGACGGTTCCAAAAATGAAGCCTCAACTGTAACCTAAGACTACTATATAACAGGCTGAATCATTCGCCGCCATTTGTACGTCAAGTCCGTCATTGCTAAACTTAATATTGCTATATAATAGCATTATATAGTCTCATATAATAATCTTATATGGTAGTTCGTCACTGCCAAACCTAAGACTATTATATAGTAATCTTATATAATCTCATATAATAGTCATATACAATAGTATTAGTTTTAGCAATGACAGACTTGACGGACAAATGGCGGCGAATGATTCAGCCTGTTATATAGTAGTCTTACTGTAACCGAGCAGCCATATTAGGAAGAGCAAAAACAGGAATAAACTAGACCCGCAAGACGATTATCTGGTAAGGGGAGAAAAGAAGTACAATAGGTAGCAAAATTATTCGAACGCTAGCAATAATTCCTCTATGAAAAAAGTACACTTAATACTATTTTGTTAAATAAATCCTCGTCGAATCATGTTCTTAGACTAAGAACTATCTGCTTCAAAAGGGGGGCTGGCCCCTCTCACACAAAAATATATGTCAAATAAAACTGCTTCTGAAACTATTTTGAACTGCCGAGCTAATAATTAGAAGATTGCGGGTTCGATACTCGAGTCAGCAAAAGACCGCCGTGTACGCTAATGGTGATTGTTGCACGTAAAATCCGTCGGGGCCACAATGTCCTCCATGTTCCCATCAAAATTATACCTCTGGGAGTCACCGAAATGGGGGAGCCATCCCCTCCGTGGAGGATCAAAATTGTGATGGCATGTCTCTGGACCATTCCTAGCGGTGCGTCCCAGACCATCGTCAATTACCCATAACGCAGTACTAGTGCGATATTAAACCCAACCTACCTACCTACCTAAGTTTAAAAAAATCGTAGAAAGTAAATTATTAATCAATAATAATTTATTTTTAGTTCTTATTTATTAAGAATGAAAAAATGTATCAGTAATTGGATAATTGTAGCATTTTTTAACGATTCTCTATTATGATCTGGTCAGCCTAAACTAGACCCGGCAAGACGGTTCTAAAAGGGAAGTCTCAACTGTAACTAAGCAGCCATATTAGTACAAGCACCTCAGTTACTTGACTTTTCCTCACACCAGATAGTCGTCTTGTCAGGTCTAAGTAATTCCTTAGTCTGTGATCTTCGCAATACAACAATCAGTTCGTAGTGTTTCTTTTAAAGAACGTGTTACTCATCTCTCCAAAAATTTCTTTGACTCCATCGACAACCTACCCAATGAAATTATCGCTGAAATAACTGACTATGAGATTTCGTCTCCTTCCAATAGGAAGCGTCCTCGCTTGTCTCTTTTATTAGACCCCTAACACTCTTTTAATTGTATTTAAACTGACTTAACTAGTCACTCAACGTAAATTCTAATTGCTTATCCCATGTACTGCGGCGTCGGATTACCATCTGGCGTTTCGCTAGGTGTGACCCCCAACATTGAAGTGCATCTTCAAATTACCTTTTCCAGGTTCTATTTCATAATAAATTCATGTATATATATATATATATATTTATATATAGTTTGAATTAAAAAAAAAAAAAAAAAAAAGAAGAAGAAAGAAATGTATGGTCGCTTAAAAGCGCCTTTTTTTGGAACAGTCTTTCCGGCAATTTTTTCTACCCCTCTTTCCCCGATCTTCGGGAGCTGAGAACTTTTATCACTTTTAGACCTTTATTTTAACGATTCTTTTTACTGTACTCGCAGATCTTATCTGCAGCTAAACTTTATTTTACTGGGCTCATACATTTAGCGAGACATCAATACATAGACTGGCCGTAAAGTGAATGTCACTAGGTAGGCCATCAACGCTTGCACTAGTTCCCAGTTTAAAACTGTGAGAGCATTTCTCTGATCGTCATTAATTTTTCGCAGTGTAGTACTAGTACGATGTAAAACACATTCATCCTCTAATCATTTAGCATGCAATGATCAGACTGGCGGATTATCTAATTTTGTTTTCTCATTAGAGTCTGTGGAGAATCAAAATTATGAAAGCATATTCTCCAGACCATTCTTAGGGATTTTTATTAAAATCACACAATCAACTGTGGAAGAAAATCATTCTTAGGGATACCTCCCATATTACCGCCAATTACCCATAGAGCAGTACTGGTATAATATAAAACCCAACCAACCGATCATAGTCCAATGAAAGCTTTTGCGGATGAGACAATTCTGTTACGATTTTATCAAAATACAGTAAGCTGACCAAATGTCACCATTTTCTGGGGACAGCCTTTATTTTGAAGGCATTTTTCTAAGTTTTTAAAAATATATAGAAAGTAAATTATTTATCACTGTTATTCTATTTTTAGTCCTTATTTATTAAGAATGAAAAAGTATATCCGTAGTTTAGGCTGACCAGATCAAAGTACCTTTATAATAGAGAAGCATTAAAAATTGCTACAATTATCAAATTATGGATGTATTTTTTCATTCCTAATAAATAAGGACTAAAAAAGTGTTATTGATTAATAATTTAGTTTCTACAATTTTTTAAAACTTAGAAAAATGCCTTCAAAAAAAAGGGGCGTCCACATTTGTCCCCAGAAAATGGAGACGTTTGGTCAGTATACCGCAGTTGAATAATTGTAGCAATTTTTAACACTGCTCTGTTATAAAGGTACTCTAATCCGTGAGCTCTACGTCACGGAAGATCGGCCGATTTCATCCAATCCCGACGATCCAACATGTATCACAGAAAGTGTTGATTGGATAAAATCGGCCGATCTTCCATGACGTAGGGCTCAGCTCGGAGGCATTATTACAGAAGGTGTTGATCAGCCTCAATTACAGTCGGTAGCAAAATTATCCGAATGCAAGCAATAATTCTTATGTGTAAAAAGTACACTTACAGTCGGCAGCAAAATTATTCAAGCGCTAGCAATAATTCATGTGTAAAAAAATAATAACACTTAATACTGTTTTATTGAATAAATCCTTGTCGAAACATGTTCTTAGAGCTACAAGGAACGTGACTCGACAAGGATTTATTCAACAAAGCAGTATTAAGTGTATTTTTTACAAAGGAATTATTGGTAGCGCTCGTATAATTTTGTTGCAGATGGTAATACTGTTTTGTTAAATAAATCCTTGTTGAATCACGTTCTTAGTCAGTCTAAGGAACATGATTTGACAAGGATTTATTTAGCAAAAAAGTTAGAAGTGTGCATTTTTCACATAGGAATTATTGCTAGCGCTCGAATAAGTTTCTGCCAAATGAAGGAGTAAAAGAAAATCATTAGAGATAAAATTCTGAAAAATACGCGTTGGTAGTGATAGCGCCAACCCCTTTTCAGCAGCATCGCCTTTGTTTGTTTTGGATTTGAATTAAAGAATGGACAGTACAGTCGGTAACAAAAGTGTCCGAACACTAGCAAAAATTCCTATGTAAAAAAAGTACGCTTAATACAGTTTTGCTAAATAAATCCTTGCCGAATCCTGTTCTTAGACTGACTAAGAACCAGTTACTGACCGTAAAATTAGAGTTATGTCCGTAAAAATGTCCCAACTTTTTCTCGAAGTAGGGAAGGGACTTTTAACACTTTGACTGCCATCAGTGCTGCCAGATTTGAGGGAAATTTTTATTCAACATCCACCGTTAAATTTTACTTGTATCGGCTATCTAATTACATAGACGATTTTGGTAAAAGATGTCTCGAAACAATTACCTAACCTTTTCAATTAAAATTTAGTGGTGGGTGTTAAATAAAAATTTCCCTCAATCTGGCAGCACTGACTGCCATGGCTATCATATGTGATAGCCAGTGATGTTTTCTTTGGGACACCGTCTATCAAATGTGATAGCCATGGTGTTTCAACACTTCAGGCCTTGGCTATCAAAAACGATATCAGTTACATGAAAATCGTATTGAAGTTTGATTGTTGGGCTCCTTACGATGTGTTAGGTATACGTAGTTTGTGCAAATTGATAGATGCCATGCTAATTTTCTCTTGCTTCTCTTGCTCATTGTAATAAAAATTTAAATAATTCTAACCTAACAAATAATAGAAAAAATAATTATACAAATAAAATAATAGAAAAATAAAATAATAGAAAAAATAATTATACAAATAAAATAAAATAATAAAAAAAATAATAGAAAAGAAAAACTAAAATTATAATCTCCCAAGCTCATCCTTTGATATATTTAGAATATTTCCAATTTAAGAGATTACACTATAGAAACATAAATCTAAATAAATAATTTTAGTGATAAATGACAAATTTAGCTGGCTATCAAATAAGATAGACATGGCCACTCATGGAAGAATTTACACCAACTTTCGTGGGGTTAGTTAACTATCATTTTTGGTAGCCAGGATGAAAATCTCCCCATGTATTGCAAAATGAGTCGGATTGAAAAATATTGTTTTTATATATAGTTTTATAGAAATACAAATTAGAGAAAAAAATATTTTGGCCCCGTGGTGAACATTTGCAATTTTGGCTTGGCAATCAAAGCGTTAATAAACGGTGAACACTCTGAATTTTACAGCAATTTGTTCCAATTACGTGTACACTATTAAAAACAAATTGCGTACTTAATTACGGTCAGTGATCTGCAAAAAGTTTTTTAGTCACTGACCATAAATATAAAGTCATCTCTGTAAAGCTGGAACGATTTTTTTCTTTGGTCTTTTATAAATGGCTAATATTAATTTAATTAATTATTGGTGAGAATATATTTGTATTTAGAAAAGTTTAGACGGTCATTTTTAATTAATATTGATAAATTAAAAAAATAAAAACGACTAAAAATACAGAAAAATGATTGAGAACATCGATTACTTATCTTTAACTGAGAATTATTGGGAATTTACATGCAGGGTTTAAACTGCCATTAGTTTTTTTAGTATTTTGCTAAAAGGTATCCTATTTTGCTAAAACAAGTCGGTCAGAATTTCGCTGAAAAGCTAAAACTGGATAACTGTATAAAATATCTCTATATTATAATTAAGATTTTTTTTTTTTTTTTTTTTTTTTTTAAATATTTGCAGGCAAAAACTACGAAAGGACTGAAATTTTTGGGAATGATTATTTATGTAGTAATTTGGATTTATTTTTAATTTTTAATGATTGAATTTAAATGCAAAAATATTTAAAAGTATGTCAGAATTTAGAATTTGATTCATAGAAGCATTCTTAGCACTAGTATTTCACGATTATCTACCACTACACTTTACTTAATTTTTCAATTGCTTTTTCATTTTACACATATGATATGAGCACCTCTTTTTCTATTGTTAAAATCAAAATAGTTTCCCTGATTCATATTTTTAAAGTCACAAATATGGATGCTTGGTTAAAATCATCAATGAACAAAAGGAATAGAAAATAAAATTAAGGATAACAAAGCTAAGTCAAAGAAATCAATTATATCCAAAGAATTAACTTTCGAAAAAGCTAAAATAGTGCTTGCCTATTTTCGCTAAAATGCTAAAGTAATTTTTTTGCCAGGTTAAACCCTGTTTACATGAGACATTTCAATAAGTTTGCAGAAACTTTTTAAAGTGTAACTTGAGCACGCATTGTTATCGAAATGCAAAATTTCAAGCATGTATTTATGAAAAAGTAATAAATAAAATAACTTCCTAGCAAATAATGCCAGGATAATTTTCAATACTGACAATAGAAACCAAGCTCTTCTTTATGAATCATTCGAAATTATTAAAAGAAAATCCAAAATTTGTAACGATTCCTTATCCACACCCCCCCCCCCTCAATTTGGCTTCATTTCTTGGGCTTAAATTAATTTATGGTTACCCTGCTTTAGTTTAGTTTTGGCAACCCCGCAGTATTGATATTTTTAGCTCCATTTGCTTTAGTGGTTCCTTTTCTTGTAGTGATCATGTTTCAAGTTCATTTAAATGTTTTAGCAAGTTTTTAAAATGTATATAGTATATTTTTATAAGTTGTGTAATCATCTGTTAATTTCCCTTGAAGTTGCATTTGTGATATCATGGAATAACTTAAATTATCTATGTTTATGTGTTTTTAAACATCGTTCTTCCCTGAAGAAGGTTAATGAAGAAATTTAACCGAAACGTTGGATATATAATTTATTAAAGTTTTTAAGATTGATATGCTGAAAGTTATTTTGTTTATTACTTTTTCATAATTATTGTAACAGCATATATAAAAAAGTGGAATAAATATTTCTGAATTCATGCATGTATGCAAAATTTCAGCTCAATTAAATGATTGGAAGTAGGTGAAAATTTAATTTTTAGATTCGACCGCACACACATGAATTAGTAACAACCAATTTAAATACAAGTGTGTAAAAGTGAGTGCTTAACGATGGTTTCTGAGTCATCCATTGACAGTACTAAACACTTTGTCTCTAATAACGTGCCTAGTGCACATTTATTTAAACTTTAAATGCATGAATTTTTATTTTTAATAAATAACATTTGAAATCAGCCGGAAAATGGTGTAGTTAATGGGGGGGGGGGGGAAATTACATAAGAATTTTTTCAATAAATAATAAATACATAAATAAATAAGTAAATAAAAAGAAAGAACTTGATGAAATTCTGGTAAAAGCAGAATTTAATTTAGTACGGAGTTTTTTTTATTCATGAGTTTATTTTATTTATCAGTTTTTTTTTTTTTTCTAATTATCACATCGCTTTCAAATTATTCAATTATATTTTCGATAAATTTTCGATTTCGATAAATGTCCAACTATCGTAAAACTAGTATCATAAAAATCTGTAGTTTGAGACTAATAGTCCTCAGTCCAAATAAATAAACACATTGATGTACTTCTACATCATAAAAAAAAAAAGCTACATTTTTTTTGCACAAATTTATTAGTATATACAAAAATATATATATTATTCGCTGACAACACATGAAAATTGGCTTGTCACAGATAAAGAAATAAACTGTCGAATAATCTATAGTTGCGTTCAGAAACGAGGAACTAGTTTTGGTAAAGATAAAAAAAAAAAAAAAAAAAAAAAAAACACTTTGCAAAGGTTGCTACATAAAGAGATATGAGGTTTTAAACACACGATGCAGATCTACATCGTTTTGCATTTAAAGGTTAATATACCTTTTTAATACAAATTAAGATGACTTAAGAAAAGAAAAATCCATTATTATCCATTACTTCTACTTTTTTTTACTTTCTCTTACCCATAGGGTCGAGAAAGTATTGTTTTAGAGTCAAATTTTAGAACGTGAGTTTTTGTTATTTTTACATGTTCTGAGGTCCCCTGAATACGAAAATCATGTTTTTAGCGAACGGTCTGTGTGTCTGTTATCAGCATATCTCAAGAACAAATAGTTGCAGAAATTCTAAATTCGGTATTCTAAATGTGTATCATATAGGAATGCTACAGTAAGCTTTTCGTTGAGATGAAGCGAATGGTTCGTGTACAGGGACACTCAAAAGTATTCAAATACATTAAGTCTATGGGGGAAATTGCAGGTAAGTAGAGTTTAACATCTATAGACTGCAATAAACTAAATGAAACGAATATATATTTTTTGTAATAGAGATAGTCAACTGGGAAAAAAAAAATTGTGTATGTAGGAGCTTCGCCTCCTCTCCTGGGGGGAGTAAATTTTCATCATGGGTATCCTTCAAAAGAGCTCGCCAATACCTTTAAAACGAATGGTTGAACCATCGATCTGCGATAATTTAAAATAAAGTTATCGATTTTTTTTTTTTTTTCATTTTTAACAAAATAAAAAAAAAAAAAAAAAGCGATATTCAGAGTAAATTCAACTTTTTTTTTTTTTTTTTTTTTTTTTTTTTTATATTTAGTGTTATACTACTTCTCTAATATGGAAATCGTCTGCATTATCATAAAAAATAATTTGTTTAAATAATAATTTTAATAAATTATTTTTAAAAAACAGAATTATTTTTTAATAACTGAATTAAATTCTATATAAATGTAGGTGCATTAATGAAACTGGAAGTTGAAGGGGGCGGCAGCCCCCTCACACAGGACTAATTATCATATAAAACTCTTCTGTAGCCTAATTTCAATTGTTTAACATAGGTTTACACAACAGTACTCGTTATCTTACCTCTTAATCTACAACCTGTATTTATAGTATTCAATTTCAGGGTAAGAGAAAGTCGTGTGAGTGACACACCAGATTATTTTCTTTCTCTCTATATTTTTTTCCTTTTGTTCCCTTTTCCACATTCCATACATACAAGCATTAGAGAGATATGAATAAGAGAATTACCACATCTGAAAGGTATCTTTTCACAAAATGTGAATATTAGAACGATAATTCTTGTCAACTAAAACCCCACCATGATAACTGATGATTGCTTTATTTTTCGAAGTTGGGTTCGACAAATAATCGTTATACAGCCGTTTCTGACCGTCTCCGTATTTGACAGTTCGCGTGGAACAATACAGGTCAAACACTTGTACAGGGGTTTTTCATCATAGGATCTGCTGTAGAAAGTGAGGGGAAAGATGTTATCCTAAACAGTCTTTCAACCCTGTTTGACGAGAGTGGGTGTTCATCTCTGGACTGTGGACATTTTTTTTTACAAAAGATTTGAGATTCAGTGTTTTGTTTAAGACTGTCTGCTCTCCTGACTCCACCAGGATCTTCCAGATGCAAATTAAAATCAATTTGCCAACAGTTGTCATCGTTTGGACGGCTTAATCCTTTTCAACATGCTACCCTTTTTCTTTTTACATCCCTAACTCCCTTCCAACTATTGTGTTCACAAACAGATGCTTTATTCTGAAATTGTCATGCTACTTTCCTCCATCACCTCTGATGTTTTGGACTACTCTAAGTAAACAGCAGTGTCTTGCTAGATATCAGCTATCCAGAATAATAAGTCAGTACGGTATTTGTACAAACTCCCAAAAATATTCACATTCTTTTGGAAGTCTGGTGAGGTCTCACATTCCTTGCTGTCAACAACAAGTGGGTTTTTAGGCATGCAAAAGAGAAAAACAAACGAAAAATAAAACTAAAAATTACTTAAATGCTTATTGCTGCTGACTTAGGGCAGAAATTTACCCACAAACAGGACCTGACTAAGGTAGACCCCTCGTACCAGTGTGCGCCACCCCACCAAATGTAAAACATACTACAATTCTTTATTTTTTGTTTGTTTTTAAGTTTAAATGAAGAATTCTAAAGGGAGCCCTTGAAAAACTATCTGCCCCAGGTGCAGTTAAGTCAGGTTCTGCCAACAGAATTTTCATTAAAAATTATTTGGCATTAATATAGGTTTCATTCTGTTTATCTCTACATAGAGGAAAGTTAAATAATAAAAATGAATATGATAATTATAATAATGTGAATGAATGTTTCTTTACTTTTACTTCTTTGTATTTATTTCTTTACTATTCTAGCGGACGATATCTTCAAACGAACCCGTTCTCCAATTTTCCATATTCTTCCATTTAGAAACAGCAACCAAATAATGCGATGAATAGCCAATAATGAAAAAAAATCTGGAGTGACTCCACTCGACTTTCCGAACATTGGGTAACTAACAGTTTTGTAGATAAAATAAAGAAAGAGGAGTTGTTAAACAAACAAAAGAGAGAAAACAGTAATAGAGTGTTTGAGTATTTTTCTCCATATATTACACGATGTTTTATTTAACGCTACTGAACTTTGAGCCCATGATCATAATGATAAAGAATTTTTCGTTGTGTCCCTGTAAAAACCTATAAATGCTAGATTCACCAAAATGCTTATATTTAGTGCAACAGTGATTTATAATATTCATATAAATTTTCAGCTCAATTGAATAAGGCGTTTAGATGCTATCGCGCTTTTAAAAATTTGGTCCCATAGGCCATAATGATAAAGAATTCTTCTTTGTATCCCTGTAAAAAACCTGTAAGTGCTAAATTCACCAAAATCTATTGAGTTGGTGCAACTGTGACCTATAACACGTGTACAATTTTTTTGCTCAGATTAATAAGGCGTTTAGACGCTATCACACTTTTAAAAATTTGGCCCCATAGGCCATAATGATAAAGAATTTTTCCTGGTGTCCCTGTAAAAAACTATAATTGCTAGATTTACCAAAATCTATAGGGTTCGTACTATGGTGACTTACAATATACGTACCAACTTTCAGCTTATTCGAACAAAGCGTTTAGACGCTAGCGTGTTCACTCACAGACATACATTCATACATACACACGTACATACACACACATACATACATCATCGTAAAAATAGTGGAAACGGGCATAGGGGACCTTGAAACGTATAGAAACATCAAAATCCCAAATTCGGATTTTTGACATGATTACAATACTTTCCTCACTATAGTGTTCGGAAAGTAAATATATATATATGCAGTCGGTAACAAAAGTATCCGAACACTAGCAAAAATTCCTACATAAAAAAAGTAGAGTTAATACTGTTTTGTTAAATAAATCCTTGTCGAATCATGTTCTTAGTCAGTCTAAGAACCTGATTCGATAAGGATTTATTTAACAAAACCGTATGAAGTGTACTTTTTTACATAGGAATTTTTGCTAGTGTTCCGACACTTTTGTTACCGACTGTATATATATATATATATATATATATATATATATAATTTAAGTTATTATTATAAATCTTATTATCATGATTATTCTTATAAATCTTAAGCATGTTTTTGTTTTCTAAAAATAATAGGAGATAAAATTCTGCACAAAACAGAATTTAATTTTGTACGTCAGGATTTACTTTAATCTGTTCTCCCCTGTACAGAAATGCAGTAGCTGTATTTCATTCGCTAACTTCGATTACTCAATACATTTCTTAAAATTTCTTTGGTATAGGAGCCCTATGGCGGCTATTGTCATCTTGATGATGTATTAAAATGTCTATCGCAATTGTGTAAGAAAAGATTTTGGGAAGAAACGTCAGAGCTATTTCTATGTGAAATTTCAAATTTCACCAAGGGGTTCTATACTAAAGTTGTTACATTTCTTTAGCACGACTTTTTTCAATTTTATTTCATTAAAAAAAAAAAAAAGTTTGCACGTTCACTTTTTTTCGACATAGAAAGAAAGAAATTTACTTGTTTATTTATTTATTTATAGCACCTTTTTTTTTTTTTTCCTTTTTATTAAAGTTACAATGGGGTTTTTATTTGATATCTTCTGAAACAATATCAGATTCCGTTAAAATATTTATAAGATAAAATATATATATATATATATATATACCATGTTTTAAAATTTTCTGTTGAATCATAGCTATAGAACTACATTAGCACTTTATCAATGCGCATAAAATTTTTAAAATGGTAATGACGTCCATTTTTGCGAGATGCATAATTTAACTTTTTACAATTTTTTAAGTTCACGTTTAATTAAATGTACTTGTTTTTATGTCGAAAGAAAATGAAATCGTAATTTTTTTTTTTTTTTTTTTTTTTTTTGCAACAACTAAATTATAGCTAATATTTTAATGACTATTTTTAAAGCTATTAGGAGGTTATTATTTTCCTATTTTAAATAATTAAAAGGAAAATAATGGAAAATTCGAAAATCGGGCTTCGAAATATTGTGTTGTCACCGGGTTCTGAACTATTTTGAAAGTTTCAAGGTTCTAGTAAGGAAGTTTAGTTAAAAATAGATTGCAAGATTTGTACCGGATAAAGAAACAAATAAAAATCGAAGTTAATAAAAACATGTTAAAATACAGTGTTAGCTACACTGTCAGGTGTTTGTCCTGATTATTAAGTGTACCAATTTTTGTTAAAAATCTAATAATCCGGATAGATACAATAACAAAATTTTAGATTTATATATTGTGTTTGCACGTTCATTCATGGAAAATTCAAGACGTAATGCAAGAAAAGACGACAATGCAAAATCGCGACAAAGAAACAGTGCGACCGGTTGTTCTAAAAAATATGTTCAAATCGATCTCAACAACACAATTACACCGATTTCAACTACAGTAACCGCCGCTTAATAAATTCACTGGATAATAAAATCAGCCGCTTTATCTGATCAAATTGCCAAAACCGGAATCAAATCAATACAAACCAATTTTAAAACCGCCGCTTAATAAAATCAACATCGCCGGTTAATAAACTCAAAAAAATCTCTCCAGCCGCAAAAAATGCCATTTATGCACTCTAAGCAAATTTTTGTTTACATTGTGACTTATTTTTAAAATAAGAAATAAAATAAAATTCAGCAATCTCTGTTATCTCTCTTTTACGAAAAGTTTACATTTAAAGCATACTTACAAATTAAACACGCCACATCACTTGTTTTATTAACAATTTCAAGGAATGTATTCTTCAAAGCGCACTAATAAGTTACAAATTTGATTTGGTTCACATGTGAGATATATATTTTTTTAATTTTAATTATTAAAAGAAAATCTAGTTCTTATTATGAAATAATTAAGAAGCGAGAGTTTTAAATAAAAAGATTTTAAATTTAAAAGAAAAGCGTGAATTTTTGGTAAAGTAATGAGGATTTTCCTCAAAGAAAAGAATATCGGAACTTGGGATCGGGATGTGTTTAATTAACAATTAATTTGTTATATGACAAAAGTTAATATTGTTTATTAATTCCATTACTTGATACCTTGTTAAGTTCCTTTCCAAATTCATGGAAGTAATACCTCTTTCTTGAGTGCAGAAACGTTCGCCGCATATAAAAATCAGCCGCTTTATAAAATCACTTTGGCTCAGAACGAATGTGATTTCAATAAGCGGCGGCTACTGTATTTGGTTTGGTAACTGCATAGTCCTTTTCAGGGTCTCAGTCAAGGTTATTAATCAATTTGATCGGCATCATGTTTCAAATGGCGGTGATTTGAAAAGTACAAACTAATTAGTATCTCTTCCAACTGAGCCAGAAGGACTTATTTACATATACCCTTCTTTAAAAGAATATTTATATATACCCTGTATATCTTAAACTGTTGTAAATTGTTCCTTTCATCGTAGTTGTTGATATCAAATACCACTCTTAAGTTCTTACTTTTATCAAACTGAAATTTGTATTTCCCTAAAATGAAGTTTTCCATAAACATAATGAATGAATAACACTATTTGTAAAATTTCCACATGCAAATTTTCAGTCATTGTGTTTAAATTTTATGTAGCTTCGCCAGTGGCTGACCTGTTCTGCGTTCAAAGTTGGTAGATGGAAAGTGCTGGGTTCGAAATAGGTCGCTCTAACCGTTCGAAGTTTTCTGTGGTTTTACAACGAATCTCTCAAAGAGTGTGCGTTAGGGTCCCTTAAAAATATCCCCCTCGGAGTGCATTTCATACAGACTTATAAGACTTATAAGTAATATAGTCAGTCAGCCTTAACCAAAAATACCATATCACTTATAAGTAACGTAATAAAATGCTTTTATTACAAATTAATTTTAATTTTATTCATTATTATTTACAGATTCTTCTTATTAAATTATTTCCTTGCATTTTGCTCAAAGGGGGAAATAGATTTTTTCCAATGTGATACCGTTATTTGCAAAATATATGTTAAAAAAAACTAAATAAATAAGAGATCGGTTTTGTTTTTGCTTTACGCAAAAAATATACCCTTTTTCATGATTTAATTTGATTCAAACTGTCTTATAAAAATTTTCGATAATTTTCAGTTTCACTGCAAGAAGAAGAAAATAACACTTATTTTACGAAAATAAAATGCTCTTTTCTTAATGCACTAAAAAGAACAAAATAACTTTTTCAGCTCACTACCGCCGATTTGAATACTTGAATTTTACTACTATTCAAATAAAATTGCACCTCAAACGAAGAAAAGGACGGCTCAAACCATTTTATACCAAAATTTCCAATCTGGCTAATTTCAGCTCATATTTTCATAAATCCATAATACCTAATTTAAAAATTTCACGAAATTTTGGTATAAAATGGTCTGAGCCACCCTTTTCTTCGTTTGAGGAGCAATTTTATTGGAATAGTATTAAAATGCAAGTATTCAGATCGGCGGTACTGAGCTTAAAAAGTTATTTTGTTCTTTTTAGTGCATTAAGAAAAGGGCATTTTTTTTTTTTTAAATAAGTGTTATTTTTTTTATTTTTGTAATATTTTATAATTTTTATATTTTTGATGCGCTACCTAGATTAAATTCGTTGTTGCTAAATTAAACTTCTTTGCAAAAAATGTTCCGTGTACTTCAACGCAAAAATTTAAAAAATCGCCCAGGAGGATCTATAAGTAAAACTGATTTTAGCATCGTAAACTATATTAGCATTTTATCAATGTGTAAAAAAATAAAATAAAATAAAATAAAATGATAATGACGTCAATTTTTGCGACATGCATATATATATATATATATATATATATATATATATATTTTTTTATTGATCACGTTTAGATAAATGTATTTATTTTCCTGTCGAAAAAAAAAAATGAACTCGTAAATTTTTTTGGCAACAGTTAAATTATGGTAAAATTTAAATGGCTAATTTTTTGCTATTATTAGCTTATTATTTTCATATTTTTATTAATTAAAAGAAAGCTAATCAAAAATTCGAAAATCTGACTGTGTTAAATTGTAGTGACAGACATGACTAATATTTTAGTGAAAACCCGAAGTCTTTAGGTGGTCTGATTGCTGAGATATAAGCAAAAAGATGTGACACATACAAACGCCGGTGACAGACAGAGCGGGTATAAAAAAAGGTCTTAATAAAAAGTGCATCACACCTATAACATACCAATTGCAGGCAAGGAAAGGGTGACGTCCTTGTTAAGAAACTAAGACAAAACTTGTTAGTTGCGCGGTTAAGCTGTTTTGTAACAATTTAAAATTTTTAAATGCATGCAAATAAAACATTAGAACCTGTTAACTTTGTTTAAAAGATATCAAAAGAACTCTCTTATACGGAACAGTTTTACAATATTTAATAATCTATATAATATTTCTCTAACGTGGACCAGTTTCAATTATTTTTTGTCGAAACGATACGATACGCGAGAATAAAAAAATATTTATACATGGACAATATTTAAGCACGGGGACTTAGCTCAATGGACTAATAAGAAAGAATGACGACGTTTGTTTGATGAGATTATTTTACTAAAAAAATATTTTTAACAGTTGTTTCTTCAGAATCTTTGCAAGCGTCATTTTAAACCTAGCAATATTTTAAAGATATATACCGAATAGGAACTTTTGTGTCCTAAATTGACTAAAAAACACAAACAAAAAATATAATCAAAATAGAAATTATTTTATTTTATTTATTTATTTTTTTAAATTAAAAAATATATATATACCAAAATTAATAAAAAGTCATTGCCAACATGGCGACAAAAATTTAAAAGGCGCCGAGGGAGTCCTATACTAAAACTGTACTCCCTTGGGAAGTAAGAAAACTGGGTCGTGAATGATTTTTTTTTTTTTTCATTAATGTACAATATTAATTTGGGTCTAATAATAATTTGGCTGGTAAATTAAAATTTTAATTAGGTGGCGAAATTGGTATAATATTTATGAGTTTCAAATTTTAAAGGTAAATAAGAAAAGAAATAAAATGTGAAAATTTCGCACGGGTTTGCTAGTAGTGATAAATAATAAAAGTATGTTAAATGACGCTGTACACTGTAAAAAATAGGTTCTTAAAAATAAGTACATATTGTCTCAAAATAGCCCCGAAACAATATATACTTAAATTTGAAAACCCATGTACTCCTTTTTGGGCATATTGACATGCTCAAAAATGGGGTTGACCAATAAGAATTCCAATATACCCATGTTTGACATGTCAATGTACTCAAAAATGAGTACATGGGTTTTCAAATTTAAGTATATATTGTTTCGGAGCTATTTTGAGACAATATATACTCATTTTTAAGAACCTATTTTTTACAGTGTACCTAGAAAAGCTGCAAATTCAAAATATCAACTAACAAAAAATGGCTCATCAGAAAAACAGGTCGAACATCAAAACTGCAATAATCGAAATAAAACATCCATAATTTTGTTACCTCATGACGTACGCTTTAAATTATGGATATTTTATTTGACATTAGTTATCGAAATAAGTATTTGAGTAATTTTGTTAAAACCATGTGCTACCCTAATTTTTTTTTTAGCAGTGTGTATATGCGTGTGTGTATTATAGCAATTAGCATAATTTTCCATTGAAAATTATAAAATGGCATTAATTAAGCATCCTGTTTACATTAATTTAACATAAATTAGAACTTTTTATTTAAAAATTTGCTTTAAAAAAAAAGATTAATTCAGACTTTATTAATAGAAAGATTCACAAAGAAAGTTATTCACGAACTTTTTATTCGCCCCATCTTTCCACTTTTCACCTGCATCCAAAAGTTCCCAGGTGTTATTGGATTGACCGACAGAATGATTGATGGATGAACTGATTGAACGATTAATTGATAGGTTAATTGCATTGTCTAATGGGTTAAGTGTTTGATTGGTGAATTGAATGATAGTTTCATACATATATTAATCGATTAAAAAACTATACTAATTATCTCTTGGCAATTTGATTGAAAGATACACTTTTTAGAAGTTTGATTGATAGTCGTATTTATAGAATAAAAATCATATCGTTTGTTTGATTTATTTAGGAATTAAAAAATCCTCTAAGTCAACATTTCTGAAGTGTACATAAAACTGCCAATAAGGCAAATGTTTACTAAGTAACATTATTATTAAAAGTCGACCAAATGTGAAAATAATGTGATTAATCCATTGGCAGATTGATTAGAAAAACATATTTTTGGCAGTTTGTTTGATAGACGGATTCATACTCATAGAATAACAACCAGATTATTTGTTTGATAGATTTAAAAATTAAAAAATTCTTTAAAGTTAACAACTCCAAAAAACATATACAAATGCCAATAAGGCATATGTTTACTTGTTAACTTTATTATTGAAATCGACCAAATGTGAAATTACAATACACTTAAATAACTGAGCGAAAAATAAAAATAAAAAATCAGATACAATATTCCACAATCAAAATTCTATGTCTCTCTCTCTTTTTTTTTTTTTCCCTCCCTTACAAATTTTTTTCTTTCGTCTGCGAAATATTGGTCGTTACTTGAACATGTCCCTTCCCCTCCTTCTTTCTATTATCTCTCTCTCTCTAACTAATGCATACTGTAAGACATACAGTTTCACATTTCTGAATTTTTGACTTCATTAAAACGTACAGATTTATGAAAAAACCCAATATTGAAATACTTGGTCGAAGTAAAAATTTTTCCAATCTTTAAAAGTCCGACATGGACTTAGAAGAAAAAAATAAAATAAAATAAAATGTAACTTACATCACTGATTGGCTATTGGCATTGTTTAATCACGCCCTCAAACTGTTGCTCGGATCACATCATTCCGGTACTTCTAGATGAATCGATAGTTCCTCGAGAAGAAAAACGAAAACTCGTATCAAAACTCCACTCCTTTCTAACTCTCTTTCCCCTAATTAGAATTTCAAAAAATTCCTGCAAAATAAGGCTTAATAATGCGTTCCCGCTTTACAATAAATCCCAAAGAAACATAACAATGTACTACGACAATGGAAAACCTCTAGAGAACCATCCCCATCACTAGCGTACCCGGGCAATCCTTTTCAATGCCCGTTACAATTCTCCTAAATTACACTCTTACCAAGCCTTATTTGAAGTATGTATAGCTAGCTATACATTCATTTCTTTTCTTTTTTTTCTCTTATAATTCTTTACCTCACTTCCAATCTTGTATATTTGTAGAAAGGCGAAGGCGTATTTTCAGAAAATCTCCTTCCCCCATCCTCTGTCTCTCTTACCCCACACCCCCTTCCTTTTACAGCACTTGTTGTTTAGAAACAGTAAAAATAGAAGAAAAACGAACGTTTCTTGTCTTCCACCTCACTCCAAACCCCCTCCCTCCCCCCATTTCGTGTTCTTCTTTTGGTGGGTATCTTTTCTCAAACGATACACTTGAATGAACCCATGAATACTAATTTTAACGCTCATTACTAATGTATAGTTTAAAAATTCTTCATCTTAGAGTTTCTATAAATGAAAAGAAGTATATTCTTGAAGAATTGGATATAAAAGGGAAGGAGCAGGACAGTGGACACGCTGAAAGAAACAAAAAAAAAAAAAAAAAAAAAAAAAAAATCGAACGTTTTATTCAAGGATTCCAAGGTGTTTTGTTTGACTTTGAAAGGGAAAATGGCTTTTGTAAAACAAAAGGCGGTGGAATTCTCTATTGCAATTTGCCCCCGACGGAATCATTTGCATCAGCTAAAAAGGGGCAGCAGAGGATGACCTAGTGTTTTGGAATAAGCTCTGTTGGTGAGAATGTAAAACTAATTAGAACATAAAAGGCGCTAATGAATTTCAGATTCTTAATTCAATGAGAAATATCACATTTTAAAGACGCTCGAGGAACTTCATTGTCATTAAGATGCAATTCGACATCTTTTTTCCATTTTTTTCTATGTTGTTCCCCAACTTCTTTTGATTACGCGAGCATTATTTGTTTATGTATTTAGAAGTCGTATTTTCTTAATATTATTTTTTTTCCCCTCTAAATTCCTTTCACAAAACTTCTGAAGAATGCTAGTTATATATTCTATATTCTTTGAAGCGGGAATGTCAGAACATACCGTGATTTGGTCCGATAAATCTGAAATAAGATATGATTAACTTGATAAAGAGAAAACATAAAAGCCAAATGACATTTCTTTACACTGTAAACGGTTATAACAATGAATGTAAAGATAATACACGAACTTTTAAAGTTCAACGTAGCGTTACGGAAAATAAGAACACTAGAAAAACTTAATACAGTTATTTATACGCTTAGATGATTGCATTATATAGCAAAATTTGACATTCATGTAAAATAATTAATTTGAAATCTAGTTAAATTAAAAAAAAATATATATGTAGTGTTATAAAAAAAAAATTAAAATAATGAAAATGCATGAGACAAAGTTTGTAGAAATTTATGTAAAAGTAAAGTTTTCGAAAATGTCAACGGTTATTTTAACGTTAGCTTTATTTTTCATAATTAACATAGATACTAATAAGGAAAAAATAAATAAATAAATAAATAAAACTTTCATGTAATGCAACGAAAATTCTATTTAAAGGCTATTTAAATCAACTCTTGTGAAGTATAGTTTGTTCAGTAAAGCGTTCATACTTTATCCTCTATCCTATTTATGAATATACATCGGAGTTTTTAATGTATCTATATAAAAGAAATGTCATGGTGAATTTCGATTTTCAGAGAAATTGTAGCTTATGTAATTCTGATTTCTATTTATGTACAGTGTGATCACAAAGTCCCTTTATCCCCTATTGTGTCCACATATTCATAGATTGTCGCATTATATTAACCCCTTACCTGCCGACAAAAAATTACGAGATTCGCTTCCCAGTGCCACCACACCAGCAGCCAAGCGGTTCTGCCCTCAAAGCTGGTAGACGTGAGGTGCCGGGTTCGATCCTAGGTCGCGCTCGTCGGCCTAGCCGTTCGGAGTTTTCATAGTTTCTCTGAAACATGCGTAAATATGGGCTATTACACCTTAGAAAGACCCCGATGGAGGGCACTTCCTCTCCCTCAGGCCTAGGACCCTAGTGCAGTCAATCAGCCTTAAAATCCCTACAGCCCAGTGCCACCATTTTTCATACAGGCGCGTGTAGTTACATGCATTCATTGTTCCAGAAACATACCCTTTCCGATTCCTTCCGCTCCCCATCTTCTCTGAAAAAAGCAAATCCTTCGAAAACACTGTCATGGTCATTTAATTGTATTTCAAAGACGCGAGACTACTTTCACTGGTAGCAGCGTAACACAAAGAATCGTACTTTGGCAAGACGTATATATACGCCCGGGGCAGTTAACGTATCGGCATAGAGAGACGAATATATTCGCCCAGGGTAGTTAAGGGGTTAATATGGTATCATGGCACTGGACAACTATTACGTAATGTGACTATTCTTTACTATTTATTCCAGAGTGTCTATGAGTATACAATCGTTTTCATAATAGAGTAAGATTTGAAATTATTCTGAATGCTGCTAGCGTTATGGTAGTAAACGTATGTCGCTCAGCATCGTCAACTGCTTCATAACGTGTAGCAGCAACATTAGGCAATTCTCAATAACCATTAACATATATGTAATACAAAGGGGGTAACGGGACTTAGTGATCCATCTGTTGTTTAGTTTCTTTAATTATCCATTCACGTCTTATCTTCTATCCTGTTTATGAACGTACACCGAAGTCGTTCATTTATATAAATAAAAGATATATCATGATGGACCTTGATTTGTAGAGAATTGTAGCTTATGTTACTCTGATTTTTATTAATGTACAGCCGGGGAAAAAAAAAAACGCAACACCCGCTGTAATTTCGTTATTTATTGACGCAGGAACATCTAATAGACATAATTCAACAGGAAATTAAATGCACTTTCTGAAAATGTCGTCGAAGTTTGAATTAGGGATCATCTACATATTGAAATGAACGCCAACTTTGATTTTTTCAATAGCAACACCCAATTCTGACTTCATATTCGAATTTCTGAGAGTTTGGCAGTGCGGAAAAGTATACTGTTTGTATACTTTATCTTTAGTATTTATAGAGTTATAATCAAAAATGTGTTAGGGGGTTATCTCTAAATGTAGAAAAATAAAATTAAGATCCTATAAGAAATAGACAAAATTTTAATGTTTTACACCGGAAATCTTTCGGGAAAAAAAGAATTATATAAATTAATTAAATATTTACACTTTCCAGTTTCTTAATTAACTAGAATTCAGTTTTTTAGATTTGTATATACTTCAGTACTTTTTTAGATAATTTTAGGTCTATTTAAATGCATTACACTTGCGATTGGTCCAGACAGTACTCTTTGAAAAAAGTGCAATATTTTTCAAGTAAAACTGTCTATTATCGCTGTACTGATCACCAATAAAGCTTAAATTTTCTGTTGTAAGTGGAAAATAATATACGAAATGAAATAATATATATATATATATATATATAACAATGCATAAACTAAATCTTTTCGGATGAATTATTGTAAGGGTTCATGAAGTAAATGTTAAACAATTTTAATCGCACTTACCAGTTTTGGGTCAGTTGAACTCTTTGGAACTGTACGATTCGTTTTATAATTTCTATGAAAATATAATTCCTTAATTAATCCTTTCGCGACTGCTGACATAGATTCACGCCATTTGAAAATCTGTAACTCTATCAGTGACCGTTTCTTTCGTAATTTTTGTGTTACTTATTTCTTAAGTGTGTACCCATTGTTCATATTTTTGCAATAAAATATACTATGGATAGAAGTATATTGATTAGAAAGAATATAATTATAATGTATATCCATTTGTAATATAATTGTGAATACAGAAAATTTGTTCTGAAATATTAAGCCTATTTTTCTATTTGAAACAGTAAACTCCGCCTATTTAGTTAACTTTTTTCTTCTAGTGTTCGTTTAAAAGATTCAAAATTTATCACCAGTAATCGATGAAGTAAATACCACTTGTGCATATTTTTGTCAAGATAAAATAAGGGGTTTAACACGAATACTCGATGTCAAATTTACTTTTCTTTTTTTTTCTGTATTGTTTTGTTTTAAAGAACGATGAAGGCGGGGCTTGTCTTCTTTAGAAAACAGGAATTCTTGATGACTAATGACTAAAAATCATCATTTTTGTTTCATTTTTTTGCGTTTGACGTTGTTGTCATATAATTGCACCCGTAAGTAAAAAATAAAAATATTTTGTTTAATTTTCTTTGTTATTTTTTTAAGATTTGATTCGTTATCTCATGCAAAACTACATAAGAGACGGCCCCCTAAACCACTCGAAAAGAAAGATTTATTTATATCTCGAAAACTAATAACTGGAATGAGCTGCAAATTTGCACACCCATATTTTTCAGCATTAGGATTCATTTTATGTAAAAATTAATATAGGTCATAATTCATAATTTTTATAAATATGAATTTATTAATATTTTTCTGAATTAAAAATATTTTTCAGAATCAAAAGTAATGATGGATTATGTTTGGGTTTCTTCACTGTATCTTGTAAAAAAAAATTATATCGATCAAGTTATTTTTTGTGAAGATATTAATAAAAGTTTGAAATATGAATTTAACATTAGCACCTCAAAACTTTGAACGCTTATAACTCTGTGAAAAAATAACTGAAATATATAACCAATATACTTTTTCGCGTTGTCGCGATCCCAGGAATTCAAATATAAAATAAAAATGGGGCATTGCCATTGAAAAAAATCAAAGTTGGTGTGCATTTTAATAAGACGACCCCCAATTCACAATTTCAGTTCATTTTCTGAAACTACTCACAATTCCCCGTCGAATGATACCTATTACATTTTTCTACATCGATTAGCAGCGAAGTTACGTTGAGTGTTGCGTTTTTTTTTTCCCCGACTGTACATCAAAAGTACGTAGTTTTATAAGGCGATAACTGCCTGAAATTCTGGTAATAAATAATCATTTTAATAATACAACGCCAAAACTATACTTCAGGGAGAAGGCTTCTGATTTTTATAAGTTATTTAAACTTAAAAATTCTACACACACCATAAAGTTAAAGAAAGCACCGTCGGTTTCAAAATGACTTGGTCTTTCTTCTTCAGGTGAAAAAGGTCCTTAGTAGCACGTGTTTTTTTTTCCACCTGAAGAAGAAAGGCCAAGTCCTTTCGAAACGGGTAGTGCTTACTGTAATTTTATGGTATGTGAAGAAAGTTTAAATAGTTATTGTACTCCATTCTTTAATTTATTATTATTATATAAATTACTCTATTAAAACAAAACGTACACAAATAATATATATAAAGTTATGTACAATCGCAAAGACATGCAAAGAACAATTATAGACTCACATTTTCTACTGTTGATTTGGTCACGGATGCATTTAGGGGTCACACAACAAATTGCAGAAAAGAACAAATGCCTCCCTGTATCATAAAAAGCTACAAATGACTTGTAATTTAAGCACATTGTTGGACATACTATGCACATTATTGCCATATTTTGTTTTTTTGGGGGGGATAGCACTATTATTTAGATATATATATATATATATATATATATATGAATGCATATTTATTTATTTATTTATTTATTTATTTTATTTATTTATTTATTTATTTTTTTTTTTTTTTTTGTTAAAAAATTATTAATATTTTGGAAAGTGCTTTGCTAATATCAAGGATAGATTTCACCAAAATTTACGAAACTTCAGTCTATAAATGTGAGTTTATAAATGCTTTTTGCATGACTGATGTTCAAGGCCATTTCGCCCATTACATATTTTTTTAGAGAAAAAAATAATAAGAAGAATAAGAATAAAGTCAAAAAGAAAAGAAAAAAAATCTAATAATCAGATTACTCACTGTATCTTAATTCATGAGTAATCCTAATTACAAGTTTCCCCATTGAATAACATGGGATTTGTCATTTGGCTGTCAAAGTATTCTCTTACGGAAAGAAAATCTATAAAAATTAAACACTCCCGGAAGGAAAACAAATCTGAAGTGTCTCCACTCGACTTTCCGAACATTAAGTAATTAACGGTTGTATGAATAAATTCAAATAAGACAAGTCGTTAAATAAACAAAAGAGAAAATAGGTCTATTTCTAAAGAAATCAACCTAATTATAACAGGGTGTCTAAGTATTTTACCATGTTTTTATTAACTTCTATTCTTGTTTGTTTTTATGTTTGTTTGTTTGTTTGTCCGGTACAAATCTTGCAATCGAATTTTAACTAGCTAGACATTTGAAACTTTCACAGTAGCTCAGAACCCGGTGACAACACAATACTTCGAAGTCCGATTTTCGAATTTTTGTTATTTTTTCTTATAATTAATTAAAATGTGAAAATAATAACCTTCTAATAGCTTTAAAAATAGCCATTAAAATATTAGCTACTAGCAGGCTACGACCGCTTCGCTGGTCACTATATTTAAATGAATTTTCAAAAGAATTGGATCAGTATTTATTTTTTACATTACATTACAAATAAAAACTTAATAAAATCTTTTTGTAAAAAAATAGAACCGACTCCAAAAAGCAACTACTATTCAAAAAAAGAAAAAAAAATGTATGAAATGAAACTAAATTGCGCCTAAAAGTATAAAATAATTTCCTTCGCCAAACAACCTATAACACTACAATTAATCATAACTTTTGAAGTCGGCGCAAAATTAAATAAAATTTAATTAGTTTTTAAAGGTTTGCTTTTAGATCGGTAGCAACAAATGCTGTCGTCTCGAATGATCCATTTACATGTTTCCTTTATTATTTTATCACTGTATACAATTGATTCATTGATAGCATCTACACAGAACAGTGAACAGTCTTCACAATGCGGTATATATGTTTCTACGAAGTTAGAGTTTCCTTTGCAAATTTGGTATAACTTTGATAACTATCATCCTTGGTGGCTTTTGGATTTGGCGTTCAAAACGTATTGCAAAAATATATACCCAAGATGTATATTTTCATAACATATTTTGTACGAAGTATTGTTTCATATTCTTGATTACTCTCTTACTATACATTATCAAATTAATCATGATATCCCAAAGAAATTAAATATGTTTGCCAGATAATTTTGCGAATTTTCTTTCACCAAGGACGTCAGATGCCAGCATCTTCGCCAACTTTTGCTGCTTACGAATTCTTATTTGTTTTTTTAAATCAAAGTAGTTTTCGGCTGCGTTTTCCAGGTGACAAGGAGAGATGTGTATTTTGAATAGGATTTGATTTTTGTGTTGAATAAAGGTATAAATTTTTATTTAATTTTGCGCCGACTTCAAAAGTTATGATTAATTGTAGTGTTATAGGTTGTTTGGCGAAGGAAATTATTTTATACTTTTAGGCGCAATTTAGTTTCATTTTATACATTTTTTTTTCTTTTTTTGAATAGTAGTTGCTTTTTGGAGTCGGTTCTATTTTTTTACAAAAAGATTTTATTTTTCTCTTTTCAGTGAAAATTTATTCATATAGCAGAACATCAAAAGACGTTCGACGGCAGTTTCTTTAATCACAACTTCTAAGAATAGTGACATAACTCAAAAAATAGTTTATGTCACTGAAAAATACATGAAATGCATCCAATGTGAACAAAAAAGTTACATCTCCATCTAGAAAGTTATCCACTCGAGACACAGTTGTGCCAGTTTTATTCTAGTCAAGTTATTTTGAAGTTAATTTTTCTCAAATGCTGCATTTTTAAGTTGTCTCACTTTTCTTGCCTTTATCGGATATGAGCAAAAACCGATCTAATGAATGAACATACGTTAAATTAAAAAGTCTTTAGAAATGTAAAGAACGGATACGCTGTATTCGTAACCAAATATTATGTTAGGCATATATATTGAACTTTACAGTGAATACGTGTCACTCGCTGCGCTGAAAATTGCGCAGCGTAAAGTTCAAACAAAGAGGAAAATATGCAGCTGACGGACAGAAGTTTCAACATCGATACTTACATACTGCTTTTACCACTGTAGCTGCATGCGCGCAGCAGTTAAAGTGAGAACAGACTTTTGTGAGTATCCTGTAATTTGTTTATATCTTAATGAAATCATAATGAAGCCTATTTCAGGCCAATATCATTACGACAACAAAACAAGTATTAAAATTAAATCATCTCTTACGAAGCTATAAGCTAACAAATTTCAACAACAACAACAATGAGAAACATGGTTTGTATTGAGAACCTCTTCCTCTATGAAGTCGGTTTAAAATGTCTACCCATCATCCATGTGACCGCTTACAATAACCATACTTTGAATTTTACATAGCATAAATGTCACCCGCTACGCTACAACATATGCAATGTCGTTCAAGTGCGCACAAAATAGGAGATTGTGAACAAACAAATGCACGTTTTAAGCGTTCTGTTTTTAGCATTAACGTCTAAACTATCTTTTCGTACTAAATCGATGATGCTCTGCAATTTCATAATTAACTTTTTTCCCTGTCTTGAACTGTTTCCGACATAGGAACGCTAACTTTACTGTTCCCACCAGGTGGCGCTGTAGGCGGTTGAATCGCGCAGCACACATATCCACTTTTCTATACCTACATACCACTTTTATGACTATAGCTGCAGCTGTTCAGCAGTTAAAAGAGTCGGGACTGACTTTTTTGGGCACCCTGTATTTTCTTTTGATCGTAAAGATATTGAAAGATATTGCAATGGGACCTACTTCAGACCAAGACCTTTACAATAAAACAAAAAGTACCAAAATCGGATTATCTATTCAGAAGTTATGAGCTAACAAACAAAAATAAAAACAAAAAAACATACGGTTGGAATTAAGAACCCCCTCCTTTTTGAAGTCGGTTAATTAGAGCATCTCTTACGAAGATATAAGCTTACAAACACCAACAACAACACATAGCTCGAATTAAGAACACTCTCTTTTCTAAAGTTGGTTGAAAACGACTTTGCGCTAATCGATGTGACCACTTACAGTAACAATACTTGAACCATAGATTATACGTGTCATCCGCTACGTTGTAAAGTGTGCAACGCAGTTCAAGTGTGCACAGTGTAGGAAATTGCGAACAAACAACTGCACGTTTTAAGCGCTCTATTTTTAGCAATAATGTCTAAAAACTGTCTTTTCGTAGTAAATCGATGATGCTCTACAACTTCGTAATTAACTTTTCTCCCATCTTGAACCGTTTTTGAGATAGGAGCGCTGATTCCGCTGTTTTTCACCAGATGGCGTTTTATTTTCTTTAGATTGTAAAGATATTACAATGGGGCCTACTTCAGACCAAGATGTTTACAAAAAAACAAAAAGTATCAAGTAACCGTATTTTGAACTATATAACCTATCTCCCACCAGCTAAGCTACAACGTGTGCAATGTAGCTCAAGTGTGCATAGTGTAAGAAATTGCGAACAAACAAATGCACGTTTTTTCATTGTATTTTTAGCATCAGTGAAACTATCTTTTCGTACTAAATCGATGATGCCCTGCAATTTTATAATTCACTTTTCCCCCCTGTCTTGAACCGTTTCCGAGATAGGAACGCTAGCATGAATGTCTAAACTACCTTTTTGTACTAAATCGATGATACTTTTTAACTTTGTAATTCACTTTTTTCTCTAGAACTGTTTTCGAGATAGTAACACTAACTCCGCTATTTTCCACCAGGTGGCGCTGCAAGCGGTTTAACCTTGTACTGCATGGCCACTTTGCTGTACTTAAATACCATTTTTAACACTATAGCTGCAGCCGTTTAGCAGTTAAATGAGTTAAGACTGATTTTTTGGGGCACCTTGTATTTCCTTTAGATTGTAAAGATATTACAATGGGACCTATTTCAGACCAAGACCTTTTCAACAAAACAAAAAGTGTTAAAATCGGAGCATCCGTTCAGAAGTTATGAGCTAACAAACATAAAAAAAACATACGGTTTGAATTGAGAACCTTCCTTCTTTTTTGAAGTCGGTTAAAAAAATAAATAAATAATTGAAATCGCTTTAGATCTTGCTTCTTCGGGTACCCGTCGCCTAAGGTAGCTCTTTTTTCTGCCCGTACTGCATCGGGTCCAGTTTCCCACTGTCTACAGAAAGGTCTTTCCCGGGCACTTCAATCTGGGTATTTATCGACGACTTGTGGATTTTCTGTTATTTAAGAACTACGATTTTTAAAGATGACTATCTCAGCACCTATCATATATTTTAGTTTTTAAACCATGTGTTTTATAGCCCCCGTTATTTACACTATATTACGATTTGATTACGACCAGTGCAATAAAATAAAATAAAAAAGTAGATTTTCTTTTAAAAGGAATTAAATACATGAAAAAAAAACGAATTTTAATCAGTTTAATCCATTCTACTATAAACTACCATTTTTCCCCCCCAATAAATATTATAAATAAATAAATAAAAAAAATCTTTTAAAGGAATGAATTAAAAAAATTAAAAATAAAAAGTTGCTATACTATAAAATTTATACATAAACGTAACAATTTATTTCTATTGCATTACCATTTGATTTTCAATAAATATAATAATAATAAGAAAAAAGAAAAAAAGAAAAGAAAATCGCCTTCAAATGAATGTATTAAATAAAAAATAAATTGCATAATATAGCCGTTGCTAAGATACGCAGACGATTACAATCGAAGAATAAATTCATGAAAAATTAAACATAAAAAGCCAATGTTTAAAATCGAAAAAAACATGAATTTAAAAAATTCAAATTCGATATTCGAAAAATCTCGATGAGGTGCACACCTGCAGGGTCCCAGGTACCTATATGCCAAATCTGGAAGCTCTGCGATCAGTAGTGTGAGCACCAGAGCGCAGACACACACATAGACACACAGACACTTCTCTTTATTTATATAGATAATTTAATTGTTGCCAAAAAAAAAAAAAAAAAAAAAAAAATTCGAGTTCATTTTCTTTCGACATAAAAATAAATACATTCAATTAAACGTGAACGTTAAAGAATTATAAAAAGTTAAATGATGCATCTCACAAAAATGGACGTCATCATCACTTTAAAGGATGTTCTGCACATTGATAAGAGCTCTATGATTCATCAGAAAATTTAAAACATGGTTTATATATATATATATATATATATATATATATATATCTTATAATTATTTATCCATAAGGAATGTTCTTTAATTTAACACGATTGTGCGCCAAATAATTTGAGCCCATAAGTCATAATTATAAGGAATTTTTTGTTGTGTCCCTGTAAAAATCTGTAAGTGTTAAACTCCCCAAAATCTATACAGTTTGTGAAACGATGATCTATAAATATGTATATACATTTTCTGCTCAATCGGATAAGGCATTTAGACGCTATCACATTTCAAATAATTTAAAGTCATAAACCATAATGATAAAGAATTTTTCGTTGTGTTCCTGTTAAAAAAACTGTAAGAACTACATCTTCCAAAATTTACACAATTCGTGTGACGTATGCACAAGAGTGCTTTAATTCTTTTAAATTATCATTTCATTAAAAACAGTGACTGTATGTATCATTTTAAATTATTTTCTTTCAAAATATAGTAATATCTGGAATCACACTCTTTTCTATATTGGTAAACTTAATTTCATTGTGCGGGCAAACTTACTGCAAAATAATGCTATGCCTGGTGGAATTTAAACCTCCATATTATTTACTTTTTGCCGCTTTCCAACTCAGAAAAGTATTTATCACCTCAGTTTGTCTGTCTGTCCGCACTCTAACTCCCGTAAATATTCATGGGACTTGACGCAATATTTTTAAATTAATTTTTATATGATAATAATAATAATAATATATATATACCTTTACAGCAATAATGACGTCAATTTTACCCGCAACTTTAATTTTTCACGAAGTTTATATCAATTTTAATATTTACACGTGAATTTCTTTTCATTAAAAAAAAAAAAATAAACTCGTTAACTCTTTTGGCAACAATTAAAAATTAAAATAAATTATGTATTTTTGTCTAAAAAAGGGCTTCTTCAACTTTTTCGATACTGTCTGTTTCGATACTGATTATTATTAATTTTCTTTTCTTAAAAAAAAAAAAAATAAAAAAAAAATGATGAAGTTCTGGTAAAAGCAGAATTTTGTTTAGTATAGAGGACTTTTAATTTTAATTTTTTTTTTTTTTTTTCAAATTATAACATCGCTTTCAAGTTATTCAATTGTATTTTCGATAGATTTTCCCTTTCGATAAATGTCCAACCATCGTAAAACAGGCGACAACATTCTATCCGTAGATTGAAACTAATAGTACTCCGTCCTAATAAAAATAAACAATTTTTTTCCCCCCCCATGACATGTACTTTTCATTTATTTATTTATTTATTTATTTTTCAAAAACTAATTAATAAATTTCAAAATTCATCCCTAATCATTTTAAGTGGATTCTATATTAAACATTAATATATATATCTATATACAAGAACTAGGGTATCCAAAAGGGATTTTTTAGTTAACGAAAATTTTATTAGCAAATTAGTTTAAACTGTCTCCAGCAGGCGTAAAACTAGTAAAAACTTGTTTAAACTGTCTTTAATTGTTTTTTTTTTTTTTTTTTTTTTTTACAGCGGCGCAGTGCATTTAACAGTGTAATTAGGACTGTAAATGAAGAATGTAACGGCCGTCATTCATGAGAATGGCCCCCAGATGTTTTGGATTGGAAATTCTCATTAGAAAAGCTACAGTATTTGCAAAATGGCGTCATTTGAGAAAGCGAATCTGTTTAAAATAGCAGAGGATACTGGGAATAAAGTGCGATTTGTTAGAAAAAAAATATAAGTAATAGTTTTTCTTATGTATAAATATAAAATACTGTGCTTTTTTGTGCTCTTTAATGAAAACCATATAGAATTACAGTCAGTAGTTTTTGAATAATATATTTTTTATTTTTCCTGTGACTTTTGTATCACCCTGTATATAATTCTTTATCAGCTACGAACCAATAAACCTTGAAGTTTGCTTGTTTTACTCCATGAACTGCTAAACCCCCGAATTATTTTGCTTTTTTTTCATTCATGTGACTCCTAATGTATCATCCTGAAAGTATTGTTTGTTTATTATTGCTATTTTCTGTTAGATTCTCTATCTCTCTCTCTCTTTTTTTTTTTTTTGGGGGGGGGGAGGGGGGTACTTAATCGATTATTCTACTTTAAATTTCACTTCAATTATTTTCATGTACGATAGGGAGCACGCTAGTAATTTGCTATTATAGCCGCTAGTGAGCGAAATCGTACTTTAGTGCTCAAAGGTCTCACTTGGTGAACTTTTTTCACCTTTCTGAGCTTCTCCTACTTGAAAAATATTTATTCTTATTGGTCTATGTGGTTTCAGTGATCTTGTATCTGTTGCTTGGCTTTTACTACGTTTAATAATCCATTATTAATAATTCATTATACATAAATGATATTATAATATATGTTATCAGTCATACCAAAAATTGAAAACATGTAACAAAATAACTTAAGATAAACTTCTAAAAAATTTTAAAATGTGAAACAAAACAAAAGTAAAACTTATTTCAAAAACATAAACATATATATATATATGTGTGTGTCTTTTCTTAAATATCTGTAAAAATTTTAGTATTCTGAAGATCATGAATTCGTGAAAGAATGCAGACTGAGAAAATTCAGTCCAAATATTTCAAATCTCTAAAACATTTTTCAAGAAACATAAAAATTGTGCCTGAACATACATTTTACTGGGCAAATCAAGACTGTAGTTAATAAAACACGCCTCTTGAGTTCGCATATACTTGCATAGATTTTTAAATTATTGCTTTTCGGCCAATAACTGAGTACGCCAAATTTTGATAAAAGTTGGTATCTCAAAAACGGCTCTAACGATTTTCTTAAAAATTGTTACATAAATTCTTTTTAGATACCCTTTCTCATGTAGTACGTGGTTATTACAGGAAAATTAATAGTCATCCTGATTAGGTAGGTCAGTTTTTGACCTCGGAAATTGGTGTTTCAAGGTAACTCAATCATTTTTTCTGTTATTTTGTAACTTGACATGCAAATTTTGTTTTACATGTCTTTACACGTGTATTAACTTTCTCTTATAGGAAATTTGTTAAGTGTCTACTTCGTTAGGTCAATTTTATGTCTTCTAATCACATTATCTCCAAAAAATGCATATAATACGTGTTATAGCAGGTAATGGAAGTCGTGTGGTTGTTTCACATCAGATTTTTTTTAACCTAAGTTAAACAAATTTCCCTGTAATTTTCAAATTTTGTGCAAGCCTTTAAAATGGTTTTCTTACACACGGTATTACCCTGCGAAAAAATACAGAATTTCGTACATTTTTAAATCCGTCTAATTTTATAAAATCTGATTGTTTATTTTAAAGAAAAGAAAACAAAAAGAAACTTTTCCAAAATATAAAAAAAATTCTAAAAATTCTTTATATGCATTTCTTATGTAATTTTATTTTTGCTTGTTTTTCTTCTGCTTGAATTTATTTCTGCTTGTTACTTTCCGAACACTATAGTGAGGAAAGTATTGTAATCATGTCAAAAATCCGAATTCGAGATTTTGTTGTTTCTATACGTTTTGAGGTCCCCTGAGTCCGTTTTCACTATTTTTACGATGATGTATGTATGTGTGTGTGTATGTGTGTATGTGTGTATGTCTGTGGGTGAACACGCTAGCGTCTAAACACTTCGTTCGATTAACCTGAAAGTTGGTACGCATATTGTAAGTCACCATAGTACGAACCCTATAGATTTTGGTGAATCTAGCACTTATAGTTTTTTTACAGGGACACAAAGAAAAATTCTTTATCATTATGGCCTTTGGGAGCAAAATCTTAAAAGTGCGATAGCATCTAAACGCCTTATTCAATTGAGCAAAAATTTTATACACATATTATAGATCACAAATACTCAATCTGTATAGATTTTGGAGAATCTAGCACTTATAGTTTTTTTACAGGGACACAAAGAAAAATTCTTTATCATTATGCCTATGGGGCCAAATTTTTAAAAATGTGATAGTGTCTAAACGCCTTATTAATCCGAGCAAAAAAATTGTACACATGTTATAGATCACAGTTGAACTAACTGTATAGATTTTGGTGAATCTAGCACTTACAGTTTTTTTACAGGGACACAAAGAAAAATTCTTTATCATTATGGCCTATGGGACACAATTTTTAAAAGTGCGATAGCATCTAAACGCCTTATTCAATTGAGCTGAAAATTTATATGAGTATTATAAATCACTGTTGCACTAACTATAAGCATTTTGGTGAATCTAGCATTTATAGATTTTTACAGGGACACAACGAAAAATTCTTTATCATTATGATCTATGGGCTCAAAGTTCAGTAGCGTTAAATAAAACATCGTGTAATAGATGGAGAAAAATACTCAAACACTCTATTATGGTTTTCTCTCTTTTGTTTGTTTAACAACTCCTCTTTCTTTACTTTATCTACAAAACTGTTAATTACTCAATGTTCGGAAAGTCGAGTGGAGTCACTCCAGATTTTTTTTATTGTTTTGCTTGTTTCTGTTTAATATTTCCTTTCAAAAGGCAAATTCTATTCCAAGTTCTCTACAATATCTTTGCATTAATATACAACATTTTGCAACTTCTATATCAATCTGATTTTATTGACAATTTATTTAAATAAATAAATAAACACTTTTAAGCAAAAAAAAAAAAAAAAATAAATAAATAAAATAAATAAATAAATAAAATAATTATAAAAATCTTTTATTTTTATGAATTTGTTATGGGGTATCATTTTTAATAGTTTTTATTCGAGGTTTGATTAGCCCCAGAGGCCCACTTATCGTCCCCAGAAGCCAGAGCCCATGTTATTCTATAGAGAATTTCGCCCCAGTATATACTTATTAACTAATATATTTTTTAAAATTCCATTTTTACATTCAGAAACTTCACAACTATTAAACAATTTATCGCTTTTTAAAAATTATTTTTTTAAATTCTTAATATTTTATTTTGAGGTTGTGAAATGGGAATTTTCAAAATGTAAATTTTTTTATTTTTGAGCTTAAAAATTAAATCTTAAAAAAAAAAAAAAAAAAAAAAAAAAATCAATTTTTAGCAAGCGATAAATTGTTTAATAGTTGTGAAGTCTCGGAAATTAAAAAGGGAATTTAAAAATATGTATTAGTTAATGAATTATAATGGGACAAAATTTCCCATAGGATAACATCGGAGACGATAGGTAGAGAGTCCCCTAAAGTTTCTAAAAGGAAAGTGCTGGGCTCGATCCTATCCGTTCGGAGTTCCCGTGTTTTGCTCCAAAACTCGCGTAAATACTGACTAGGATCCCTTAGAAATACGCCCAAGGAGGATAAACCATCTAGGTCTAGGATCTTCGTGTAATCAATTAATATTAACCTTAACCCTAACACCAACACACCCAAATATGACTAATATTTCGCAGCACATTGCAAATTGCCTTGTAGCTTGCAAATTAATTTTTTTTACACAGGAAATACAACTTTCGTATATAAGTAAAGTATACAGCATTTCACAAAATTATTTTCATAAATTTCACTTCAAATTCCTTTTTAAATTGTAAATTTTCTTCCAGCCTTTAAAACATGTTCTAGATGGTCTTTAAAATATGTTACAGACAATGTTATAGAAGAAAAAAAAAAAAAAAAAAAGGAAAGAAATAAAAAAGAAAAAGAATATTTAATTTAAAAAGACATTTTTTCAAGACTTTAGAAAAAAAAAAAAAAAAAAAAAAAAAAAAATCTGAAAATTTTTATTTACGTGCTTTTGTTATATAATTTTAGTTTTATTTGATTTTATATAAAGTTTGATTAAAACTTTCATTCAAATTTCTTTGTAGCCTGCAAAAGGGTAGGCATGGTTTTGCTCAACCTGAAAAAACCAGGGTGGCTTTTTTTTTTCTCCCATTAAAACCGATTTAAATAAATAAAGAAAAATAAAACCAAGCTTTTTTTTTTTTTTTTTTTTTTTTTCTTAGTACGACAGGACTACTTCTATCAATCTGGCATTTTGCGTCGTTACTAATTTATAGTGTTCCACATCGAAAACACCTATGTAACTTTGCGTAAGTCGATATTTATAGTCACAATTCGAACTAACACTTCTTTAGTGGTGGGAATATGATTTTACTAACAGCACGCTATTTCGCCACGTATTTTTCAACAGCAAAATTGCAGTTGCTGTTTTTTAAATACCATTGTAAATTCGTTTTTTGATTTTAATCTTGCTTACGGTTTTCGAGATTTTAATTTCCAGTGAGAGTGATTAAATGTAGTAGTTTTTTCTACATCTAGAAGTTCTCTGGAATTCATACCGAAATAAATTTTCATAAATAATTTAACGATACATTTCTTTACTCATATTCCATATGAACACAAATTTTTAAATATTCTTTTTTTTATTTTTGGCTCATGTTTCCAAATGTTAATTATAATTAACATGCCTTTTTATTAGTACGACAGGACTATTTCTTTCAATCTGGCATTTTGCGTCGTTACCAATTGATAGTGTTCCACTTCAAAAATACCTTCCAATATCCAGTTCTACCATTTAATTTATTTCTCTATCTTAATATGTTTCGTGAAATCTGTAAAATCCTCTATGTGTATTTTTTTCTCTTCCTATCGGTGAGGATCGAACGCACAACCTTTGGGTGCGTAGCTCTATACTTTGACCACACAGCCAACAGCTCTTGGTTAATTATTTCTGAATATTTAGATTAGTGTTTTCAAGTATTTTTAGTACGACAAGACTATTTCTTTCAATCTGCTATTTTGCGTAGTTATCAATTTATAATGTCCCACTTCAAAATTGCCTGCTAATATCCAGTTTTATTATTTAATTCTCTAATACTCTTACTCTATCTCCTCTCTTACTCTAATGCTCTAATATTCTCTCTCTAATTTTACTATTTAATTTAATAATTTAAACCAACTCTATCTTAAAATATTTTGTGAAATCCGTAAAAACATATATATATATAATATATCATTGATGAATTTTCATCATGGCTATGACTACTTTTTGTAAATATTAATACATTTTTCATACTTTTCTACTAAAGGTTGTTTATGTATTTATACAATTTTGTGCTCCATTTATTTTAATCCAGAATTTCAAAAGAATTATTTTGTTCAAAAAATATTTATTTTACTCAAGATTCTCTAAAGTTTTAGTTTTTTTATAGGAAAACATATTTATCTATTTTTACGAATTTATCAAGCTTCTATTATAATTTTGCAAGCTTAGTTAAATTCCAATATTTCTTATAATTAATGTCTCAATTTATTATATATACAATATTTATCTTCATTATTCATTAAATGGTTGTTCTAAGTAAATTCCTAGCGCCTGGCAAAAAAGGCAAATCTTATGGTTTGTCTTGTGCTCGGTACAGAGTAATGTATAGGGATTACTCTGGATTGTCATCCTGCTACCTATATTATCCTCCTCTTCGCAATTTATTTTTCAAAAAATGTAATTCCACTAGATGTCTTACATGCCCTCTTGCTGATGCTTCTCATTTTAGAGATAGCTCTTCTCATGTTACATTTTGTAAGGCTTTTAATATTATTTACTCTCTCAAGTGCAATTTATGCAATATGGTATATATTGGACAAACTAGTAATCCATTACACAAGCGGATTAACTTACATCGCTCTGATATTAAAAAATCACGTCAATTTACCACTAATTTTGAATATATGCACTTCCATCAACATGACTTTAATAATATTACTGTGAAAATTCTTAATTTTAAGAAGAATTTGAATGAACGTCTCTTACTTGAATCACAATATATTAAATCACTGAATACTATCTATCCTTTTGGTTTAAATTCTAATGTTTATAATAAACAACATATTGTTTATTCCAAGGTTTCAAAAATTGAATTTTACAGTAATATTTATAAAACTCTAAATCACTCTTTATATAAAAAGACTACTAGAACTTCTAGGGGATCTTCTAGGTCGTCTTCCCAACATCTGAACATTTCATATATATTACAAAATCTCAAATCCTTAGAAAGTATTTTTCTTCAGTCTTATAATTGGAAAGCTATACGTAATTTTATTTTTGGAATAAAAAAGAAGTATCTTCTTAAATATTTTAAAGTATTCCATTCTCATTCTTTTGATTCACACTTCAGTGATGTATTCTTTGATATTTTACACTATAGGGCTGAGTGTTTTAATATTAAACTTGATTTAAAGTCTGGTCAAAAAATAAATAACTCTCTCTTGGTGATAAATTTTTCTCATCTGGTTTTTAATAAACTTCATATTCACAATTTACTTAATGATCCATCCAATCCTTTTCCCATCAAAAACTTCATCATTCAAAAAACTTTTAAATACAATATTACTTTAGGTACACTCTTAAAAATTTCCGTTCAACGTTGAACCAGCGAATGGGTCTAGCTAAGAGAAAATTCCAAACAATGGAACACTTGCTTTCTCGAAAAATGTGATCATGGTTCAACTTTCAAAATGGTTCAAAGTGGAACCAACCCATGGGAATACCTTTATTCCAGAACACCGCTTTGCGCATGCTCGCTCAGAAGCCTGCTCCGCTGTTCACGTGACTTATCACGAGACGACTTGTTCTTGTTGGTGCTTACGGACGGTCAGCTTTTGTGAAAGTTTCAGGTAGTTTAAGAAAGATATTTCAGGCAAAGAATTTCTAATAGATAAGAAGGAAAGGCTACGGAAACCGTAACTAACGAAAGAGTGCTTATAGCTTTGCTGGAAATTGGTACGTTTTTCCCCGCTCCATCTGCGAAATCGCCAAGTATATTGTGGCAAACCTCAAAAGCGTCACGGCGCGCACCATTTTGAAATTGAATGAAGTTGTCAGTTGTCGTTAACCGTTGTCGTTATCCTCTATCCTGTTAAAAGTGATGTGTCAATTTTTTGTGAAATCATAATGGATTAAATACAGCCTGAAACTACTTTTAGTTTCATTGTAGTCCTGAAAGGTAAATGATATTTTACTTACCACTTGCAAGCAGGTACAATCCTTAAAAGCTCAAAGTTTTAATATTCTTTGGCTTTGGGTTTTGTACCTGCTAGTATTTCCAAGTTGAATATTTACTTAAGGAAGCCTCAGTAATGAAGTGAGTGTTTTATTATTATTATTATTATTATTATTATTATTTTCTTCTTTAATTTTGTATTTGAGTCTTTAATTTTTAGGTGTTGATCTAGGTTTAAAATTTTGGTACACTTTTTTAAATTAATAAATACTCTTGTAAATTTCTACTGATTTTGTAAAAAAAAAAAAAAAAAAAAAAAAAGGTATCGAGTAAAGCTTTAAACTTTAGCATTAGCAGTCAACCGATTTCCTGTTTAATATAAAAATATATAATATTAAGCTACCAATGTTTTATTGAACTAAGTGTGTGCATATGCGGTAATTTCATACAATATTGATAACAGGTTTTAGGCATCGAAAAATTTGAATTAATCATTTACTTAAACAAAATGTTTTTGAAATGCTTGTTTATGAATTTAAATTTTGTGAAGAGAGCAAGCAACCTAACACTCCCAATTTTAGTTTAGATTTTATTTATTGTTGTTGTTGTTGCTGTTGTTAAAATTATAGCCATTTGATTTTCTTTTAATTGCAAATTTTAATTTCTGTTTACATTGATTAAATTTCCTATCAGTAACTGCATTAACAATTTTATTGGAAATAATAATAATGATAATCAAGCACATGTAAGAGATGAAGCAAAATTTTTGGATAAACAGATTAGTGAATGTACAATGTCTGTTAAAACAATTTAGGCAATTTAGATTAATATGCATTTATACAATAATCCTGAAAATATTGTGAATATATGTGTTCTGAATTGTAAAAGGGGAATGTGCAATATTTTATTTTATTTTATTTTATTTATTTATTTATTTTATTTTTTAAGCAGTGCTTAAAATTATTTTAATCCTTAAAATATGTTCTCTTTATTTAAGACTTATGAAATTTCATGTAAAATTTATCATTCTAGTACGCTGCATCCATTACAAATTTTTTTCCTATATCAGTTTAAATAACAGTACAGTACCACGTACCACCTATTAATTAGATGTACAAAAAATTTAATTAACATAGCTTCTCACAACAAATGTTTTAAATATACCTACTGTTTAGTGTAATTTTAAGTAATAGGTGTTGAGATACAGCAATGTGGAAAATTATAGACATTTATAGCAGTGCCACCTATCGGTCGATATACACCCATATTTAATAAAAATTTCAGCACCAATATGATCTTCAAATTCAGGGAATATCAAAAATATCCCTGTTTATGATATTGAACTTTTATTTGGTTATTGATCTTTAAAAAAATAATTATGGTTCTATTTAAATTAACACGGTGGAATCTAGTTTAAATTTTAATACATGCTAATTTGTAAGAGTTAACTCTATTTATAGTTGCACAGTCAAACCTCGTTAATACATCACTCTGCACATAAGACACCCCTTTTTCTTAGTCCCAAAATTGCTTTAACTCCGCATAACAAGTCAAACCGCTTAACACAGTTTTTCAGAAGTCCCAAAAGTGATGTATTAATGAGGTTTGACTGCAATTATATTTATCACAAAACAGTTTAGCTTAACAGAGTTGCTGCTAATCACAAATTTAAATTAAGATTTGTTCTATTCTGGTTTTTAAAACTAATTTTATGCCATTTAAATTATGCATTAATCTTGTTTTGTTGTCAACATTTTTAACTGTGGAAATTTTCCTATTTAATTATTATAACTGAAATATACTTGTGGTTAAAGTTTGGTTTCAGAAACAGAAATAGCGAGGGAATAAATTAAAAGAATATGGACTTGGAAAGAAATAGATTAAAGTCATATATTGCCACCACCGTAGGGTAAAGCTTCTAAATTGTATCACCATTGCTCTTTCAGAGCAGTTTAATCAATTTTTTGACATTATTTCAATTTTATGCTATATAAATAGCAATGTAATACACACATGTGATTCTTATTACGCTTCCTGTTAATTTTAGTGACTTAAGACTAATTGCACAAATGTGAGCTTACATAGCTTTTGTACTCCCAAGATATTAGTATATGCAAAATTTATTCTAGTGCAATACTTGTCTTAGGAAATTATAATTTGCATAAAAAGTGAAGTAAAAAAGAAAAGCCATAGAATTCAGAAAAAAAGTACAATATAATGAATTGGGGGCATAAAATGGCCGAATATAAAGAAAAAAAAAAAAAAGAAATTGACTCTACTTTGTGAATAAAATAAGTGGGTGATTGTTTATTTTATTTAAAAAAAGAAAAAAATAATTTTGTCTAAACTTAAGGCAAAAACCTGATTTGGTTGTCAAAAACCAGTTAGTAATTGAACAATGTTTTGTATATATATTTTTACTACTAGTTGGATTTATGTTTTGAGTATATGTTTAACCACTGTTTGGAATTCGGATGAATCATACAGTTCCTGGCCAAATTATTAGACCAAAGCAAAAACACAGATAGAAATACATTATATATTTATTAGAATGATCAACTAACTATGATGAGCACAGATACCGAAATTCGGCTATGTAATAATCAGTTCATATTTTTCTGTGAAAGTTCGAACAAAAATGTATATAGGGAACCGATAAAGAAAAATAAAATATTTTGAATACACTGTGTCACTAAATCAATGAAATGATTTGGAACTTCTACAGTTAGTCTTGCTTATTATGTGCCAATTTTTAGCTCAATTTTCATAGAATAGCACATATTTAAAAAGATATAAATGTTCTTTTTTTTTTTTTTCTTCCTTTTCATTTTTCCATGTTGAAATTGATATATTTTTTTTTAATCAACGTTTGTCAATCTGTGATTTTTTTTTTATCCGCCTGCATTTCCTTGACTTTAAAAATTTCCTTGCATAATAAGAGATGTTTCGCAAATTGGTAAATTTTTGGAAAAAAAAAAAAAAAAAAAAAAAAAAAAAAAAAAAAACTTTCATTTTAAACTTGGAAACAGGGAAATAAAGACTGAATTTTGTTTTTGTTAAAAAAAAAAAATCTTTCTAAATATTTGTGCCAGTTCTACGAAAATTGAGGCAAAAACTGGTGCATAATAAGCAAGATCAACAAGTTTCAAATCGTTTCTTTCATTTAATGATAGGGTTTTCAAAACATTTTGTTACTGTCTAATTTTTATCGGCTACTTTTATGCATTTCTGTTTGAACACTCACTGAAAATATGAACTGATACATACATATTACATAACCAAAGTTTCGTTTCTGTACCCATTGTAGTTAATTGATCATTCTAATACATTCCATACATTTATCTGTTTTTTGCTTTGGTATAATAATTTGGCTATGCACTGTAGGGTTCATCCTAATTCCAAATAGAGGTTCAAAATAGTTCCAAACTGTGGCTACACCTTTTTTCAAAACATGGTTCAATGTAATTTCAAGCTATAGTTTTACCTTTTCCCTAAACATGATTCAACGTAGTTTCAAATTATGGTTACACTTTTTCCCAAAACTTGGTTCTTCCTTTTCTGAAAATATGGTTCAACCTTTTCCCAAAACATGGTTCAACGTAGTTCCAAAGTATGGCTGAAAGCAAGTACCATGTTATGGAGACAGGTTTTACCATTATATGGATGCACCCAGCATTGAACCATATTTTGGTTCAACGTTGAACCAAAATTTTTTACAGTGTAGAAAAATATTTAACTACAATAAATTTGCTAAATTTCTTACTTCTAATGATCATCCTCCATGCTATTGTTCTGATTCCAAATATAAATCTTTTTTCAATACATCTCATGGTCATATTATTACTGGTGATATCAATATTGTGGAAAATCTTACTCTTAGATCTTTGATGAAGTATGGTACTAAATTTCGGATGCCCTCAAAATTCAAATTTATTGATATCATTACTCAATTTAATTTAGACTTGGATCTCTTTATATACAAAATTGCTATTGATTATAATAAACCAGTGGAATTTTTTAATGAGTGGAAATTTAAGTTATTGGAGAAATTTAAACTTGATTTAGTTTATAATATGCACCATCTTTCTAATATCAAGTACTATGATTTCAAAGAAATTCATTCAGCAATTTTAGACTTACAGTCTAAATTTATTATTACTTATGTTGACAAGGCGGCTAATAACTATGCAATTATTTGCAAAAAGTATTATAAACAACTTCTTTTTGATACTATGGATACTAGTAATATTTTTCTTAAGATTAATGACAGTATCGATATTAAAAATAGGCATTATTTAATTATTATAAGTTGATAAAAACTAAATGTAATAACTACAATTATCCTTATTTAGTTGTAATTCCAAAATTTCATAAAGATCCTATTAAATTTCATACTGTTTCTGTTGCCTGCAATGCCTATACTTCTAATGCTAATATTATGTTATTGAATATCCTTAAAAAATTACATAGTCATATTGTTTCTAACAAGTGTAATTTTTTTCTAAAAAATAGTTTTCAACTCAAAAATAAAATTAAAAATCTTACTGATATTACTGGTATAAAAACTTTTGATTTCAATGATCTTTTTAATAATATTGATATTAAAGATATGTTTGATATTATAAATAAACTTTTTGTAGAAAATTTGCAGTATTTAAATCTAAATGTTAGCATAACTCCTTCAGCCTTTAAAACTCTGACTAGGTTTATCCTTTTCCATAACTATATTTTATTCAATAATTATTTATATAAACAACGTTTAGGATTGCCACAAGGTGGAATTGCTTCTAGCATATTAGCTGATCTATACTTATATTATTATGAGCGTGACATTGAGTGTACTAACTTTAAATTACTACGATACATAGATGATATAATTATATTATATTTGGATAAAAATCACACCAAACAAGACTTACCTGTCAAATATCCTGAAAATTTGTCTCTAAGTAGTACTGATTTGGATTCTAGTGTCATTAATTTCTTGGATTTAAAAATTATTCTTAATAGTAATGGCCAATTAGAATTTGACTTATACGATAAAAAGAAAGATTTCCCCTTTAAGGTAAATTTTTTCACTAACTTTAAAACATGCTTACATAAATCTGTATTTGTCAATATTCTTCTTAATTTTAATCTAAGGATCAAATATTTAGTGTCTGACAAACATCAAAAATTACAATTTCGATTCTTTAAAAATTTAGCATTAATTAATGGCTATCCCAAACACTTAATAAAATTTTTTTTTTAATTATTTATTTAATTATTATTATTATTATTATTATTATTATTTTTTTTTTTTTTTTCTCAGCATACATTTTATTCAAATTTAAATTTACGTCTAAATATTAGGTATTATTTTTTGGTTTTCAATCAAATACATTGATTATTTGAATCCTAAATTTGTTTGATTGTATTTTTCCATTATTTTCATCTTATTACTCCAGATGGCAGCACTATTCATGATTCAATATTAGGAATCATCATCTGATTATTTCAGGATTTGAATCCTTACCCTACATGAATTCCACTGTGAATCCTAAAAATTACTCTATGGTCCAAGCTATTTTGAACTAATTAACTGTGAATCTAACTGCTAACTGATTGTTACATTTTTACATGTGCGACGTTTATTGCTTCAATTTCATTTTGAAAGGTTAAAGTAATCTTATTCTTCTACAATTTTATGGGTTTTTTATTTTGATCTTACATTTACAATGGTTATGGTTTTTCATATTTAGGTAAAGGTTTTATTATGATTATCGTTTTATTATGATCTTCGTTTTTCGTTTTTCTGTTTTGACTATGTATATTTCTTTTTTGAGTTGTGTTCATATCAAATATTTTATTCAGTAAGTTGAATTTTTGTATCTTTGTATTTTTATTTTAATCCTAATTTTATATGGTTATGGTTTGTCATATTAGGTTATAGTTTTAATTTTATCTTCTTCCTTAATAGTTTGTCTATGGGTGTTTCGGGCCTGCGAACAAAGAAATTCTTAGCTTTTGATTTCTTTGTTACAGAAAAACATCCATATTTTAGCATATTTGCATTCTACCAGGCCCTTGACAAAGTTAGAATGCAAATAATGCTTTTTTTCTAATTCCAATTTCCAATATTTATTTCGATTTTTCTTTAATTATTCTTTGATTTGATATGGGTAGTCTCAGCTTGTGATCCGAGAAATTGTTTTGATACTGAAGTTGAGTCATCTTTAAATTTCATAAAAACATTTTTTGCACTGATTATATTAATGTATTTCAATATATATATATATATATATATATATATTTTTTTTTTTTTTTTTTTTTCAACTTACCATCAGTGAGGATCGAACTCACAGTCTTCGGGTTCGTAGTTCTGTTCTCTGACCATATGTATTTAGAAATTTTACTGAATGCCCTCTATTATTATTTTTTTCTTTTTTAAGGGTGTTAAAACACAAATATCATTAGTCCTGTCGTACTAAATTAAATTCTGTCATAGACAGAATTTAATCTTTTTTTTTTTTTTTTTTTTTTTTTTTTTTTAAGTCTTATTTAAAATTACACTCTCTCTCCTATCTAGTTTATAATAAACATATATATATATACACACATATATATGTATATATATATATTTATTGGAGGTGTTAAAATTGCCTTATAGAACAAAATCTTGAAAAATTCCTTATTAAAAGTAATTTATAATCATCTCATTAAAGCATAATGTGATATACATACACTTATATAATTTATTTATATTAATTTCAATAATATATTTAGAGTTATTCCAATGTGTGTGTGTGTAAACAAATAAAAACAAGAAAAAACAGCGTTATTTGTCAGCATAAAGGAAACTGTGGGTTTTAAGGAATACGCAATATAAACGAATAAGATCAAATTTAAATAAATAATAATAATAAAACAGAAAACTTTAACAGTGAAATGCAGTTAATTAATAGAGGGACAATAATTCAAAACATTTGATGAAAATCTATTAAATACAATAATAATAATAATAATAATAAACACTAAATAATTATTTAAATAAAGTTTTTTGTTGCACAGGACGGGTAAACAGAATTTTAGAGTATTTAAAGTACAATTATTTATTTAAAAAAATTCCTTATAACCTAACCATGAAATTTTCCAATTTTAATTTATTTTTATTTATTTATTTATTTATTTTTATAAACAATTAACATTTGAATTTTTAATATCATCTTGTTAGTAATATACTTCAGGTTAAAAAGTAAAGAAAGAGAAAATATTCCCAGAAAATCCTGAAAAAAACTCACTAGCCTCTTTTTTTTCTGGGGGAAGAAAAAAAGAAAGGAAAAGACCCCCCCCCCCCAAACTCTGCCGGTAATTTTTTTTTTTTTTTTTTTTTTTTTTGGTGGGGGGGGGGGAGGGGAGGCAACTTTGTTTTTCTGTTTTTTGCAAATTTTAATGTGGTTTCAAAGAACTTGATTGTATTTATTTTATTTATTTATTTTTACTTTTTAAATCTTTCTAAAGAAAATTATTCTAAAAAATTGTTGTTTATAGGATTTTTTAAGCATATTTTTTCTATTTATTTGTTTTATAAAAAGTTTGATTAATATTTCCCTGGAAATTGCAAATTCTATTTTTATATTCCTTCAAATAACTTTCGTTGCACAGGCAATCTTGTTGCAGAAAAATACAGTAATTTGTACATTTTAAATCCATTTAATTTTATAAAACTTGATTATTATTTTTTTTTATTTACTTTTTTATAAATATAAAAAATAACCTTTTTTGTACTATATATATATATATTCCATTTATTTGTGTAATACATATTCTAAATTTTAATCACATTAAAAACTGAGACAGATAATATACACTAAAAATATACATTTTAAAATATTAAAAACACAAAACACAAATTTAAACGTTTCGAGCCTTTTACAGGCTCCTCATCAGTAAAAAACATCAATGATAATGATGTGCAATTTACTGATGAGGAGCCTGTAAAAAGCTCGAAATGTTTAAATTTGTGTTTTGTGTTTTTAATATTTTAAAATGTATATTTTTAGTGTATATTATCTGTCTCAGTTTTTAATGTGATTAAAATTTAATTTAACTACGAGACGTAATGATTTTTAAAAATTTTAAATATATATTCTGTTTCGTGTAATATATATTCTGTTACTCAGTTCTTGTAGTAGTAAAATGTAGAATTTTTATAGCATGTGAATTTGTTTAATTTTAGAAAACTTTATTGATTATTTAAAAAAAAAAAAAAAAAAAAAAAATCAGGAATTTATGAAATTTTATTCTAAAAAAAAACTGATTAACTGTTATATATTTACATTTTTACTTTTTATTTTTCACAAAATTTTAATTAAATTTCCCTGCAAATTGTGTTTTATTCTGTAAAGTAAGTTTTGTGTCACAGGCAATTGTCTAGTAAAATAAATAAATAAATAAATAAATAAAATAAAAGCACCAGTTTAATAGATTTTAAATCCATCTCATAAAAAAATAAAAGATAAAAATAAACTTTCATATTTAAAATTTATTTTTACCAACTTAAAAATTTATTTTATGCATTTCTTACATATTTTCATTTTCACTTGCTTTAAAATAAAATGTGATATTCTTGTTTATTAAAAATCTTATCGTTGCTTGTAAAATAAGCTTGCAATTTAATAATAATAATAAAATTTTTAAATGCTTTCTTTTCTTTCTTTCTTTCTTTTTTTTTTTTTTTTTTTTTTAATTGCAAAACCTTTTTCTATTTTTAGGACGGAGGACTATTACTTTCAATCTGTAGTTTTTTGTAAACCAGTTTTGTAAACCAGTTTTGTAATACCAAAATAAAGTAGAAATATCAGTCCTATCGTTATTCAATACCCAATGAAAGAGGTGATTTTTCTGAATCCTGGAGTGCAAACAGTTTTTCGACACAACTATTAGATTTTCTAATATAACTAAAGTATGAAATTTAGGTGGAGGCACTTCATTTTAATTCATTTCAGTCATTTTAAAAAGTACGTGGCCCAGTTTTACGGTCAAAAAATTAGATTAAAAATAAATTAAAAAGTAAAAATTTTACAGATTGAAATTAATAGTCCTCCATCTTTGACAGAATTTTTAATGGTTTTCATTTTTACTTTATTTTATTTTTAATCCGAAATTTATTTATATTTCTCTGAAAATACAAATTTTGTTCTAATTTATAAAATAAGTTTTGTTGCATAAACAATATTAGCTGGCTTCACCAGCTAGCTGGCCAGAGACCCATGAAAATTTTTACCAAAAAGCATGCTCCCGGGCGCCTGCGGCACCAATCGTAATTTTTTCTCTGTAAAAGTCGCATAATATTAAAATATTAAAAATTCAAATATTTTTAAATAAAATCTAAACGTAGCTCTAGTTCAACGTAAAATACACTCAAATCAATGAAAATCAAATAAACCAATAAAATCTCTCCTAAAATTCTCCATTATGAGTTATTATAGAAATGGGAAGTTTTATTTTCACATTTTTATTAATTAAAAGAAAACTAATCAAAAATTCGAAAATCTGACTTCGATGTGCACAATGACACTTCGGAGGGCACCATTGTGTTAAATCACGTGACTGTCCGAGCTACCGATTTCGAGAACAGTGAAATATACATATATACAAATATTGCTCACTTAATAGTATAAGATTCATGAAGAGCAATACAGTATTTCATAGATTTTACTTTTATTTAATGTTAAAACATTTAATTGTTTGATTTTAAAAATATACTCCTTCAAGATTTTCAAAATGTTTTTCTAAAACAATTTTGATTTTATATGCATTTATTATATATATTCGTTTTTATTTACTTTTATCAAAAGTTCGACTGACATTTCCAATAAAATGATAAATTTTAAGCAAACTAGTAATTTAAAAAACACAATTGGTAACAAAAATTCCTTGAGATCTCAAATTGTGTTTTTGCTTCCAAAGTAAGTTACATACTCTACAGACAAAAATTCCAGAAAAAAAAAAAAAATAGTATTAGGGTAGGTGTTCCAGTGACTGTTGTTGTTGTCGTGTGCCACTCGGAAATTCCGAGCCCCGGAAGTGGAACTAACCGGATTTTTAAGGCATGAGGGGTGCGTCTTCCGTTATTAGGAGCGCCTCATAGGGAGGAAGTACGACTTTAGCTCCAGAAGCTGGTGAAAGATGGCAGCACCAGCCAGACAACAGGAACTCTAATTTTGATCCGGATCAGAGCGAGTTAAACCCATGTTCCGGTAGCCCCAGAGGTATAATTTTTGACGGGAACTTGTAAGACTTTGCAACCACGACGGAATTTAACGTGCACCAGTCGCCATTAGCGTACACGACGGTCTTCGGCCGGCTCGAGGACCGAACCCGCAATCTTTCGATCACGAACTCGCTGCTCTTACCGACCAGGCTACCGCGGCCCTATAAATCATATATTTTACATTTAACAATTTTGACATTTTATGTCAACCACTGGAGCATAGGGTTCTAATAACTGGTAAAATGAATAACTAGCAGTTTTAAACACTAGAACATAGGGGGCCAATGACTGATAAAAAGAAAAACTGGCAGTGTCAATTACTGGAACATTGAGTGGCTGTAAAATAAAAATTCATAAAAAAAAAAAAAAAATAATAATAATAATTGTTATCAAATGTATATATTTTAACATATATGTGGTTCTGAATGTCTTTCATGCCATATGTATTAACTTAAGATTTCTAAAAATATTTTCTGATGACTAGAACATTAAAATATCAGAGATTGCTCTAAAAGTGTCAATCACTGGTGCACTTACCCTATTTAGATTTTTAAATCTATCTAGTTATATAAAATTTGAAGGCTTGTTTTTAAGTAAACACATTTTCTAGACCGTCAATATATATATATATATATATATATATATATGTGCATTTTTCCTATAAATTCATTTTTGATTTGCATTCATCTCAAGTTTAACTAGCATTTCCCTGTAACTTGTAAATTCTATTCTAGCCTATAAATTAAGTTTTTTTTAACGCGAGCAATTTTCGTGTAAACAAATATGCAATATTTCAGACGTTTTAAGATTTTATAAAACTTGATTTTATAAAAAAAAAATGTTTCTCCAAGTTTTTTTTTTTTTTTTTTTTTTTTTTTATTATTCTAAAAAAGTTTTATTTATAACAGTAGGGGGCTCTGCCCCCTGCTTGCTGCGCTCACGAACCCCCAAAGGAGGCTTCGCCTCCTCCCCGACTCACTTTACTTATTAACATATCCAGAACTCTGCCCCCCTATTCGCTGCTTTCTTTCACTGAAAAGGAATATTAATAGTGCATATTACAAGTCAAAAGCAGAAAATTGTTATGAAAATCCTAATATTCAATGTCAAATTGAAATATATAGTGTGTGTATATATATATATATATATTTAATAGAAAGAAAATCATAATATCTAGACCAATTTGCATTACAGCTTTAGTATATGACCCTTTTTATTTCTTTTTTACAACCTTAAATCCGGACCACGGTAACCCAGTCGGCAGAGCACCAAGCTCGTAATTGGAAGATTGTGGGTTCGGTTCTCGAGCCGACCAAAGGCGTCGTGTACACTAATGGTGGCTGGTGCACGTAAAATATGTCGTGGCCAAAATATCCTCCGTGTTCCCATCAAAATTATACCTCTGGGGGGACACCGAAGCTGGGGAGCTATCCCCTTCGTGCAGGACCAAAACTGTGGTGGCATGTCTCCGGAACATCCGTAGGGATGCGTCCCAGACCGTCGCCAATTATCCATAGCGCAGTAATGGTGCGACGTCAATTACAACCTACCTAATTATCTACCTACCTACCTACAACCATGGATTATATTTTAATTTTCCCGTGTAAGAAGATGAATTTTATAAAAGTAGAGAAAAAAAGTTGATATTTATTTTCTTTGTTTTTTACATCCATCGTTTCGGGCCGTGGTACGCTTGTCGGTAAAACGCTGAGCACGTAATTGGAAGATTGCCGATTCGATACTTGAGCCGGCCAAAGACCGTCGTGTACACTAATGGTGGCTGGTGCATATAAAATCTGTCGTGGTCGCAAAGTCCTCCATGTTCTCATCCCCACTATACCTTTTGGGATCTCCAAAGCGGAGGGGGATCCCCTCCGTGAAGGTTCAAAAATGTGATGACATGTTTCTGGAATATCTCTAGGGGTGCGTCCAGACCGTCGCTAATTACCCATAGCGCAGTATTGGTGCGACGTTAAATCCAACCAACCTACCTACCTACGTACAACCATGGATCATATTTTAATTTTTTCGTGTAAAATGACTTCATGACAGAAGAACAACCTCACTGGGAGAAAATTTTTTCAAAATGGCAAATAGAGTACCTTCATAAACTTGTCGTTTTTAGTTAATGACTTCTTTAATTAAAATGATAGAAATTTCTAAGCGGCTGAAATGTCTTCCTTGGAGTACTCGGAACACATTCATACCTCTCATTACGCGTAGGACCCTGCCCTCCGTTAGAAGATGCTGTCGCAGACAAAAAAATTTGACGCCAGACTTTTTTTTAATATATAGAGATGTATTTGTCATATAATTTTACATTCATTTTCTTTTAAATATAAAGTTTGATTAACATTTTCCTTTAAATTGCTAATTCTGTTTTAGCCTATAAAATAGGTTTTGTAGTACTCACAGTCTATGGGAAATGCGTTACTCGAGAGATTTTAAATCAATCCGATTTTATGAAACATGATTATTTACCTAAGTTTTTGATGACTTTAAATTAGTATTTATTGCAATACATACATATGTATATAAAAAAAATATTATTTGTAGTTAAAGCAAAGCAGCAGATATAAGGTCACTGAAACCACATAGACCAATAAGAATGAAATTATAACAAATATAAATAAACTGTGGAGACTGCGGTTGTGATTTATTGAAAAACATTTATTTATTTTATATATATATATATATATATATATATCCACAAGAAGAAATGATATCACATGGAGCACTATATACATATAAAGGGCGTCCCATAAGTCTTTAGGCATTTTAAAAATGTGTAATTATTGAATGAATTGATACAATTGAACGCGGTTTGCAAAAAAATCATTCTCGTAAAGGTGGATTTTTTTTATTGGGGGGGGGGGGGTAAAGAAAAAAATATAGTTAATTTTTTTTCTCGACAATAGTTAGACAAATAGTTAAATTTTTCGCACGGATGTGAAAGAGAAATATGCAAATGAAAATCCACTAAATTTTTCGATTAGAACAGTTTATTTCTTATTTTGCCTCCTACTTGTGCATACATGAAGTTTTAATTGCGATGCTGTCTGGGTGGATAAAACGTTATGGGTGAAGATGTTTCCCATCAGGTAAGAAACGCTGACTGATGCTTCTGTTAGCAGTGTTATAACTCGTTTTCAAACTTCAATTTGCGGTGACGACGGACACATAGAATTGGATTCATATGCCTGTAAACATTTGCATGTGAATAAATGCAGTGTTTCATCAAAATGTGTGATCGGGTCACTCACAGCGCCCTCTATCGACAAATAACTTTATTATTTTTTTTTTCTTTACAAAAAAAAAAAAAAAAAAAAAAAAAAAAAAAAAATCCCCTTTCATGATAATGTTTTTTTTTTTTTTTTTTACTTTTTCATAAGAAAAAAGTATTATTAAATTTTTTGCCGACGATAGTTTAACAAATAGTTAAATTTTTCGCACGGATGTGAAAGAGAAATATGCAAATGAAAATCCACTAAATTTTTCGATTAGAACAGTTTATTTCTTATTTCGCCTCCTACTTGACTTGTGCATACATGAAGTTGTAATTGCGATGCGGACTTGGTGGACAAAGTGAAGGTTTATTAGTGAAGATGTTTTCCCTCAGGTAAGAACCGCCGACTGAAGCCGCAGTTAGCAGTGTTATAACTCGTTTGCAAACTGTAATTTGTGATGACGACGGACACATAGAATAAGATTTATATGCCTGTAAACATTTCCATGTGAATAAGTACAGTTTTTCATGAAATTGTGTGGTCTGGAGACGCACAGCGCCCTCTATCAACAAATAGCTTAAATATTACTTTTTCTTTACCCCCCCCCCCCGCAAAAAAAAAGCCTCTCCACGAGAATGATATATATATATATTCCCCTCAGACCGCGTTTAATTCTTTCAATTCATTCAATAGTTATGAATTTTTTTAAATGACTACAAATTTATGGAATACCCTGTATATATATTTAGTTTAATTCTGATATGTGAAAATGACAGTGGAATGTATAAACGACAAAAACTACGAAAGTTATAACAGTATTAATAAACAAGAAGAAACTGGTCAATTTTTAAAAATAATTCAAGCCAAAAATTCAATATAAACTTATGCTCTTCTGCAGGTAAGAATGCAGCAATTAAAAGAAATTACGTAATCTGGACATGTTTTAGAAGATATGTCAAGCTAGCATACTTCATAGTTTTATACAAAAATAAATAAATAAATAAATAAATAAAAGAATAGTTAATTCAATATAAATTTATGCTCTTCTGCAAGTAGGACTACAACTACAGCAGTTAAAAGAAATTACATAATCTGGACAAATTTTAGAAGATATGTCAAGCTAGCACACTTCATAGTTTTATACAAATAAATAAATAAATAAATAAAATTATAGTTAAGTTTGAAATTATAATAACCAAAAATATGATTTCTTTGATATAATAGTTTTAAGTATTTCAAATTAAAAATAAGCAAACGTTCGAATGCTTGCATGTCACTTTAATAATTTATAAATGCTATTTCAAAAAAAGAAAGAAAAAGAAGGAAAGAAATTTCTCTTACAGATTTCTTTCCCTTTAAATTGAAATTTTTTGCTTATTTTAAAAATTGAAATATTTAATATTATTAAAAAAAAAAAAAAAAAAAAAAACATATTTTTGTAATTATAATTTCAAACTTGTCTATTCTTTTGCATTTTTTATTTTTTTTATTTTATATAAAATATGTAAAATATGTAATTATGTAAAGTAAAATTTGAAAAAAAAAAATATATGTGTAAAATATGCAAAATATTTTGTAAAATTTTGTATGCTAGCTTGACATATCTTCTGAAACCTGTTCAGATTGCATAATATCGTTTAATTGCTGTATTCCCACCTGCAGATGAAGGTAAATACAGATCATATTGAATTTTTGACATGAATAATTTTTAAAAATACCCTTTTCTCCTTGTTTATCAATACTGTTATAATTTTTATGGTTTTTATTGCTTGTACCTTCCACAACCATTCTCATATATCAGAATTAACTAAATTTATCTTTTTGTATATAATTTCAGAGCTGCTTTATGTTCCACACGAATTAAATTTATCATTGTTTACGAAATTATACAGGTGTATGTTATAAAAAAAATATTTTATTTGTTTACTTACTTATTTATTTATTTTTTGTTTTTATTCAAAGTTTGACCAATATTTCTTTTGAAACTGCAATTTCTCCTCTAGCCTTTAAAATAAGTTTTGTTAACACAGACAATTTTGTAGCTTGTAATTTTGATCCAATTTTTTAAAACTTGAATGTTTATTTATTTATTTTTTATTTTTCCCCAAGATTAAAAAGAACAAAAAATTATATTTTTTTATTACTTAATTTTATTTTGTTTTATTTTGCCTTTATGTAAAGTTTCGTTAAAATTTTTCTCCAAATTGCAAATTCTATTCTAGCCTGTAAAACAGTTTTTGTTGCACAGACTGTCTTCTTGCAGGAAAACAGGATGTTTTGTAGATTTAATATCTATACGATATTATTAAACTTGACTATTAATTTTTTTTTTTTTTAACTGTTTTTAAACACGTTCAAAAAAAGTTTCTAAGAAAATTATTTGATATAAATTGTTATTTTATTGCATTATTTATTTTACTTTTATTATTATTATTATTATTTACCTCCCTCACCCCCCTTTTTTTTTATTCGCTCCTACAGTGAGTGTTCAATTTATTAGATTTTTTTTTTTTTTTATCGATTATCTAAAAAAGTATTAGACAAAATGGCCTGAAACTTCATACATGTAAAAAGCATTTTAAAACTCATATTTTCTACTATCAGTTTAGTCCAGAGCACAATTAGGGGATCGACCACAAATTGAAGAAGAGCGAAAATACTTTGGATCACCCTGTGTCACAAAAAGCTACAAATGACATATAAGTTTTTTTTATTGCATAGGTTGAAAGCTAAATATATTTAGAAATTTTTGACAAAAGTTTCTCAGTATATTTAGCTTATGCAATAAAATAAATTTTAACTTTCGCGCATGCGCATTGAAATAATATTTACTAAAAATGTTCATATTTCAACGAATATTACACGTGTGAATTTTATGTTTCAGATTCATGTTTTTTTTTAATATTTTGACATTTTTTCAGCAAGTTTTGTAAAATTTTATGGAAATCCGGTCTAGTTATAAACAAGAAACTTGTCATATTTATATATTTTCCAAATTAATTGTGCAATTTCCCCATTAAAACATACAAATATTGTGCATAGTATGTGAAACAATATATTAAAGTTGCAAGTCATTTATAACTTTTTGTTATGCAGGGTGATCCGAAGTATTTTCGGTCTTGTTCAATTTGTGGTTGGTTCTCTAATTGCCCTCTGGACTAAATCGATAGTGAAAAATATGAGTTTTTAAATGTTCTTTGCATGTATAAAGTTTCAATCCAGTATGTATATATATATATATATATATATATAACAAATCTAATAATTTGAACACCCTCTGTATGTTTAATAGGAAAAAAAAATCGAAGTTTGTAAAAAATTTCGATTTTTAGATTTTCAACAAATTTAACCGTTTTGAGAGCTCCAAAACACTATTTGACCATTTTTAGAATATGTCTGTCAGTGTGTTTGTATGTGAGAAATAAAAGTTTTCTAGCAATTCTAGCTCAAGAGCTAAGGCGTTGAATCATGCAAATTTATGTGTATTTACACCTCGATATAAATTAATGTTTATAAAAGTTTGGTAAAAATCGCCCAATAGGTGACGTTACCATCGTATTTTTCATAACTTTTAATATAACAGTATAAGACAAAACTTCGTATAAATGTGAACCGTGATAATTATTTTCAACAAATCCTTATAAAATTAAAAAGAGTTTTTTATACATAGTAATAGTCAACTAGGAAAATGTTTTTGTACATGTAGGAACCTCGTATCTCTGTTTCCCTGGCTGGTAAGTACTACCGGGGTGTAAAATTTCACTATAGGTGTCGTTCAAAAGAACTTCTGAATACCTTTAAAATGAATGATTGAACCATAGACCTGTAGTAATTTAAAACAATGCTATCAGTAGAGCATAAAATCGACTTTTATTCTTTTTCTTATCGGAAATTAAAATCGTCTGCAATCCTTATGGAACATAATTTTAATAAATAGTTTGTACAGCGTGACTTTGCCTAGGAAAATATGTAGATTTGATGATAATAATAATAATTAATATTAATATTAGTAGTAGTAGTATTACTTTAAACCAAAGTTTGATTAATATTTTCTTGTAAATTGCAAATTCTATTCTAGGTTCTAAAAAATATTCTTATTGCTGAGAAATTTCGTAGGTTTTGTAAAGTCAGATAGATTTATAAATCTACCCGACATTATAAAACTTAATGATTGAACCATAGACCTGTACATAGGCGTAGCCAGCTTTCCGAGCGGGGGGGGGGGGGGGTGCCCAAATTTTAAACTAAAAGTTACAATATGAATACATTATGAACATAGTGCGCATATGTATGCATGTGTGCGTTTTAACACATGTATAAAAGTTACACAAGTTAACACATGTACGTTTTAACATATAAATTAAGTAACTTCCTCTTAGAATAAATAACTAGACGCAGAACAGAAACGTCAATAATTACACAACGTTAAAAATGCCAATGTAAAAAAAAAATGTTAAATGCAGACTGGAGTTTTGGTAACGTAAATCGGTGCATTTGGCTTCCTTTGAAATATCATTTGATAAAGTCTAGACTTTCAGAGTAATGCCGCTATCCGTCTAACAGAAAAGGAACAGAAGTTTGAAAATTGATTAAAACAATTAAAGAATGTTGCATAAAAAATATTAAATTGTGTCAAATATTTGGTTTCAATACGAAACCAATGAACGTTAAAAGGTCAAATAAAAATCTTAAGCCTTGAGTTACAAACGAAAAACTAAAAACTAAACTACGGAACTTAAACTGCGCACACAAAGTGATAAATTAGAATTATAATGATAGGTTTACTTTATTTATAATCTCATTTCATTTCTTTTATTTTAGCAGTTTCAAATTATGAACATATATATATATATATATACATATATTAATTAAATATATTTATATATATATATTAAATTAATACAATCTTGTTGCTACTTTTTTAAAATTATTATTTTATTCGTTCCCATATTCATGAATAACATTTATTTTCTATATTTTAAGACATTGTTGCATTGTTGTAATTGTGATGTTAGTTTCAAATAGAATACTACAAACGGGTACTGTGATCGCTATAAAATTAAAGTGATACTTATTAATAAGATTGTAATAAACTGTTGTGTGTACCATAATATAAAAATGTGATGTGTGTAAAAGTCGCAAAAAGTAAAATCAGCATTAAATAAATGTATCGAATCGGGGAAAGTGTCGAAACACGCCACAGACCTGACCAAGTGCTGACCATTAGCCAAATACATTTACGAATTACCACTGTACAGTCACCCAAAAAAAAAACGCCACCCCCCCACCTAATTTCGCCGTAAATTATCGTAGAAACATGCGACTGGTACCGATCAGTTTGTAATAACGTCTAGTTTATAATGTTATAGTTAGATTTTACTTAGGGGGTCGTCTACATATTAAAACTGACATCAACTTCATTTTTTTCAATGGTAACCCCCCTTTTTTATAATATTTTTGAATTATTTGGATCAAATCATCACGGAAAATGGTATAGTTTATATATTTCGCTCAATTTTTCATAGAGTTATAAGCTGTCAAAATTTGGGGATGCTAATGTTAAATGAATGTGACAAACATTAAATCATATCTTCCGAAATAATTATGATATTTAAATTCTGTTTTTTTTATTCGTTAGAATGAAGTGACTCAAACATATTCCATGCAAATTTTTGCTAAAAAAACATTTTTTGAATTATGAAAATTTTTAATAAATTCATATTTGAAAAAATTATGAATTATGACCTATGTTAATTTTTACACGAATAGAACCGGCATCATCAAAAACATGGGTTTCCAAATTTACAGCTCGTTCCTAACATTATTTTTTGAGTTACAGTGATATTTCATTTTTTACTGCTGTTAGGGGGGCGTCACTTGTTATAATTTGTATCATCTGTGAGTCAATATTTCTATACATTTTGACGAAAAACTATTTTAATTTACCTTTATGTTATTATAATTGTTTTCTAAGGAACATTTCGATGTTTATTATACAAATTGGCTTATTTTTTTATAAAATTATCGCAATGCAGGCAAGAGATTGGGAAAGAATTCCAAAAGAAATGTAGCCCCGCCTCTATATTGCGGAAACAGTATTAAAAAACCTAGTTTGCATACTCGTATATGACACTATGTGTGACGCTGGTATGCATAAATGTCAATGGCATTTACTACATTGAATGCTGAAGACAAAATTTAAATGATTTAATTGGAAGTATGTAAAATAATTTTGTTTTATAATGTAAAATTTTAGAAAAATTCTGTAAAGGCGTGGCTTTCGTTGCAGAAGGGAGTTTACTCGATTCTGAAATGTTAAGTCTTTGTTCTTAAATATTACATAACTTTTTCTAGCTTCTCACTGCTAAAAATCTATTTTATCCCTTTTGTCTTGAATATTCTAGGATTCGTGCACCTCAATTAAGTATCATGACAGTAAAAAAACGCGGTAAGACGAGGAATATTATTTGAAAGAGCAATACACAGTGAACAATACTTTTGCTTTTTTCCTTTTTTAAAATTAATATAATTGATTTTTATTAATTTTTATCAGAATTTTTAAAACAAATTTTCTGTTTTAATCTTGTGAAATTTTCGCATTTGCTTACTCTACCGTTTATGCTATTTAAATTTTATCGCATGACGTAACATAATAAAATATAAAACTTCTATTAAATGTTTTTTTAATACTGAATAATAAAGTGGTATTTTTTTTTTTTTTCTTTAAGTTTTAAAATCTATTATTGAAACAAAGTGCAATTTCATTTATTTTCTATTATTCTAATCACGGCGTAAAACTGTCGTCACATTTATTACGGAAAAAGAATTTAAAACAAAGTAATATGTCTTATTACTTTTAAAGAGATAGATTTTACACATTTATAATTAAGAATTCAAGTACAGTAGACGATTGCAGAACGGGGAATATTCGTTCTAGGCAATAGGAAACCGTTTTTTCCATATCCATGTTTATTTTCATATGAATATACACAATAATATGAATATACACTCTTTCTAGTGAAAAAATTTGTTTCATACTATTTTGTTTATATAAATATGAATATAAGGAATATTCTTAAGAAATATCGTAACACACAAATTGTGAAAGAAACGCCCACTGGAGGAGATACAGATTTCCAAATGACGTGAAACTACACCAGCAGTCGCGAAAATATTAAATATCCTTTCTCAGATTTTAGTTTAAATCTTGTTATATATACTTTTGTATATTATCTATTGTTGGTTTGTACGCCTAAAATTAAATGTAAAACTTTATATTAACACTTTCATGCGGGGCTTACTGTATAAAATAAAAATATACCCAACAAGAAGTAGATAATAATTGTTAGTTAGTAGATTTTAATTGTTTTTATATATATTTTTTGTTTCTTAAATGTATTTTAACTTAAATTTTTGTCTCTTAAATAAAACAGTTTTTGCTTTTAAGAAGTAGATAATTCTTTTTCTTAAATATTAAACACCTTTTTTTTTAACTGCTATTACTATTATTATCATTATTACTACTGTTCTTTTACCTTGTATTTAGATTTTTGTAATTCAATATTGTAGGGTTCATATCATTGAAGCTATTATTTTTCTTCGTACGAAGTGATGTATTTAATTTTCTATAATAATGTTTAATAAATTGAAACCAATAAAAATCTTTTAATTCATAAGCTAATAAAAAAAGTTCTGCGAATTTGAATCGTTTTTTATTTTATAATAAACATTCCCGAACGTTTTTTCCGGTGTGAAACTTTATAAATAATGAATATTGGGTAGTTGATCACGATTTATTTTTTCTAAATGTATAGACGGTCCCCTAACACATTTTCACGTGTAACTCTGTTTAAAATTGATTTAAAGTCTATAAATAGGTAAGTTTTCCGAACTGCCTTGATCTCAGAAATCTGAATATGAGGTCAAAAATAGGGGTCGTCATTGAAAAAAATGAAGTTTATACGTGTTTTAATATGTAGATGACCCCTTAAGCAAAATATAACTACACCATTAAAAACTAGACGTTATTACAGATCGATAGGTACCAGCCGCATGTTTCTACGATAATTTACGGCGAAATTGGGTGGGGGGGGTGGCGTTTTTTTTTTGGGTGACTGTACATAAGAATTCCATGAAAAATTGCATAAAGTAGAATGAAAACATTAAAAGGGACACATACCAATAAAATTGCACTGAAAATCCCCTCAAAGTAAAGGTATCAAAATGGAGAAAAGATAAAAAGCTAGGGGGGTGTCTCACTATCCGACCGTGCACTGGCCATCAGCCGAAAATATTGTCTAGCAACCACCACAATTCAAAATTACATACATAATCGAATCCAGAAACATTCATTAATAAAATAGCACGAAAAAACATTATGACGTAATGTCGGAAATTTTCTACCCACACAAATAAACGCCTTTGCTATTTAAAAAATTAAATTACTAAATAAGGGAGCATATTTTGCGCATACCTTTCTTTGATGTTTGTATTTTCTGTGTTGTCTTGAGCTTCCTCTTCAAACTCTCTCTTTTTCTTTGGTTGGAATAATTATCAAGTCCTTCACATTTTTGCACATGATTTCAGAACTGTTTTTCGTTTCTTTAGTCATTCAATACAACTTTAATAAAATTATACACCACCTTCTCCAGATCCAGGATTTTCAGGAAAGAGGAAATTGTTTTATAAAATCGCATGTGAAGAAGGAACCCGAAAAAATATTTACACTGTAGCCTAATTTTTAATAATTTTCTTTCTTTATTAATTACAAATACAAAATCGTCTGTTCATAAATACATAAGTTATTTTTAGCAATAAATCGTTTGTCAAAGTTCAAAGTAACGCAAACGATAATAAAATGTTTTATTATTATTAAATTTGAGTGACAGCTTTTAAATAAGGTAAAAAAAAAAAAAAATAATAATAATAATTAATAAATAAAATGTGGCATTTAGTCACAAAATAGTATATTATTGTAGCATAATAGTTATTGTATACTTGATCGACCATTTCTGAGGTGTTTTTAAAATGAAAATTGTTATAGAAACAATTTTATTTGGCATGTATTTTTCTGAAGGGGAAGCATGTCTATTGCATGTTTGATTACTCTACCTGCCTCCTTAAAACATTTAAGACTTAAATTAAAAATATTTTTAAAATGATTCAAAGAACTTTCACTCACAGTAAATTTTTCAAGAAAAGTCTGCTTATGATATGATTTACAATACTAATTCGAAATTTCCAGTATTGTCTTTTTTTAAAAATAGCAAATAAGACAGGCCGACGAAGAATTTTTTTTCTTCAGGTTGATATGTTTTTCTGATATGTTTTTAAATTTTGTTTAAGGAAAACATATTTAAAAATTTCCCTAATGTACAATTTTCGAAAAAAGAAAAAAAAAAAAAAAAAAAGGAATTGTTTGAGCTTAAAGCTCCATTTTTTTTTCGACTCCCAACTAAATTATTTCCCATAAAATTTGGGTGATGTGAGAGTGAAGAACAAGTAGAGCTTTTTCATCAAGACATCAAAGAAATGGAAAGCAGGTATCAAAAACGATACATTTTTAACATGTTAGCAGAATATTGTTGCATGTTGCATAGAGAATTCCCCCCCCCCCCCCTCCACACACAAGACCCTCAAGCCTTGCACAGGGTAAAATGCTCTAAAGGGAGATTCGATGTGAAGAAACACATTTAAAAAAAAAATGTGTAAATAATAGCCTATTTCAATGCATTTTTTAGATAAATTGTTTCGAATTTGTTATAACTTCTAGACGAATTCTTCCGATTTTCATCCTTACTTTGTGAAAATTTCTTACGTGTTAGGAAAAAAAAAAATAATCATTTCTGAATTCTGATTATCAAAACACATTAGAGACACCCAACGCCGTACATAAAAAATTGAAAAGTACGATTTCGCAGACTAGTGTAATCGGAAAAAATTTACCCGCTAAGTTATTATGATACCTACCAGACATGCATTCAAGTTAACAATTACTAAAATATTATTTTTGTATTCAAAGAACTTCAAAACCTGAAATTATCTCAATTAATTAGTTTAGAAAATTCGACCCTGTAAATAATACTTTCTGTAACTCATGGTAAGGGAAAGTAATTATCATTTTTAAACGTTTTTACTGGATGTAGTATAATTTGGTATGAATGCTTTTAATCGAACCTAACTTTTCTTACAATCTTTTATACGAAAATTATTTTGTATCAATAAAATATGTTAGTTTCATTATGTTTAGTTCACTTTAAAAATGTTGTTAATATGTACAAACTAGAAATTTTGTACTTAAACAATAACGTATTTGAACTGTTTGCATGACATAGCATACGGATCATAGGATATAAATTGAATACTATTTTTAGACTTACTGCCAATATCTGATTTTGAGTTATGCCCGCGCAGACTAACCACAAGTACCTGGTTATACAAGTGAGCGGAACTCAAGACATATATTAAAACTATTTCATATTCAAAAATTGGACCGTAAAACATTACATTCTCCAACATGTATGGGTAAGAGAAAGTTATGCTTATTAAAAGAAATGACAAAAAACTTGACTCTCTGTTAAGGCCACAAGTTTAAATAAACTAAATAATTTTATCGCCTCTTTTCCTGCTTTTCCTTGAAGAAAAAACAAACTACTATTTCATTTTTTTTTTTTTTTTTTTTTTTGTTTACCAAGAATTATTTTGCAAATTTTTGTAAGAAATGCGCAAGTAAATTTGGATTTATGAACAATTTAGATTATTCTTTTAAATATATTTTACCACCATGTTTAAGAAGTGTCTTTGCGTAGAATCTTTGGTATTGGTAATAACAATTTTTTTTAAACCATCAAATCTTTTTTTTTTCTGTTTTCAACATGTTTTTGTTAAATATACTGAATGTGTGTGCGTGAGCGGGGAGGTGCCCGGGCACCCAGGGCACCCCCCCTGGCTACGCGCATGCTGTAGTAATTTAAAACAATGTTATCAGTAGAGCATAAAATCGACTTTTATTCTTTTTCTTATCGGAAATTAAAATCGTCTGCAATCCTTATGGAACATAATTTTAATAAATAGTTTGTACAGCGTGACTTTGCCTAGGAAAATATGTAAATTTGATGATAATAATAATTATTATTATTAATATTAGTAGTAGTAGTATTACTTTAAACCAAAGTTTGATTAATATTTTCTTGTAAACTGCAAATTCTATTCTAGGTTCTAAGAAATATTCTTATTGCTGAGAAATTTCGTAGGTTTTGTAAAGTCAGATAGATTTATAAATCTACCCGACATTATAAAACTTAATGATTTACTTATTTTATTTTTAGTATGTTTCTTAAGATTTTTAAAATTTGTTAATTATTTCTTAAGTTTTATTTTAAATACTTTTAATTAATACTCAGGTATTACATAATTTCATTTTTATTTTCTTTTATGCAAAATGTGGTTGACGTTTCCCTGCAAGTTACAAATTCTCTTCTGGTCTGTAAAGTAAGTTTTACGCTTAGAAAATCTTGGAGAAAAATACAATAGTTCGGAGAGTTAAATCCGTACGTTTACATCTGGACTTGTAGAAATTTTTTTAATTATTTGTATGCACATTTTTTTATTGCTTTTAATACAACAGCCTTTTTTTTTTTTTTTTTTTTTTTTGGCACCGGTTTAGTATTGTATCCTTTAGTGTAGCATTAAGATCGTCTCCTCGCACTGTACCCTCTACTGTACAATTATATAATGCAATATATCTTAAAGGACATATGCATTTACTTCTTTTAAAAGAGTTATACATTAACGATAAATATTTAATTACATTCAAAAGTAACTTTATTTAAATGTATCTAGTAGATTTAAATAAATATTATTTATTTATTATTGTTTATTTCTATATTAAATGTGTCAGACATTCCGAAGCAAACTGTATTTCAGCCAGTTAGTACGCTGTATATATCAAGCAATATTTTTACCAAAAAGTATAAGTTTTATATATTCTAAAATCTATGCAGCACCAATTACATAATAAGATTAACGAATTTTTCTTTCAATGGAAAAATATTAATTCATATATGTTTCATTTCAAAAGAGGCGTTTTATAAGCTTCTTTTGAAATGAAAAAGGCTTATTATTAATATATATATACAGTGGGTTGCCAAATTAATGTGGACTCTTTCTAAATAAAAATACATTATATGCTACAATTAGTATTTTTTATTTTATTTAATGCTATAGTTAATAGTTATATAATAAAAAATATATAATAGAAACATAAAAAAAGTAACATTTTGTAAGGCCTTAATATTTGGTAACACTTCCTTCGGCTGATATTAACACTCCAATGCAATGCGGCATGCTTTCTATGCAGGATTTTGCACTTTTTTTAATTAAAGGATTGTGATGCCAGACATTTTTAAGTTTTTAAATCAGTTTCCTCATGGTTGTAATAATTTTCTTGGCAATTTCTCTTTTTGTAATTTCTCATAAGTTTTCTGAGGAATTCATATCGGGCAAATTTCCAAGCCACGATAATACTTCAATATTCGTGGTCCGTAAATTCGGTAACACATTTGGCTTTATGGAAAGGGGCAGAATTGTGCATTAAAACACAGTGCTCACCTTCTGGGAACCATTCTTCCAGCCGTGCAAGAAGGTGAGTTCGTAGAACTTCCTTATTTTGTTTCTGTTTCATAGTTCCTTGAACAATGTATAAGTGTCCTACACCTTTGGTATTTAAAATAGAGCAAACCATGAGCTTTAGTAAGTGTTTAACCTTTCTATTATGCAGTCAGGGTGGAATTGCTCTCCAGTGTGCCGTCAGACAAAATTGCGTTTATCAACTAAAATTTCAAAAGTTAACTCGTCTGAGAGACACACCTGAAACTGAAATAATTTATACTTTAATTGAAAAAAAAAAAAAAAAAAAAAAAACCTTAGAAATCATTGAAAGTATTAATAAATATATTGTTTCATTCCAACCATCCACAGTCATGTAGCGATGGTCTGGAGCCTATGCGAATATTTTCTTTTTCATAGCTTCTATATGCTTAGGCTTGCAAACTGGACGATGGCCTGCCAGGTCCTCTTCTGCCAATCTTCGCTGCACAATTTTTTTGGAAATGGCAATACCTGACTCCTGAACAGTCTGATTCAGTGTAGCAGCACATTTTTTTTCTGTTTCGTAAGCAAATGTACATAATTTATTTGTCTGTTCTGGGCGTAGTTATACATTTTCTATCACACTTCCCTGTTCTTTTCAGTTAAAATGACAGGTTTTTGTCTAAATTCACTTTTATTTTATTAACAGGAGATTTAGAAACCCTAACAATATCTGTGACTTTTCTCTGCGAATGCTGTGAGTGCTGGAGAAGATATTTTAATTCGAATTTTTTTCTCGGAAAAATGTCACTTCCTCTGACCATAGTAAAAAAAAAAAAAAAAAAAAAAAAAAAAATGAGTTATAAAAATGTAGTAAAAATAAATTTAATTATAAATTAATAATGAAACTTTACTTTTGTTATTAAAAATGAGTCAGAATTCACACTAAATCTCAATTCTAAAGATCCAAAATGAACGTTCAGTATTACACGTTGAGAGTACTTTGCAACATAAAATGAAGTGACTGTCACAAAAATGTTGCTAAGCTCAGTAAGTTTTGTTTACTTCTCTTAAAATAATGTGTAACATAATAAAAATTGATAAAAATACGTTCCAGTAATATAAGAACCACTTCTAGGAATTATAAGTGGCATAAAAACGCGAAAATGTAAAATAAGTCAAGCGTTCACATTAATTTGGCAACCCACTGTACAGTCGACTCGTGTTATAACGACCCTGTGTTATAACGACCCAACGCGATATAGCGACCTTTTGAAAAGTCCCGATTGATTTCAAATTAAGAGAATGTTATTTCATATTTGATATAACGACCAGGAAAAGACAACACTCTTGATATAACGACCCATGAAACGACTGTATTTTCTTCAATTTATAGTTTAAGATGTGATCTTTACTTAAATTAAAAAGAAGAAAAAGACAGAGAGAGATAGAATCCGACGAATTTTACTTCATCAAGAAAATGAGAGGCAGTTTGATGTTAGCCTTTTAACTGCAATCCTAACCACATAAGTTGTTTGGTAAGAAATTTACAAAAAAAAAAAAAAAAAAAAAAAACCATCAGAAATAACTTTGAACAAACAGATTTTCTCAAATTTAGGGAGTGTGAAAAAATTCATCGAATGTTCCTCGTAAAGATTATTGACAGTGGAAAGGCAAAAGGGGTATTAAATGTAGAAAACAATGAAAACAGGAATTATATTCCAAAAAGTAATCCTACAATTGAAAATGAGCTGCGAAAGTACGTAACAAACTTTCGGATACTTTTGAAAATTAAAATTATGGAAATGAATAATTTGAAAGCACCATTCGTTTTAAAAATGCTTATTTCCAATTTCAAAATAATATCAAAACTCGATTATTGCTTTCTTCATAAAATATTATACATGTAATTAGTTGATTATAAATTGTTAGGAGAATTCGATTTATGTGCACAATTCATACCCCCTTTTTTCTTTTGTAAATTTTATCAAAATAAGATTATTCTTTCATTTAAAATTTTTAGGGTACCACTTATACTTTATGGTACACATATACTGAATAATTAATTCAAATGGTCATTGGAATCATTATTTCCATTTTCGTCAAATTTGAGAAAATTCTAATGTTTCTCATTGGTTAATATTTTTAATTGATTTTAATTTTAAAATTTTATTTCACTTATAAATTCTAATACAATTCATATTTTACATGCAGTATGTCATCTGCAACCATTATCAAACCAAATTTAATGAAAATGCATCATTTGAAAAATTATTTTCGATTTATTTGATATAGCGACCATTTGATATAACGACTCAAATTCAGTTGTCCCGATGGGGTCGTTGTAACGCGAATCGACTGTATATACTAGCAGACTCGGCCACGCGTTGCTGTAGCTAAGTTGAATTATATTGCAGTAAACTATTCAATACAGTCAAATTATTATTTACGAATAAAGACGAAAACGTTGTAGCCGATGTAAAAACCCACGGGATTGAGATTTGAACCTTTGGTCAAAATTTGGAAGCGACTGATAAAAATTTTCGTAGAGTTGATATTAAGCACAAATTAATTTTATTGTAGAGTCTTATAAATTTTAATGGATAAATGAAATATATTATTTCGAATGCTACTTAGGATAAAAATACTAAAATGACTAATATATAAAATAAATGCTATTAAAATTCTATTAAAACAAAAGTATAAAAGAAGCAATCGATTTTAACAATCAATTTTTATTGATGAGTGAAATATTATGTCCAAAACTATTTTGGATTTTAAAGTTCTAAAATGTTTAATATGTAATTTAATTTTTATTAACATTCCATTAAAATAAAAGTATAAAAGAAGCAAACGATTTTAAAATTAATTTTTATGGAGGAGTGAAATATAATATATGATATTATGGATAATTTTATTATAAAATGATGTCATCATTTTAAATATTTTAAAGATGGCAACAGCTGTAGTTATAAAAAGGAAAACAATATGGCTAAGCCAGAAAAATAAGTAAATTTGATAAATATTTTAATACTTTAAAATAGAATATATTATGAAATATTGGGCATTTAAAGTAAATACAGGTATCATTTTAAATAGAAAAAGATTTTGGAAAAGTTTAATATATTTTAACGAGGTGGTGAGAAGATTTTGAGTATGTTAAAATTTTAATAGTAAACTCAAGTTAATCAAGATGGGAAACATTGAGGATTAAGATAAGAATAATTATAAGATTAAAAAAACCCTTTTATATACCATGTTTTTAAATTTTCTGTTGAAGTGATGACGTCACTGACCGTCGGGGAGCCAAGAAAAATATTTCCTATGTTAATCGCCCATTGGATTTCTTGTAAAAAATTATTAAAAATCGAGGAAAATTATTTCCCGATTTTAATCCCCATATTTGGGTATAGATATGTATTAGTTATCGTGTGCATGCATTAGATTAAGTTGTTTTTGCTGTAAAATTGATAAAATTTTAATTTTAAATTTCAAAACTCTAGAAAAAAAATGATAAAAACATAAACATCATTTCATTTCAAAGGATGATATTTACACAATAGATATCCAACTAATATACTAATTAAAAGGAAAAAGATAAATATTATATCATAATTTGAAGTCAAATTTGTTTTCAAATGTCTGGTCTAAATAAAGTAATACTAGCTGGAACCCGTCGAATTCGACGATCATTTTATTGACCGTAATGTTTCAAAAAAACGTCGCATCATTATTTAAATGTATTTCAAGTTAAAACATCTAATATAATTTACGACATTTCACTTAAAAAAAAGAAAGTCAGAAAAATGCTTACAAATAGAAATACTATATATGACATCACTTTCTACAAAATACAGTCAATGTGACGTCAAACTGACTCCAAATAAACAGTTGCTATCTTTTATTTTCTATTTCGTTTAATACTAAGACTGTTAGCTGACCCGTCCGGCGTTTCCCGGGCCCATGGTAATAACCTTAAATGAACCTTAAATTAGTATGGTTTTACATCTTTAACTCAATTTTGTTTAAATTTCTATTTTTAAATAAAAGCATCGAGAAAAAATAATCAGCTGTAACAAAAAAATTACCTCGAACCGAACGAAACTCTGCCTTGTGACCCTGGTGCCTTCGGCAGCGCATACGCCGGTCGCTAATAACATAAAAATATTCCCAAAAATTAACCTGGAACCGAACGAACCCGCCCGGTGTTGCCCGGGCCCATGATACCTTAAATGAACCTTAAATTTGTATGATTTTGTACCTTTAACTCCATTTAGTTTGAATTTCTGTTTTTAAATGAAAACATCACGAAAAAAATAATCAGCTGTAACAAAAAAAATTACCTCGAACAGAACGAAACTCTGCCTTGTGACCCCGGTGCCTGCGGCAGCGCCATACGCGGGCCGCTAATAACATAAAAAAATTCCAAAAAATTAACCTGGAACCAACCGAACCCGCCCGGCAATGCCCGGGCCCATGATAATAACCTTAAATTTGTATGTTTTATATCTTTAACTCGATTTTGTTTGAATTTCTATTTTTAAATGAAAGCATCACAAAAAAAAAAAAAAAAAAAAAAAAAAAAAAATCACCTCCCAAGCAGCACCGAAACGTTCTCTGAACGTTCAAAAATTGTTCTGCAATCACGTTCTAAGAACGTTCACTCTGAACGTGTTATAGACGTCTATTTGTCCATCTTGAAAATGGACAATAGTACGGTTCAGAGAACGTTCAATGAACGTGTAACTATCACCATCGGTGTTATAGAAGCGTTCCGAGAACGTTCTATGTATACGGTCTCAGAACGTTCTAAACGTTTTTAAAACGTTATACACATTTTCAGAACGTTCTAGAAAACGTACTGTAAACGTTCTAAAATAGTGTAGAAACGTTCTGAAAACGTTCTATACACACGTTCTCACAACGTTATGTAAACAATTTTTGAACGTTTTTTGAACGTGCTAAAAATGTATTTTATGTATAATAAAATGGAAGAACTCGCAACAATTGTTTCGGGTCGAAAGAAGACACGACCCTTCGTCAGACGAACATAGTGGGCACGAGTGCTGCAAATACAAGAGCTACGCCGCAGTTTTTTTTGCAGCACTCGTGCCTACTTTGTTCGGTTGATGAAGGGTTGTGTCTTTTCTCGACCCGAAACAATTGCTTCGAGTTCTTGAATTTTATAGTGTCTATTCAATTCTATCAGTGTCTATTATTTTATTTAATTATTTTTTTTTTTCATTCCTTTCCTTATTTTTCTTATTTATCTTTTCTTTTCTTTTTTTTTTTTTCTTTTTTTTTTTTTGTGTGTGTGTGTGTAGTTTTTATTTTATCTTTTTTTTTTTCCCCATAAAAAATTGTTTTAGTATTATGGAATTTTACATACATGCATTGAAATATGGTATAACAAAAGATCAAGTATTTTGAATATTCTGGATAAATATTTGATTTCAAAAACAAATAAATAAATAAATTCAAGATTTGGAATATTTTGAAAAATTTTAAGATATATGCCTCCTGCTAACTAATTATTATCCACCCCCCCCCCCCCTAGATTTTGCATTATTATAATTTAACAATAGAATATAACTATATTTGGATATTAATTTTAATAAGTTAAGCCAAAAAAAAAAAAAAAAGATATACACACATATATATATATATATATATATATATATATATATATATATATATATATTTATGTCTAAATTTTGAAACTTACTGCAAACTTTTGGCATTCAAACTTAGAACTATTTTTAAAACTTTAACTTATCAATGATTTCACAAATTAATATCTAGATATGTTATATATTCTATTGATAAAGAGTAATAATGTACAAATGATGGGAGAAAATAAAAGATTTAAAAGAAGTATATAAAATAAATAAATAAATAAATAAAAATTATTAATTAATTAATTAATCTATTTATTTTTTTAATTTAAATTGATTTTGTGAAGTTTTAATATACTTAACATTTTCATTTCTCAAAATATGCGAATGTAAAATTTAAAGTATTGATTTAAAGTTTATGAATTTTACTTACACATTCATTGAAATATAACAATATACAATATGATAAAATTTCTTGAAAATCTTTTAAATATAAAATAAATAAATTTTAAAATTTAAAATATTTTATAAATTTTTAGCGAACCGGCTGCTAACATTTTTTCCCTTGATTTTACAATACTACAGTGTAACAATAAAATCTAAACAAGTATACTTAAATATATCTAACATTAAGCTGAAATAATACAAAATCGATTGGGGGAAAAAAATTAAAAGGTAGTTAGCATGAAAAATTTAAAAAATTAAAGTTTTTAAATTATTATTATTATTGTTATGCAAAACTATTGGGCGAAACTGAACAAATCCTACGCTCGACATATGAAAATTGTCTAAAATAAACTTATCTGTTAGGATTATCAAGTGTATCCAAATGTCATTAAGAAGTCTTAAACCAAACGCAATGAAGATTGAAGGCAGAAAAATTTACCGTTATCTATCTTAGACTTGCCCTTGGAGTCCGTGCTTCAATAGTCATTAACTGGCAACCCAATAAAAATTTCACAATTTGGCGAGTGTTTTCGTTTTTTTTTTTTTTTTTTTTTTTTTAGATTCAAAATTCAGCAAAATATATGTCACTTTAAATTATTATTGGGAAAGGAATTTATTTTAGTTATATTTATTATTTTTATGAGAAATACAAAACTCAAAATTTTTATTCAATTTTTTTTTTTTTTTTAATATTACGTGTTATTGTGTATCTATTTAATAATATTTTACAAAATAATTGACGTTTATTATGAAGTAAAATATAAAAATTTGATCGTAACTAAAATAATCGCATGCTTTCTTTTATGAATCAATTACAATAAATTACAGGAAATGTTAAACTAGTGTCTTGCGACTATCACAAAATTCTTTTCTTTATTTTCTAATACAATTCACATAGTTTAGATCAAATCACGCATTTTACATAGTAAAATTGAAAAATAAAATAAAATAAATAAATAAATAAATAACATTAATAATAAACTTTATATATATATATATATATATATATAATATCGATAACTTTGTTTTACATTATCAGAGATAATTAATACAACCGTTCGTTTTAAAAGATATCAAAGAGTAATTTTGAAAAAATATTATAAAAATTTACGCACCCGAGGAGGGGGGGAGGATTGCTATTCCCCTTGTTAAAAATCTTCATGTTCACCGTTAATATTTTAAAAAAATCAGTTTCACAATGTTCAACTAAAGAAATCCCTATTGTGTGTCTATTATAAGAAATTTTCTCCTCGATTGTAATATTAAAAATTTTGAAAAAATAAATGACAGCGTAACCTGTTGAGCGTTATATGTTAAAAAAATAATAATAATAATCTTGTGTGTCACTCACACGACTTTCTCTTACCCTGAAATTTAATACTATAAATACAGGTTGGAGATTAAGAGGTAAGATAACGATGTTATGGAAACAATTCAAATTAGACTTCGGAAGAGTTTTATATGATAATTAATTCTGTGTGGGCCTCAACCCCCCGTTTCATTAATGCACCTAGATTTATATAAAATTTAATTCGGTTATTAAAAAAATAATTCTGTTTTTTAAAAATAATTTATTAAAATTATTATTTAAAAAAATTATCTTTTATGATAATGTAGACGATTTCCATATTAGAGAAGTAGTATAACACTAAATATCCAAAAAAAGTCCATTTTATTCTCAATATTAAAAAAAAAAATATATATATATATATATATATATTCTAAGGTTTTTTTTTTTTGTTGTTGTTGTTAAAAGTTAAAAAAAAAAAAAAAAAATCGATATCTTTGTTTCAAATTATCGCAGATCGATGGTTCAACCATTCGTTTTAAAGGTATTGGCGAGCTCTTTTGAAAGATACCCATTATGAAAATTTACTCCCCTCGAGGGGGGACGTCTCCCCCCAGGGGGGAGGCGAGGCTCCTACATACACAATTTTTTTTCCCAGTTGACTATCTCAAAACAAAAAAATATATATTTGTTTCATTTGGTTTAGTGCAGTCTATAGACGTTAAACTCTATTTACCTGCAATTTCCCCCATAGACGTAATGTATTAGAATTCTCTTGATTGTCCCTGTACACGAACCATTTGCTTGATCTTAACGAAAAGCTTACTGTATCATCCCTATATGATAGACATTTAGAATATCAAGTTCGGAATGTCTGCTACTATTTGTTCTTGATATATGCTGATTACAGACAGATACACACACAGACACACATGCACACACGTAGACACACATACACACACACACAGACACACTTTGGATTTCCTCAAACAGAAATTTCATAAATTATAATTTTAACATATATACCGATAGTAAAATAACAATAGATAAAATAAGTAATAAAAGGAAACAATATCCCGTTATTGAAAATATCCGGAAACAGCTTTGGGTTCTAATTTCAAGAAATCAAATTATAAATATTTATTGGGTCAAATGACATTCAGGTAATATTGGCAATGAACGGGCTGATTTATTGGCCAAAGAAGCTGCTCTTTCAGAAATGCCTTACGATTTTGAAGATATCCCGAAATCACACATAAAGAGTGAAATCCGTGAAAATATACTCCGAAAATGGCAAAATGAATGGACTAGCTCACAGAAAGGTTTAACGACTAAACTCTTTTTACCAACAGTTAACGATCGTCTAAATGCAATAATTCCACACAATAGCAAGCTAACTCAAATTATGTCTGGACATGCAAGAATAAACCAATATCTTTTTAAATATAAACATTCCACCACCGAAAGTTGTCCTTGTGGTACCACTGAAATACAATCGGTTGAACAGGTAATCTTCTTTTGCCCGCTTCTGGATTCACAAAGATCAGAACTCTTTCGAACAGCAATCTCAAATGGACTTACCTGGCCTCCCATATTAAGTACTTTTCTTCATTCTGATTATTTCAATATTTTTTGTAAATTTTGTTCGGCAATTTCATTTTTGTAATTAGTGATTTATGTTTGTAATTTTGTGATTTTCAATGCATGTAGTATGACTTTGTCACGGAACATGCTGAATTAAAATTTTAATTAAAAAAAAAAAAACACAGACACACAGACATACACACAGATTATTTGCTAAAAACATGATTTTCATATTCAGGGGACCTCGAAACGTGCAAATATAACAAAATCTCACTTTCGAAAATTTGACCCAAAAACTTTCTCTACCTTATGGGTAAGAGAAAGTAAAAAAAGAGGTAATAATTACTAACTGATATCAAAGTGGAGCTAAATATAAGTTTTCAGGAAATTCTGTTCATTAGTTTTTGACCTAGAGTTGACACAAAATTCTTATCGCACATATCCAAACACACAGACGAACTGGCATTTTCTAAGAAACATCAATTATTTATTAGAACATCTTAAAAAGGGAAAAATCTATCGAAACGCGGGAGCCAAAAATATTTACGAATCAAACCTTTCTTCTTTTTATTATAGAAGAAAGTAATAAATAAATAAGGAAAACAAAATTTTTAGCTACTTTTTTTTATTGTTTCAGCTTCTAAATTTACAATATCATAGATTATTTACAACGTATGATCACTTCACTGTTTATTATTATTATGTTTGTTACTTACATAAGAAAAAAGCACTAGATTTGTAAAATGTTTAACTTCCGGTTTTCGATAAATATACATGTTTTGGACTTCTGAGTATGATTTGGTTTTTTTTCACTTGAAAATGACTGTGAGTTCCGTTAAAAAATAAAGAAATAAATAAAAATAAATAAATGTGGACGCGGTTTCTCACGAAGCAATTGACGCAAAGTAACATAACATTTGAATGGACCGGGAATTAAATTAGTGCTTATTAGCTTTTAAGATATTATCGTCCATTATGTGGCACTGATATAATGTGATCCCATATAAGGAAAGGTTGTATCACAACTTGTATGATACATAAATGCACTAAAGTTATATATGAGATCAGCATTATGTAAATCTCTGCTGATTCAATTTGGGTGCATATCGGTCGACAGGTGCCTCTGCTATGCTGCAATTTTATCTTGTTAACGGGAAGGCAGTATATCAGTTTCTATGATATTTAAAGGCATCACATTTCGTTTGTGAGATGGCTATTGTAAAGTTAAATAAATTAATTTTCCATATCGTCTATGTTAGGTGGCGCTACTACGTTGAAGTTTTACCCGTTTAGTTAAAATTTTATTTCAACGTTTGTCATTTAAATACCACAAACTTGGTATGTGAAAAATATATTATTAAAATTTATTCTGATTGAATTCGGATATAAATTGGCAAACAAGTTGTGCTGCTATTACTTTTTACGATTTCTAGATGTCCACATTTCAGCATCTATTGCTGAAAATTACACGAAATTACATATATAAAAAGTTTATTATATGATAGTAAGTTGATTAAAATTCTGTAAATGCTAATCGTAGCTAACTTTGTTCATATAGAATGATATAAAAGAAAGTTTTGTGATGGTCCCAGCATAACTAATTTTGTATTATAGTTGTTTCACTCAACGAAAAAATAGTTATATTTTTATTGATACGAGTATAATACAGAAATTATTTATTTTTTAGTAATAAATTTCGTAATTAACAAAAGAGAAAAATAATTCGAATTTCATTGTTTATAAAAAAGTTTCCATCTCTTCTTCACTATATTGTTTAATTTACTGATAAACCCTACAGTTAATGCCTTAAAATATGCTTGATTTCAAATGAAGAATAAAAAATCTCCTGAAATCTATCTTTAGAGCTTTATATGGAAAATAAAAGTTTAAAATAGGTTATTTTTTAAATAGCTCTTAAGGTCATTGTGCCTAAATGCGACGTGATTTTTGGTAAGTTTATCGCATTTAGGAAACTTATGACATTTTAGTAAACAAATAATTATGAAAAGAAAGAAAAAATGGTTGAATATTATACTCATAGTTCTAAACTAGTGTTTTGAGTCATTTTTTTTCAAGAAATTAAAAAAATATCAGTAATTTATGAAATTATATACCAGCGTCGCATTTAGGAAATTTTTGTCGCATTTAAGGTACTATATCCTAAATGCGATGTTCAAACTCCCTAAATGCGATAATGCATTTAATGCATGGGAGTTACTTTAATGTTATTAACACTTTCCAAAGAAGGTTGAAAACTGTTATTAACACATTCCAACAAGGTTGAAAAGTGTTTATGACTTCGGTTTGTCTGTCTGTCTGTCTGTCTGTCTGTCTGTCCGTCCGTCTGCCTGTCCGCTCTAACTCCCGTAAATATTTATGGAATTTCTTGAAACTGATATATGTTATTCAAGATTACTATTGGACGTTCCCTATTGAAAATGGAGTTCATACCTCCACTAGTTTGTGTACAGGGACACCCGAAAGTATTTCAAAGCATTGTGCTCTATGAGAGGTATTTTTACAAACCATATTTTCTTACCTTTACTGTAGACATATCTTAATGAAATTGCAATATGTTATTAAAGTTTACTATAGGATGTTTTCTGTATAAAATGGAGGAAATATCACCATCGGTTTACGTACAGGGACACTCAAAAATATTCCAAAGCATCGCGTTCTATGAGAGATATTTCTATAAATCAAATTTTAATAACTTTACTTTCCACGAAGTTTTTGGAAATTTAAATATGGTATTTATATCAATAAAAGAATGCTTTGCACAGAATATAGCATGATTAGCATTAGATTTACAGGGTGGCACAAAAATATCCAGTTACATTAACAGCGATTAAAAAAAATGGCTAGAATTGTACTTTCGTTTACGTTAAGCGTTTTTAACACATTCTAACATTTTTTAAGGGTGAATATGATACCTCTACTGGTTTGTGTACAGGGACACCCGAAAGTATTTTAAAGCATTGTGTTCTATGAGAGGTATTTCTATAAACCATATTTTCATAACTTTATTGTAGACATATTTCAATGAAATTGAAATATGTTATTCAAGATCACTATCGGGCGTTCCCTATTGAAAATGGAGTTTATACCTCTACTGGTTTGTGCACAGGACACCCAAAAGCATTCGAAAGCATTGTGTTCTATGAGAGGTATTTCTATAAACCATATTTTCTTTACTGTAGACATATCTTAATGAAATTAAAATATGTTATTCAAATTCCCTATTGGATGTTTCCTGTATAAAATGGAGGAAATACCAACTCCGATTTATATAGAGGGACACTCAAAAGTATTCCAAAGCATTGCGTTCTATTAGAGATATTTCTATAAATCAAATTTTAATAACTTTACTTACCACGATGTTTTTGGAAATTTAAATATGGTATTTGTATGCACAAAAGAATGCTTTGCACAGAATATAGCATGATTAGCATTAGATTTACAGGGTGGCACAAAAATATCCAGTTACATTAAGAGCTATTTAAAAAAAAAAAAATGGCTAGAATTGTACTTTCGTTTACGTTAAGCGTTTTTAACACATTCTAACACTTTTTAAGGGTGAATATGATTTCAGTTTTGTGTATCTGCCTGTCCGCCTGTTTGTCTGTCTGTCTGTCTGTCCGAGCTCTAAATCTCATAAATATTTATGGAATTTCTTCAAAGTGATATATGTTATTCAAGTTCACAATCGGATGTTCCCTATTTAAAATGGAGTTTATACCTATACTGGTTTGTGTACACGGACACCCGGAAGCATTTCAAAGCATTGTGTTCTATAAGAGGTATTTCTATTGGTTTTACTGTAGACATATCTCAATTAAATTGAAAAATGTTATTCAAGTTCACTACAGGATGTTTCCTGTATAAAATGGCGGAAATACCACCACCGATTTATGTACAGGGACAGTTAAAAGTATTCCAAAGCATTGCGTTCTATGAGAGATATTTCTATAAATCAAATTTTAATAACATTACTTTCCACGAAGTTTTAGGAAATTGAAAAATGTTATTTATATGCAGAAAAAAATGCTTTGCCTAGAATACAGCATGATTAGCATTAGGTTTACAGGGTGACACAAAAATATCCATTTATATTAAGAGCTACTGATAAAACAATTCTAGAATTGCACTTTCGTTTACATTAAGCGTTTTTAACACTTTCTAACATTTTTAAGTGTGAATATGATTTCAGTTTGTGTATCTGTCCATCTGTCTGTCCGTCTGTCTGCCCGCGCTCTAACTCCTGTAAATATTTATGGAATTTCTCGAAACTGATATATTTTATTGATGTTCACTATCGGATATTCCATATTGAAAATGGAGTGAATATCTCTTCTGGTTTGTGTACAGGGACACCCAAAAGCATTCGAAAGCATTGTGTTTTATGAGTGTTATTTTTATAAACATTATCCCTATAGAATGTTCCCTATTCAAAACGACATTAATAGGTCCTGTACAACTAGTTTGTTTACAGGGACAACAACAACAACAAAAAAAAAAAAAAAATGCCAATGCCTTACGGTTTAGGACAGAATTTTTTGAAAGTTAAGTCTTTCTACTGCAAAAATCATAAAAATATTGAAATGTATTGTTAATATTCTAAAATAATGTTTTGTACAGAATATGGTATGATTAACTTTCTGATTTAAAGGGCTACACTAGAATATTCAGAGAGATCAAAAGCTGTAATTATAATTTAATGGCTGCATTTTATTTTGCGTTAAGCCTTTTTAACTCTTTCCAAAATGCCTAAGAGTAATTTTAAAATCAATTAGTCTATCTGTATATTTTTCAGTCCTTCTGTCTGTTGTGTGATAACGTTGTAAAGTTTGCCTTGACGCAAACTCCATTTTAACTTAATTAGATCACTAAATGGATAAGTAAGAGAACACAAAACTTGAGTTAACAATAACTAAAGTTTATTTGAGCAGATTAATGGGGAGGGTGGCCTGGCAATTAAACTAGCTCAGTCAGTGTATTACTCAATCAAAATATATATATCAACAATTAAATTAGATTATCTTAAATATCTCACCCCAGCAAGCAATTGAAGGTGTAGCGACGGTTGCACTCGTAACTCCACTGCTGCGACTTCACTTTCGATCAGAGGATTCCCTACAGATCGAAATTCACTTTCACGAGCTCTAGCAAATACTCGTACTAACACTCATCATGACTTATTCCTCACTCCTCTAAATTTCTACTACTCAATATTCGCCAAAATAAGACTTTCAACAATCCACTATAATACTCCTATTTCCACACTATAATATGCTCCGACATCCACTATAATATCCTCCAACATCCACTCCCATCTACTAAAACCATCGCCATTTTATACTTCTTCCTACATCCTCCTCTCTCTTCATTTCAATCCGTCCTTTTAAAATCACTTCTAATTTATCTAGCATTCAAAATCTAAGTCTTTCATTGCAGCACCCTGCCGACACAAAGCTAACTCGACCTCAACTTTCGCCGAGTCACTGGCGACGAAGCGATTTTAACCGTCCCTACTTTCTACTTTGCTGGATCCAGCTTAATTAAAACAAGTGTGGTGACGTTCTGACGTCTCAACCTCACAACGTAGGCAAAGAATATTAAAAGTTATTCGATACAAAAATTACGTACAGTTGGAAGTGTTACTAATCAATGAGTACTGCATGATTTTTCTTTCTTGTTTAAGTCTTAACGTGTTTTCAATTTCTGTATCTATGTGCCCGAATCTCCATTTGTCTATCTGTCCGTGTACCGCACTTAGCGTCCGGAAATATTTTCTGAATTTTTAAAAATATATATATGTTGTTCATATTCACTATTGAATGTTCCCAAATTAAAAGGGCATTAATAGGTACTGTACAACATGTTTATGTACAGGAACGCGCAAAAAATGCCAATGCGTTGCATTTTAGGACATACATTTTTATAATTTACATTTAAAGAACTTTCATACTGTACTTTCAACTGTAAAATCATAAAGAAATTGGCATTTATTGTTAATTTGCTAAAATAATGTTTTGTATAAAATATGATTTTGTTAACCTTCAAATTTACTGGGCTACAATGAAATTTTCAGATAGATTAAGGGCTGGAATTACAATTGAAGGGTGACGGTTTATTTTGTGTTAAGCATTTTTAACACTTTCAAACAGTGTTTAAGAATGAATAGGAATTCAATTAGTCTGTCTGTATGCCTTTCAGAACTACTGTTTGTTTGTTGTGTGATAACGTAGGTACGGAACTTTCAAAGTTATAAGATACAACAATTACGTGCAGTTGGAAAGTGTTAATAATCATTGCGTAATGCATGATTTTTCGTTCTTTTTTTATAGTTTATAAAATACTTAATACCGCATAACTATTTCAAGATAAAATGTTGTGTAACTCTATGTGCAACTCTGCCTTTAACAGTGTGCGTAACTCTTCCTTTATATTAACAGTGTGTGGAACTTTGTGTCTAAATCTGCTGTTTGTTAACAGTGTGTCACTCTTCTTTTTTTTAACAGTGTGTGTGTAATTCTGTGTGTATTGCTGAACTTTTCTAACAGTGTACGTAACGCTATGTGAAACTGTCACTGTGTGTGCAACCCTGTATGCAATTAACAGTGTGTGTGTAGCTCTTCTTTCTTATTAACAGTGTGTGTAACTCCATGTGTAATTTTGTTTTTTATTAACAGTTTTTTTTTAACATTGTGTGTGTAACACTGTGTGTATCGCTGATTTTTAGCAAAAAACGTGTGTAATTTTACTTATGTGTAACTAACAGTGTGCGTAACCCTGTACGTAATTAAATGTGTGTGTGCAACTCTGCCTTCTTATTAACTCTGTGTGTGTAACTCCGTGTGTAACTCTTTATTAACAGCGCCTTTTTATTAACAGTGCATGTAACTCTGTGTATAATCCTGCCTTTTTATTAGCAGTGTGTGTAATTCAATGTTCATTTTTTTTTTTTTTTTTTTTTTTTTTGAACTATGTGTGTAACTTTGCGTGTATCACTGATTTTTTGCTGTGTATAATTCCGCCTTTTTATTAACAGTGTGTGTAACTCCGTATGTAAATCTCTTTTTTTTTTTTTTTTGACAATGTGTGTAACGCTGTGTGTAACGCTGTGTGTAACGCTGTGTGTACCGCTAATTTTTTGCTAACAGTGTGTGTGTAACTCTGCATTTTTATTAACAGTTTGTGTGTAATTGTGTGTCTAACTTTGCCTTTTTATAACAGAGTGTGTAACTCCGTGGTTAACTCTTCTTTTCTGAGTTGTGTATGTGTAACTCTGATTCCATGAATATTTACGGGAGATAGAGCACGGACAGACAGACAAACCTAAGTCATTAACACTTTTCAACTTTATTGGAAAGTGTTAAAAACATTTAGAAAGTGATAAAAACGCTTATTGTAAACGAAAATGCAATTCAAGCAATTTTCCAACAATACCTCTTAATGTATCTGAATATTTTTGTGTGGCCCTGTAAATATAATGCTTATAATATTGTATTTTATGGAAGGCATTCTTTTGTGCATATGAATATATATATATATATATATATATATATATATATATATATATATATATATATATATATATATATATATATATATACGACTTGTGCAAAGTAAAATCATTAAAATTTGGTGCTTAGAAATACCTTCCATAGAGCGCAATGCTTTTAAATACTTTCGGATGTCCCTGTATACAAACCAGTGATGGTATTTACTTCAATTTACATGGGGAATATCCGGCAGTGGACTTAAATGATATATTTCAATTTCATTAAAATTTGTTTAAAATAAACGTATCAAAATACGGTTTATAGAAATATCTATCATGGAACACAGTGCTTTGGAAAATTTTGGGTGTCCCTGTAGACAAATCAGAAGAGGAATTCCCTCCATTTTTAATAGGGAACATCCGATAGTGAACTTGAATACGATATATCAGCTTCAAGAAATTCATGAAAATTTACAGGAGTTCGACAGCGGACAGACAGACAAACCGAAGTCATTGACACTTTTCAACATTGCTGGAAAGTGTTAAAAAAAGAACGAAAAAGCATGCAGTACGCACTGGTTATTAATACTCTCCAATTGTACGTGCTTGTTGTATCGTATAACTTTCAATATTCTTTGCCTGCATTATCAAACAAAGGAGAGAAGCATAGAAAAATATACAGATTGACTAATTCAATTTAAAACCGCTCTCAGACATCGTTGAAGAACGTCAAAAAGGCTTATTGCAAAAGAAAATCCAGCCGTCAGATTATAATTGATCCCTTAATGTATTTGAATATTTTAGTGTAGTCCTGTAAATCTGAAAGTTGATCATATCATATTCTATACAAAACATTATTTTAGAATATTAAAATACATTTCAATTTATTTATAATTTTTACAGTAGAAAGTTATTTAGATGTGATTTATAAAAATGTCTGTCCTAAAACGCAAAGCATTGGAAGTTCCCTGTACACAAACACGTTGTGTAGGACATATTAATGGCATTTTAAATAGGAAACATTCCATAGTGAACTTTAATAACATATATCAATTTTTCAAAATTCTGAAAATATTTAAGAACTCTTGGGACGAGAGCCAGATAGAAAGACAGACAATCGGACAGAAAGATAACCAAATTAAAATCATATTCGCGCTTAAAAAAATTGTTAGAAAGTGTTAAAAATGTTTATTGTAAAAGAAAATGCAATTACAGCAAATTTTTATTAATAGCTCATAATGTAACTTAATATTTTTATGTGGCCCTGTAAGATTAATACTAATCATACTGTATTTATAAAAAGCATTCCTTTTTGCATATGAATAACATTTTTCAATTTCATTAAGATTTGTGCAAAGTAAAGTTATTAAAATTTGGTTTGCAGAAATACCTCTCATACAACGCAATACTTGTAAGTCTCCTTGTACACAAAACAGTGGTAATATTTTCTCCATTTCACATAGGAAACATCCGATAGCGAACTTGAATAACATATTTCAATTTCATTAAGATTTGTGTAAAATAACGGTATTAAAATATGGTTTATAGAAATGCCTCTCATAGAAAAAAAATAGTTTGCAGGACTTTCCGATGCCCCTGTACACAAACCAGTAGAGGTATTCACTCCATTTTTAATAGGGGACATCCGATAGTGAACTTGAAAAACATATATTATTTTCAAGATATTCCATAAATATTTACCGGAGTTAGAGCGCCGAAAGACAGAGAGATGGGCAGACAAACAGATACACAGATACACAAATTGAAATTATAGTCACACTTAAAAATTGTTAGAAAATGTTAAAAACGCTTAATGTAAACGAAAGTGCAATTCCAGCAAACTTTTCTTAATAGCTCTTTATGTATCTGAATATTTTTTTGTTGCTCTGTAATACTAAACATACTATATTCTATAGAAAGCAGTCTTTTGTGCATATAAATAACACATTTCAGTTTCATTAAGCTTTGTGGAAAGCAAAGTTATCAAAATTTGGTTTATAGAAATACTTCTCATATAACGCAATGCTTTGGTATGCTTTCAAGTGTCTCTGTGCCCAAACCAGTGGTGGTATTTACTCCATTTAATATATAAAACATCCGATAGTGAACTTGAATGACATTTCTCAATTTCATTAAGGTTTGTGTACAGTAAAGGTATTAAAATATGGTTTATAGAAATATCTCTCATAGAACACAATGCTTTGTAAAAGGTTTGGGTGCCTCTGTACACAAACCAGTAGAGATATTAACTCCTTTTTCAATAGGGAACATCCGATAGTGAACTTAAATAACATATATCAGTTTCAAAAAATTACTTAAATATTTACTGGAGCTAGAGCGCGGACAGACGAACAGACAGATACTTAAATTGAAATTATATTCACAGATGAAAATTGTTAGACAATGTTAAAAACGCTTAATGTAAACGAAATTGAAATTATAGCAAATTTTTATGAACAGCTCTTAATGTAACTGAATATTTTTGTGTGGCCCTGTAAATCTAATGCTAATCATGCTATATTCTATGCAAAGCATTCTTTTGTGCATATGAATAACATATTTCAATTTCATTAAACTTTGTGGAAAGTAAAGTTATTAAAATTTGGTTTATAGAAATACCTCTCATAGAACGCAATGCTTTGGAGTACTTTCGAGTGTCCCTGTGTACAAACTAGTGGTGGTATTTATTCCATTTTATATATGAAACATCCGATAGTGAACTTGAATAACATGATTCAATTTCACTAAGATTTGTATACAGTTAAGGTATTAAATATGGTTTACAGCAATACCTCTCATAGAATACAGTGCTTTGGAATACATTCGGGTGTCCCTACAGGAATTAGAGCGCGGACAGACAGACAGACAGACGGACAGAGGGACAGACAAGTCTAAGTCACTTTTAAACCTTGTTGGAAAGTGTTAAAAAGGAAAAAAATGCTTAAACTTCCCTTAATATATCAACTGTAAAATTCGCCGCATTTAAGGGATAAAATTTGTCGCATTTAGGAAAATGGTGTAAACAGACCCTTAAATGCGATAAAAATTTTAAACCCCTCTTTTTAAAAAAATGTAGTATTTTTTTTTTATTTTCTTCTGGTAGGTATGAAGGGTATTCAAGCACATGACGTAACAGTGGTTATTTGATCTTGAAAGATGAAAGGATAAAATTACAGTTACTATTTGAAAATATTTTATCGCAATTAGGAAAAGACGTCGGAAAGCCATAATGGACAATGTTTACTGCAAAAGAAAATTCTACTAGAAAAAACCTTTAAAATTTAATGAAAAGTTTCGCGAACCGTTCTTGAAATGTGTATGTTCCATTATGATTTATAAGTTTGTGATTTAAGCATTTAGATTTTCAGTAGAAGAACTTTGTCGCATTTATGGGTTATCGCATTTAGGCACAATGACCTTATATCGTATAAAAATTTCGTGCACATTATATGCTGTGTAACAAGAAGTATAGAAAGAAAAAAAATTCATACTATTGAATATTTACAATGAGCAATTTCGAATTATATATCATATTTTTTCGGAAAATATTTGTGAGACCCTTTAAAACAATCATTAATATTAATCATAGCATATTCTACACGTTTTATTTTGCCAAATCGCAATACATATGCCAAAATGGTATACATTCCTGCTTCCTCGTAGTTTAGCAGATGTCCGCAGATTTTTAACACATGTGGCGTGTGGCGGGATAATCTGCTGATTCTGCGAAATACAGTTCATGCAATAACATCCGCTTTTGATTCGAAAATTTTATACTATTTAAACCTTAAATCTTTTTCTAAACTAGTATATTGCGGCCATTACAAATCTTTCTTTTATGCTTTTTTGTACAAGTACATGATATTTATTAAAATTATTATTTACCAAAATTATTTTCTATGATGAATACAGACGATTTTCAAAGAAGTAAAACATTAAGCATACCATAAAAAAAAAAAAAAAAAAAAAAAAAAAAAAAAAAATGATAATATTGTTTTAAATTTTCACAGATTTTTAGGGCTCAAGCATTCGTTTTAAAGGTGTGGATGACTTTCTTTGCAAAACACACATTTTGAAATTTTAACCCATAGGAAAAAGTGATGCCCTACCCAAATCACCCCCAGATTTTTTTTTTTTAGTTGGCTGTTGCTATTACACACACACGCATATATCTATATAAAGTAATAGAAATTAAGCTATTGTTTTTCCGTTAACGAAATTAAATTACAATATACCAGCGCCACCTGTCGATCGATATGCACCCAAATGGAATCAGCAGAGTTTTATATGATATCAATATTCCATATCAAGTGTGCCCATTTATAATGAAGTGCATTTGTAAGTGTATTTGTATTTATAATAATTTATATCACAAAATCTGAAAAATTGCTTTATGTTAGCGGGATTAAGTTGCAGAACAGCAGCGCCACCAGCTGACCAATATACGCTTCTAAATTAGATCAGTGTAATTTTACATAATATCTTGCTTACATGTTAAGTTTGGTACATTTATACACCGTAGAATCTGAGATATAACTTCCCCGATTTACAAAATAGCATCGCCACCTTTCATTCAATACATCCAAAGACAAATCATCAATAATTTAAGTCAAGATCCAACTAAATACCAAATTTTGTGAAATTCCGTTCATTGCTTTGTGAGATACAGAGTCCACAAAATTCTTACAATACACACACAAAAAGACGGACACGCAGATTGAATTTTTCTGAAATTTTTTTGTCGAATTGTGTCCTGGATATCTCATTACTGTATAAACTGCTGAAGTCAGAAATTTTCAGTTACAAAATACTTTTTTCTCAGAAAAAGTAGAAACACTATTTCTTTAACTTAATATACCTCTGCTAAAATTTTATGAAAAAAAATAATATTGAGTATGTGAAAAAAAAAAAAAAAAAAAAAAATCCGGAGTAATATATTTTATTAAATTCAAAAAATAAAATTATAAATACAGTACATAAACTTTAATTTTTTTTCCTATTACCTCATCACTATTACCATTCTTTACTAACATGTCAACAAAACGTAAAACTAAAAATAAGGCAACATAAACAGAGAAAAAGGCATTTTGTCATATTCGTTATAACCACACTGAGACAGAACGTGTTACGACGGTGATACACTAGAACGTTTTTCTTAGAACTAGAATTGTACGTTTTATAGATGGTACAAAGCAAACCTTTTCAAAACGTTCTAAATAATACTATTTCTGAACGTCTAATAGAACGTTCTTTTGACACGAAACACCGTGTTTGAACGATTGTAACCGTTATTAGACGTTCACAGAACGTTCCCGTGCTACTTGGGCTGTAACGAAAAAAAAAAAAAACCTCAAACAGAACTGAATTTGTGCCCCGGTGCCTGCGGCAGCGTACATACAGGCCGCTAATAACATGAAAAAATTCTCAAAAATGAACCTTGAACCGAGCGAACCTTTGACTCATGTTACCTCTGCCTGTGGCTGCTGCACTGTATAGCAGGCATGCATGCTACACACGCGTTGCAAAATCCACTTTCCTCCACCAGGGGGTGCAGTATGTTGTATACGAACATCACCAATCGCCTTGAATTTCCAAGACTTTTCAAATAAGGTGTCAACTGCAAAATCCTTTAGTTGCACTTTCCACCGCCAGGGGGCACAGCGTGTTCTATACGAACAACACCAACGGTAAGGAAATACCAAGACCTTTAAAATAAGGTGTAACATGATAGGGTCGACTGCAAAATCACCTAGTTCCATTTTTAACCACCAGGGGGTGCAGTATATTGTATACAAACATCCCCAATCAACATGAAATTTCAAGACCTCTATCACCAATCGCCTTGGATTTCCAAGACCTTTTAAATAAGGTGTCACATGGTGGTGTCAACTGCCAAATCCTTTAGTTGACCTTTCCACTGCCAGGGGGCGCACTGTGTTCTGTACGAACATCACCAACGGTCAGGAAATACCAAGACCTTTAAAATAAGATGTAACATGATAGGGTCTACAGCAAAATCACTTAGTTCCATTTTTCACCACCAGGGGGCGCACTATACTGTATACAAACATCCCCAATCGACATGAAATTTCAAGACCTTTAAAATGAGATGCTACATATGTGGGTCTAGAACGGATTTCACTCTCACACTAATTTCCCCCTTCCCCCCCCCTCCAAATCTACTTTCCCCCTTTTCCCCCCCTTTAAAATCGAAAATTCCAAATTCTCAGATAGTGATTTTTTAGTATTCGACTCTAGTCCCCATATGTACTATTTCTTCACCGTGAAGTAATTTGGAGCTTAGTTAAGCTCGTAAACGAGTTTTTAACACGTTCCCCCCCGGGGGGGGGAAACCGTTCGACTTTTTTTTTTATTTTTCTCTTTTCATAGCACATCTACAGACCAAGACCTTTGTTTAGACACCTCAAACAAATTTTTACACCAAGTAGTTCTCTCAATATAGTGGAGACAGACAAAAACATGTAATTAATATATAGATAATATACTAATATGTTGCTGCGGGATAGGTTTTATATATGTCATCCTTGGCGTAAATAAAAATATCGCCAAATTATCTGGCGAACATATTTAATTCCTTTCAAAAATCCTGGTTATTTTAACAACTTATATTAAGAGAGTAATGAATAATATGAAACAATATTTCGTGTTACGTTTTTGATCGCCAAATAAAAAAAAAAAAAAAAAAAAGCCAAGGACGACAGAAATTTGAAATTTAAAATTAAAATCATGGCAATTTGACAGGAAAATAACTCAATCTAACGCATGCACACGATAACTAATACATATCTATACCCAAATATGGGGATTAAAATCAAGAAGTAATATTTCTCGATTTTTAATAATTTTTTACAAAAAATCCAATGGGCGATTAAGATAGTAAATCTCTTTCTTAGCTCCACAGACGGTCAGTGACGTCACACTTCGCTTGTGTATAGAACTACATTAAAAATTGTATACTCATTGATAAAGTGCAAAAGTGATTATGACGTCAATTTTTGTGAGATGCATAATTTAACTTTTTATAATTTTTTAATGTTCACGTTTGATTAAAAGCATTTATTTTTATGTCGAAAGAAATGAACTCGTAATTTTTTTTTTGGTAACAATTAAACTTATGGAACTCACAGATAACACTGCTCTGAAAAAAAAAATCGAGATCTGATACCATTTTTGCAGATTCTTATGTAAAATGACCTCCTGAATCCCAATATGACCACCATTTTGCCCAATCACCACCGCTTTCTAGATACACCCTCCCTCATTTTTATCAGTTTGGTAATTTTATACCCATCAGTTTGATTTGGAGAGGAACGATGTTTATTTTAAACGTTAAATGTCTTCTGACCTGAGGAGCTACAGAGGTAGAAAGTTCTAAAACACGAACATTTGTAGTAAGGAAGAAATTTGAGGGGATTTGTGCCAAGAAAACAAAAGAAAAATCAATAAAAACAATCAGTTTCTATTTCTTTATTTTTCGCAATAATTCTCTTATTTTTTTACATATTTCAGCTTCCACTTTGCCATTTTCGTACCAAAACACCCCAAATAATAAAAATTATACAGTGAAAATTTTTAGTGAGTGGAGTAAAGTCTCAAAGCCTTCGCAAGAAAGTTTGACTGATTTACTGTACGACGTTTGATTTCAATAACTCCCACGTTAATGTTTTGGACAGTAAAACATGAACAGTAAAATATCCTCCTTTGACACGTGTTAAAGATCACCACACAATATCACCACTGTCGAGAACACCATAGAGTTCACTCTCTTATCGCAAAACGTGCACTAAAGGTATATAACGACTTACGACTACAATGACAAGAGCAATGACCTTTAACACGTGACAAAGCAGAAGATTTTACTGTTCATGTTTTACTGCCCAAAATATTTACCATGGGAGTTATTGAAAGCAAACGTCGTACAGTGAATCAATCAAACTTTCTTGCGAGGCTTTGAGACTACTCCACTCACCAACATTTTGAAAATATTTTCACTGTATAAATTTTATTATTTGGGGTGTTTTTGTAAGAAAATGGCAAACTGGAATATGTAAAAAATAAACGAAATATTGCGAAAAGAAAAAAAAAAAAAAAAAAAAAAAAAGAAAGAAACAGAAACTGATTGTTTTTATTGATTTTGTTTTGTTTTCTGGGCACAAATCCCAAAATGCAAAATTTCATTAAAATCGGTTCATTAGTATAGGAGTTCATCGCGTACGAACACCGTGGCACGAAATTTTTATATATGAAGATGTAATATATATTAATATTAAATATAATTTCGCATTCATTTACTTAGGTATTTATTTCAAAAGTTCTGCTTATATTTCACGGTATATTATTTTTTAGCCTATGGAAGCAATGTTTGTGTACACTTATTGCAGAGAAAGAGAAAGATAATATAAGCATTTCAGTTCTGCAGACAAAAAGTCCATTTTTACTTTCTCTTACCCATTGGGTCGAGAAAGTATTGTTTTAAGGTCAAATTTTCGAACGTGATTTTTTGTTATATTTATATGTTCTGAGGTCCCCTGAATACGAAAATCATGTTTTTAGCGAATGGTCTGTGTGTCTGTCTGTATGTAGCATATCTGTTGTCAGCATATCTCAAGAACAAATAGTAGCAGAAATTCTAAACTCGGTATTCTAAATGTGTATCCTATAGGAATGCTACAGTAAGTTTTTCGTTGAGATGAAGCAAATGGTTCGTGTACAGGGACACTCAAATACATTACGTCTATGGGGGAAATTGCAGGTAAGTAGAGTTTAACATCTATAGACTACACTAAACCAAATGATACGAATATACATTTTTTGTAATAAAGATAGTCAACTGGGGAAAAAAAATTGCGTATGTAGGAGCCTCGCCTTACCCCCTGGGGGCGAAGTGCCCCCTCGAGGGGAGTAAATTTTCATGATGGATATCTTTCAAAAGAGCTCGCCAATACCTTTAAAACGATTGGTTGAACCATCGATCTGCGATAATTTAAAATAAAGTTATCGATTTTTTTTTCATTTTTAACAAAAAAAAAAAAAAAATCTAATGTAATATTGAGAATAAATTCAACCTTTTTTTTTTTTTTTTTGGATATTTAGTGTTATACTACTTCTCTAATCTGGAAATCGTCTGTATTATCATAAAAGATATATTTTTTAAAATAATAATTTTAATAAATTATTTTTTAATAATCGAATTAAATTCTATATAAATGTAGGTGCATTAATGAAACGGGGGGTTGACACAGAACTAATTATCATATAAAACTCTTCCGAAGCCTAATTTGAATTGTTTAACATAGGTTTACATAACAGTACTCGTTATTTTACCTCTTAATCTCCAACCTGTAATTATAGTATTAAATTTCAGCGTAAGAGAAAGTCGTGTGAGTGACACACCAGATCATTTAATTTACAGCATAAACATGTATACAGTTTAATAAATTTGGCGTTGAAAATTTAATAATTTCATGTAAATCAAAAAACGTCTTTGGCTAGGGATCGAACCTGAGATAAAGTCCTCATTAATCTGCAAAAAAGTCTAAAGTCTCCAAAAATTTGAAGTAATTCTACGAAATGTCTCGGAATAGGAACTAGTAATTTAGTGTATATAAGCCGCAGCTTATTAAAATGTTGCGAAAAAAAACAATGCTCTTAGATAAACCGCACCGGAAGGTAAGCCGCGACTTATGCAAGCATTGTTACGATGATGCGACAGATAAATAAGGAAAAAAGATATGGGTCTTCTGACATCTACGCAAGTTAATAGAAATAATAAATTTTTAATTATAAATGAAAATAATAAATTATTTAAGAAATAATTAGGTATAAAGAAAATAATATCAAACTATTACCAGTATGCAGATGTAATGGCAACAAATATGAGAAACACGGGAACAAGATGTTGGAATCCAGGCATATATACAAAGTCATAAAAATAATTAATTATAGATAAAAGAAATAAATCATTTTAAAAGGCAGTGTATAAAAAAATAAAATAAATAAAATTAAACAAAACAAAACAAAGTCAGTATACAAATACGATGCAAAAAATCAAAAACAAGGGAACAAGATGGCGAACTTCAGACGTATATGCAAATTAATCAAAAACTAGTATCGCCCAGTGGTCGAAACTCGACCATTTTTTTTTTTTTTTTTGCAAAGCGAGGCAAAGCAAAGTTATTGCCTTGTTCTAAACGGAATGCAATTGCAACACAGCTGCAGCAATTGTTTGTCGATATTCACTCTAACTGAATTAGCAGAGTTTTACTTAATATAACTATTTCTCTCTGTAGATGTTAGCCTTTCCTGAAATGAGAGAAAATCGCAACGTGAAAACGCCCCTTGTTGTGTGATACAGCCCAGAAACTAATAGGTACCATGTCAAACCAAGGCCCAACCAAGTATCAAATTCTGTTAAATTAATTCGATTGTGTGGTGGTACTTTTTATTTTATTTAATAATGGATAGAGGTTGCCTTTAATTTAAAACAAAATATGTTAACAAATTGTGATCGTATGAAATAATGATGAATTACCCTAGGCTTCGATCTGATCATACATGGGTACATATCAAGTATAAGATAAATTCAATTTTTACTTTTTTGAGATATTTTAAAGTTTAGAATAAAACATACCCAGTCTTGAAAAAAAAAGGAAAGGCAGTCTTCAATTCCAATTTAATAGTATTTATTAAGATTAATTTGCTTTCCCACTTCAAGAATGCAGAATCCGGACAACTGTTATAAATCTCAAATCTCTAATACATAGCCATGCTTGTTTAAAATAAATTCAAGATACTTCACAAAATATTTATATAAAAAAATCATCTCCGGTCACTGTTACAATTTAGTTTCAAGTGATAATAACCGTGTGGGACCACATATATAAAAATAACGGTAAAATATAATGTAGGGACGTAGGTGCCCGGCCATTCTTCTCTACCCCAAGGTGGAACACCAACTCACTGATTTTTAAATTTCAAAAATCGCTCCTAAAGAAAAAACAGGTCCGCACACCTAAAATCACGGATACGCGATTTGGATTCGTTAATCGGACTTCAAAAGTAACCAATTAAACAGTACGCGCACGCAAGAGAAACAATCGCCGATTCTCCCGTTGACAAGTGTCGCGGGAAGCAAACTTTACAGGGTGCGTTGAGCCAGGAACGAACGGTTGCGATGAGATGCCTGCAAAACGATGTATTTTGGCATAGGAATTAAACAAGAGGTGATGTATTTACATCACAGATTGGTTCATAAAGTACAATGTTTAAACAAAACAAAAAAAAAAAAAAAAAAAAAGAGATATTTTTCAAAAATGGTCGAATTGAGTTCGAGAAATTTCAAAACGTGTAACTTTATCGAAAACCGAAAATCTAAAACTTTTCTGAATCTTATATTTTCTACTTATATATGCAGAGGAAAGAATAATAAATCCACTTTTTAAAAAATAAAAATAAGTAGTCAATTTCACTTAATTAAAATGCAAGGGAATCTCAAAACGTGTAAATTCATCGAAAACCGGAAATCAAAAGTTTTTATGTATCTTCTACTTGCTTCTTCCACCCACAAAAGCTAGCAATAAAGACACTTTTTTAAAAAATAAGTAGTCAATTTCAGTTAATTGAAACGTAAAGAAAGCTCAAAACGTGTAAATTCATCGAAAACCGGAAATCAAAAGTTTTTATGTATCTTCTACTTGCTTCTTCCACCCACAAAAGCTAGCAATAAAGACACTTTTTTAAAAAATAAGTAGTCAATTTCAGTTAATTGAAACGTAAAGAAAGCTCAAAACGTGTAAATTCATCGAAAACCAGAAATCAAAAGTTTTTATGTATCTTCTACTTGCTTCTTCTACCCACAAAAGCTAGCAATAAAGACACTTTTTTAAAAAATAAGTAGTCAATTTCAGTTAATTGAAACGTAAAGAAAGCTCAAAACATGTAAATTCAGCAAAAAAACGGAAATCGGAATTTTTTCCGTATCGTCTACTTATACATGCAGCAGTTAGTAACAAATCCATTTTCCTTTTATTTAGTATATTAGTTGAATATTTATTCTTTAAATATCACCCTTTGAAATGAAATGTTTATGTTTACATTCGAAACTGGAAGTTTGCCATTTTTTTTTTCTGGAGTTTTGTGATTTTAAATTAAAATTTTATCAATTTTACAGAAAAAATAACTCAATCAAACACATGTAGACAGTAACTTATATAGAACTATACCCAAATATCGGAATTAAAATCGGCAGATAATTTCCGTTATTTTTTAATAATTTTTTACAAAAACTCCAATGGAAGATTAACATAGAAAATCTTTTTCATGGCTCCATGGACAGACAGTGACGTCATCACTTTGCTTGCGTATAGTGGTGCTACATTATACAAATTACTGTGTCTATGGTTTTATTTGAGCTTTATGAAATTGCCAGATTTAACAACTTTCTACTTTTAGGTATTTTTTAATGTAAAGGAATACGTGTATAAAAGGGAAAAATGGGGGAAAATGCATAAAAAATAAATGTATTTTTAAATACCTTCTCGACATCGTAAGAAAATAATATTTGTATTCGCACCTTCCGGCTAACCATAGCTTTCGAATGATACCATTTTCAACCCTCTACTCCCATAATTAATATGTTAAAAAGGGACAACAAATTTTATGCTTGCCTATTAATATATAGATAAGAGATTATTAGTTAATAAATAAGAGATTATAAGCGTGAATCAGTGCTCGAGAGACTCGAATACTAAACTTCCGTTTTCGGGGAAGATCGACTGTTCCAAGAAGTATGGACGATGGAATTTGGCATTATTAGATAGCCCGCACTGATAGATAAGCCGCAGTTCCCCCCCTTTTTTTTAAAGATAGCCCGCGGATTATCTTCACGAAATTACGGTAGGACCCATACAGGATATTCAACCTAAATTTAGGTACCTAGCGTAGACAACTGCCTTACACGTGTATCGCATCTGATGCCTGCAAAGCAATCATTTCTCTCCCTCGTTGTTAGTTTCACCAATAGCGTAAGTTTATAGACGGAAAATACCGAGTTCGATCCCTTGGTGGCGCTCGTCGACCTAGACGTTCGAAATTTTCCGTGGTTTTCTCTGAAACTCGCGTAAATACAGGCTAGGACCCCTTAGGGGAAAAAAAAACACAGGGCCCTCACGTATAGGCTTGGGACCTCCGTGAAGTTAGTCGGCCTTAACCTTTTACAGGTCGAATTCAGATCCAGGTATGTTTTTCATTAGTTGTTTGCATATTTTACCTTATAATGCTTTAGTTAAGGAGTATTAATCATTTAAATGTGAAAAAAGGTATATACTTAAGTATTAATTATCAATAATAATAATTTTTAAGATTATTAGATTATTAAGATCAATATTATAGATTAATAATACCACCAGAATAGTATTATCAAGTTTGATGTCCTTTTTGATAATAAGATCTGTTTAACATAAACCAACTGATTTTCAGACTCATTGGATGCTTTCAAATTTTTACGCATTATTTTAGTTGTTGTACTCAGTAAAAAAAAAAATCCGGAGTGACTCCACTCGACTTTCTGAACATTGAGTAATTAACAGTTTTGTAGATAAAGTAAAGAAAGAGGAGTTGTTAAACAAACAAAAGAGAGACAACCATAACAGAGCGTTTGAATATTTTTCTCCATATATTACACGATGTCTTATTTAACGCTACTGAACTTTGAGCCCATAGATCATAATGATAAAGAATTTTTTGTTGTGTCCCTATAAAAACCTATAAATGCTAAATTCACCAAAATGCTTATAGTTAGTGCAACAGTGATTTATAATATTCATATAAATTTTCAGCTCAAACGAATAAGGCGTTTAGATGCTATCGCACTTTTAAAAATTTGATCCCATAGGCAACTGTAAGTGCTAAATTCACCAAAATCTATACAGATGGTGCAACTGTGACTTATAACATGTGTGCAATTTTTTTGCTCAGATCAATAAGGCGTTTAGACGCTATCACACTTTTAAAAATTTGGCCCCATAGGTCATAATGATAAAGAATTTTTCTTTGTGCCCCTGTAAAATAACTATAAGTGCTAGTTTCCCCAAAATCAATAGGGTTCGTACTATGGTGACTTAAAATATACGTACTAACTTTCAACTTATTCGAAGAAAGCGTTTAGACGCTAGCGTGTTCACTCATAGACATACACACACACACACATACATACATCATCGTAAAAATAGTGAAATCGGATTCAGGAGACTTCGAAACGTATAGAAACATCAAAATCTCAAATTCGGATTTTTGACATGATTACAATACTTTCCTCACTATAGTGTTCGGAAAGTAAAAATATGAAAATGATCATTTTTAAGATTTTTTGTACAGTTACCAACTAATGATAGGAATGCTGCATCTGTTTTAAAAAATCAAGTCATCTTTTAAATATGCCTGGTTATTTTTTTCAAGTCAATATTGGAGCAATTTAGTTTTTTAAATAAGTTTTAATTTGATGTTCCCAATTGGGAACATTGGCCTGTAACAGGTTGTCAAACACACTCTCCCTTGTTGTTAATTATTTAAAGCAATTTTTATATTTTATGTTATGTTTTATTTCATTAGTAGTTTTTATTATCTTTTCCCATTTTTTTTTTTAAACTTTAATTTTAACCTCGACAGTATTTAAAAAAAAATAATAATAATAATATTGTCTTATTTTACATTGTCACTTTATGCGTTGTTGCTTTCACGCTTACATTTCTTTAACCTGATAACGGGTCGTGATTAATAATTTCGACCCGTAACAAATTCTGCGTGTTTTTACGATTTATTGTATTTGATTACAAAATTTTCATTCGGCAAGCTCACCAATTGTTTCTAATATGAAACGACATCGATAATTATCGAGTGATATACTTATCAATTAGGAACAAGTACTTTATTTCAATACATTTCTTTTGTTTTCGTTCAAATCAAATTCAAAGCAAACTTCAATGTTTTGTGAAAATGACAATGACTGAATTCACATTTCACGGGCATCTAATTCCAAGGAAATGAGCTCGCAAACACAGCATTGATAAAGAAATAAAAGAAAAAAAAAATGGATTTAAAATCGAAAATTTTCGATGAGCAAATAAATATTTGTTTTTCAGGAACGACGCTTTTGTCGTTAACAGTCCTCGTAATTGTCACCAATTATTCGTCGCCGTGTCCGATGCACGTATTTTAAATCGAACCCATTGTTACGCGATGTTTCTGAGCCACTAAGCACGGCTGTGCGCCATTTTCTAACAATCCCAGAATTTCATTAACAAATTTTCTTTGATAAAAGAGAAATTCTATTGTTGTACCAGCCCCACACCATCCCTACTCCCTCTTCTTCATTCTACACTCCGCCCCCCAATTTTCTGTGGCACTCGGAAAAGACAACAACGAAAACAACAACAACAGGCTGCGATAAAAATATTTTGCCCAAAAGATGTTCTGGCGCGCGCAAAGCAATCAAGACTTGCGTAAACAGCCTCCACGCTTGATCAGAACCCAATTAAATCGGTTGCATTGTTTACCGGACGAGAATTTTTTCTTTTTTCCGTGCGATTGCGATTTTCAATTAAGATTAAAAGCTATTGTTAGTCATCGTTATCGGCTTTGTTTTAATTATTTTCCGCAGTATAATGAGATTTCCTGAAGGCCCCCTAGTACTAGCATAGAACGCGAAATTAAGACAACAATAAGGACTTATTTAGAAAGGAGGGATTATGGCGGGGAAAGCAGAAAAAAATAACAATAACACAAAACGAGAGACGAGAGAAAAAAAAATAAGAGCCGATAAATATTGCTGTGTCCCTCCAAAAACCGGGAATTATTTTTCTCAAACGAGTCACTCTCAAATAATTATCTCGCAAAAGAACCCTATAAACCTCTTACAAGAGGATCTAGTCATGCAGTAAAGTTACTTTATCAACCACCTCTATATAATTACTAAACGCCTGAATTAACTCATTGATAAAACTGGAGTGCAGCAGACCAAAGTCAGTATGCAACTTCTTCATTTTCGGGTAAAGATTTTTCCCTTTTTAATGAATTATTTTTACTTCCCGATAATGATGAGGATAAAAGAATTAAATAAAAAGAAAAAAAAACAGCAATAAGTAAAAAAATATATATAGATGTGTAAAAACCAATCCGAATCTCTAAAGATAAAAATTGTTTTTCATTTTTTCGTCTGCGCTTGCACATTCGATTTTTATTGTTGCCATTGTGTGCAAGACTTTCATCGGAATTGATTCCTGAATAGGTAACTAGCGACATCTATCGGAGAGAGGGATCAATAAAAAGTGGAACTGTAACACATCACTAAGCATAATGTTATGGAAAGATAATTTCGAATAAGACACATTGGGAATTAATGAAGAATATGGCGTAAAGCATTTAGACTCGGACGTTTTATCGGATTTTTTCCCGTGAATTTTTTATTCAAGTGACGATGGTTTTCTTTAAATCGATAATTTCTAATTAATAACAGTTTTTTTTTTTTTTTTTTTTTTTTTTTTTTTTGAGTGGTACCATTATTATTTAAAAACACAGTATCTTTTTCTTTTAAAGATTTTTATATAATAGATGCCGTATTTTTTCAGATTCGTTACAATATACCGATATCGGTTTTTAATTGGCGTTTTACGAGTTTCTTACTGTTGTTCATGTACAGCATTCTTATTATTTATTTATTTATTTATTTTTAGGCCTTTTTAAATGCATTGTGGCTCTTATTAATTATAATCGAACTCTGCTATAACAGGAATAAAAGAAAGAAAGAAAGAAAAACGAGAAGTTTATTATTGTTAGCTCATGTAGAAGTGTACAGCGGTATAAACTTCCCCTCCCTGCCCTCTCCCTCCCCCAAAAAAGAAAATAAAGGGGGGGGGGATATCGAAGCTTATTTTTGTTTTCTAAGTATAAGATATAAAATTCTGTAGAAAACAAAATTTAGTTTAGCGTGACAGAATTTCTTTATTATTATTATTCCGTATAATACATGCGGTAACTGTGTTTCGTTCCTCAGTAACTGTTACTTTATTCAGTTCTTAAAATTTCTTTGGTACAGCTTTAGTATAGTATTTTAAAGTTAAAATGGGCTTATTTTTAATTATTTAATACCTTTTGACTCAATTATACGATTGAACTGAGAAATACGGTGTTAGCTAGATTTTTTCCTAATTAATAAATGTACCAATTTTCGTAGCGATCGGTTGAACGGTGTAGTTTGCATAGGGAATGAAAACTCGACATATTATATACAGTCGGTAACAAAAGTGTCCGAACACTAGCAAAAATTCCTATGTAAAAAAAGTACACTTCACACGGTTTTGCTAAATAAATCCTTGTCGAATCCTGTTCTTAATCAGTCTGAGAACATGATTTGATAAGGATTTATTTAACAAAACCGTATTAAGTGTACTTTTTTTACATAGGAATTTTTGCTAGTGTTCGGACACTTCTGTTACCGACTGTATATATGCTTGATTATCCCTTTCCGACCCGAAATATCCCCCCCCCCCCTCCCTTAGAACATTACATTCTTCTGTTTTTGCAAACTGAAAAAAAAAAAAAAAATGGACTATAACCGACATCTGTTGATTGAAAATTGTACTTTACACTTTTTGCTAATTAGCTCGATCGTTCATTTCCTGATTTTAATACACATGACTGTTCCAGATACGAAAATGTAAGTGGATCCGCACAGTCGTACGGCTTGGGTCGGAAAGCGTTAAATACAGTGTGTCCTAAAAGTTCCAGTACTTCAACTTAAAGAATTCATTGTGTCCATGATTTTCTTTTAATTATTAAATTTTATCGTCTGCTTATTATTGCATAAATTCTTTAATTTTTATCGTTTGTTTCTTTTCTCGCTCAAGTTGTGTGAGAATAAAGTTTTATATTGTTTTGTTCTTCATAGTGAAATGAGTTTATCACGCATTCAGAGAATTACGCTGTTTGAAGCTTATTTTGAATGTAAATCGTATGAAAGATGCAAAGATGTTTGGCGATATAAATATCCAGATGATGCAATACTGAATAAAAATATGCTACGTCAGCTCGTTCGACAATTTCGTAATACAGGTTCTGTGCAGGTGTGTACAGGTTTCTCTACAAGAAGTCACTCCCAGCATGTTAAAACGCGTTTCTAAACACATGCGCAAACGAGTTCAGCTTTGCCTCCTAGAAAAGGGTGGACATTTTGAACATTTATTATAAATGTAAGTTCCGTATTTTTTCCTCCGTTATTTTAAATGGGCCTTTTATCATTAGCATAAAAATAATCTTTTTAAGGTTTGTTGTTTTGTAAAAAAAAAAAATACATCAGCGTCAGTACTGGAACTTTTAGGTCACTCTTTATAATAAAAAAAATTATAGGAGAAGCACATAAACACATCATTTTACTACTTGCATATTATACGAACCATCTATAGTAAAAAATTGCTGTTCCTATTCACAAAACTGTATTTAATTGTTAATTATTAATTATAACCATTGTTAGATCATTAAAATATAATGTGAAATATGGGAGTTTGTTTAACGATAAACTGCTATAACCAGGGCCTGATTAAGGGGGAAGCTCGCTCTTAACACATTATTTTCACTTACACCGTTATTTTTTAACAAATACTTTCCTCCTATTATAAACAGAAAATTTTCATTAAAAATTATTTTAAAAGAATTCTGGTGTCTAATAACGGTGAGTAAATTGGATTGTTTTACACCGTTCATTTTTTATAAAAAATATCTCCTCGTCAAAGCGTGGAATTTCTATTACATGAAGTAAAAAAAATTTGTAAAAATATTCCGGTATGAGCGAGCTTCCCCCTTAATCAGGCCCTGGCTATAACCACTCAAGAAAAGAACATAAAATGTTCAGATTTCCATAAGATACTTTAAGAAGAAAAAAACAATATTACGTATATTTTTCTTTCATATTTCTTACACGTGTTAATGTAAAAATACAGTAAAATGTGTTATTTTAATCATATTATTTATATTAATATTGATAAATCGATTTAAGGAGACATTTTATTACTGTGTATTTGAGTTTTGGCGACATTTTGGGTACGAAACAGAAACAGCCCTAATAACACATCTTATTTCGGAAACATCCATAGGATCATATAATGTGAAAAAAATGTGTTGTTAGGAACATTACAGTTGCTTATTGCTTTTGTTGACCGATAGTAGCTTCAGATCAAGGTTTCTTAAAAATCACAGGAAAGCGATAAGGACGCCAAGCGGGAATGCTGCAATCTTCTGTGGAAAAAAAATGGCGGCGATGCGTCGGCCTATATATTTTTTTAAGGGACTCTACCTGAACCCTGGAAACGTGATTTGAAAACCCCGGAATAATCATTTTGGTAGATTATTTCTACATTTAACATCATTTATAAAGGCACTCTCATCTATAGCACAGGTTATATAAATTTCATAAAGGTAATCTAAATTTAATCTTTGCCACGACGACTTCTTACATGAACCAACATTTAAAAAGGCTCTTTAAACGAAACCAATGCATAAACAATACCAACTTTTATGAAGATACTCTTTTTAAAAAGTGTAGATTTAGAGGTACATAAAAATGAAACACTTCCGGTTGCAAAGCCGCTTGCAACGGAAGTCTCAATACGAACGGAACATATCGCTTTCAAACTGACAGCAAAACCACTTGCAAATCTGCAAGAACTCTTCACCTCTGGTAAGTAAACTTGTAGTTGCAAATGTGAACGATGGAGAAATTATTATTTTGAAGAAAATCAGTTCTTCACACATATATATATAGACATTAAATCAGTTCTTTAAGAGACAAGTAAGATCTATTTAGAGATACATACAAACGAAACACTTCCAGTTGCAAACAGTGCTGCCAGATTGAGGGAAATTTTTATTTAACCGTCACCACTAAATTTTAATTGAAACGGTTTGTTAATTGTTTCAAATCATCTTTTAAAGAAATTTTACGTGTGATTAGCTAACCGTTACAAGTAAAATTTAACGGTGGCTATTGAATAAAAATTTCCCTCAAATCTGGCAGCACTGGTTGCAAAGCCGTTTGCAGGCTTTCCAAATGTATGACTGTTGACGACAGCAAAAGTGTCCGAGCACTAGCAAAAATTCCTATGTGAAAAAAGCACACTTAACACTGTGCTGTTAAATAAATCCTTGTCGAATCCTGTTCTTAGACTGACTAAGAACAAAATTCGACAAGGATTTATTTAACAAAACAGTATTAACTCTACTTTTTTTACATAGGAATTTTCGCTAGTGCTCTGTTACATTTGCTGCCGACTGTATTTGCAAAAAACTTGCAAAATTTACGTCATCGAAATTGCAAGCGTTCCGTCTGTATGTAACCCTTTATTACTGGGTGGATGGGTAGGTAGATAAGTAGGTTGACTTAAACGTAAGCTGACCATATTTTCAAAACAGTGACTCGGGGACAAATTACCATTTGTCTCCGAATCGAAATAATTTCGAGGACATTGAAAACTCCATTTGGAGGCTTTTTCGAGGACATAACGGACCAATAACGATATGCATTATTATTAAAAAGAACTCTGATTTATACATTACAAAATGCTTTGAAACACTTTTTTCTATGAAAAATTGCGAAGCCTAAAGTATGTTTATGGAAATTAAACTATCCCAGCATTATTGAAATAATCAAATCTATAGAACCCATTTACATTTTATTATAATGCTAGGAGAGAACACAAAATAACAGCATTTAATTTCTTTATCTCTCCTATCAATGTATCAATATAATTTGTGGTGGTCATATAACGGCCATTTTTGTCAAATTTCATTAAACAAATTTTATTCTTCATTTCACATAAATCGGGCAAGGTAGAATTTATATAGAGTCGGTAACAAAAGTCTCCGAACACAAGCAAAAATTCCTATGTAAAAAAAGTACACTTAATACAGTTTTGTTAAATAAATCCTTGTCGAATCATGTTCTTCTTAGTCAGTCTAAAAACAGGATTCGACAAGGACTTATTTAACAAAACTGTATTAAGTGTACGTTTTTTACATAGGAATTTTTGTTAGTGTTCGCAGACTTTTGTTACTGACTGTACTGATTAGTAGTGCATGATTCTTTCTCTGATTTGGATTGGATGGGTTTTACGTCGCACTAGTGCTGCGCAATGGGCAATTGGCAATGGTCTGAGACTCACTCCTATAGGTGGTCCGGAGACATGCCATCACTCCATTGAAGGTGAAAGAAAGAGATACAAATATTTAAATCTGGGGACATTTCGTATCCCCAAGTAGTCAAAGAATTTTTGGTGACAAAAAATAAAAAAGGTTAAAATTAGAGGACATATGCGTCACCGTAGTTATACGTTGCACCAGTACTGCCCTATCGGAAATAGGCGACAGTCTGGGACGCATCCCTTGGCATGGTCCAGAGACATGCCATCACAATTTTGATTATCATAGGAGGGGATGCCTTCCCCGCTTTGGTGACCCCCGTATTTAATTACTGCCCATTCCGTCTGTTCGGTGCAAGTGAGATCTGAAGCGAATGATAATTCCTTTAGAAAATAGTTCTGCTCTTAACAAGCAAACGAAATTTGATTCAAACGATGTCTTCCCTTTCATAGAGTATTTTTTTCATTTGTTAACATGTTCCCATCTAAATTATACCTTTGGAGATCGCCAAAGAGAGTGATCCAACCCCTCCGTGAAGGATCAAAACTTTGATTGCATGTCTTCATACCATCCTTTGGAGGTTGCTCCAAGACCCCAAAACGAAATGAAAAGCTGGTGTACAAACGATAAATAGACAATAAGACTTCTTCATACACCATAAATTTTAAGCCAGCACAATCGGTTTCGAAAGGACGTAGCCTTCCTTCATCAGGTGCAAAAAAAATGTCCCTTATAAATGTCCCCTTATAATGTCCCTTGTAATAATTGTGATTTATCTTATATTGGTCAAACAAAAAGAAATCTTGAATGTTGTTTACGTGAACATTGTCGGTATGTTGTTAATCAAGAAATTTCTAAATCTTCTATTGCGAAGCACAGTTGGGAATTTGATCATAGTTTTAATTTTAAGAGTGCCAAAATTATCTTTCATGACAAACGCATTTCCGAACTGGATTTTTTTTGGAAAATTTAGCTATTTATCTTAATCGTGATAAAATTATCAATGAAAAATCTGATTCCACTTTGCTGTCTACAGCCTGGTAAAATTTGTTTAATTCAATTAAATAATTTCCTTCATTATGTTTATAACATAATAGTTATATTTAAATAATTCTAAATAAATAAATAAAAAAGTAAAAAAAAAAAATAATAATTATTATACTAATAATAATAAATTAATTAATTTTATTAAATTTACTTATTAGTATAATATTAATTTAAAAAATAAATAAATAAATAATATAAATAAATAAATAAATCATTAAAAAAATAAAACAAAATTAATTGTTTATTCCTTCCCTCCCTCCTTTTGTTTTTGTGTGTGCATGTGTGTTCCTCTCTGATTGGTCCTGCATGATGCTTCCTATTAGTTGTTTGTGATGCTCCTCCCCCTCTGGATTTTGTCCTGCTTTCAGTCTTGCTTTTGTCTCCAAGGCAGTAGCACGTGTTGTTTTGCACCTGATGAAGGAAGGCTACGTCCTTTCGAAACCGGTTGTGCTGGCTGGTGTTTTATGGTGTATGAAGAAGTCTTATTTGTCTATTTACTCCAAGACCGTCGTCAGTTGCCCAATAGCACAGCACTAGTGCGACGTTAAGCTAAACTAAGTACTTACAGTCGGTAGCAAAAGTATCCGAACATTAGCAAAAATTCCTTTATAAAAAAAGTACACTTAATACAGTTTTGTTAAGTAAATCCTTGTCGAATCCTGTTCTTAGTGAGTCTAAAAACAGGATTCGACAAGGATTTATTTAACAAAACTGTATTAAGTGTACTTTTTTCACATAGGAGTTTTTGCTAGTGTTCGGAGACTTTTGTTACCGACTGCATCTTACAATCACTGTTTTAAAGGCACTTTAAATAAACCCTATGCATTATCTCTTATGTAACCTCACCAACCATATAAAGGTACTCTAAATTATTCTGTGCAATACCTGCTTTGCGTTTCGTTGCCGCTATAAAGGCACTCTAAATGACATCGCTGCGTTTGTACAGCCGGCAGCAAAAGTATTCTAGCATTAACAAAAATTAAAAAGTACATTTAATATAGTTTTGTTAAATAAATCCTTGTGGAACCACGTTCTTAATAAGTCCAAGAGCATAATTCGACAAGGATATTTTAACAAAAAAATATTATGTATACAGTTTTTGCATAGGAATTTTTGCTAGTGCTCGGATACTTTTCATGCCGTTTGTATTACTGAGTTTCACTAACAATTCTAAAAGTACTCTAAATTAAATCTAGGCAATGCATCAACTATACACTATCAAAGTGTGGCGACACAGGTCGGATATTTTCTCTTTTCGGTACAAGTAAGCTCTAAAACTGATACACAATTCTCTTAGATAGCAGAATTACCCATTGTGCAATACTAGAGTGAAATTAAATTAATCCAACCAACTAACCCCAAAAGACGAGGTATGAGGCCACACATGGCAGCACTTCGGAAATTTATATCTTATAATGAAAGGGCATGTAATTTTACTCGCAGCCATGCTATAGGTAGAGTGGCAAAACATTGGTATTTCCATCAATACCGGTTGAACTTGCGCCACTCTAGAGTGGCAAAGATCGGTTGACGGAGTGTTTGTTCGTAAACATAACCATTCCTTTCAGCAACCAACCTTTATAAAGGCTTTCTAAGTGAAATCAATTTCAGGACACTGACGTTATCAATTTCAGAACGTATTTGTTAAATTCTCGAATATTTCTGAAGGCCCTCTAAATGAAACCCATAATTTATCTAACTGACAAACCATTATAAAGGAACTCTAAATCAAACGATTTTCGAATCCTATGTCCAATATTCACTTACATTTATGAAGCAACCATAAATTAATTTTATGTATTAAATATTACACGAACACACTAACTTTTATAAAAGTTCAATCTGCGCATCCACTATTTCTTACATTCGCCAACTTTTTTAAGGACACTCTAAATGAAACTTCATTAACTGTTACACAGATTTACCAAGCATTCTAAAAGCACTTTTTTTCAAAAATTGTGATTTAATTATTTTGTGGGTGCGAAGTAATGCAGCTTTAACGTATCAATGTAGCTCCAGAATGGGCATTTCCTTCAGAAAATAGAGGCCGCTGTATCGCAGTCGGTAAAGCTCCGCGCTCAAAATTGGAGGATTGCAGATTCGGTACTCGAGTCTGAAAGAGACCGTCGTGAACACTAATATTGACTGGTGCACGTAAAATCTGTCGTGGCCGCAATGTCCTTCATATTCGCAGGAAAATTATACATCTGGGAGACACCTAAGCGGGAAGTATTCTCTCCGTGTAGGATCAAATTTATGATTGCATGTCACCGGACTATCTCCATAGGTGAGTTCCAGACCGTCGACAATAGCCCATTACACAGCACTGATACGGCGTAAAACCAAACCAACCAACCTTTAGAAAATGACTTCCTGTACCCTGCAAACGTAATTTCAAACCCATAGCGTCATTATTTTGGTAGCTAATATCCTACATTCAACTTCATTTATAAAGGCACTCTAGTTATCTATGTCGCAAATTATACAAATTTTATAAAGGTACTCTAAATTTAATCTGGGCGCATTTTTTCTCTTTTCGGTACAAGTAATCTCTAAAACTGATACATAATTCTCTTAAAAAGAAGAATTACCCATTGTGTAATACTAGAGCGACGTTAAATTAATTCAACCTACTACCCAAGAAGATGAGGTATGACGCGACATACGACAGCACTTCGGTAACGTATTTCTTATAAGGAAAGGACATGTAATGTCACTCGCAGCCACGTTATACTATAGGTAGAGTGGCAAAACATTGGTATTTCCACCAATACAGGTTGATATTCCGCCACTCTGGAGTGGGAAAGATCGGTTGACGGATCGTTTGTTCGCAAACATGATCTTTCCTTATAGCAACCAACCTTTATAAAGGCTCTCTAAATGAAATCAATTTCAGGACACTGACGTAATCAATTTCAGAAAGTATTTGATCAATTCTCCTATATTTCCGAAGGCCCTCTAAATGAAACCTAAAAATTCTGTATGATACAACTCACAAATCATTATAAAGGTCCTCTAAATACAACGATGCTTGTCTTTTATGTCCAACATTCACTAAAATTTATAAAGGCACCCTAAATTAAGTTTTGCGTATTAAATATTACACGAACACACAAACTTTTATGAAAGTTTAATCTGCGCATCCACTATTTCCTAAATTAGCCAACTTTTTTAAAGGCACTCTAAATGAAACTGTTACACAGATTTACCATACTTTCTAAAAGCATTTTTTTTTCAAAAATAGGGATTTAATTACTTTGTGGGTGTGAAGAAAGGCAGCTTTACAGTGGCAATTTAGCTGGAGAATGGGCATTTCCTTTAAAATATAGAGGCTGCGGTAGTCTAGTCGGTAAAGCGCCTGGCTCGTAATCGGAAGATTGCGGATTCGGTACTCAAGTCGGCAACAGACTTGTACACTATTGGTGGCTGCTGCACGCAAAATCTGACGTGGCCGCAATGTCCTCCATGTTCTAATAAAAATTATACATCTGGGAGATACCGAAGCGCAGGAGCCATCCTCTCCGTTTAGGATCAAATGTATGATTCCATGTCTCCTGACCACCTCCAGAGATGAGTCCCAGACAGTCGCCAATTACCCATTATGCAGCATTAGTGCAACGTACCCAACAGACCAACCTTTAGAAAATCGTGCTGCTTGTATCCTGCAAATGTGATTTGAAGCCACCGGTGTTATCATTTCTGTAGCTTATTTCTGACATTCACTTTCATTTGTAAAGGCACTCTCATCTTTAGCACAGATTATACAAATTTTATAATGGTACTCTAAACTTAATCTTTGCCACACCGATTTCATACATTAACCAACATTTAAAAAGGCTCTTTAAGTACAACCAATGCATTAAAAATACAAATCTTTATAAAGGTACTATTTTAAAAAAATTCAGATTTAATTACTGGATGGGTGGGTGGGTAGGTAGGTCGGTAGGTAGATAGGTTGGGTTCAACGTGTCTAACACAGCGCTATGGGTAATAGGCGACCGTCTAGGACGCATCCCTAAGGATAGTCCGGAGACATTCTATCGCAATTTTCATTATCCAAAGAGGAGATGGCCTCCCCGATTTCGTGACTCCCAGATTTAATTACTGGTCAATCCGTCTGTTCGGGTCATGTGAGTTCTGAGGTAATGGTAATTCCCATAGAAAATAATTCGGCTTTTAACAAGCGAAAGTAATTTCTTTCAACCGACGTCATCCCTTTGATAGCGAATTGTTTATATTTATGAGCATGTTCCCATGAAAATTATTCTTTTTTAAATCGCCAAAGTGGGTGAACCATACCCTTCGTTACAGATCAAAACTGTGATCGCATGTGTTCATACCATCTTTCGGGGATAGTCCCAAACAGTCTCCAATTTTCCAATAGCACAGCCTTAGTGCATTGTTATACCAACCTAAGTACTTACCTTACATTGACTGTTTTAAAGGTACTCTAAATAAATCCCATGCATTATCTATTGTGCAGATTCCCCAACAATATAAATCTCCATCTATTATAATGTGCATCACCTGCTTTCCATTTCGTAGCCGCTATAATGACATTCTAAATAATATCACTGCCTTTAAACTGATACACAAGCTCTAAAACTCATACATAATTCTATTAGAAAGCAGAATTACTGATCGTGCAATACTAGTGCGACGTTAAATTAATCCAACTTAATAACTCGAGAAGACGAGGTATGAGACTAAGGGGTACATAAAAATGAAACACTTCCGTTTGCAAAGCCGTCTGCAGCCGTTTGCCCGCGTTCCAAATATATGACTACAGTCGGCAGCAAAAGTATCCAAGCATAAACAAAAATTCCTATGTAAAAAAAAAAAAAAAACCACTTAACACTGTTTTGTTAAATAAACCCTTCTCGAATCGTGTTCTTAGACTAACTAAGAACATGATTCGACAGGGATTTATTTAACAAAACTGCATTCAGTGCACTTTTTTTACACAGGAATTTTTGCTAGTGCTCGGATACTTTTGCTGCCTACTATATTTGCAAAAAACTTGCAGAATTTACGTCATCGAAGTTGCAAGCGTTCCGTTTGTATGTAACCCTATATTCGACAGCACTTCGGTAACCTACTACTTATACGCTACCGAAGTGTGACGTCAGTGAACTTCTCCGGGCACACACTAACCAATGTGTTCCCGTGCTCATTAGTCATTGTCCGAGAGTCAATGGGAGCTGATTGTCCGAGTGTCAGTGTGTGCCCGTAGAGGGTCAGTGACGTCATCACTTCGGTAGCGTATAAGGAAAGGGCATGTAATGTCACTGGCAGCCATGCTATAGGTACAGTCGGTAACAAAAGTCTCCGAACACTAGCAAAAATTCCTATGTAAAAAAGTACACTTAATACAATTTTGTTAAATAAATCCTCGTCGAATCCTATTCTTTGTCAGTCTAAAAACAGGATTCGACAAGGATTTATTTAACAAAACAGTATTAAGTGTACTTCTTTTACATAGGAATTTTTGCTAGTGTTCGGAGACTTTTGTTACCGACTGTAGAATGGAAAAACATTATTATTTCCACCAATACAGGTTGATCTTCTGCCACTCTAGAGTGGCAAAGATCGGTTCACGGAGCGTTTGTTCGTAAACATTACCTTTCCTTACAGCCACCAACCTTTATAAAGGCTCTCTAAAGTGTTTCCGGACCATCTCCAGAGGTGAGTCCCAGACCGTCGCCCATTGCATAGCACAGATGCGACGTAAAACCCAACCAACTGACCTTTAGAAAATAGTACTGCCTGAACCTTGGAAACGTGATTTCAAACCCCCGGCGTCATCATTTTTGTAGTTTATTTCTATATTTAACATCATTTATAAAAGGTACTCTCATCTATAGCACAGATTATACAAATTTTATAAAAGTACTCTAAATTTAATCTTTGCCACGACGACTTCTTACATGAACCAACATTTAAAAAGACTCTAAACGAAACCAATGCATAAACAATACCAATTTTTATGAAGGTACTCTTTTCGAAAACTACAGATTTAATTACTGGGTGGGTGGGTAGGTAGGTAGATACGTAGGTTGGGTTGAACGTAAGGTGACCATATTTTCAAACAGTAATTCGGGAACAAATTACCATTTGCCCCCGAATCGAAGTAAATTTCAAGGACATTGAAAACTCCATTTAGAGACTTTTTTGAGGACATAACGGACCAATAACTATATGCATTATTATTAAAAAGAACTCTGATTTATACATTACAAAATGCTTTGAAACACTTTTTTCTATGAAACATTGCCTAGTCTAAAGTATGTTCATGGAAATTAAACTATCCCAGCATTATTAAAATAATCAAATCTATAGAACCCATTTACATTTTATTATAATTCTAGGAGAGAACACACAATAACAGCATTTCATTTCTTTATCTCTCCTATCAATGTAATTTGTGGTGGTCATATAACTGCCATTTTTGTCAAAATTTCATTAAACAAATTTTTTTTTCATTTCACATAAATCGGGCAAGGTAGAATTTATATACAGTCGGTAACAAAAGTCTCCGAACACTAGCAAAAATTCCTATGTAAAAAAAGTACACTTCATACGGTTTTGTTAAATAAATCCTTGTCGAATCCTGTTCTTAGTCAATCTAAAAACAGGATTCGACAAGGACTTATTTAACAAAACTGTATTAAGTGTACGTTTTTTACATAGGAATTTTTGTTAGTGTTCGCAGACTTTTTTTACCGACTGTATTGATTAGTAGTGCATGATTGTTTCTCTGATTTGGATTGAATGGGTTTTACGTCGCACTAGTGCTGCGCAATGGGCAATTGGCGACGGTCTGGGACTCGCTCCTATAGGTGGTCCGGAGACATGTCATCACAGTTTTTATCCTCCATGGAAGGGACTGTGATTTTAAAAGAAATAGATACAAATATTTAAATTTAGGGACATTCAGTGTCCCCAAGTAGTCAAAGAATTTTTGGGGACAAAAGTAAAAAAAGGTTTAAATTCGAGGACATATGGTCATATTAATTATACGTTGCATCAATACTGCCCTATCGGAAATAGGCGACGGTCTTGGACGCATCCCTAGGCATGGTCCAGAGACATGCCATCACAATTTTGATTATCATAGCGGGGGATGCCTTCCCCACTTTTGTGACCCCCAAACTTAATTACTGCCCATTCCGTCTGTTCGGTGCAAGTGAGATCTGAAGCGAATGATAATTCCTTTAGAAAATAGTTCTGCTCTTAACAAGCAAACGAAATTTGATTCAAACGATGTCTTCCCTTTCATAGAGTATTTTTTTCATTTGTTAACATGTTCCCATCTAAATTATACCTTTGGAGATCGCCAAAGAGAGTGATCCAACCCCTCCGTGAAGGATCAAAACTTTGATTGCATGTCTTCATACCATCCTCTGGTGGTTACTCCCAGACCGTCGCCAGTTGCCCAAGAGCACAGCCCTAGTGTGACGTTAAGCCAAACTAAGTACTTTCCTTACATTCATTGTTTTAAAGGCACTCTAAATAAACCCTATGCATTATCTCATGTAAATTCAGCAACCATATAAAGGTACTCTAAATTATACTGTACATTACATGCTTTGCATTTCGTAGCCGCTATAAAGGCACTCTAAATGACATCACTGCTTTTGTACAGTCGGTAGTAAAAGTAACCGAGCGTTAACAAAAACTCCTATGTTTAAATAAATCCTTGTCGAATCATGTTCTTAGTCAGTCTAAGAGCATGATTTGAAATCGATTTATTTTACAAAAAAGTATTAGGTATACTTTTCTTCTATAGGAATTTTTGGTAGTGCTCGGATACTTTTGCTGCCGACTGTATTGCACGGATGCACTTACCATTATGACGGTAAACTCTGCAGCAAAATTATTGAAGCATATATTCATATTATTTGTGCAATTTTGTATTTAGTTTGATCGCTAATTTTTATCAACATGCTTTTTTATAAACAGCACTAGACTAACAAGGGAACTCTTTAATGTGCTAATAGCCGATTTGGAGAGGCATACTATTGTAACAATCGCAGGTATCGTAGATCACAACTCGGATCGTACACTCTGCAGCAAAAGTATCCGAGCTCTAGCAATAATCCCTGTTTAAAAAAAGTACATTTAATGCTTCTTTGTTAAATAAATCCTTGTCGAATCATGTTCTTAGACAGACTAAGACAATGAATCAACAAGGATTTATTTTAAAAAGCGGTATTAAGTGTACTCTTTTAAGACGGGGATTATTGCTAATTCTCGGATTCTTTTGCTGCGGAGTGTACGATCCGACTTGTGATCTACTAAGCTGCGATTGTTACAATAGTATGCCTCCCTTTATTGAAAAAATTTACTGGCATAAGATTCAAGCATAAATGAAAAAATTTCTAAAAATGAGATCATGTTTGCAATATTTCCAAAAAAGCGCCTGTTTGGCGACTGTATTGCTGGCAGTTTCATTGCAATGAAGATTAAATAGATGTAGATGTTGTTCTTTCGTTTTGTAGCTAACAAACTCCATACGCTGTTGAAAACTTGAGAATTCAGAATAAATTAACAAAAACTAGATAATTTACCAGATTTCGACTTAATTATTCGGACTTCTAAATAACATTTAACATTTCAATGAAGTAAGCTGTGTCAGTAACAATTGCGAGTTCATTAACGTTAAGTTTTTAATAACGGCATTTTCAAAAACTTTATGATCAGGACTTTTATATAAATTTAAGTAAAATAGAACATTATAAATTAAAACAAAAATCTGTTTCTTTAAAACTAAAATGAGTGCATTTCGAATCTGAACACATTTTTCTCATAAAACATTGGGCAGTATGAACCTTCGACAAACAAACAACTCCACAAAAAATAAGTTGCGTGGGTTCAATATCACTTTAGAGCCAACCAACGAGCAACTGGAGACTGTCTGTGTCTACGGTTCCACCCTAAATTTCCTCCGGTCGGTCGGTTGGAATTAACGTCGCATTAGTACTGCACAATGGGTAATTTAAGACTGTATGGATCAAACCTCTAAGGATAGTGCGGAGACACGTCCATCACAATTTTGATACTCTATAGAGGGGATAAATTTCGTCCGGAGACATGCAAAGAATCAGCAAAGGCTGAACATAAAATGGGTTTCTTTTACCTCGGTTAACGTTGAGGTTGAATAGATTCAATGTTACACTGTAGCTACACAACCGCAGTAGCACAAAACGTTCTTATAACTAATGTTTCACACTTCACACTTTATAAGCAACGTTATAACAATGTTATGTGCTGCCTGGAAATAGGAAATTGACGATGGTCTAGAATTCACCATTATGGGTGGTCCGGAGACACTATGTACTAATTTTCATCTCCAAGGTAAAGGGTGGCACAGTCGCTAACAAAAGTATCCGAACTCTACTTTTTACTTTCTTCTATATTCAATAGAAGAAAGTGTTGGATTCGTAAAAATTTTCGACCTCGGGTTTTTGATGGATTTACACGTTTTGAGAGCTGCAGTACACGATTCGACCATTTGAAGAAAATGTCTGTGTGTGTGTGACAAAATTTTGTGGCAACTGTATCTCAGGAACTACTGCACAGAATTTCATACAAATTGGTATGTAGTTGCACCTTGACAAAAATTAGTGCCTATCAACTTTTGGTAAAAATTGTCTTACAGGTTGCGTTGCCATCCCGCTTTTTCTAAATTTTTAACATGGTGATATAGGACAAAATTCTGTATAAATGTGCATAAAGAGAATTATTTTTTAGTAATCATTATGAAATTTACAAGAATTATTTATAATAGAGATACTCAACAGGAAAAAAATTTTTGTTTGTGTAGGAGCCTCGTGAACCCCCCTGGGGGGGGAAGTCACCCCTCGAGGGGAGTAAATTTTCAAGATGGGTATCTTTCGAAAGGTCTCGTCAATACCTTTAAAACGAATGGTTGAACTATAAATCTGTGATAATTTAAAACAAAGTTATCGATTTGTTTTTTACTTTTTACGAAAAAAAACAGAATAAAAATCGTAATTTTTTTAAATTTAAATTTAAATTTTTTTTAAACGAAATTTAATCAAACTTGGTATTTAATTGGCCCCTGACATAAACTGGTGCATATTAGATTTGGGGATCAATCACTCATCAGGAGGCGCTGAGATCGTATTTTTTCTAAATTTTTAACATGGCAGTATAGGACAAAATTTTGTATAAATGTACATAATGAGAGTTATTCTTAACCTGTGATTGTAAAATTAATATGGACTATTGATAATAGTAGTAGTTAAATAGGAAAAAAATTTTGTACATGTGGGGGCATTGCTTCCCCCCCTGGTGGTGAAGAACTCCCCGGGAGGGGTAAATTTTCAAGATGGTATCTTTCGAAAGGTATCGTCAATACCTTTAAAACGAACGGTTGAACTATAAATATGTGATAATTTAAAAACAAAGTTATTGATTTTTTTTACTTTTAACGAAAAAAAAGAAAAAAAAAAAGAACTGGAATATTTTTTTTTTTTTTAATACTGTTATTGATTGAATTTGTATAGGAAAATATAGAAGAAAGTCTTGTGGTGGCCACAACATACTAGTTTTATATAGGACTTTTTGCTAGAGTTAATACTGTTTTATTAAATAAATCCTTGTCGAATCATATTCTTAGACTGAATGAGAACATGATTCGAGAAGGATTTATATAACAAACCAGTATTAACTCTACTTTTTTTATATAGGAATTTTTGCTAGTGTTCGGATACTGTTGTTACCGACTGTACATCCGCTTTGGTATCCCCCAAATGTATCGCTTTCATTGAATATAGAGGGCATTAAACACACATGACAAAGTACGTACGGAATAACGAAATGATGACGGAATGTAAACACATTATGGAATGTACGTACTCCGTACCATTAACGTATATGGTCTTTTATCAAATGCAGTATAAAATGTGCAATTCTCGAACTACATGTTCGATACTCTGGGAACTGAGCTACCGCGGTTCACCCGAGAAAGACGCAGCCAGGAAAGATTTAAGACAAGTTTAAGCTATTTAAACTTCAGCTAGACGTGCTTAAGATAATTTGGCCGCGGTAGCCCAATCGGTATAGAGCCAGGCTCGTAATTGGAAGATTCCGGGTTCGGTACTCGAGTCGGCCAAAGACTGTCGTGTACACTTATGGTGGCTGGTGCACGTAAAATCTATCATGGCCTCGATGTTCCCATCAAATATTATACCTCTGGGGGTCACCGAAGCGGAAGAGCCATCCCTTCCAAGGAGGATCAAAATTGTGATGGCATGTCTCTGGACCACCTCTACGGGTGAGTTACAGACCTTCGGAAATTGCCCATTGCGTAGCACTAGTGCTACGTAAAACCCATCCAACTAACCTAACAGTTTTAAGTCAAGTCAGTTTTACATCTCACACAATAGTTGGTTGGGTTTACCGTTGCACTAGTACTGCGCTGTGGGTAATTGGCCACGACTTGGGACGCACCCCCAGAGCTGCCAACCTAATCCGGCAAATTGTTAGTACCGCCCCTTTTTCTACACCACTTAATTTTTAGAGTATTTTTCTACTTAATTCATCGTAGATACATTTGAAGGGAATTGCTCTAAAAATTAAGTGGTGTAGAAAAGGGGGCGTTTTTCAATAGGCGTTAACAATTTGCCGGATTAGGTTGGCAGCTCTGCACCCCTAAAGATGGTCCGGAGGCATGCTACCACATTTTTTTTTTTTTTTTTTTTTTTACAGGGAGGAGATATTTCCCCCGCTTCGGTGACCCCCTAGAGGTATAATCACGGAACAATCAGAATTCAGCGTAACAATTACTTTCAAAACTACAATATTTCGCAGTTAATAATTTTAAAAATTCCTTATAAATATCTAATGATTTTTTTTTTTACAAAATTTTTGATATTATTCGTAAACTTGTATAAATTAAACTACGAAAAGTGTAAGCAATCAAAAGTAGTAGTAATGCATGTGTTTTTCCAATTTTAAATAATCCCCTCAGTGAAGGATAAAAATTGTGATACCACGTCTACAGACCAACTCTAAGAATGTAACGCAGACTATCGTCAACTGCACATAGCATAGCTCTAGTGCGAAGTAAAACCTACTCAATTTCAAATATTTATAAATTTTAATTTTGATTTATTTATTTGAGTATTAATTGCATTCAAACATTCTAATAATCAAACAATCAATGAAATATTCAATAATGAACTATTATAATTCAAACTAACTTTTTAATCGTGTTCAATCTTAAATAAATGCACATGCGGAGTACTCCAGACATTACATTACTCCAGATTACATGTTAATGTAATCTGGAGTAATGTTAAAGTAAATCTGAAATTGAAATAAAAGCATTATTTTAAATACACCCCGCGACAAAAAGATAGGTACAAAGGGTTTTTTCTTTGATTTTTCATAAAATAGCATTATCTAAACTGTGCTTATCATTTATTATTATCATAAAATAACACTATTCCCGGACTCATTTTTGTTTTAAGACTAAAATTTTTCTAATTTAAGACTACACTCCGCGACAAAAAGATAGGAACAAAGATTTTTTTTTTTTTTTCCATAAAATAACATTAGCTAAATTGTGCTGATCATTTATTATCATATCAAAAACATATTAATTATTTGAATCATATTCAAAATAATCATATTCAAAAATTTAAAAAAAACCCTTTGTTCCTGTCTTTTTGTCGCGGTGTGTAGTCTTAAATTAGAAAAAATTTTAGTCTTAAAACTTTTCTAAATTAGTCTTAAAACAAAAATGAGTCCGGGAATAGTGTTATTTTATGGTAATAATAAATGATAAGCACAATTTAGATAATGTTATTTTATGGAAAATCAAAGAAAAAACCCGTTGTACCTATCTTTTTGTCGCGGGGTGTATATGCAATATTCAAACATTACACAAAATATCTGAAAATATTAAATCTAAGACAACACACAGCGTCTCTTTTTATAAACAGAAACTTCTAGATTTTAGAAAATATGTTGAGTATTGAGTGGGCTTTAACTTCGTACTATAACTACACTGTGGGAAAACAGAGACGGCGTTGTATTCACTCATAAGGATGATCTGGAGACATGCCATCATAATTTCAATCCTCTGCGGAGGAGATAGCTTGCTTGTTTCAGTAACCCCCAAAGCGATAGAAATTACTACCCTGCTATAATTAAGGTCCTGGCATCATTGAAGGAAGATTTATGTGATTTAGCGATGACTTTTTCGTATTTTGCGTTCAAAACTTAAAGTTTAATAATTTTTTACGGCTTTCCTGTAGCGACTCAGCAGCTAATTTCTTTTACCAGCGAATTAAATGCAGAGTAAATTATTTCCATCTTTTTATAACTTCTATTCTTGTTTGTTTGTATGTACAGTCTGTAAAAAAAGTGTCTGAACACTAGCAAAAATTCCTATGTAAAAAAAGTACACTTCATACGGTTTTGTTAAATAAATCCTTGTCGAATCCTGTTTTTAGTCAGTCTAAGAACAAGATTCGACAAGGATTTATTTATCAAAACCGTATGAAGTGTACTTTTTTTACATAGGAAATTTTTGCTAGTGTTCGGACACTTTTGTTACCATCTGTATGTTTGTTTGTTCGGTACAAATCTTGCAATCTATTTTTAACTAACTTCCCTACTAGCTAGACATTTGAAACTTTCACAGTAGCTCAGAACCCGGTGACAACACAATACTTCGAAGTTAGATTTTCGAATTTTCGATTAGTTTTCTTTTAATTAATTAAAATATGAAAATAATAACCTCGTAATAGCGTTAAAAGAGCCATTAAAATGTTAGCTATAATTTAATTGTTGCCAAAAAAATTTACGAGTTCTCATTCGACATAAAAATAAATACATTTAATTAAACGTGAACGTTAAAAAAATATAAAAAGTTAAATTATGTATCTCACAAAAATTGTCGTCATTATCATTTTAAAAATTTTATGCAGATTGATAATAGCTCTATGATTTTCATCAGAAAATTTAAAACATGGTATATAAAAAGTTTCTTTTATCTTATAATTATTTTCTGTAATTTCTTTAAGGAAATCGGTGGTTAGCACTTGAAACAGTTTCCTACCAGGACACGAAAAATATTTACTAAACAGAACAGTGCCCATCTTGTAAATAGGAATAATTGCTAGCGCTTCAATAATTTTGCTGCCGACTGTAATATTAAAATAAATCTGCATACTACTTGTTTCTTACCTTTGCTAACTTTTTTAAAGGGACTCTAAATTAAACATTTGCATTGATTATTACACAGATTTATCAAACATTATAAAGATATTCTTAAAAAAAAAAAAAAAGCGATTTGAACATTCGGTTTTCTAGAAATGTGCGGACCTAACGGGACAATATATCTAGGCATGGGGTAGTTCCCTCAAAAATCTGCTTGTACTGAGCAAACGAAATTTGAGCATAAATCTGGAAACCGGCCAGCAAAACAGTGCTTAAAGATCAAGCCTCTCATAAGAGGTCGGTGCAATCGAGGCTATTGCTTGAGAAATTGAAACTAATGTATTTATTGTTTATTTATGTGTTAAGATCATGTGACTGAGCAGACGACACTAGAAAAAGCCAATCAACTCTTATGTAATATTTAAAATTTGAGCAAAAATTTCGATCGTAGCGCTACCTGGGAGCCTTTTTTTTAGCCGTATTTTAAGCATTCAGTTATAAGCGCTTGCCACACAGTAAATTTTTGGCGTTGCTTACGAATTTGTTCCTTCGTAACGCCCCCCCACCCCCCACAAAAAAAAAGGTGTTTTTGGAAATATCGTAAAGAAGACACATGGCTGTTTTCAATACTTTTGTACCATTTTTATCAGAATTCTACTCAAAAATCCGGAATTTCTGAAATTTCTCCCTGAAAAACGATTTTTCCCCTCCCTCCTGTAGGAATCAAGTATTCCAAAATCGTTCATAATGTTTTGTTTATACTCAAGTCTAGTCTCTTCATGTGCAATTTCTTCACCGTGAAGTAATTTGTGGCCGAGTTATGCTTACAAACGTTTTTCTGGTACCTGCCTCCCAGAGGGAAAGGGGGGGGGGATTTCAATAAATCCCGTTACTTTAGGAGTCGGATACATATAAACAATCCAAGCACCAAACTTTGTGACCGCAGCAGCTCTCATAAATCTCCCAAGACAAATTTAGCAAAAAAATTAGTGTCTCGAATTTGCCCTTTCTAACACATACCCTCACCAACCCAACCCCCCCCCCCCTCCCCCACTAAAAAAAAAAAAAAAAAAAAAGGCAGATCGCAAAAAACATGTTTTGGAAATATTCTAAAGAAGACGCATGGCCGTTTTCAACATCTTTGTTCCATTTTCGTTAGAGTTTTACTTAAAAATCCCGGCAACAATGCGCAAAAACGAATAAATAATATTAATTGATGTGCTTCAATGAGATTTGGCAGTTTAAATTGATAATTATGTTTTCTTTTCTTAACCTTTTACAAGGCAATGTTCCCAGTTGGGAACATCAAATTAAAACTTATTTAAAAGATTAAATTGCACGAATATTGACTTGAAAAAACTAGCAGACATATTGTAAAAGATGACTTGATTTTTTAGAATAGAAACAACATTCCTATCATTAGTTGGTAACTGTACAAAAAATCTTTAAAATGATCATTTTCATATATATATATATTTTACAGAGTATAACTAAAAGAAATGCATCATAAAAGTTTGAAAGTATCAGATGCTTCTGAAAATCATTTGGTATATTTTAAAAACTCTTATTATCAAAAAAGACATCAAATTTGATAAGATTAAACGGATGATATTAATAATATATTGATCTTAATAGTCTAATAATCTTAATAATTATTATTAATGATAATTAATATTTATGTATACTTTTTTTTACCCACTTAAATGATTAATATCCTTAACTAAGGCATTATAAGGTAAAATATGCAAAAAACTAATGCAAAATATACCTGGATCTAAATTCGACCTGTAGAAGGTTAAAATATTACTTCGTGTTAAGCTTCTGAGAGAAGTTTGTATCTTCCTCTCAATTTTATTGACATTATTTGAAACAGAGAATACCTATTACTTAAATATGTATTTCCATTTGATTTATTTTTGATTTCTATTTTTACTGAAAAAATATGCAGTGACTCCACTCCACTTTCCAAACATTAATTAACGGTTGTATAGATAAATAAAAATAAGACGAGTTGTTAAATAGACAAAAGTAAAAATTGTTTATGTATTTTTCTCCATTGTGTAATTTTACGCTATATTGCACTTTAAATAATTTGACCCCATAGATCAATAATGATAAAGAATTTTTACTGTGTCCCTGTAAAAATCAATAAGAGCTATATTAACCAAAATATACACAATTCATGCGACGATGACTTATAACATTTGTATAAATTTTCAGCTCAATCGAATAAGGTGTTTAGATATTATAGAACTGAAAAAAATTTGGACCCATAGACCATAATGATAAAGAATTTTTCTTTGTGTAACTGTTAAAAAAAAAAAAAAAAACTAAGTCCTAGATTTACCAAAATCAATAGGAAAATTTTATTTACATAAAGCTGTGGTGACCTTTAACATACGTACCAACTTTCAGCTCATTCGAAAAGAGAGTTTAGGCGCTCTTATGATACATACACACATACATACAACTCACACACATACACACACTATCGTAAAATTAGTAAACATGAACTCAGAGGACCTCAAAACGTATAGAAGCACTGAAATTTCAATGTCGGATTTTTGACATGATTACAATAATTTCTTTATATACGTACAGTCGTCAGCAAAAATATTCGAGCGCTAGCAATAATTTCTATTTTAAAAAAGTACACTTAATAATGTTTTGTTAAATAAATCCTCGTCGAATCATGGTCTTAGTCTAAGAACAGGATTTGACAAGAGTTTATATAAAAAAACAGTATTAAGTGTACTTATTATTATTTTTTTTATACAGGTATTATTACTAGTACGCGAATAATTTTCTGCCGACATATGTTTGGAACGTAAAAAGTCAATGTCTACAACTACGACAGAAATTTGTATGTATGTTCGAAAAAATCATTTCTTTTTTTCAGTATAAAGAACCAATTAAGAACTTTCACAATACAGGGTGTTTCATAAATCATGCTAAATGGGATAACAACAAAAAAAAAAATATCTGGAGTGACTCCACTCGACTTTCCGATCATTGAGTCATTAACAGTTTTGTAGATAAAGTAAAGAAAGAGGAGTTGTTAAACAAACAAAAGAGAGAGCACCATAATAGAGTGTTTTTCTCCATATATTACACGATGTTTTATTTAACGCTACAGAACTTTGAGCCCATAGATCATAATGATAAAGAATATTTCGTTGTATCCCTGTAAAAACCTATAAATGTTCGATTTACGAAAATGCTTATAGTTAGTGCAACAGTGATTTATAATATTCATACAAATTTTCAGCTCAATTGAATAAGGTGCTTAGATGCTATCGCACTTTTAAAAATTTGGTCCCATAGGCCATAATGATAAAGAATTTTTCTTTGTGTCCCTGTAAAAAAACTAAGTGCTAAATTCAACAAAATCTATACAGTTGATGCAACTGTGACCTATAATATGTGTACAAATTTTTTGCTCAGATTAATAAAGCATTTAGACGCTATCGCACTTTTAAAAATTTGGCCCCATAGGCCATAATGATAAAGAATTATTCCTGGTGTCCCTGTAAAAAAACTTTAAGTGCTAGATTCACCAAAATCTATAGGGTTCGTACTATGGTGACTTACAATATACTTACCAACTTTCAGCTTATTCGAACAACGCGTTTAGACGCTAGCGTGTTCACTCACAGACATACACACACACATACAGACATACATACATACACACACACATACACAATCGTAAATATAGTCGAAACGGACTCAGGGGACCTCGAAACGTATAGAAACATCAAAATCTCAAATTCGGATTTTTGACATGATTACAATACTTCCTCACTATAGTGTTCGGAAAGTAATAAAAAGCATACCTATGAATGCTGTATTTATTTTATTTTGTTAAATCAGTGAAACTACAACTGTTCAAGTTTTTAATAGATATTCTATGTGTATTCTATGTGTGACACGACAAATATATCTATGTGGTATCCTGCTGCACTTATGATAGAATGTCCTTTATACAAGTTTCGCATCAATTGCGTTGTTGTAAGGGCTAGGAAATGCATAAGTGCTAAGTTGTACGTTTTTGTTTTTGACACTACTAACTCTTTGTAAAAAATTGCCTCATGTTTAAGTGCAGAAAAAGGCAGAAAGAAAGTATTAAAATTTTTCGATAGGAAGGGGAAAAAAAGTTGGCAGCTTTGAAAACAAAAGCACGAACACTTTATCTTTAACATAACCTCATAGGGGGAAAAAACACATGGTGGTGCGGGATGTTGGTGACCAACAGAGCAGTGGCATATCGTTGGATCCAGCATGACCAATCCATTCATTTCTATGCAATTGATGGCGTCATTTTGATTAACACATTTTTAACCAAATTTTTATTTCTTTATCCAAACAATTACACTGCTCCGCATGAAAATTGGCCCCAACAACCATTTTTGCAAATTCTTATGTAAAATGACCTCCTGAATCCGAATAGGACGGCCCTTTTGCCTTATCACCCACCGTTTTTTGGGGACGCCCCCCATTTTTACTACTTTTAGGCAATTTTGAAAAGAAATATTTTAACTGTTAAATATCTTCTGAGGGTCTAAAGAGCTGAAAATTTCTATAACATTTTCCGTAAGTGGAAGATTTAGGGGAAATTTTCCCCTGAAATTATAAGTTATATTTATTATATTTTTCTTAATTATTATTATCACTTATTATACATTATATATATATATGAGTTAAAATAATTCTTTTTCATTCTCCAAATCAAATTCATGGCCATAAAATTACCGAAGAGTGATAAAAATTGTCGGTGACGTCCTGAGAAAACGGTCGGTGAGGGGGCAAAATGGGGGTGGGTGTCATATTCGGATTCAGGAGGTCATTATACATAAGAATCGGCAGGAATAGTACCAGGGCTCAATTTTTTATTTTATTTTATTTTTTTGCAGCGTAATGTTAGGGTAAGTGCACCAGTGATTGACACCTTTAGAGCAATTTTTGACGTTTTTAATGTTCTAGCCACCAGAAAATATTTTTAGAAATCTTAAGTTATTCTTTAACCACATTTCTTGCGACCATGGAAGCATCTGCGCAAGTGCGGATTTAACGAGTTCAGTGTTAAAATAGGGGTGACTGAGAGAAAACAAGCGATAAGGGAACACCGAATAACTGGATGTTTGCCAAATAACTATCTCTCGGCCAATTTTGTATCCCTCCAAACTTTTGGACTCGGCCTCACTGCTAGTCGTAGGAAACGTGGTCGCACTATAGTACATATGGTATGAAAGACATTCAGAACCACATATATGTTAAAATATGTACAGTTAATAAATACATATATATATATATATATATATATATATATATATATATATATATATATATATATATATATATATATTATGAATTTTTATTTGACACCCACTCAGTGTTCCAGTAATTGACACAGCCAGATTTTCATTTTATCAGCAATTAACACCATATGTTCCAGTGTTTGACATTAGTAGTTCTTATATGTAAAATATATGACTTTACTAATTTTCTTATTAATTTTTTCGGGATAGATGTCAATTACTGGAGCATGCCAATCACTGGAGCACCTACCCTATTTGTCGTAATCTATTCTTGATTAGGCTCTACTAAATCATCTAGTAAAGTTTTTTTTTTTTTTAAATGATACATTCAGATAGAGCTTGACTCGCTGTCAGCTTGATTTTAATTCAAAATGACAACGCGAAAGCCTTTAATCAACACATTCGAAGAGCGAACATTCAAAACCGTGTTTTCTCATTCGGGCACAATTTGTCAAACAACACAAAAACTAATAAATTAAAAAATAACTAAACTTAAAACCTAATTATCGTTTGTTTAGATGAATTACTAGATACTAGGAAAATATGTAGACATATCTAGGAAGATATGTAAACATGCTATTTTTATGTTAAATTTTAAGAAAAAAAACTTTTTTTTTTAATTGAGAGAACACGATTTGAATGTTTGCTCCTCATTTAATGGTTATTGCGTCCTGTGTTCAGAACTGTGACTAAAAATGGGTAAGCAGTACCTCTGTAAGGTTGGGAGACACGTCAGCATAGCGCTGCAGCGAAGAAAACAAGTTGCGAAGCGCGAGTGAATACGGAGAGGTTTTAGAGTTGTTACATGAGGTGAGTGGAGTTGATGAAGATTAATTATAAATATGAATGAGTATGGTGAAGAAAGGTGTGATGTAGAGGCAAAGAAGAATAGAATTTTCTTAAGTGATCTTTTGTGGTAGTGTGGTGGTGATGTAGAATGTGAAATAGAACAGAATTGTTCTTAGATGATTAAGTTCTTAGTTCGATAAATGTTGTGGTGATTTTGAAGGTGATAATTTATAGTGTAGAGTTAGGCGGATTCAGGGAATCCTTTTCGCCTTTAGCCTACGATTAGAAAAGTGCTGTGGAACAGCGACAGCAATATTCTTACTACATACGTTATCTACTGTGGGCGAGATTTCTTTCTGAATATATTTAAATTGTTTACTGAAGTTATCTTTCTAAAGTATTTAATATTTTATATTTGAGTTTGGCCCCCAAGTGTCCTCCCTGCGTTTATGCTCTAATCAAATTTTATTTGAGGAGTCTCGTGCTATTTCTTACTTACTACTTAAGTTAATCTTTGAGGAATGGAGACCACTAATTCCTCACACCTTAAAATCTTGATAAAACATTTTTATTTATCTTTAGAGTGCCTTGTAGAGTGTCATTTGGAATTCTGCAGAGCGTAATGGTATCGCATATAACAGCTTGAACAAACATGGCGGATCGGCTGGCGGGTCAATGTCCAGTCTCTTATGTAGGGTCTCTAATAAAAATAGGTTAACAGTGCCTCTAGCGGCAATTTCATAACCTGTAGGTTTTGCATTGTTTCCAGATAAAACTTGTGTAACTATAGTTTAAGAATTAATTTGTTTCGATACATCAAGTACAGAATTTGTACAACATTATTCCTTTTATCCCATTCAATATAGAAACTATGTACAGTAATGTATAGAAAGAATTAACAGGGGTATCTAATGCTGATTATTTTAATAATCTCAAAAATTACTAACTAGTACACAAAAAAATGGTTGAAAAATATCCTTATAGCAGTGGAAATTAAGAAAATAAAATTATTAGTCCGCAGGACCAGTAATTTTGAGATTTCACTGGTCTATACATACTTTAACTGGTCCGTTCTTCCATTCTATTATATTTTAAAAAACTTTTTAAAATTAGTAAATTGTTTGTTATACTAAGACTTTGTTTGTTTGTAAACGTACAAGTCAAATATCATAAATTTTTGTAAATTAATTAAAAAATATAAATGATGTTTTATAAAAATCATAAAATGTAAGCTTTAATAAACGAGCTTAAAGTCAAGTAATGATTATTAAGAATTAAAAGTAATAAATGTTATAAAAGTAAAATTTAATGTAAAATTACAGATAATGTGATATTGACAATTATAAAGAAGTACACTTACAATTGTTATAATATACTATTCTGTTATTACATTATAAACCAAAATTACCTTCATTAATAATATAACCTACAATATATAAAAGCGAAAATTTTTAAATATTACTTTTTTTTTCTTTTCTTCCAACTAATAAAACTATAGGTAGAATGGGGGGGAGGGAGTAAAACCTAATAGAATAAATCAAAGAACACAAAAATCTTAGTTCTCTGTTGCTTTTATAAAAATATATAGAGTCTTAATTTAGTTTTGTTAAGTGAGTTAAAAGTTGCACATAATGAAAGCTTTGTACTATAATATCCTTATTGAATAATTTAAATTAAGAAAATTGGGATTACTTTAAAGTATTTATATGTTGTTATATTATTTTATTATATTTTATTATATTATTTACCAAATTATTTAAAATTTTCTTCTCTCTGACTTTATATATCTAGTATACACTTTTCATGGTACAACTTGCAGGTTGGTCCACAACTCTCTCTGGCAATCTTTTTTCGGTGATTATGGCGAAATGCAATTTTCGGAAATGGTTGCCATGGGTTCCAAACCTAAAAAAATGTTGCAAAGAATCCAGAAAGACATCGTTATCGTTCAAAACGGCGCTAAAAGAAAATTGCCAAATAGGGTTGTGGACCAACCTGCAAGTTGTACCCTTTTTATTTCTATTTCCAAATATATTGTACCGTCGCAGAAACTTGAAAGATTTACTGTAAATTTCAGGGAAAAGTAAAAACATTGAGAAGCTTTACTGGTTCGATAGACCACTAGAACTTATATTTTGCCGGTCCTATATATTTTTGTGGTTCCAGATCAGCGGATAACTGCTAATTTTGAACTTTGCATATAAGTGTCAGTTACAGGTACAGTTACTTTGTTATATTTAGGTTGTTCCTCTCCATGTTTTAATAGTGTATATATGCAGCGATTTATGATAAGTATTTGAATTGAATAATCTCGGATTTGCAATGCTGAAACCTGTAATTTCTATTTACGGAATTTAAGGATTAATTTCAAAATCTGAGGGAATAAAAGTAATTTTATTAACAGATAAGTCATATAAAAATAGATTTCCTTTTTAAAAATGAGATTGTTCTTATTTACTAAAACATAATTTAATTAAAAAAAAATATTTTTATCAAATTACAACTGTTAACAATTTAATGCATGATGGTTTATAAGAATATGATTTTAAGAAATAAAGATATTAGTGATACGCCTCCTAATTTATCACTCGTAAATAAACTTTTTTTTAAAAAGTGCATCTACTTCAAGGGAAAATTTAATAAGATTATTACTTTAAATAAATTATTCTCATATATATATAACATCATTTATTTATGTTTTCTATTTAGATTCATTTCTGTCTTTTCTCCATTTTTATTTTATTTTTTTCCCCTTTGTTCAGGTAAGATTTATTAATTATTATTACAGGGTTTGTACTCGATCTCCATATATTTCCAGGAATCTTTCACCATTAATTTTAAATAATAATCTTCAGCATAAAATAAGCGTATCAAATTTAAGATGTTATTTATTTATTAATACTACTGGAAGAGTAAGAATTAAAAAAAAAAAAAAAAAAAAAAAAAGTTTGCTCCGTATGAATTTTGTAGCAGTATAAAAATAATAAAAAAAAATATTTAAATACTATGATTATTATTACAAGTAATTATTCAAATGGCCAAAGCCATGCATTTAGGTTAAAAAACTAAATAAGGAAAAGACATTCGGACAGTTAAAGATTTAAAAAAATTTCTATTAGCAAAACAATTTTTTTTAAACATAATAAAATTTCCGAGCAAATAAAATTAAAATAAAAAACATGCATGGGTAAAACTTTAATAAGAGGTTACATTTAAATACTGTGATTTATACACGATTTCTAATGTCCCCACACCACACAAAATAAGAAAAATCAGACTACGTTTTAATATTTTCCTAAAATACAGTTCTCTGAAAAAATTAAAATACCTTCTAATAATAAAAACATGCATGTTCTATAAATATCATAAATAATACTTTTAGCATATGCATTTCATAAATTTTTTTCTTACATTTGATAAATTTGCACATGCTTAGAGAACTTTCCAAAAGACAGCACTTGATCCATTTGTAACGGGAAAATATTAGCTTTTCTAGTCGGTAGCAAAATTATTGAAGCACACATCTACATTTTTCATATATATATATATATATATATAACTGAAAAAATATTAAAAGACAATAAAAAAGATTGAGGAGGGGTGGGCCGATGTTTGATTAAGGATGTTCGGCGGCGTTGTAGGTTGGTTGAGTTGCTGATGTAAATAATGAAAAATGAAATTATTGTTTTAGAAAAGTTAAATTTATTGATCAATTACAAATAAAAAATAAATTTTGCACAGATTACATGCAAAATACCTGTTTGAATACAGATAATAGAATTTCTAAAAAATAAATAAATAAATAAATTAAAAAATAAAATTTAATTATTTTTTATTTAAATTTAAAATTTAAATTAATTAGATTATCCATACTACTAAATTTATGCTTAAAAAAATTAAATTTTAAATTTTCCTTACTACTAAATTCTTATTAAAATGACAATAACAACAATAATAAAAGTTAATAATCTAGTTAAGTCTAAAGTAACTTAAGTTTTTAAATTCATGGCAAAGCCTTTCAATAAGTTTTATCACTTTAAAAAAAATTTTGGTTTCGTTATAGAAAAAAAAAAAAAAAAAAAATCTATTATTTAAGTTACTTTGATTTTTAAAAATGAAATATAGATGGCAGCACTAAGGAAACGTTAAATATTTAGACTGCTTCACACTTAACAATATAATTACATAATCAAAATTCCTTATAATGAATAAATCTCCATGCACTAAAAAAATGAACTCTTTAAAAATTAATCAAGTTTAAGATAACTGGAAAGTAATAATCTTAAAATTTAATTAGTTGTAAACTAATTTTAAATTAATTTTATCTGTCAAACTTACACACTACAACCCAACTTCGTAAAAGCCATTTTCGCAGTGCGACGATCTGTGTTCACTAGTGTTTTGATTTCAGTTTTTATTCTGGTGAATATTTCAATTAAAAAAACTCAGGATGTATTCTTTTATTTCATTTGCTTCCCTTCACGGTAATTTTTTCTTGTGGGATTATATTGTATTTTGCTATAATGCTAAAACACTTACCAAAAACAAAAAACCTACAAATCTCTACTCAATGCTTTAGGGATAGCACCTGAAGAAGTCCTATCGCATTTTGAGCTTTTTATTTAAAAATTCAATCTTATTTTGATTCCGTCCGAAATTATTTTGCTAACCTGAACTAAAGAGTTCATTTAATTAATGTAAGATCTATTATCCCACCTTATAATACTATCCTATAATTTTCCTTCTTTGCTACAGCATCACAATGCACCGTTCTTTATTTTCATTTCAACAGCTAGTGTAGTCTAATAAATTAAAGTAATTTTTTTATATTTATAAAATTAAAGAGTGAATAAATTTGAGATGTTACAAACTAAAAAGAGATTTTCTTTAAAAGCTCTTTTGAAGATTTTGAGCACATATAATTAAATTATAAAACACAAATTTCATGCTGTAGATAATGGTAAAAACATTTAAATGCCTAGTTTTTATAGCAATAACTACTGTTCGATAACTGAGTACTCTTTCCCCCCAGAAAAGAGAAAAAAAAAAAAAAAAAAAAAGAATTTCTCATTTTCCTCAACAAAATTCTATAAATACATTTAAATGTTTTAAAAATGAATTATATAAAAGTGAACTTTATAAGTCATTTTCATCATTTGTATATAATAATATTTCATAGAAAAACAAGTACATACATTTGAAATGTTACAATCTAAAAAGTGTTTTTTTTTTTTTTTTTTTTTTAATGCTCTTTTGAAGATTTGAGTAAAATGATTAAACTATAATACACATACTGCATGCTTTAGATAATGGTAAAAACATTTAAATGCTTAAATTTTATAGCATTAACTACTTTTCACAATTGAGTATTCATTTCCCCAGAAAAGAAGAAGAAGAAAAAAGAATTTCTAATTTTCCTCAACAAAATTCTATAAATACATTTAAATGTTTTTGAAAATGAATTATATAAAAATGAACTTTAAAAGTCATTTTGATCAATTGCATATAATAATATTTCATAGAAAAACAAGTACATAATATTTGAAATGTTACAATCTAAAAAGATTTTTTTTTTAATGCTCTTTTGAAGATTTGAGCAAAACGATTAAACTATAATACACAAAATTAATCCTTTAGATAATGGTAAAAACATTGAAATGTTTAAATTTTATAGCATTAAGAGGGGACAGTACCTAATCTCGCCGGCAGCCTTCGCCCATGTTATTCTATGGGAAAATTTGTTGCTACAATTACACATTACCTAATGAATATTTTTAAATTCTGTTTTAGCAGTCAGAAAATTCATAACCGTTAAATGAGTACTCATTTTTGAAAAATTCATTTTTTTTTAATTTTTACATTTTAATTTTGAGTTCAAAAATGTGATTTTTCACAAAATGCATTTTTCTCATTTTCTAATCGCAAAATGAAACACTAAAATTTTAAAAAATCAATTTTTTGAAAACAAGTACTAATTTAACGCTTATGAATTTTCTAAATGTGAAAACAGAATTGAAAAATATTCATTAGGTAATGAGTAATAATGTAAACAAATTTTCCCATAGAATAACATGGGCGAAGGCTGCCGGAGAGATTAGGTATTGTCCGCTCTTAACTACTTTTCATAATTGAGTAGTCATTTTCCCCAGAAAAGAAGAAGTAAAAAAAAAGAATTTCTAATTTTCCTTAACACAATTCTATAAATACATTTAAATGTTTTTGAAAATGAATTTCATAAAAATGCACTATATTACTCATTTTTTATCATTTGTATACAATAAGATTTCATAGAAAAACAAGTACATACATTTGAAATGTTACAATCTAATAAAAGATTTTTTTTTCTTAAGCTCTTTTGAAGATTTTGATCACATACAATTAAATTTTAATACTCATATTTCATACTATAGATAATGGTAAAAACATTTAAATGCTTACATTTTATAGCATTAACTACTTTTCATGATTGAGTATACATTTCACCAGAAAATAAGACCATGAAAAATAAAATTCCAATTTTCCTTTACACAATTCTATAAATACATTGAAATGTTTTTGAAAATGAATTTTATAAAAATGAACTTTATTAGTCATTTTTTATCATTTGTATATAATAATATTTCATAGAAAAACAAGTACATACATTTCAAATGTTACAATCTAAAAAAGGATTTTTTTTAAAAAAGCTCCTTTGAAGATTTTGAGCACATACAGTTAAATTATATTACTCATATTTCATACTATAGATAATGGTAAAAACATTTAAATGTTTAGATTTTATAGCAATAACAAGTTATCCATAATCTTTTCCTCAAGAAAAGAAAAAAAAAAAAAAATTCTAATTTACCTTAACAAAATTCTATTAATACATTTAAATGTTTTTAAAAATGAATTGTATAAAAGTGAACTTTATAAGTCGTTTTAATCCATTGCATATAATAATATTGCATAGAAAAACAAGTATACATACATTTGAATTGTTACAATCTAAAAAGATTTTTTTTTTTTTTTTTTTTTTTTTTAATGCTCTTTTGAAGATTTGAGCAAAACGATTAAACTATAATACACATACTGCATGCTTTCGATAATGGTAAAAACATTTAAATGCTTAAATTTTATAACATTAACTAGTTTTCATGATTGAGTATACATTCCACCAGAAAAGAAGAACAAGAAAAATAAAATTCCAATATTCCTTTACACAATTCTATAAATACATTGAAATGTTTTTGAAAATGAATTTTATAAAAATGAACTTTATTAGTCATTTTTTATCATTTGTATGTAATAATATTTCACAGAAAAACAAGTACATACATTTCAAATGTTACAATCTAAAAAAGGATTTTTTTTAAAAAAGATCCTTTGAAGATTTTGAGCACATACAGTTAAATTATAATACTCATATTTCATACTATAGATAATGGTAAAAACATTTAAATGTTTAGTTTTTATAGCAATAACTACTTTTCCATAATTGAGTATTCTTTTACCCCCAGAAACGGAAAAAAAAAAAAAAAAAAAAAAAATTCTAATTTCCCTCAACAAAATTCTGTTAATACATTTAAATGTTTTTAAAAATGAATTATATAAAAGTGAACTTTATAAGTCATTTTAATCAATTGCATATAATAATATTGCATAGAAAAACAAGTACATACATTTGAAATATTACAATCTAAATATATATATATTTTTTTTTAATGCTCTTTTGAAGATTTGAGTAAAACGATTAAACTATAATACACATACTGCGTGCTTTAGATAATGGTAAAAACATTTAAATGTTTAAATTTTATAGCATTTCCATAATTGAGTAGCCATTTCCCCCAGAACAGAAGAAGAAGTAAAAAAAAGAATTTCTAATTTTCCTTAACACAATTCTATAAATACATTTGAATGTTTTTGAAAATGCATTTTATAAAAATTCAGTATTTACTCATTTTTTATCATTTGTATATAATAAGATTTCATAGAAAAACAAGTACATAAATTTAAATGTTACAATCTAATAAAAGATTTTTTTTTAAGCTCTTTTGAAGTTTTTGGGCACCTACAATTAAAGTATAATACTCATATTTCATACTATAGATAATGGTAAAAACATTTAAATGTTTAGTTTTTATAGCAATAACAACTTTTCCATAATTGAGTATTCTTTTACCCCAGAAACTAAAAAAAAAAAAAAAAAAAAAAAAAATTTCTAATTTTCCTCAACAAAATTCTATTAATACATTTAAATGTTTTTAAAAATGAATTATATAAAAGTGAACTATATATGCCATTTTAATCAATTGCATGTAATAATATTGCATAGAAAAACAAGTACATACATTTGAAATGTTACAATCTAAAAAAGGATTTTTTTTTAAAAAGCTCCTTTGAAGATTTTGAGCACATACAGTTAGATTATAATACTCATATTTCATACTATAGATAATAGTAAAAACATTTAAATGTTTAGTTCTTATAGCAATAACTACTTTTCCATAATTGAGTATTATTTTCCCCCAGAAACGGAAAAAAAAAAAAAAATTCTAATTTTCCTCAACAAAATTCTATTAATACATTTAAATGTTTTTAAAAATGAATTTTATAAAAGTGTATGTCATTTTAATCAATTGCAAATAATAATATTGCATAGAAAAACAAGTACATACATTTGAAATGTTACAATTTAAAAAGATTTTTTTTTTAATGCTCTTTTGAAGATTTAATACACATACTGCATGCTTTAGATAATGGTAAAAACATTTAAATGTTTAAATTTTATAGCATTAACTATTTTTCATAATTGAGTAGCCATTTCGCCCAGAAAAGAAGAAGAAGAAAAAAAAGAATTTCTAATTGTCCTTAAGACAATTCTATAAATACATTTAAATGTTTTTGAAAATGAATTTTATAAAAATGCACTATATTACTCATTTTTTATCATTTGTATATAATAAGATTTCATAGAAAAACAAGTACATAAATTTAAATGTTACAATCTAATAAAAGATTTTTTTTAAAGCTCTTTTGAAGATTTTGGGCACCTTCAATTAAATTATAATTACTCATATTTCATACTATAGACAATCGTAAAAACATTTAAATGTTTAGTTTTTATAGCAATAACAACTTATCCATAATTGAGTAATCTTTTCCCCAAGAAACGAAAAAAAAAAAAAAAAAAAAAAAAAACGAGAAAAGAAATTCTAATTTCTCTTAACAAAATTCTATTAATACATTTAAATGTTTTTAAAAATGAATTTTATAAAAGTGAACTTTATAAGTCATTTTAATCATTTGTATATAATAATATTTCATAGAAAAACAAGTACATACATTTGAAATGTTACAATCTAAAAAGATTTTTTTTTTTTTATGCTTTTTGAAGATTTGAGCAAAACGATTAAACTATAATACACAAATTTAATGCTTTAGATACTAGTAAAAGCATTTAAATGCTTAGTTTTTATAGCATTAACTACTTTTCATGATTGAGTATATATTTCACCAGAAAAGAAGAACAAGAAAAATAAAATTCCAATTTTCCTTTACACAATTCTATAAATACATTGAAATGTTTTTGAAAATGAATTTCATAAAAATGAACTATATTAGTCATTTTTTATCATTTGTATATAATAATATTTCATAGAAAAACAAGTACATACATTTGGAATGATACAATCTAAAAAAGGATTTTTTTTAAAAAAGCTCCTTTGAAGATTTTGAGCACATACAGTTAAATTGTAATACTCATATTTCATACTATAGATAATGGTAAAAACATTTAAATGTGTAGTTTTTATAGCAATAACAACTTTTCCATAATTGAGTATTCTTTTCCCCCAGAAACGGGGAAAAAAAAAAAAAAAAAAAAAAAAAAAAAAATCTAATTTTCCTCAAGAAAATTCTGTTAATACGTTTAAATAATTTTTAAAATCAATTTTATAAAAATGAACTTTATTAGTCATTTTTTATCATTTGTATATAATAATATTTCATAGAAAAACAAGTACATATTTTTGAAATGTTACAATCTAAAAAAAGATTTTTTTTAAAAAGCTTTTTTGAAGATTTTGAGCACATACAGTTAAATTATAATACTCATATTTCATACTATAGATAATGGTAAAAACATTTAAATGTTTAGTTTTTATAGCAATAACAACTTATCCATAATTGAGTGTTCTTTTCCCCCACAAACGAAAAAAAAAGAAATTCTAATTTTCCTCAACAAAATTCTATTAATACATTTAAATGTTTTTGAAAATGAATTATATAAAAGTAAACTTTATAAGTCATTTTAATCAATTGCATATAATAATATTGTATAGAAAAACAAGTACATACATTTGAAATGTTACAATCTAATAAAAGATTTTTTTTTAAGCTGATTAAAGATTTTGAGCACCTACAATTAAATTATAATACTCATATTTCATACTATAGATAATGGTAAAAACATTTAAATGATTAGTTTTTATAGCAATAACAACTTATCCATAATTGAGTAATCTTTTCCCCAAGAAACGAAAAAAAAAAAAAAAAGAGAAAAGAAATTCTAATTTCTCTTAACAAAATTCTATTATACATTTAAATGTTTTTAAAAATGAATTATATAAAAATGTACTTTAAAAGTCATTTTGATCAATTGCATATAATAATATTTCATAGAAGATTTTTTTTTTTTTTTTTTTTTTTTTTTTTAATGCTTTTTTGAAGAATTGAGTAAACAAGTACATACATTTGAAATGTTACAATCTAATAAAAGATTTTTTTTTCTTAAGCTCTTTTGAAGATTTTGATCACATACAATTAAATTTTAATACTCATATTTCATACTATAGATAATGGTAAAAACATTTAAATGCTTACATTTTATAGCATTAACTACTTTTCATGATTGAGTATACATTTCACCAGAAAATAAGACCATGAAAAATAAAATTCCAATTTTCCTTTACACAATTCTATAAATACATTGAAATGTTTTTGAAAATGAATTTTATAAAAGTGAACTTTATAAGTCATTTTAATCATTTGTATATAATATTATTTCATAGAAAAACAAGTACATACATTTGAAATGTTACACTCTAAAAAATGATTTTTTTTAAAAAGATTTTTTGAAGATTTTGAGCACATACAGTTAAATTATAATACTCATATTTCATACTATAGATAATGGTAAAAACATTTAAATGTTTAGTTTTTATAGCAATAACAACTTATCCATAATTGAGTATTCTTTTCCCCCAGAAACGGGGAAAAAAAAAAAAAAAAAAAAAATTCTAATTTTCCTCAACAAAATTCTATAAGTACATTTAAATGTTTTTGAAAATGAATTATATAAAAATGTACTTTAAAAGTCATTTTGATCAATTGCATATAATAATATTTCATAGAAGATTTTTTTTTTTTTTTTTTTTTTTTTTTAATGCTTTTTTGAAGAATTGAGTAAAACGATTAAACTATAATACACATACTGCATGCTTTAGATAATGGTAAAAACATTTAAATGTTTAAATTTTATAGCATTAACTATTTTTCATAATTGAGTAGCCATTTCCCCCAGAAAAGAAGAAGAAGAAAAAAAAAAGAATTTTTAATTTTCCTTAAGACAATTCTATAAATACATTTAAATGTTTTTGAAAATGAATTTTATAAAAATGCACTATATTACTCATTTTTTATCATTTGTATATAATAAGATTTCATAGAAAAACAAGTACATAAACTTAAATGTTACAATCTAATAAAAGATTTTTTTTAAAGCTCTTTTGAAGATTTTGGGCACCTTCAATTAAATTATAATACTCATATTTCATACTATAGATAATGGTAAAAACATTTAAATGTTTAGTTTTTATAGCAATAACAACTTTTCCGTAATTGAGTATTCTTTTCTCACAGAAACGGGAAAAAAAAAAAAAAAAAAGAAATTCTAATTTTCCTCAACAAAATTCTGTTAATACATTTAAATGTTTTTCAAAATGAATTTTATAAATATGAACTTTATTAGTCATTTTTTATCAGTTGTATATAATAATATTTCATAGAAAAACAAGTACATACATTTGAAATGTTACAATCTAAAAAAGATTTTTTTTAAAAAAAGCTTTTTTGAAGATTTTGAGCACATACAGTTAAATTATAATACTCATATTTCATACTATAGATAATGGTAAAAACATTTAAATGTTTAGTTTTTATAGCAATAACAACTTATCCATAATTAAGTATTCTTTTCCCCAAGAAACGGTAAAAAAAAAAAAAAAATCTAATTTTCCTCAACAAAATTCTATAAGTACATTTAAATGTTTTTGAAAATGAATTATATAAAAATGTACTTTAAAAGTCATTTTGATCAATTGCATATAATAATATTTCATAGAAGATTTTTTTTTTTTTTTTTTTTTTTAATGCTCTTTTGAAGATTTGAGTAAAACGATTAAACTATAATACACATACTGCGTGTTTTAGATAATGGTAAAAACATTTAAATGTTTAAATTTTATAGCCTTAACTACTTTTCATAATTGAGTAGTCATTTTCCCCAGAAAAGAAGAAGTAAAAAAAAAGAATTTCTAATTTTCCTTAAGACAATTCTATAAATACATTTAAATGTTTTTGAAAATGAATTTTATAAAAATGCACTATATTACTCATTTTTTATCATTTGTATATAATAAGATTTCATAGAAAATCAAGTACATAAACTTAAATGTTACAGTCTAATAAAAGATTTTTTTTTAAAGCTCTTTTGAAGATTTTGGGCACCTTCAATTAAATTATAATACTCATATTTCATACTATAGATAATGGTAAAAACATTTAAATGTTTAGTTTTTATACCAATAAAAACTTATCCATAATTGAGTATTCTCTTCCCCCAGAAACGAAAAAAAAAAAAAAAAAAGAAAGAAATTCTAATTTTACTCAACAAAATTCTATTAATACATTTAAATGTTTTTGAAAATGAATTATATAAAAGTGAACTTTATAAGTCATTTTAATCAATTGCATATAATAATATTGCATATAAAACAAGTACATATATTTGTAATGTTACAATCTAAAAGGTTTTTTTTTTTTTTTTTAATGCTCTTTTGAAGATTTGAGCAAAACGATTAAACTATAACACACATACTGCATGCTTTAGATAATGGTAAAAACATTTAAATGCTTAAATTTTATAGCATTAACAACTGTTTTATAATTGAGTAATCATTTCCCCAGAAAAAGAAAAAAAAAAAAAAAAAAAGAATTTCCAGTTTTCTTCAACAGAACTCTATAAATACATTTAAGGCTGAATATCACATAAATGTGCATTTTAGTGTTTCAGGTCTTTATTATTAATTTTAAGCAAATAAATTGTAAAATTTTATTATTATTATTTAGAAGTACCTTTTTAAAAAAGCATCAAATCATAAAATGTGAGTTTATAGCAATTTCAGTATTTTTTAGAAAATTTTAAACCTTATAACCGTCATTTTCGTGACTGTCTCCAAGACCAAATGTTTACATACAAAGTATGTTTTTTACTAAAAAAAATAAAATGATAATTATAATAATTGTTAATTCTTGTAAAAAAAACTATTTGTTTTCAAAGGAAATTTTTTTTTCTTTTTAATTACGTTAATTTTCATGCATGTGTAATTAAAATGCTTGTATGCAAGTCTTCACGTCATTTTCGTGACACATGAAAATAACTTCATATATCATCAAGGGATGGTGCCACCATTCACTTTTTTTAAAGTTTAAGATCAGAAATCAACATTGACGATATGTGGGGAAAAAAAATCTCAAGAAAATTGAAAACAGGTAAGAGTTAACATTATTTTTATTGTTTACATGCTGTGCGTACTTTTATTGCTTGTCATTTTCGAGATGCATAAAAAATAAAAAAATATTTTTATAAAATTTAGAACAAAGTTTTATTTTAATATAGAATGACGACCAGAAGAAGAAAATGTGACGATATCGGCTTAGTGAAAGCATGTTTTTCAGTACAGAATGAATTATTGACGATTTGTCATTTTCGTGACGGTCATTTTTGTGACGTCACGAAAATGACATTTGTTGGAGATTTACTATTTTGTAAGCCCTGGATTTAAATAATTTTTTATTTTGAATTAAAAGATTTGTTGGTGTAGGATAAGCTTTATATTTAAATATTTAAAGTACTTCCCGGTATCCAGGTAAATATAAAAAAATTACATACGACATTAATATTAAGATACAATTAAAAAAGCAAACTTTTATTTATTTATTTAATTTTATTTATTTATTTATTTTTTTATTTATTTATTTTTTTTTTTGCTCCCTTTAAGGTGTCATTGAGAATGTTACTCAAAATATTTTACTTGTGTTATTTATGGCAAGATGCAGAAAAAATAATTTGCATGGCTTGACAAAGAGGATGTCCATGAAATTCAAGTGCCACATATTCTGTGCAAAATTAGGAATTCTCCTGAACCTGCTTCAAATAGATATTTTAAACTTCAGAATGAAGATTTTAATAATGTTCAAAATGCTTTTTCTGAATTTAATTCAGTTAATCATTAAACTTGTAACTATAAGGATTTTAATACAATAAAATTGCTTGATATTCTCATTATTGCTCTTTCTTTTCCCTTCACAATCTTTTCTCTATTGTTCTAATATGTTCCATTTTTAATATTATATGGTCCTATTGCATTGACAAACAATGTTATTTCAGTGAAAAATAGTCATTTTGACAAATATTGTCATTTCAGTGACAAACAGTCGTTTCAGTGACAAACCAGTCATTTCAGTGACATCATTTTTTGACATCTTTAAATGCTATAATTAAAAATTTAATGCAAGTAAACTAATTATTTCCAGTTTATAGTCAAGAGGTATGCAGTCTATGATATTTCCCATTGATATAATTTATGTTTATAAAAAAATAAATTTAAATTTATTTATTTATTTATTTTTTTTTTTTAATTTAAAATTTTTGGGTTTTTTATTTTATTTTATTTTTTAAAATGGGAAGAACTTTTTAGAAAAGCCTAAGTCTTGTATTTTTTAATGAATCTGAACCACAAAAAAAAAAAAAAAAATTAAATGGTAATTTTGATTTTATAAGATAATTAAAATTATAAATTTTTATTGAAAAATTTCAATAAAATTTTAAAAAATTATGTTCGATCTCTGTCAAACTCAGAATTTATTTAAGATGCACTTACGGACTTATTTTCAAAAATTCAAATTAAAATACAAAGTTTGAAAAAAAAGTTTGAAAAAAAAGTTTAAAAAAATCCAAAATGCACACTTATGTGATATTCAGCCTTAAATGTTTTTGAAAACAGATTAAAAAAAATGAACTTTGTTACATTTTGATTAATTGTATACAATATCATTGAAAAACAAGTGCATATGTTACAATCTCAAAATGTTTTTTTTTTTTTTTTTAATGCTATTTTGAAGATTTTGAGCACATACAATTTAAATATAATACACATATTTCATGCTATAGAAAATGGTAACAACATTTAAATGCTTAGTTTTCATAGCAGTAACTGTTGTTTCACATTCGTGCATTCATTTTCCCCAGAAAAGATTTTTTTTTTTGTCATTTTTTTAAACAAAGTTTTATAAATACATTTAAATATTTTTGCAGCTTAGTTTTATAAAAATGAAAATTATTAGACAATAATGAAAATTCTTAAATATTTTTATTTATTCAATGTAAATGATAATTTGATTGAAAATTAAATAACATATTCTTTAAGTATTACAAGATTTTTTTTTTTTTTAAATGCACTTTTGAAAATTGTCATCACAGGAAATTAAACTATAATACACATATTTCATACTTCATACAAAAATAAAAATATTTAAATACTGAATTTTTATTACTATAAATAAGGTTTCATAACTAAGTATTAACTTTACCCCAATTAGAGGAATTTAAATAAATTCTTTTAAAAATTTTCCTAAACAAAATTTTTAAAACTCATTTAAATGCTTTTAAAATTTATTTTTATGAAAATTAAATTTATTATTCATTTTCATGAAATCAATATAATGATAATTATATTAAACAGAAAAATAAGTAGCACACGCTTTAAATATTGCAGTAATATTAATACTAATAACAAAAAAAAAAAGTTTTAAATGTTTTTTTTTTTTTTTTTTTTTTTTTTTTTTTTTAAATCACAGGAAATAAAACCACTATTCACATATTTTGTGCTACAGACAAACTTAAAAGCATTCTTAATTTAAAAGAGACAATTATTGGCATATGCTTAAAATATTATTACTATTTAATGCTTTTTTGAAAATTTTGAGCACATGAAATTAAAGCATAATACGCATATTATCTGCTACAGACCTAGGTAAAAATATATAAATGATTAATTTGCATTACAAAACCTATGTATTAAATTCCCCTAGAATGAAAAATTTTAATGTATTCTTTAAAAAAATTTTCAATTATTTTTAGATGTTTTTAAAATGAAAAAATTACCACAAAATGAGAAGAAAACAAAGGAAATAAAGACAGAATAGAATACATCCTGAATTTTTTTAATTGAAATAGTCACCGGAATAAAAATTGAAATCAAAACAAGAGTGAACACAGATCGTCGTAAGGAGAAAAGGGCTTTTACGAACTTGAATTGTAATGTGTAAGTTTGACAGATAAAATTAATTTAAAATTAATTTACAACTAATTGAATTTTAAGATTATTCCTTTACAATTATCTTAAACTTGATTAATTTTTACTTTTAAAAAAGTTTAATTTTTTAGTGCGTGGAGATTTATTCATCATAATGAATTTTGATTATGTAATTATATTATAATTACATATATTGTAAGTTATTGAAAATTTATATTGTATTTATATTGTAAGTACAATATTTTGTATTTATATTGTTATTTATATTGTAATTACATATATTTACGTATATATGTAATTACGTTATAATTATTTAGAAGCATTCTAAATATTTAATGTTTACTTAGTGCTGCCATCTATATTTTATCTTTAAAAGTCAAAGTAACTTAAATAATTCAGATCTATTTTTCTTATAACGAAACCAACCTTTTTTCAATTCAAAAACCAAAGTAAGTTTAGACTTAACTAAATGGTTAACTTAATTTTTTATTTATTATTATTATTATTATTTTTTAAATAAGAATTTAGTAGTAAGGAAAAAAAAATTAATTATAAATTTAGTAGTAAGGATAATGTAAATACATTAAATTTTAAATTTAAATAATTAATAATTTAAAAAAAATTAATTTTTTGTAGTTTTTTTTTTAAATCTTATTACCTGAATTCAAACAAGTATTTTGCATGTAAACTAGCCAAAATTTATTCTTTATTTGTAATTGATCCGCAAATTTAACTTTTCTAAAACAAGTTTTCAATTTATGAATAACATATTTTATGTTATTCAGCAATCCTTCTTTTATTATTATTATTTTTTTAAATTTAAATGAACAATCTACTCAACCAACCAACCTACAACGCCACCCAACCTCCTTAAACATCTGTCCACCCCTCCTCTACCTTTTGTATTATTTTTTAAATATATATATATATATATATATATATATATATAAGAAAAATGTAGATGTGTGCTTCAATAATTTTGCTGCCGACTGTGAAAGCTAACATTTTCCCGTTATAAATGGATCGAGTGTTGTCTTTTTCAAAGTTCTCTAAGCATGTGCAAGTTTATCAAATGTAAGAAAAAAAATGATGAAATGCATTTGCTAAAAGTATTATTTAGGATATTTATAGAACATGCATGTTTTTATTATTAGAAAATACTCTTAAAGTTTTCAGAAAACTGTATTTTAGAAATATATTAAAATACAGCCTGATTTTTCTTATTTTGTGAGGTGTGGGGACGTTAGAAATCGTGTATAAATCATAGTACATAAATACAAATTTTTATTAAAGTTTTACATATGCATGTTTTATATTTTAATTTTATTTGCTCAGAAATTTTTTTATGTTAAAAAAAGAAAACAGTTTTGTAAATAGAAAATTTTTAAAAATCTTTAACTGTCCATATGTCTTTTCCTTATTTAATTTTAAACCTAAATGCGTGGCTTTAGCCATTTGAATAATTACTTGTATTAATAATCATAGTTTTTTTTTTTTTGTATACTGCTACAAAGTTCATACGGAGTAGGCTTTTTTTATTTTTAATCTTACAGTAGTATTCATAAATAAATAATATCTTAAATTTATCCGCTTATTCTATGCTGAAGATAACTATTAACTATTCCTGGGAAATATAAGGAGATAGAGAACAAACCCTGTAATAATGAGAAGTTAATAAATATCTGAACAAAGGGGAAAAAATTAAAAATGGAGGAGACCGAGAAATGGATCTTAGTAGAAAACATAAATAAATGATGGTTTATGTATATGAGAATAATTTATTTAAAGTTATAATCTTATTATATTTTCCTTTGAAAAAGAAGCATATATATTTTTTTTTCTTTTCGTTTATTTACGAATGATAAATTAGAAGGTGTATCATAAATATATATATATATATATATATATATATATTAAATCATTCTTATAAAACATCAGGAAATCTATGCATTAAACTGTTGACAGTTGTAGTTTGGTACATATATATATATATATATATATATATATATATATTAATTAATTGATATTGTAAACAAGAACAATCTCCTTTTTAAAAGAGAAATCCACTTTTACATGACTTATCGGTTAATACAATTAGGGAGAGTGGGGATGAATGGGACATTTTTCATGTTTTTATTGATAACGTTGGCCATATGTAATTCAGAATTTTGCAACACTGCTCACAAGTACACTTCAGTAATCTGTTACATATTAACATACTAACTTTAATAAAAAGTTATTTTTAATTAATAATATATATATATATATATATATATATACATATATATATTCACATACATGTGCATTGTCCCATTCATCCCCACCTATAGGGATGAATGGGACATGATCGGGGATGAATGGGACAGGACTGGAGTTAACAAAGAAAAGAAAACAAAATGGAAAGTAAATAAATTTTTAAAGTTAAATTGGTTTATATGATTTTTTTTTTTACACACTACGAATTTACTGAAATTAACTTCAACTGATGTATTGACTCAAATTAACGTCAAAAGGCTTTGGTAATTTAATCTAATAAGAACTTATCTAAGAATAAATAAATAAGACACTAGAAAGAGATAAATCATTATAATAGAGTACAAATTATCCAAATAAATTTTTGTTTTCGACTGATCGGGAAAAATCAACATTTTATTCTGTATTACATTAAAAATCACCAGGATTTATTTAGTTAGCTTGATTGAAATTGTGATTTTAATCAAATTATTATCAATCACAATTATTATGAACAAAAATCAGAACAATTAATTTAAATCTGTTTTTCTCTAAATCCACAAAATTAACAATCCTGATAATCAGTATGGTTAATTTACATAATTAAAAACATAAAATTGTTTTATAATGAATTAACTAACCTTCTATAAATCTAAATCCTAGTTATTAAAATAATAATAATAATAATAATTAAAAAAAGCTTGTTAATCCTTAATTTTTACTTATATTTCTTTATATTTAGCCTACTTGCACTAAATTCAAATACTACTTTTATAATTCCATGTTATATCTACTGAACTACAGGTTATAAAAATATTGAAAATCTATTTATGATTTGTTTTAATATAATTCTTGTGCACAATTTTAAATTAGCACATAGTGGGGAATGTCCCATTCATCCCATTCAAACTGTCCCATTCATACCAACCACCACATGATCATATAAAACAGGAAATATGCTTAATGAACAATTGTTAATATTCTTCTTGAATACAATAAACACAATAAAAGATTATGCCTTTTCATTATATAAGAGTTATATTAACTTTAAGCAAATAGTTAATTTCTTAACTAGTACCTAATTGAATCAGTAAAAACTTACTTTGGCAGCTGAAAAAGACACTTTAATTTTTTTCTACCCTTCTATGGACAGCACAATTCTGAAACTACACTTGATGAATGATCTCAGTGCTGCCATCTATCAGAAAAAATGTCAAGTTTCCGGTGCTTGCAAAACATAAAAATCTAGCTATTTTCCAATTCACCCCCAATCACCCCTATTCTTATTCCCTCAAATTCCGAACTTAATCCTTAAATTTCAGGCATAGAAATTATAAGTTTCAGCATAGCAATTTCGAGATTAATCAATTCAGATACTTATCATGTATCAATGTATATACCCTATTAAAATCATGTAGAGGAGCAACCGTAATAAGATATAAAGTAACTGTACCTGTAACTGACGCTATATAGACAGAGTTCGAAATTAACAGTGGTTAGCTGGTCAGGGACTACAAACATTTTTAACGGACCAGCAAAATGTAAATGCTAGTTGTCAATTTATTTTTTTTATTTATTTTTAAACTTTTTTCTAAAGTTTCCCGTAAATCTGTCAACATTTCTGCGACGTCATATAGGTACAATATATTTGGGAGTAGAAATAAAAAATATAAATTTACTGGATATATGATGTTCCAGAGAGAATTTTTTGTAAATACTTAAAAAAAAAAAAATCAGAATATAACGCAGTTTTCATTATGTGAAACTTTCAACCCACTTAACAAAACTAAAATTAGACTCTATACAGTGGTGGTCAGAATTATAAGGACAAGGGCAAAATCGCCAAATTTTAGTTACAGTTGACTGGAAATTTCTTCAAATTTTATTGCTGGACACGCTTAATTTAACACAATAAACTACCAAAATGAAATACAGGAACAATATTAACATTTAATGACTAGTTTCTGATCACCTTGTCATCGAACCACATTAAGTAATACCTGTTTTGCATAAAATTTCCTCTTCTTAGCAAGTATGCAAATCTCGACATTTTTTTACTAGAACTGTCAGCTTTTTCCGGTTTTAAATTTTACTACTCATAATTCTTGTTCTGAATTGTTAATATTGCTTCTGCATTCCGTTTTGGTCGTTTATTGTGTTAAATTTAATGTTTTTGTCGGAAAAGCCGCCCTCTGGTGGACATTTTGGATTTTTTTTAATAAAATAAACAGTAATTAATAGAAATTTGAGCTACTTCACCACAATAAATAAATATATCGGAGGGTTTTCAAGCTTTAGCACATAATTCAATGTTATGAATTATGTATAATTTGATGATTTTCCACAAATTTTCAAAATTACATCCTTGCATGAATCTGAAAATGTATGAAAATGAAAATCTGTATAGAAACAATCACAATAAATAAATAAAATCACCGGATGCAGCTTATTTGTTGTGCACGAATCTGAAAACGCATGAAAATCCGTGCTACAGTGACCAGTATTCTAATATTAGAACCAAAAAAATATCACTGGATACCTCTAATTAGAGGTGCGTGAATCAGAAAATGCATAAAACACTGTATTGCAGTAATCAGTATATCCCGATATTATTTTTAAAAAAAAAAAAAAAAAAAAAAAAAAAAACGTCCCTGGATAAGCGCACGAATCGGAAAATGTATAAAAATCTGTACTGCAGCGGTCAGTATCCCGATATTAAAAACAAAAAAACATCACTGGATAACCTTAATTCGTAGCGCATGAATCAGAAAATGCATAAAAATCTGTACCGCAACAGTCAGTATTCCGATATTAAAACAAACAACAAAAAGAAAAAATCACTAAATACCCCTAATACGTGGTGCATGCATCGGAAAATGCATGAAAATCTGTAGTGCATCAATTACTACCATGCACTAATTTTTCTCTAAATAATAATAATAAAATACACTCGAAAAAATAATTTTTAAATCTCAAAAACACATTTAAAAAAAAAAAAAAAAAAAAAAAAAAAATTATTCAGCTGGGCCGCATTACGATAAACATACACGAATGGTTGGTGCAAAAAGAAAAACAAAGTTCTGATACATTAAACAGTGTCGATACACTGAATCACATCACAACGCCACAAATCGCCAATGGGTGCCTTATAGTAAAGCTTAGCCTTGACATGTTCAGCGATATTTGTAAGAACTGGTGTTTACGTGATAATAAGGTATTCATTCGGAAGTCAAAATAATATCTTAGACCCAATATTTAACAATTCAAAAATATATAAACTTAATAAACTTACCTGTTTAATTTATTGTCGTACCAAAGCTTGTCAGAAACACTTCGTAATTCCCATCTTTCTTCAACAAGTCTGTAATTATTCCGACGTATAGTCTAAGAATACATTAATGATGCAATTCGTAAAGCACACTGCATCAATCACCATATTCTTAAGTTGTAAAAACTAAATAAAACATGTTTTACTTTTTAAAGCGAAATATTCCAAACATTTCAACAATTTTTCAATAACAAAACTAACTTGAAACTATTTTTATGAAATTAAATAAACACAACACATAACCACAGCTTTTGCATATTTGGTTTGGTTTGGTTTGATGAGTACTGAGATTTATTGCTTGCCTCTAAGGCCGCTTATATCTCGAAAAATCCACACCACAAGGGTTTACAAGTTTTTATTATACAAGTACACAATATTTGAAGACATAAGACAACACAAACATCCATGCCCGCACCAGGATTCGAACCTGGGACCAGTAGATTCGTAAGGCAGCGTCCTACCGACCGAACCACCTGGCCGGCAGCTTTTGCATAACCATTTCTACATACACAAACGGATTTCAGACGATTAGGATAATTAAATCTAATCGATGAAAAAATTGGCAATGACCCAATTTTTTTCAAGCATAAAATTAAACTGAAAAAAAAAAAAAAAAAGTCCGAGATCCACATGTACGTTAGGTGCGAACTTTTCGTATAATTTAAGAATGATTGAGTGGACAGGTGGGTTTTACGTTGCAGTAGTGCTACACAATGGGGAACTGGCGTCGGTCTGGGATTCATTTTTAAGTGTGGTCCGGAGATGTATCATCACAAATTTAATTCCATGGAGGGAAATGGCTCCCCCGCTTCTGTGACCTCCTCCCCACCCCCAGATGTACAATCGACAGCAAAATTATTAAAGCACACATCCACATTTTATTTTATTTTATTTTATTTATTTTTTTTTTTATTTATTTTTTTTTTTTTTTTTAGTTTGATCGCTAATGTTTATCATCAACTTACTTTTTTATAAACAGCATAAAGTTCAAGACGCGAAAAAAATTTACTTAACAAAACAGTATTAGGTGCACATCTTTTTAATACGAATTATTGCTGGCGTTTCAATGATTTTGCTGCCGACTATAAACAATATTTTTCCGAAAAATTATTGTTCCCTCCGTGGAAAATCAAAATTATGATAGCATGTCTCCAGATCATCCTAAGGAGAATTTCACATTGCGCAGCACTAGTGCGACGTAAAATCCATCCATCCAACCAACCATGATAAGGGGTGCGTCCATTGACTACAGTCGGTAGAAAAAGTATCCGAGCACTAGCCAATAATTCCGATATCAAAATAGTACTCTTACAAATTTTGTTAAATAAATCCTTGTCGAATTATGTTCTTAGACTGACTAAGAACATGACTCGACAAGGATTTATTTAACAATAGCAGTATTAAGTATACTTTTTTTAGACAGGGATTATTGCTAGTGCTCGGATACTTCTGCTGCTGACTGTAGATATTGGAGTATACTGACCAAACGTCCTCATTTTCTGGGGACAAATGGGGACGCCCTTTTTCTTAAAGCATTTTCCTAAGTTTTAAAAAATTGTAGAAACTAAATTATTAATCAGTAACACTTTATTTTTAGTCCTTATTTATTAGGAATGAAAAAATGCATCCATAATTTGATAATTGTTGCAATTTTTTATGCTTCTCTATTATAAAGGTACTTTGATCTGGTCAGCCTGTATATTAGAGTAGACGCCAGACTAGTAACCTTTTTGTTTCCGAACATCACATCCCCACCATTCCACCAATCCATTCGCCAAACTGGCATTCCACTTCCGCCAAAGCAGATTTCCCCCACCTTTGTTATCGCTGTTTGATATTGCTATTGAGTGTAAATTAAACACACAGCAACCTACACTTCCCGAAATGCAAAGCAAGTAATCTAATCCTTGTTATTGATTTTGTTTGATTTTTCTTTGGACTTTTGGTGGTAAAAGGAACAAATCATTTAAAACATGCAAAATTTCAAGACCAGTTGCCAAGAAAGCGATTATCGCCAAAACAAGGCGCAAAAGCTGCAATGATGCTCGCAGAATTTTTCTCCATAGTCAGTATGGGTACAGCGTCTAGAATAAACAGTGTGGAAAGCGGCGAATAAAATTGTACTAAAAAAATTAAGCCTGTCACCAGATGTCATTGTAATCGAAGCTTGTGTCACAACAAAACCGAGACTCCCTATTGGTTAATCACGTGATTAAACTGACGAAACTCGGAAAAGCCAATCAAGTCTTTGATTTGAGCAATAGCTTCGATCACAGCGACATCTGGGTAAGCTTAATTTTTGTAGCATCATTTTAACATCACGGTTATAGGCGATTGCCACACTGTTTATTCTAGACGCTGTAGTATAAGGAATCCGTACTCTGCTTCCATCACTACTCGATGGGTGCGTCCCAGACCATCGCCAGTTACCCGTAGCACAGTACTAGAGCGACGTTAAACCCAACGAATCGAAAAAGTGGTTGGACCATAATGTAGCACTAGTACGACATAAAACCCACTAACCTCAACTTAAATCGAAAAATTAGCATTTCTTAGAATAAAATCACAGTCATCTTGCAGAATCTGGTTAATGTTGGGGCTGCAGTAGACTAGTCGCCTAAAATCGATTTCCATTAAAACACTAAATCACAAACAGTACCGGCTACAGTTAGAATTTGATAGGATTAAGACCTCTACGAATAACCCATTGGAACGATGGTTTAGCAGTGTCTGTTCCTCTTTAATCCACACTACATAGTCAATCGCTCGACTTCATTCGTATGCCATTAAACTACCAAAATTCGGAAGTCACCATATTCATCATATCCTGCGCAGGGGCTCAAAAGTACAGTCAGCAGCAAAAGTATCAGAGCACTAGCAATAATCCCTGTCTAAAAAAGTATACTTAATACTGCTTTGTTAAATAAATCCTTTTCGAGTCATATTCTTAGTCAGTCTAAGAACATAATTCGACAAGGATTTATTTAACAAAATAGTTTTAAGTGCACTATTTTCACATCGGAATTATTGGCTAATGCTCGGATACTTTTTCTACCGACTGTATGATATACTGACCAAACGTCCCCATTTTCTGGGAACAAATGGGGACTCCCTTTTTTGTTTAAGGCATTTTTCTAAGTTTTAAAAAATTGTAGAAACTAAATTATTAATCAATAACACTTTATTTTTAGTCCTTATTTATTAGGAATGAAAAAATACATCCATAATTTGATAATTGTAGCAATTTTTAATGCTTCTCTATTTTAAAGGTACTTTGATCTGGTCAGTTTGAGCATATGTCTCCAGACCGTATTTAAATGTGACCGTTAGAATGTCGCCAATAGCCCACTCAGCAACGACAGTGCGACATAATTTCACTCTAACTTAAAAACTCAACCCATTGACGAGATATTAGAGTAGACCCCGGCCTACAGTCAGCAGCAAAAGTATCCGAGCACTAGCAATAATCCCTGTCTAAAAAAATTATACTTAATACTGCTTTGTTAAATAAATCCTTGTCGAGTCATGTTCTTGGTCAGTCTAAGAACGTAATTCGACAAGGATTCTTTTAACAAAACAGTTTTAAGTGTACTATTTTGACATCGGAATTATTGGCTAGTGCTCGGATACTTTTTCTACCCACTCTAGTAACCTTTTCACTTTCAAACATCACATCCCCATCCTACCACCAATTCATTCGCCAAACCACCGCCAAGCCGACATTCAACTTGCTCCAAGGCTGTACTGACCAAAAGTCCCCATTTTCTGGGGACAAATGTAGACTCCTTTTTAACACTTTCCAACAATGTTGAAAAGTGTTTATGACTTCGGTTTGTCTGTCTGTCTGTCCATCTGTCCGTCTGTCTGTCTCTCTGTCGTCTGTCCGCGCTCTAACTCCTGTAAATATTTATGGAATTTCTTGAAACTGATATATGTTATTCAAGTTCACTATCGGATGTTCCCTATTGAAAATGGAGTTTATACCTCTTCTGGTTTGGGTACAGAGACCCCCGAAAATATTTCAAAGCATTGTGTTCTATGAGAGGCATTTCTATAAACCATATTTTCATACCCTTACTGTACAAAAATCTTAATGAAATTGAACTATGTTATACAAGTTCACTATAGGATATTCCCTGTTGAAAATGGAGTTTATACCTCTACTGGTTTGTGTACAGGGATCCCCGAAATTATTTCAAAGCATTGTGTTCTATGAGAGGCATTTCTATAAACCATATTTTCATACCCTTAATGTACACAAATCTTAATGAAATTGATATATGTTATACAAGTTCACTATCGGATGTTTCCTGTATAAAATGGAGTAAATACCACCACTGATATGTATGTGTACAGGGACACAGAAAATTTCAAAGCACTGTGTTCTATGAGAGGCAATTCTATAAACTATATTTTCATACCCTTATTGTACACATATCTTAATGAAATTGAAATATGTTATTCAAGTTCACTATCGAATATTCCTTTTTGAAAATGGAGTTTATACCTCTATATGTGTACAAGGACCCCCGAAAATATTTCAAAGCATTGTGTTCTATGAGAGGTATTTCTATAAACTCTATTTTCATACTTTTACTGCGCACATATCTTAATGAATTTCTATAAACCGTATTTTCATACCCTTCCTGTACACAAATCTTATTGAAACTGAAATATGTTATTCAAGTTCACTATCGGATGTTTCCGGTACAAAATGGAGTACCACCACTGGTTTGTGTACAGGGGCACACAAAAATATTCCAAAGCATTGCATTTTATGAGAGCTATTTCTATAAACTAAATTTTAATAACTTTACTTTGCACGAAGATTTATGAAATTGAAATATGTTATTTATAAGCACAAAAGAAAATGCTTTGCATAGAATGTAACATGATTAGCATTAGATTTACAGGGTGACACTAAAATATTCAGTTATATAAAGAACTATTAATAAATATTTGCTAAAATTGTACTTTCATTTACATTAAGCGTTTTTAACACTTTCTAACATTTTTAACACTTCCCAATAAGGTTGAAAATGTTAACGACTTCGGTTTGTCTGTCTGTCTGTCCGCGCTCTAACTCCCGTAAATATTTGTGGAATTTCTTGTCTTCAAGTTGTTATAATTAATATTTTATTGAGATAGTACATGTACTGATATATTTTACTGCTTTCTTTTTATTCCATTAAACTTTTTCTTAATTAACAATTTCCAACAAGGTTGAAAAGTGTTAATGGCTTCGGTTTGTCTGTCTGTCTGTCTCTCCGCGCTCTAACTCCCGTAAATATTTATGGAATTTCTTGAAACTTATATATGTTATTCAAGTTCACTATCGGATGTTCCCTATTGAAAATGGAGTTTATACCTCTAATGGTTTGTGTACAGGGACACCCGAGAGTATTTCAAAGCATTGTGTTCTATGAGAGGTATTTCTATAAACTCTATTTTCATACTTTTACTGCGCACATATCTTAATGAAATTGAAATACATTATTCAAGTTCATTATTGCATGTTTCCTATATAAAATAGATTACATATCACCCCTAGTTTATGTACAGGGACACTCAAAAGTATTCCAAAGCATTGCGTTAATGAGAGATATTTCTGTAAATCAAATTTTAATAACTTTACTTTCCACGAAGTTTTAGGAAATTGAAATACGTTATTTATATGCACAAAAGAATACTTTGCATAGAATATAGCATGATTAGCATTAGATTTACAGGGTGACACAAAAATATTCTGTTATATTAAGAGCTATTAATAAATATATGCTAGAATTTTACTTTCGTTTACATTAAACGTTTTTTACACTTTCTAACATTTTTTTAAGTGTGAATATGATATCAATTTGTGTATCTATCCGTCTGTCCGTCTGTCTGTCTGCCCGTCTCTCTATCTGTTTTTCTGCGCTCTAATTCCCGTAAATAATTATGGAATTTCCTTAAAATGATATATTTTATTCAAGTTCACTATCGAATGTTCGCTATTGAAAATGGAGTGAATACCTCTTCTGGTTTGTGTACAGGGACACCCAAAATTACTCGAAAGCACTGTGTTGTATGAGAGGAATTTCTGTAAGCCATATTTTAATACCTTTAATGTATAGAAACTTTAATGAAATTTTAATATGTTATTCAATTCCCTATCGGATGTTTCTTATGTAAAATAGAGAATATTTCTAACTGGTTTGTGTACAGGGGCACTTGAAAGTATTCCAAAGCATTGTGTTGTATGAGAGTTATTTTTATAAACCAAATTTTAATAATTTTATTTTCCACAAAGCTTAATGCAATTGAAATATATTATTCGTATGCACAAAAGAGTGCCTTCTATATAATATAGTATGGTTAGCATTAGATTTACAGGGACACACAAAAATAATCAGTTACATTAAGAGCTATTAATAAAAATTTGCTGGAATTGCACTTTTGTTTACATGAGATTTTAACACTTTCTTATAATTTTAGTGGGAATATGATTTCAATTTCTGCATCTGTCTGTCCGATTGTCTACGGCTCCTATCATCCGCGAATATTTTGAGGATTTTTAAAAAATGATCCACTCAAGTTCCCTATGGAATGTTCCCTTTTTAAAATGTCATTAATAGGTCCTGTACGACTAGTTTGTTTACAGGGACAACAACAACAACAATATAAAAAAAGCCAATGTATTACCCTTTAGGACAGAATTGTTTAAAAGTTATATTTAAAAAACTTTCTACTATAAAAATCATAAAAACGTTGACATGTATTATTAATATTCTAAAATATTGTTTTGTATAGAATATGATATGATTAACTTTCAGATTTACAGGGCTACGGTAAAATATTTAGAGAGATTAAAAGCTGTAATTATAATATAATGGCTGCATTTTCTGTTGCATTAAGCCTTTTTAACACTTTCTAAAATGCCTAGGAGTAATTTAAAAATCAATTAGTCTATCTGTAGGCTTTTCAGTCGTTCTGTCTGTTGTGTGATAACTTAGGCAAAGAATATTAAAAGTTATTCGATACAACAATTGCGTATAGTTGGAAAGTGTTACTAATCAATGCGTACTGCATGATTTTTCTTTCTTGGTTTTTTTTTTTTTTTTAGGCATTTTTTTTAAGTTTTAAATAATTGTAGAAACTAAATTATTAATCAATAACACTTTATTTTTAGTCCTTATTTATTGGGAATGAAAAAATACATCCTTAATTGGATAATTGTAGAAATTTTTAATGCTTCTCTATTATAAAGGTACTTTGATCTGGTCAGCCTAACCTAGGCTGACTAGATCAGCTGACTAAATAGATAGCTGACTAAAATGAGACTTAGACTAGATAAAGACCAGATAGCTGACTAAAATGAGACTTATTAAAAATATGGCAATGCTCATTACAGTACTAAATATTTATTTCTGTTAATAGCAATGTCAGTAGATATCAACACTAAAATTTTCAGATCTCACTTACAAAATATTTACATAAAAATGTTGATAAATAAATAAATAAATAATAAGAAGAAGAATTCAAATGTAGTTTTTTTTTTTTTTTTTTTTAATTCTATTAAAATGAAGAACACCTTTACCCCCTTCCGCTTTTTCCAAGGGCTGTATAGCATTTAAAGCTGTAGCAGAGAAAACTTTATTCATTCAATGTCAGACCGATACCCCTTTACACATCCTTTCATGAACTATGCATAAAGTTTATTGTGCCAAAACAAATAATAAGTAATAATATTACTTACCATATAACCTAGAATTCCAAAATTATATAGGGTAAGTGCTCCAGTGATTGAGACTTTTAGAGCAATCTCTGACGTTTTTAATGTTCTAGTCATCAGAAAATATTTTTAGAAATCTTAAGTTAATACGCATATGGCATGAAAGACATTCAGAACCACATATATGTTAAAATATATACATTTAATGACAATTATTATTATTATTATTATTATTTTTTTTTTTTTTTTATGAATTTTTATTTGACACCTACTCAATGTTCCAGTAACTGACATTGTCAGTTTTTGATTTTATCAGTAACTGGCCCCCTATGTTCCAGTGTTTGACACTGCTAGTTATTCATTTTATCAGTTATTAGCACCCCATGCTCCAGTGTTTGACATAAAATGTTAAAATTCTTATATTTAAAACATGTGATTTTATTATTTTTCTTATTTATTAATTATTTCGGAATAAATGTCAATTACTGGAGCATGCCAATCACTGGAACACCTACCCTATTTTTAAATTTTTAAATTATTCTCACTTATCATTTTATTGAGTAAATATTATTTGTGATGTTACAGAAAAGTTTTGAAACTAGTATGTTGTGGCCACCACAACACTTTCTTCTACATTTTCCTATAGAAATTCACTCAATAAAAATATTTTATTAAAATTATTATTCATTAAAATTATCTACCATACTGAATGCAAACGATTTTCATATTAGAGAAAACTAACACCAAATATAAGAAAAGGAAGACAGTTTTATTCTCTATAAATAAAGTCTTAAAACATACATTTTCATAATGGTTATCTCATATATCAAGTTTCGTACAGTTTTATGCAATAGAAGTGGAGATATAGCCTTTCTGTTCTCGGGGAACATTGCAGTATAGCAGCGCCACCTACTGACTGATATTCACCCAAACTGAATCAGCATAATGTCACATAATGGCCTTCTTACATATCAAGTTTCACTTGGTTATACGCAATAGCACATGAGATATAGCTTTCACTGAAATTGTTGAAATTGACGTATAGTAGTGCCACCTGTTAAAATATTGGCCCCAAAAGTTGTTAGACACTAATTTATGTCGAGATGCATCTACATAAAAATGTATATGCAATTCTGTGCAGTAGTTCCTGAGGCATGGCTTTAAATTGTGGCAATCGTTGTATAGCAGCTCCATCTGTAGAACAATTGACACCAAAAGTTGGTAGGCACTAACTTACGTTAAAGCGCATCTGCGTATTAATTTATATGCAAACGAGTGCAGTAGTTATTGAGATATAGAACTCCTTAAAATTGGGAAAGTCGCGGTATAGCAGCGCCACCTGTTGAACAATTAACATTAAAGTTTATAGGCACGAATTTAGGTCAAATTGCCTTTAAATATAAATTTATATGCAATTTCGTGCAGTAAATCCTACGATATAGCCTTCCCTGAAATTGTGTAAATCGTGGCATAGCAGCGCTACCTTTTGAGTTAATTGACACCAAAGTTATAGGCACTAATTTAGTCAAGATGCATCTACATATAAATTTATATGGAATTCTCTGTAGTAGTTCCTGAGATACAGTCGCCACAAAATTTTTGTCACACACATACAGACAGACACATTTTTAAAAAATGGTCTAATCGTCTTCTGGAACTCTCAAAACGTGTAAATCCATCGAAAACCTGAAGTCAAAAATTTTTACGAATCCAATACTTTCTTCTATTGAATACAGAAGAAAGTAAAGGCGAGATGTATTAATCCTCGACGATAGGTTTAATGCCACAACCGTAAAAGGGGCGTCTCGATTTTGCCCCATCGTAACCACCCCCCTCCCAAGAAAAAAAAAATCGCAAATTACAAAAAAACAAAAATGTGTTTTTGGAAATATCCTAGGGAAGACACATGGCTGTTTTTCACACCTTTTGTTTTCCATCCGGAATTTGCGAAATTTCCCGCCCAAAACCGATTTTTCCCTCCCTGCCCTTAAAAATCGAATATTCCTAAATCGCAGATAATCTTTTTTTTTTTTTTTTTTTTTTACTCATGTCTAGTCTCCCCATGTGCAATTTCTTCACTCTGAAATAATTTGGAGCCGAGTTATGCGTACAAACGTGTTTTCGACTTTTGCCTTCCCCCCCCAGGGGGGAGAACAGAAGGGAATTTTGAGAAAGTTTACAGATATAATTTTAAGTTGAGTAAAAATCTAAATTCCTGTCAAGCGCCGTTGAATTCCGTCCATCCGTTCTCACGTGATACCCGGACAAAAATAGTGTTACAGACATACAGACACGATGACACACACACACACACAGACAAAATTTTCTGAAGTCATATTTGGCTTTCATGGTGTGTGAAACGTGAATATATCACTTTTTTTTTTTTTTTTTTTTTTTTTTTTAATTCTGACAAATTTTCCAGACAAAAGCTTGATTTTGTTACTATAGGTGTAAAACTTTAGATTTATAATTTCCTGTTATAATGACGCCATTTCCTATTAAAAAATTAAATTAATAAGGTTTTTTTCGCTTCGTCTTTTTACACAGTTATCAGATTATTGGTGATTAGAATGTTTATTATTATGATAAAGTAGATTACAGAAACATTTTATCAAAACAATTATGACAGTAATTATTATTTATTTATTTATTTATTTATTTATTTTATCTTTTTAAAATGAAACTAATTTACTTTTACTTTCCAATTCGATAAAAACCGAAATTTGTTGTCAAATTTTTGTTCTGATTTGTCAATAATTGCAATTTTTTATGAATTCGGCGCATAACTGCTCAAATATTGCCAAAATAGTAAAACGTAAGGGTAAACATAAAACCCTTTAATACATTATTAAATGACGTCATTTTCGATATTAATGAAATGAACTCATGTACTATTTATATTTATTCATAAGTAGATAACATTAGATTTTTATCAAATCAATTATGACGAATATTTTTAATCTTTTTAAAACGAAACAAAATTAAATTTTACTTTCCTATCTTTCTCTCATATTCATTTGGAATTAGTTCCTTTGGGTAAAGAAGTGTAAGTATATTTGTTTATTAATTTTAAAGTTGTTTAAAGTTTCATAAATTGATTTTTGAAACCCTTGTTAAAATTTTTTAATTTGTTTGAGTTTAATTGCGTTCTAGCATATTTCGGGTCACTGTTCATTAGTTTAGAAAAATATCAATCAAATTAATGGCTATTTTAAATATATTTTGTTTCGTCATATTTTGAATATTTTATGCCGTTTTCCTTTTTACTTTCTTCTATATGTATATATAGAGAAAGTATTGGATTCGTGAAAATTTTCGAATTCCAGTTTTCTATGGATTTACACGTTTTAGGATGTCCTGAACACGATTCGACAGTTTTTAGAAAATGTCTGTCTGCCAGTCTGTCTGTGTGTGTGTATCACAAATTTTGTTGTACCTCTCTAACCAATGAACGAAATTTAACCAAACTTGGTATTTAGTTGGACCCAACATAAATTGATGCTGGTTAGATTTGTAGAACAATTGCTCAACAGATGGCGTTGTGATCGCATTTTTTCTAAATTTTTAACATGGCAGTATAGGACAAAATTTCGCATAAATGTACATAATGAGAGTTATTTTAATCGTGTGATTGTAAAATTCATATGAATTATTGATAATAGTAGTAGTTAACTAACAAAAAAATTTTGTGCATGTGGGTGCATCGCTTCCTCCTCTGGGGGGGGGGGGGTAAATTTTCAATAAATATGGGTATCTTTCGAAAGATTTCGTCAATACCTTTAAAACGAATGGTTGAACTATAGATCTGTGATAATTTAAAACAAAATTATCGATTTTTTTTTAATATTTTAACGAAAAAAACTTGGAAAACAAAATCTTATTTCTTCTGATTTGCAAAAAATTGGCATCGTTCGGCATTTAGTGATAATATAATTCTGTCAGATAAAAATCGTCTGCATTTATAATGGAAAATAATTTGATAATTTAATACATAATTTGTGTTGAATAAATTTTGTGTAAAATTATATAGAAGAAAGTCATGCGGTGTCCACATCATACTAGTTTGTTTTTAATGAAACTAAAATTTAAATTTTTTAAAATTTTTTGCTATAATGTAGAAAAACGTAAAAAAAAAGGTTTTAAAATGAAAATGAAAATAATTTTTAATAAATAATTTACATATACAACTTTATGTATGTTATTATTTATTTATTTATTTTATTGGCAATGAAATAATTCGAATTTTTGCGATTGTAGTCTTCGTACAATACTTTAAAAACCCTTATATGGAATTTTGATAAATTTTATCTTTCAAAATTGTTTTATATAGTAATTATATTTTATGCATTTTTCTTCTAATTTTCATTTTTAAAGAAAAATTTTAATTTTTATAGTGATTGTTATTATGATATTTAAAAATTATACTTTGGAATTAAAATATTATAACGTAATATTTCTTGTTTTCCATAAAGGATGGTGATTACAAACTGCAATTCAGATAATAAAAACGTATTATACTTAATACTTTAACTTTATTTATTCATTATTATTGTTATAATACAGCTTTTTTTTTTTTTTTTTTTTTTTTTAATCTTTACAGTATATTTAAATATTTTAGCAGTTTTTTTTATTTTTATTTGAGAATTTGGCAATTTTATAGATATATATATATTTTTTTAATCATTTTTTATATTTCTACCTCTGTATTTTCGATATTTTCTTCCAATATACAATTCTAAAATTTTAAATAATTTTATTCTAATGTAGGAAAACACAAAACAAAAATTTTTAAATAGAATAAAATAAAATTTAAATAAACTTTCATTAATAACTAATGCATGTAACTTAGCGGAAATATTCTGTAAAATTCAATAATATGAAATTCTTATGTTATACTTCATTCTTTTTTAATGAAATAGATGAGAGATTTTAAATTGTAATTCAGATAATGCAACTACGTTCGCTCATCAATTTCAGTTTATGAAACTTTTTACTAACAAGACAGAATTAAGAAACAATAAACACTTTTTTTACATATACTTTTCATTTAATTACATTAGGATATTTTATACAAACTTTAATTATTATGTTTCTCCAGACTCTTTATTTTTACGTTTCTATCATGTCATAAGTTTCGTTCTTTTTATTTTTATTTTATTATATTTACTATTATTATTATTATTGTCGTTATTATTACTTTTTATAAAAGCTTTATACTGATTAATATTATTACGTAGAGAAACGGGAAATTGAAATTAAAAAAGAAAAAAAAAATTGAAACTTTGTGAAAAGTGCATTTTTGCTTTCCTTCAAGCTATGATTTATTTCCAGTACTAGTTCAAATAATTTTACTGTAATAAACATAAATAATTACTGTAATAAAGACATTAATTACTGCTACAAACATAAATACTGAAGTCAGATTAATGAAAAAAAAATTATTTAAAATCTTTATAATCTGTTTTAATGCCGTTCTATAGTACTTTGACTAATATTTTTTCTTTCAATATTATTTTATAAATGGGTCATATTTTATGCATTTTTCTTTTCTTTGATCGTGATTCATTTAGAAATCGTTCTATTACAATCACTTACTTTATACAGGGTCCGCCAAAAGTCCGCCCCCCCCTCCTATCTCGGAAATGCGTCGGAATTGTAAAAAATGGCGGTACATGAGTTCAGGGAATTCGAAGTGAATTTATTTTGGTGAAATTATAATTTATTTATTTATTTATTTATTTATTTATTTATTTATTTATTTTATTTATTTATTTATTTATTTATTTTTATTTTTATTTATTTATTCATTTATTTTTTGGGGGGGGGGGGGTGAGGGGTTAGGAGGGTTGCTAAGGAGGGCATCTTTAAAATTTCAAATAGGAAGGTATGTTTTGTGATACATCTCTGGAAACGTCCCTTCAAGACAATGAATTTGATATAAATAGATTTTTCCTGCAGTAGTCATTAAGGGCCCGCTTCACTCACCGCCGCCGAAAGCCGAAGCCCATGTTATTCTATGGGAAATTTTCCTTTACAAATAACTTATTAACTAATGCATATTTTTAAATTCTGTTTTCACATTCTGAAAATCCCCAGCTGTTCAATGGACGGACCTTTTTTAAAAAAATATTTTTTTTTTTTTTTTATTTTTTTTTTTTTTATTTGGAAGTTGCAAAATACGAATTTTCAATGTGTGATTTTTTTTCATTTTGCAATTTCAAAATAAAACATTAAAAATTAAAAAAATACATTTTTAAAAAAGGTCCGTCCATTTAACAGTTGGCAATTTCCTGAATCTGTAAACAGAATTTAAAAATATGCATTAGTTAATAAGTTATTTGTAAAGAAAATTTCCCCATATTGGCTCGGGCTTCCGGCGACGTTAAGTGAAGAGGGCCGTTAAGGGAGATACATGAGTATAAAATCCACATTTCAAAATTTGAAAAACTCATGTATCTCCTTTAATAATTGTCGTAGGACAAAACTATTTACATCAAATTCATTACCTTTAAGACACGTTTTCGGGAATTGTCACAAAACAGACCTTCCCTTTTGAAATTTTGAAGTTGTCCTCTCTAGCGTCCCCCCTAATCTCCCATTTTCCTGGCCCAAAATATTTTCATCAATAGAGGTCCACTTTGAGTTCAATGAACGCGTGTATCACATTTTTCAAAATTCTGAGGCATTTCTGAGATAGGGAAGTATAATGAAGTTTTTTGTTACTATTGATATAAGGCCATGTTAGTACAATCCCAGATTCCAGTTAATCACATCTTTTAGACAGAATTAAAAATACAATGAAGAGGTGACATCCATCTTTATTAAATTTTCCAAAAAATATCTTCAATTATATCAGGATACAACTTTATATAGTAACTGCCAAAAATTATAGAAAGAATTTCAGGGATGTGCTCCTATTAAAAATTCTGTGAGAGAGGGGTATCTTTTTAACGCGTGTTCAAGTCAAACAATTATATTAAAGTGTGGGGGGAGATCAAAACGAGCGCACGACTTTCCAAGCCAAATCTGGCAAGCCTGCAAATCACATGACCAAGCTGTCGCCAAAGAACCGCCAAGTGTAATTCTTTGTTCGTGAATTGAAATGCATGTAAACTTTTAAATTTTGAGAGGCGTCATTTAAAAAGATGACTAGCAGAAATAAATTATTAATTTTAAAGAATATGTTTTTGTTCTCAGCAGATTTATTTAATAGATTGACAAATAAAATACTAGAATTAAGATATTTATTTATAGAGCCAAATGCGATTAAATATGAAAGATAATTTAGAATTTCGTTATATATTTTATTAGACATTTAATTTATTGAAAATTTAGTAATTAATTTTTCATTTATTTAAAACTGTAATTAAAACTCATATATGGGAAGGAACGCCTTCACAGGGAGGGTGTACGGAATTTTTGGTGGACCCTGTATAAACACTGGCATTTAAAATTAAACCAACAACTTGTTTTCTTCTTTTCTGCATAACTTTTAAACAAATCCTTGCTCTCGTGACAAACAGGCGTAGCTGAAAATTACTAATTTTACACGAGTGGTGAAAACAAATGCACTAGGGAAAAAAGTAATTTTTGACATATATGTTTTTTAGCAATTTGTACAGATTTTTAAACTTACTAAAAGTTTTTTGGTATATAATCGTTATATTTTCTTGCTCAAAAATCTGGAGTGACTCCACTCGCCTTTCCGAGCATTAAGTAATTAACGGTTGTATAAATAAATTAAAATATTCTTCGACCACATTTGATGAAACCATGGAAGCACATGCGCAAGCGCTAACTCAACGAGTCCAATGCTGAAATAGGGGTGACAGTCAACTGACTCGGAGAAAATGAGCAATAACAGAGCACGGAATTGCTAGATGTTTTCCAAATTTCAAGCTGGCATCCCTACAACATTTTGGACGCGTCCTCACTACTAGTTTTAGGACATGTGGCTGCACTGTAAGACAAGTCGTTAAATAAACAAAAGTAAAAAAAAATTATACTATTGCATTTCAAATAATTAGAGCCTATAGATCATAATGATAAAGAATTTTTCACTGTGTTCTTGTAAAAATCTATATAAGCTAGATTCACCAAAATCTATGAAATTTGTGCGATGGTAATCTATAACATGTGTATAAATTTTCAGCTCAATCGAATGAGGTGTTTAGACGCTATCGCATTTCAAAAAATTTGGGCCCATAGGCCATAATGATAAAGAATATTTTTTCGTGTCCCTGTTAAAAACTTTGAGTTTTAGATTTACCAAAAGCTATACAGTTCATGCGACAGTGACTTATAATAACATGTGTATAAATTTTTAGCTCAGACGAATAAGCCGTTTAGACGCTATCGCCCTTTAAAAAACTTCGGCCCATAGGCCATAATGATAAAGAATTTTTCTTTGTGTCCTTATAAAATAACTATAAGTCCTAGATTCACCAAAATTAATAGGGTTCATCAGTGGTGACCTATAACATACATATCAACTTTCAGCTCGTTCGAACAAAGCGTTTAGGCGCTATCGTGTTTACTTACACACATACACACATCATCGTGAAAATGAAAAAAAATGACCTTAAAACGTATAGATTCGCCAAATTCGCAAAGTCAGATTTTTGACATGATTACAATACTTTCCTTACATATGTATGTTCAGAAAGTAAAAATGATACACTGCTAAGTATAATAATAAAAAACCATTGAGAAGTATATTGTATTACAATCAATAAATCCCTCATAACTAAGCAATAGATATAGGCATCGAACTGCGCTAATTTGTCAAGTCATAGATACATACTTGGGCTCTTTCTAAAAAACAGCTTAACTCAAAATTGCGTTTTTTTTTTTAAGTTAAACTTCTTTGTCATGACCGCGGCGAAACGTACATGTGACCATAACATTATTATTGCATGTTTGTTACCAAACGGTATTTTCTCAAAAGTAAGATATCGAAGAAGCTAAAACCTAAAACAATTTTAACACTAGGTTTACGGAGATTTCTTATATACAATTTGACGCATGTTAAAAGTATAATAAGTTATTTATTTTTAAAGGAATACTGTTATACAGGTGTATTGATATCAAAATATCTTTATATAAAAATGGTACGATATTTTATAGGTTCTTTGGTGAGGAATAAAATATTTTAAATTCTTTTTTTTTTTTTTTTTTCACTGAGGAAAAATTTTGTAACTGACATCTAGAATCTAAATTGTGGCTCTAGGAAAAACAGTTCCCTGTCATCTATATAAATTCTAGTCCCCATTGAAAACGAGTTCCAGAAACTCCTATAAGAATTCTAGAGCGTTTGCCTATATTATCAAGGGCAAAGTTATTTAAAAATCTCTGCAAATAAATGAGAATATAAGAGGCGGGTTTCAGCAACTACAATCTTGGTTTACGACCCAATTCTAGAAAATCAAGCGAGTATTTCTCGCAATACAAAAGATTCAGAATATTGTTTCACCCTCTAGAAATGAGTAGACTAGAAATTCTCGATCATTTCGTCTATTCACTTTATTGGCGTGCCTTATGTGCATAGCTCGGAAATCTATATTTCTAGTTAAGGGATTTAGAAAATGGCCATTTATTCATTCTAGATGAAGGCGGTATATTTTTTTTTTTTTCTCAGTGTTTCAAGTGTGTTTATACAAAATTGAAAATGCGTCAAATTGACGCGCTTCGTAAAACCTATTGTTAAGGGGGCACTATTGGTGGTGTTATATAAAAGCTTTTATTTCCATTATTTATAAATTGAACAACATTAGATTTTTTCAATAAAATATATATTCGGGCAACAATTCTTATGGCTTTTGATACATATTTTTACAGATTTAAAATCTTTAAATTGCTTTTTCTCAGTTTGCATTTTTTCACGAATGCGTGATATTCAAAATGCTTAAATTTCTACAAATATTTAAGAAGAGACTTGATATTTTTTTCTGGATTTTCAGTAGAACCTACTTGAAAGAATTAGGGATGGATTTTGGAATTTATTGATTATTTTTCCTAATTCTTTTAAGTAGGTTCTAATAAACATCCAAAAAAAGAAAAAAAATGTTAATTCTTTTCATAAACATCTGCAGAAGTTTAAGCCTTTTGGCGATCGTGAACTCATGAAAAAATGCAAACTGGTGAAATTCAATTTCAAGATTTCGAATTTGTAAAAGATGTATTAAAAACCATAAGAATTGTTGCCTGAATGTATTTTCTTATTGAACAAATCTAATATAGTTCAATTTATAAATGTTAAATGAAAATGTCAAATCCCCTTAAAGGAGGAAAAAAAAAGAAAGAAAGAAAGCAAAAGAAATAAACTAAATGAGAAATAGTGTAAAGGATAGGATGCATTACAGATAGGTGAAGATACTTATGTCTCCAAATGTTAATTTAATACTGGATACACTTAGAAGAAATATATACCGCCTTTATCTAGAATGAATAAATGGTCATTTTCTAAATCCTTAAACTATAAATGTAGATTTCCGAGCTATGCGCATAAGGCACGCCAATAAACTGAATAGACGAAATGATCGAGAATTTCTAGTCTACACATTTCTAGAGGGTGAAACAATATTCTGAATATTCTTAATCTTTGTATTACGAGAAATTCTCGCTTGATTTTCTAGAATTGGGTCATAAACCAAGATTGTAGTTTCTGAAACTCGCCTCTTGTATTCGCATTTATTTGCAGAGATTTTTAAATAACTTCGCTGTCGAGAATATAGGCATACACTCTAGAATTCTAATAAGGGTTTCTAGAACTCGATTTGAAAGGTGACTAGAACTTATAAGGATGGCATGTAACTATTTTTTCTAGAGCCGCAATACAGATTCTAGATGTCAGTTACAGAATTTTTTTTCTCAGTGTATTTCTTCCTGTATTCACTTGTCTTTTCCTTCTACAACCGATTTTTTGAAAAACAAATATATATATAACTGCTATTTTGTCCCACGAACACCACCAAAATAATAAAAAGATACCAATAAATAATTTTATAACGAACATGTCATCCAATGTTCCTTTTCGTAAGCATATTACAAAAAAAAAAAAAAAAAGGAAAGAAAAGAAAACTGGTATATTGTAGTCCTCACAAAACTTTCTTCTATATTTTCTATGCGAATTCATTCATTGCAAATAATCTATTAAAATGATTATTTGTAAAAATTAATTTTTATGATGAATGCAGACTATTTCTATTTCTCCAAGAAGTATAGCAACAAAGTCTATATAAAAAAAAGTCGATTATACATTATCGATACTAATAAGTATTTGGACACTTTCGAATTTAGACGTTTTGTCAAATATCTAGAAAAGTTCCTTGGGAATCCTCTTGAAACTTTAGTAGTGTAAAGAACATGTTATACCTCATATATGTATCAATAAACTCTTTCAACCAATAAAACTGCAATTATATTTTCAGTTTCAAACACGAAATAATTCTTATATGACATCACTGAAAAGTTAACAATTTACATTTGAAAGAATTTGACCGTAAAAATACAGTTTGATGGCAGAATTAAAATTACGTAGATTAACCTTTTTTTTTTTGGCCAGTAAAAAAATGCCAGTATTCTAAAATTGTACTTTCATGACATCAATTTACGGTCTTGAGCGTTTAGCTATAGTTAAATGGTCAAGTCCTGTGATTTTACTTTTTTTTTTTTTCAGTGTTGTTTACAGTCCTTGAATGAAAATAGAAAAGTATTTAAGTAAATTATAGTGTTTAAAAAATATTTATCAATATATTTTAATTCCATCTTTATATATATATATATATAACAAAACATTATTAATAGTTTTTAATTATTACGTCTGAAAGTGAGATAATGGACATTTTGAATGTATTAGGCCACTATTATGTTAGTGACATAATATAACTATAACGGGGTATTTCCTCTAGATTAATATATATATATATATTTTACTAAATTAAATAAGTAATAACATTAAATAGAATCTGTGTTTCGCAAATTTTAATTTATTACTAGAAACCTATATCCCTTTTACAAAATAAATATTTTCCTCATTAAGTCCAGTTTGCAGAAATCCTACACTCAAAGCTGGCAGACGAGAAGTCCGAGTTCGAACCTATGCATGCCTCATCGGTTTTGCTGTTCGGAATTTTTCGTATGGTTTTCGCTGAAACTCACGTTAATACTGGCCAGAATCCCTTATGTAGACCAACCGGTCATTACCCAAACCTAGGACCCTCAATTTGTCGATCAGACTTAACCTCAACCAGAGTTCCCAACTTTTATAATTTATTCACGAGCATCTATATATTAATACGTGAAGCAAAAACTTTGTACCCCTTTTTACGAAAATTGCGCGGACGGAGGATTATGAAATTTCGCACACTTATAGTTTATATAGAGAAGAAGTGCAGAATGCTAATATTTTTTAAAAATACAACGACAAAGACGAGAAATTGGAACATTTGTGAAACGACAAAGGTGCAATTCAAAGCCTATATTATCGGGTTTTATTTCCAGATTAAAATTAGCATTTTCATTTTTTTATACTGTTGCCAAAATTTTGAAATTTCAATTAATAATAAAAAGTTAATATGTTAATAACAATAATAAAAGTTAATAACAATGAGTTATTTTTTAAATAGCCAGTTTCATCTGAAAGAGTTATCGCAGAATGCTAATATTTTTTAAAAACACACAAGTTTTGCATTATATATATACTAATTAATCAACTCAACTCATTCAATTTGTATAGATCAGTTTCTAAAGAAATCAACCTAAAATAAAAAAAAATAACGATTTTTTCTACTGACGATGAAAGTTTTTTTCTACTTTTATTATGCCTCGACATAGAACATTAACGGGTCGGAGTGAGAGACAAAGAAGAAGGAATCTATATTTGCGGACACATAATAATAATAGTAATGAAAATACAAATAGTGTTAATATTATACAGAATGAAGAAGTGAATTTGACAGATAAATTTAAATGTGCACGAAATGTCATTCCAAAAGTTTTTTATAGTTATGATTGTGGATTAATGGATTTGGAATGCAGGTTTTGCAATGCGAAACATTTTGAATCTGAAGTCACTTTAGGTGACAGAACTGCATTCACTTCATGTTGTCATAAGGGTAAAGCAATATTACCGCCCTTAAGTCAAAATGAATATTTTAAATCATTGTATGATGGACTTATTTTAAATGAACCTTCAATAAAAAGTAAGTCAAAAAATTATTTTGAAAATATTCGCAAATACAATTCATCATTTGCTATGGTTAGCTCAGAAGCTCAAGTATCCGAGGCAGTTACAAGTGGAGTGTATCATTTCAAAATACATGATGTTTTTTATCACAGATCGGGTCCAATGACTGCTGCACATGGTCGTTCACCATGTTATGCGCAATTATATTTTTATGATGTTGACACTGCTATCAATTATAGATTACAAGAACGTTTTAATCAAACATGTAACAACAACATAATGCGCGAAATTTCTCTCGAATTGGAACGCAGTAATCCTTTTGTTCGGTCATTCATTGCAATGAAACATCATTGTCAAAGAGTTGAAAATCAAAATAAAGAAATTTGTATGCTCATTAAAGTAAATCATGATTTAGATCTACGCCGTTTCAATGATGCAGTTCAAACTGATGTAGCAGTAATATTTAGTACAGTTGATGGTGAGCCACCTTTTGAACGAAATATGATTTCATTTTCAAAAGTTAATGGTATCATTAAAAATATCTCAGTTTTGGATTCATCATTAGATCCTTTAGCGTATCCACTACTTTTTCCAAATGGTGATACTGGGTGGCATATGAATATGACTCATAATGCACCAACTATATCTAATTCAAGAGCGCCCAGAAATAAATTAACAATGCTTCAGTATGCAGCCTATCGACTTGCAATTAGAGAAGACTTCAGCATATTACACCATTCACAAAAGCTATTTCTGCAATGGATAGTTGATATGTATGTGAGAATAGAGGGCTCACGATTACATTTCATTCGACAAAATCAAATAATTCTTAGGTCTGAAGTTTACAACAATTTAACAGACTACTTAGAATCGAACATCAATGCCAGTAATGTTGGCCGTAGAGTAATTTTACCATCTTCGTTCAATGGATCTCCAAGAAATATGTATCAGAATTATTTAGATGCAATGTCAATTGTACAACATTTTGGAAAACCTTCTTTATTTATTACAATGACTTGCAATCCAAGTTGGCCGGAAATAGTTAACAATATTGGTGTAGGTGAAACTGCTAATTTTAGACCTGAAATTATTGTGCGTGTATTCAAGTCAAAATTGAAAGCATTAATTGAGGGCCTTATACAAAAAAATATCTTTGGTAAAGTTGAAGCACTCATTTATACAATTGAATTTCAAAAAAGAGGATTGCCTCATGCTCACATTTTACTCACTTTAAATGAGCAAGATAAAATTGTTAATGCTATCGATATTGATAAAGTTGTATCTGCGGAGATTCCTAACATTCAAACACATCCGACATTACATGAATATGTTGTAAAACACATGATGCATGGTCCATGCGGTGTCCTTAATCCTAATTCTGTATGTATGAGAGATGGAAAATGCATAAAAGATTATCCAAAACGATTTAATGAATTTACATGTGAATCGTTAAATGGATATCCATTATACCGAAGGCGTGATAATGGTACGCATGCAGAAGTTCGTGGTAGTTGCCTTGACAATCGGTACGTTGTACCATACAATCCATATTTACTTGCCATATAAATGTTGAAGTATGTACTACAGTCAAAAGCGTCAAATACATTTATAAATACGTGTATAAAGGCTATGACAGTGCATCCGTTGAATTAGATTCTGGGGAAAATGAACAAGGTCAAAATATAGAAATTAATGAAGTTAAAAAATTTTTAATTGGTCGTTATGTTGGATCAACTGAAGCTATATGGCGCATCTATGAATTACCAATGCATTTTCAGTCACATGTTATCATCAGACTTGATATTCATTTACCGCGACGACAGAATGTTTACTTTCGAGAAGGGCAAGAACGTCAAGCAATTGACAATGTAAGACACACAAAATTATTAGCATTTTTTGAATTGAATCGATCAGATCCATCAGCACGAGAATATAAGTATATTGAAATTCCTTTGCATTATGTGTGGGAAGATTCCCGAAAAAAATGGAAGAAGAGAAGCCGTGGAGGTGATAAAATTATTACACGGATGTATGTAGTGTCACCAAAAGACATCGAACTTTTCCACTTACGATTGCTTTTATTACATGTTTGTGGTCCAAAATCATTTGAGGATGTTAGAACATACAATGGAATTATATACACTTCTTTTGTTGAAGCGTGCCATGCTCGCGGAATTGCTTCAAATGATAATGAATGGCGCGAATGTTTAAATGAAGCAAAAGAATTACATACACCAAAACAAATGCGGAATTTATTTGGTTACATTTGTGCAATAAATGTGCCAGCCAATGCATCAGCGTTATGGAATGAATTTAAAGTATATCTTAGTGAAGATTTTCTGAGACTTTATAACGAAGAAGCATCTTTTAATAGAGCTCTATTAGAAATTGATGATATTTTGAATGTTCATAATTTATCAGGTCAGATACTTGGTTTACCAGTTCCCACATACTCGCAGAGAATACAAGAAGCAAATACTATTGATATAATAGAGCAAGAGATGCTGTTTTGTGAGTATTATGAAGCTGCAAATATTGAACAGCGTAATCTCATTGATCAAGTGATTCGTGAAATTTTGTATCATGATACTGGATCCAATGTTTTTTGTTTAACCGCTCATGCAGGTTGTGGCAAAACATTCACTCAAACAGCAATTATTCACAAATTAAATTCGCTTAATCTTCGTTGTATTGCAACTGCGTTCAGTGGCATAGCTTCAACTTTATTACTTGGAGGTAGGACTTTACACAATGTGTTTAAATTGCCTATACCCATTTTAGAAAATTCTGTAGCAAATATTACTGCAAATAGTATCTATGGTCGTTACATAAATTCATCATCATTGATAATTATTGATGAAGTTTCTATGTGCCCTTTGCAAGTGTTGAAAATCATAGACAGATTACTGCGGGATCTATCCGATGAAAATGATAAACACAAACCATTTGGAGGAAAAACGATACTTCTGTGCGGTGATTTTCGGCAAATCTTACCAGTTATCCCAAATGGATCACGTGGAACTTTAATTGAAAATTGTGTCAAAAGTTGGCATGAATTTCTTTATTTTCATAAAGTTACATTTACTCGAAATATGAGAGCCTTACCAAATGAAATAGAATTTGTAGAATTCTTGAAAAAAATTGGTAATGATGAAGCCCCACAATTCCCTCAGTTTGGTGAAAATGTTATCGAAATACCTCAACAATTAATAGGAGATAAAAATAATATTATTGATGAGGTGTATGGAAATATTTCCGAAAACATATTCTCAGAAAATATATTGAACTCCGTTATTTTAGCGCCTACAAATGATGATTGTACTTTGATTAATACTGATATACTTAATCAAATTCCTGGTGAACAGCGAACATATCATAGCTATGATAAAATAATTTGTGATAATGACAATGCCATCAATAACTATCCGGTAGAGTTTTTAAATTCTTTGACTATTAGTGGTTTACCACCACATAAGTTAGTATTGAAAGTTAATTGCATCGTTTTGCTGATCAGAAACTTAAATACAAAGGAAGCATTAGTCAATGGAACAAGAATGCGCATCAAATTTATGCATCGACATGCAATTGACTGCGAAGTTTTAACTGGGACCGCACGCAGTAAGAGAATTTTGATTCCACGTATAAATTTAACATACTCCGGAACTACTTTACCATTTAACCTTCAAAGAACTCAATTTCCTATAATACCTGCATTTGCGATGACAATAAACAAGTCTCAAGGACAAACATTCGAAAAAATTGGAATTTTATTGAATCGACCAGTTTTTACACATGGGCAATTGTATGTCGCAGCAAGTAGAGTTCGATCATTCGACGGTTTGAGATTTTATATTTCCGAATATAATGGTCAAGGACATTTAGCAAACGACGAAAGAGTTTTTACAAAAAACATCGTTTACAGAGAAGTTTTGTAACATTAATTAAATTATCGAAATATGTATGTCAAGTTCAATGGACAGCATTTTTTTTTTAATCGCATGTCTTTTTGTTTCAATAAAAAAAAATTAAAAAAAGGCATTCTTTATTTTAATCATTTTTTGGATTTTTTTTATTTAAATTTCATATAATTTTTTGAAAAAACTAGGTAAATTAACAGTGTAGCCTTGGCAAAATCTGTGATTATAGAAGTATAGTCTTTGACAATAGAACCTTAATAATGTTTAAACTTATAATTTTAATTAATTATGGTCGAATTTCGACCACTGGGCGACCACTAGTTTTTAGAAATGCTCCACCTTCTTTTCGCACCAGAAATTTTGTAGATTATTTCTCTTTAATATGTGACAACGATTAAATAAGAAAATCATTTTTCAAAATTTCCTGTATGAAAAAGAGGCGGGGCTAAAAATGCTTGTGAATATAAAAGTTGGGAACTCTGACCTCAACAGCCACGGCACTAATTAGCCGTATTATGCAAAATATGACCGTAGAACGACCAATCCAAAACTTTTTATATATCTAAATTAGACGGTATTTATTTGTATGCCTTGTTTGCATTTAACATTCAAAATATTGCCGATAAATTCACATATTATTTATCTTTAATGAAGTGATTAAAACTGTTTAATTTCTATTGTACTTTTTCGAAGAACAAATGTAGAGGTGCTAGTCAAAATTAATTTGCCTAGATTTAGACCTGTCAGGTGAATTTCTAATCCTTCAAAATAGCTAAAATCGACAGATGACTTTAAAACCAACCTTGGCCAGTAAAAGAAACGCTTCATTTTTATGAAAAACGTCTAATTCTCGATACTATGTGTATCGGGGTAGAGGATGGGGGGGGGGGGGGGTCGATTTAAAAATGAAATTCAATGATTGATTAAGACATACATTATGAGGGTGAAAGTCCGAGTGTAAAGCGTGAAATGTTTAACAAAAAATGGTCAAACAAAAAGGAAAAAATGATAAATGAAAAAAGGTGAATGTCAAAAAATAAAATCGAAACATAAATACAGGTGACTCTAAACCTAATAGGGAAATTTTTGCGTTCTGCCAAAAGTTCTCAGGAATTAAACGCGATGAGCTTAGTGGTCGATTTTCGTATGATAATTCTTTAAAATCTTTATTCGATAACCAGGCAGAAACCTTGTCCACACTCAAATTGGCAGATATCCGAATTCTTTAAGGTCAAATGATCTACAAGTTTAAAGACAACAGAAGATTGCGTGTGTGTTAAAATTAAGGCCAATTGACTGAACTAAGTTTCTAGGCCCTCCGTGAGGGTCTTTATAAAGGGTCCTAGCCCGTATATATGCAAGTTTCAAAGAAAACTACGGAAAACTCCAAAGGGCTAGGCCGACGAGCATAACTGGGATCAAACCTGGCACCTCACTTCTAGCAGCTTCGAAGACAGAACTTATCAGTCATTGGTGGGCCCCACACAAAATATCATGTTGAAACAAAGAAATGGGCTATTTTAGGATTAATAAATAAATCGATGAAAATATTTATGTTTGTGCAATTATCATGCTTGGACTTCAGGTATAATTATTTAAAAGTGGTGTAATTTATTTAATTCTACAAACTTCTACTTGAAATACTCACAATATAATTTTTTTAAACATTTAAAGTTTTCATATGTGTTTAAAAATATATATATATGTATATTTTTTCCATCTTTATGAGAGATTTTATAATTTTCTTTAAAGCATAAATTTACATTTCATATTGCAATAAATATTCTTTTTAACACGCTTCTATTAGCTTCACCTGTGTGTATGTTTGTATGTATGTATGTTTGTATGCTTGTAACCACTCTGGGAGCAAACAAAAAATCTATATTGCAAAAAAAGACTTTCCCTACGTCAACGCTGTGGCTGTGAGGTAAAGCTCCGGGCTACGAACCTAAAAGTCTAACGTTCGATCCCAGTCAGGGGAGATTTTTTTAAAATGGTTTTTGTTTAATTCTAAATTATTTATTTATTAAAGATTTAAGTGTATGTAATATTATTGTGTGTCACTCACACGATTCTCTCTTACCCTGCAATTTAATTTTATAAAGTTAGATATTTTGTGCTTTTTAGTTTACATTTCAATAAAAGCATGTTCTTTAATTTTTTAAAAGTATAATTTTATTTTCTTTTTTTTTACAGAGCATCTTAAGAAGAATTACACAAAAATGGCTTCACCAGACAAACGACCTACTCCAACAACTACGGAAGAACTAAGCGTTGAACAGCTTACAGAAATATCTACTACTATTTACGAGATTAACATCACTAATAATAGCGATGTAATTCAAAATTTGAAAAGCATATGTGTCAAAAAATTTATTTCGGCGTATAAGACAATGAAGGCTATTTTCAAACCGATATTGCCTTTAATCTTTCGTAATTTGATTATAGCATTTTTGATTACGCATGTAACAGATACCTACATGAAATCGGATGAGTTGTTATCATTATTAGGATTGTGTCGCTGCTTTACAGCAGTTGCTATGTACTTTGTTTTAGATATTGCTATAAATTACTGCAGTTTCCGGATGCAAGGCTTTCTAGATACTATAACATATGGTGTTGTGAAAAAAATACAACTACTATGCTTACATGCTTTGTCTGAAGACTTTGATCATCCGAAAACAGTTTTAGATTATACATCAGAGACTACAGTCAGGAAAATATACCAAAAGGAAGAAAAAGATCAGACAAAACCAAAAACACCAGAAGATGAATTACATGCTTATTGCATTAATGAAAGTTCTAAAAATGATTCTGTGGATATAAATAAGAAAAATACTTTTCTCACAAAGAACAAGACTGATTCAATAAAAGTAAATAAACCTAATGGAGTCATTGATGAAGATAAAAATATCAGCACTTCAGTTAAAACAACTAACTGTAACACCACTGCATGTGGCGAATTCTACTGTGAAATCACTATTGTTTATACTCATAAACAAAGTAAAGCAGAAACTGTTAAGGATGGTACACTGGAATGTCGGTGTGATGTTAAAATTAGATCAGCTAAAGAAAAGCAGGTAACACCAGATAATCTTGCAAAAGAGACGGTTAATAAAGGCAATACAAATAAAACGAAGTCTGAAAATGAATGTGAAAACACTAATAAAGTTTTAGATTTAAAAGAAAATGAAACAATTCCTATTGCAGATGATGCATCGCATAATGGAAATGGCAACCAATTAGATCAAAATGAAATTCCCACTGGCGGAAATGATGCATCGCATAATGGAAATGGCAACCAATTAGATCAAAATAACATTCCCAAAGGCGGAAATGACGTACCCAAAGACGAATCTGTTGTCATCAGTAGATCAGACAAATCAACACAAACGCCATTTCAAGGAAAAATCTATCCAGGAAAAAAGCACAGATGTAAAATATTGGATCTTTGCTTTAAATCAGAAAAACGAATGTACAAATGTAGCAATTATCTCTGAGCTCTTTCCTCAAAATTCATTTTCTTATGATAACAAAATGTGTGTTTTTCTTCAAAAGGATTTGCTAGAGGGGGTTTGGGGGAGTTGATTCTTATGATAATGAAGTGTTAAAAATACACATTTTTTTTTTAATTTAATTATTATTGTTGTTGTTGTTGTTGTTTATTATTAGTATTATTATTACTCTAAGCAGTCCAATGAAACTGCAGCTCGTATCACAAACATCATTATTCGTCGAATGCTCTGGAAACAGTCCAAGGAAACAGTCACTTGTTCCTCAAGAGTAAAGCAAGCAATGTTAAATATTCCACTGAGCAAGTTGGTTTGTTGGTTGTTTGGTTGGTTTTTACGTGGCACTAGAGCTGCGCTTTCCCACTGAGCAATAACTTCTCTGATTCAGAACAAAGTTCAATCGCTTGGAACACAGTCATTCAGACTAACTCTCTGAACACACACTGACTCACACTGACTACACTCACTCTCTGGCAGAATTCAACTAACTTCTGTTTATACAATTTGGTGATAGGGTTTGGTGATAGTTCTATCTAGAATTTTATGGAAAATTCTAGATCTCGGCTCTTATTCATCTTACAAGGAAACATTCAAAAGATGTCGTCTTCAAAAAATATTGAAAAAAAATATATGTGATTCTACTCTTTATAAAACGCCAGAAAGTGAAAAAATTATCGGCTGAAATGAATTACAGCGACCGCAAAAAATTATCAAAATTAAGCATATTCGGCGATTTAGCGCTGTTAGGCGATAAGTTTGCTAGCACAGAGATTGCCGAGTATGAACAGAGCCGTGTTTTCCTTTTCCACCAAGTACTCAAAATCAATCGCCTAGCAGTGTGAAATCGCCAAATATGCTTAATTTTTTGTGGTCGCTGTAATTCATTTCAGCCCATAATATTTTCACTTTCTGGTGTTTTATGAAGAGTAGAATCTCATATATTTTTTCAACATTTTTTGAAGACGATACCTTTTGAATGTTTTCCTGTTAGAGCTTCTAAACCTCGGGAACCCTAAACTACTATTTTTCCTCAAATTTGAACGCCAATTTTGTCGCCATGGCTGACCTTACTGGAAGTGGATTGAATTGCCATTTATTCGACTTTGACTGTAAAACTACTTTCACTGCAACAGGACAAAAAATGCAGGGGAAAATATTTAATCCGTTGTAAAAATATTTGTAGCAGGACAGGTACTGTTATTTTTTACAAAGTGCTCCACTCTATGCAGTGTCGATATAATGCATGTATCCATGCATCTGGCAAAAGTTTACTCTTTTGCTGTAATAGTACTGATTGTAAATGTGTAACGTGTGAAAATACAATAAAAATAAAATGATTTAGAGTGAATTTTGTCTGCTGTCCTTGTATTATATATTATTTTAAACATCCTCTGGCGGCTTTTGATAGTGTTTGTAACTTTCGATTCTTTTTATAAGCTTAACTTGCTATTTTATTTTGGCCACGTGATTTTGAATCACCTTGCAGATAGAAATTACATCTGTGAGTTTTACATCGAAAGAAGTGTTTTGTTTAATCAACCAAATTATTTTGTTGATATAGCCTCAACAAAATTTTTTTTAACCAGAACTTAAATTATCTTGTTGTTTTAACCAGTTTTTTTTTTTTTTTTTTTTTTAATTCAAGAAATATTTCTTTAAAGCAACAAATTATTTTGTTGATTTAAAAAAACAGTTTTGTTGATTCAGAACAACGCTAGCTCATTGGCTGTTTGAAGAGCTTATGACGTAGCTTATCGGACTATCCAGAGACAGACTCTTCAACCCTATTATTTTGACCAATCGAAGCAAGTTGGTTTGGTTAACTGTAAAAATTATTGTTAAAATGACAAAGTAAATCTAAAAATCTGTCAATAAAATAAATTTGACTTTCTCAACAAAACTTTTTTTTTTATTGCGTGTGTGTGCGTGTGTATGAATAAAAATTTATATATTGTAAAGCTTTCCTCGCTTCACTGGTCACTATATTTAATCGAACTCTCATAATTGCATGATTATTATTATTATAATTATTATTATAATTATTATAATTATTTATTTATTTAATTTATTTATTTTTATTTTTATTTTATTTTTTTCATATCATTTTCATACTTGCCAACCATCTCATTAATAACCGTACAATTGTTAACGCCCCTTTTTTCATACCGCTTTATTTTTAGAGTAATTCACTCCAAATGTTGTTACGATTAAATAAGAATAAAATTACTCTAAAAAATGACTGGTGTGAGAAGAAATGTGGGTACTAAAAATTGTACGGTTCATAATGAGATGGTTGGCAAGTATGCGTTTTATAGATGAAAAAAAAAAAAAAAAAAATTCATTCATTCTTAAAAAAAAAAAAAAACCACTGAAATCACTCTTTACCTAGGTTCAGGTACCCGCTGCCTGCGGTAAAATTTTGCCCGGACATTTCAATTCGCTATATATCGGACGACAGGTGGAGCTGCTAATATTCATGAACTGCGATTTTACAGATGGCTATGTCTCAACCTCTATTTAACGTTTCAGTTTTGCACCGTGTATTAAAGAAACATATTGACTCGGTTTTTTTATCCTTCGGTCTGTAATAATAAAAATTTAAGTACAATAAATTTATATTTCTATTGCAATTAGTCATATTGTAAAAATTTGACCCCAAAACAATACTTTCTCTACCTTATGTGTAAGAGAAAATAAAAAGTTACAATTGAAAATTGTAAGGGAATTGTCCCTAATAATATGCCTAAAATATTTGTATGACCTAAACCATCATAATATCTTTGAAATAAAAGGTCTCAATTCAATATCAAATATGGTTAGAAATAAGCTGATACTGACATATCAACTAAGCCCATATTAACCTTTTTATCATTAATCTAAATTAATTAAATCAATAAGGAAAAAAAGTTGAAAAATAAAAATATGCGTATTTAATTTCATGCTAAGTGAAACATGGAAAATTATTTGATTAGATTAATCTAAAATAATTTTATTTCGCTCTAAATAGTAGACACTACATTTGGAAACATTAAAATAAAATATCACAAAAAAGGAATAACAAAGAGATAAAAATTCTACAAGTAATTACTTTCTATTAAACTGGAGGTTAAAGTTACAGCTCTCATCTGATGCTAATTACAATTTGCGTAAATATTGAAAGAATATTTCTTATACATTTTTACTCGGGAGGAAAAAAATGAATTGATTCTTTTTTATGGAAGCAAGTATCCGTTAATTGTAAAAAGAATTAGAATTTTTTTGCTAGATCATCACACGTTCAACTTTTTCGACATCTGTTACCTTCTATTTATTTATTTATTTACTAGCAGGCTACGCCCGCTTCGCTGGTCACTATATCTAAATGAATTTTCAAAAGAATTGGATCACTATTTATTTTTTATATCACATTATAAATAAAAACTTAATAAAAAAATAATAATTTATACATAATTAAATAAGTAAATAAATAAACACTGAAATTGCTCTAGACCTTGCTTCGAGTACCTGCTGCCTACAGCAGCTCTTTTTTCCGCCTGTGCTGCATCGGGAGGTCCAGGTTCCCACTGTCTGCAAAAAGGTTTTTCCCGGGCACTTCAATCTGGGTATTTATCGACGACATGTGGATCTTCTGTTATTTAAGAACTACGATTTTAAAGATGACTGGATCTCAGCATCTATTATATGTTTTTGTTTTTGAACCACGTGTTTTATAGGCCCCGTTATTTACACTGTATTACGATTTGATTCCGACCAGTATAACAAAATAAAATAAAAAGTAGATTTTATTTTAAAAGGAATAAAATGCATGAAAAACAAATAAGTTTTAATCAGTTTAATCCTTTTACACTATATACTACTATTTTTTTCCCCCAATAAATATTATAAATTATATAAAAAAAAAATAAAAAATAAAAAAAAAAAAGGATTTTTATTTTAAAGGAATTAATTTAAAATGAAAAATAAAAAGTTGTTATACTATAAAAGTTATACATAAACATAACAATTTATTTTTTAGCATCACCATTTGATTTTCAATAAATATAATAAACTAGCAGACCCGGCCACGCGTTGCTGTGACTAAGTTATACGTTGAATTATACGGCTGTAAACTATTTAGTACAGTCAAATTATTATTTACGAACAAAGACGAAAACGTTGTAGCCGATATACAAATCCACAGGGTTGAGATTTGAAACTTAGGTCAAAATTTGGAAGCGATTGATAAAAATTTTCGTAGTGTTGATATTAAGCATAAATTAATTTTATTGTAGGGTCCTATAAATTTTAATGGAGAAGTGATATATATTATTTCTAATGCTACTTTGGATAAAATTGCTAAAATGACTAATATATAAATTAAATTCTATTAAAATTCTATTAAAATAAAAGTATAAAAGAAACAGACGATTTTAAAATCAATTTTTATGGAGGAGTGAAATATAATATATGCTATAATGGATAATTTTACTATAAAATGACCTCATCATTTTAAATATTTTAAAGAGGGCAACAGCTGTAGTTATAAAAAGGAAAACAATAAGGCTAAACCAGAAAAATAAGTAAATTTGATAAATATTTTAAAACTTTAAAATTGGAAATCTTATGAAATATTGGACATTTAAAGTAAATACATGTATCATTTTAAATAGAAAAAGATTTTGGAAAAGTTTAGTGTATTTTAACGAAGTGATGAGAAGTTTTTGAGTATGTTAAAATTTTAATAGTAAATTCAAGTTAATAAAGATGGGAAACATTGAGGATTAAGATAAGAATAATTAAAAAAAAAAAACTTTTTATATACCATGGTTTTAAATTTTAATATACTAATAATATACTAATTAAAAGGAAAATGATAAATATTCTATCCGCGTTTGTAATGATCGATAGATGGCACTTTCTCAACTGCAGTTGTTAGTAAATTATAATAGCCACGTGCATTTATTATTGTTCTTTCTTGTTGTTCCATCATTGTTTCAGCGTGAAAGCTATCAGTGGTGTGATAATTTCACCTTAGCCCGCCAGAGGGCGAGCATTTCATTACAATCGCGGATCATAGTTTGAAGTCAAATTTGTTTTCTAATGTCTAAATAAAATATCTGATGTAAGATACTAATATTTTGCAGCGGAATAGATTTCATTTCTGTCATTCTTGGCGAAAAAAAAAGAATATCGCCAAATTATCTGGCAAAAATATTTAATTCCTTTCAAAAATCATGGTTATTTTAACAACTTATATTAAAAGAGTAATGAATAATATGAAACAATATTTCGTACAATACATATTACATGTCATACATACGTACAATGAATAATATATATTACATTTCGTACAATGTATACATCTGGCATGTATATTTTAGTGTTACGCTTTTGATCGCCAAATAATAATAATAATAAAAAAAAGCCAAGGGCGACAGAGTTTTGAAATTTAAAATTAAAATTTTGTCAATTTGACAGCAAAATAATTCAATCTAACACCTTCGATAACTAATACATATCTATACCCAAATATAAGGATCGGGAAATAAATTTCCTCGATTTTTAATAATTTCTTACAAAAAATCCAGTGGGCAATTAGCATAGGAAATCTTTTTCTTGGCTGCACAGACGGTCAGTGAGTCACACTTCGCTTGCGTATAGAACTCATAGATATAGTATAGCATATATAGAATAGAGTGATCATTGGGGAGAAAAAAGTTATTCCTTTTCATTTGGGAAAAGACGACGTTTTTACCAAAATATGGCCGTCTTTCCCAGAGTGAATACACACGGGAATACATACTAATATTTTAGCAAATAAAATTTATGAATAATTTACTTGCTAAAGGGGAATGAAAGACTCCAGATACAGTTTCAAATTCATATTTCTTTCTTTCTTTTTTTTTTTTTTTTTTTTTTTCAATACCACTTAATGGCTGTTTCCAAAGCTTTTATTTTATTTTTATTTTTTTTTCGGCATCAAAAATCTTTGTACGATAACATGGGTATGAGAGATCTATATATATTACTATATCTATGATAGAACTACATTAGCACTTTATCAATGTGTATAAAATCTTTAAATTGATTATGACGTCAATTTTCGTGAGATGCATAATTTAACTTTTTATAATTTTTTAACGTTCACGTTTGATTAAATGTATTTATTTTTATGTCGAAAGAAAATGAACTCGTATTTTTTATTTTTATTTTTATTTATTTATTTATTTATTTATTTTTTTTTTTTGGCAACAATTAAATTAATGGAACTCACAGATATTTTGGAGCAACTTTAATAAAGGTCTATAATTAACAAATAATTGCAATAAAACAATATTTTGACAATAAATTGAGATAAAAACTATCCTATCTCTCAAGTTGGACCAAACTGCACATAGTGTGCAAAATTTCATTAAAATCGGTTCCTTAGTTTAGGAGTTTACCCCGGACAAACATCGTGACACGTAATTTATATATATATACAGATATATAAAAAAAAAAAAAAAAAAAAAAATTCGCCTTTAAATGAATGTATTAAATAAAAAAATAAATAGTGAAATAACCGTTGCTAAGGTACGCAGACGATTACAATCAAAGAATTAAATTTATGAAAAATGAAGCATTAAAGCCAATATTTAAAATCGAAAAAACATTAATTTAAAAAATTCAAATTCGAAATTCGAAAAAATCTCGATGAGGTGCACACCTGTAGGGTCCCAGGTCAGGTACCTATATGCCAAATTTGGAAGCTCTGTGATCAATAGTGTGAGCACCAGAGCGCAGACAGACACTTCTCTTTATTTATATAGAAGATGTATTACAAAGATATGTATTTCTATTACAAGTAATACTTCACAGACTTTTCTCTTCGTTTAAAAGTAATTTATTCTTGGAGAGGATAAATAATTTTATAGTATCATTTTTTGAATGCTGTTTAAAAAAAAAATCAGGGCATTAAAAAAAATTTGACTTAGGCCTCATTTCCTTAAATATTAATATTAAACGTATAAGAAAAAGAAAATATAAAATTTTACAAAATATAATACATATAGTACATATATTTGAGGGATTCTATTTTAAGATTGACAAAATTAAAATTTTTATACATTACATTTCCATAAATGACCGGGCATTTTCGATTTCAGACGTTTTGTCGAATGTCTCAAAAAAAACACTCCACGAATCATCTTGAAACAGGAATGTGAAGAATATGTTATACATCATATATTTTAGTGAAAGTTTTGCTTTGAAAGCAAAAGGAAGACTAGTAAAAAAATAAATAAAAATGAAAATGCATTTGCCTACTTTATAAAAAGTAATGCTAGAAATGTGATCTGGCTGTAGCATGAGATTATTATCTAGCATGATCTTATTATCTCTGTAAGGTTTTATAATGCTACCACATATGTTCGTTAGGATATAACGGTTTTTAAAAATATTACTGTACCACGCAAAGTTTTAAAGCCAGTGCAAAGCCATTTTCAAGAAAGTTTGACAAACTGCATTAGACAAGGCGCACTGTAATCAGAATGCAAAAATATTAAATATCTAATGAAATATGAGTATTTTACCATGTTTTTATTAACTTCTATTCTTGTTTGTTTGTTTGTCCGGTACAAATCTTGCAATCTATTTTTAAATAACTTCCCTACTAGCTAGACATTTGAAACTTTTTCGGAATGTTGCTGTCATCTTGCTTAATCCTTAAAAAATTCACATTAATCCGTAAAACAGTAAAATGAATGAACATCCGTAAACTACTGACGATCCATAATATTTGGCAAGGATGCTACTCCAAGGTCGTCCGCGAGTAACCCGTTGAATACTACGATTTACAGGCGGAGAAAAAAAAAGGGAAAAGAAAGGAAAAGAGGCCATCAGTGCTGGATTACCGGTGCTGTCGTATTATAGGTTTTCGGATTATCGATGCTTCACTGTAGTAATTTTAAAGGAAAGGGAAAGACAAAGAAAAACAAACTTAAATTATTTTTAAATTGGGAGCATTTTTGAACAATGATTTTTTTTTAAAAGAAGAAAAAAAAAAGTAAAAGTGTTATAGCAATTGTTTCTGAAGTTCTCACCATAAATCGATGTAGAAAAATTGTACTCATTTCAAAAAATATCTGATTCTATTGAATGAAACGTACTCGAAAAATTTTTGTTTATGAACAACTTTCAGGTTATTTCTCAGTTATTAGGGTAGATTTGGTTGCGTCACTAATAACAACCTAAGATGTACTTAAACCCTTTGAGTGCTGAATACTCGCGACCAATGCGGTCCATACGGGCGGCGCGCGGTTGGCGCTGACGAGTTGTCTCATTCTTATCGCGGACGCGCTTTATGCGAGTGTTTCATAGTACACTGATCATTTTTGCCGGGCGCGTATTTGCGTCCATAGTCCATACTGATAACATCTTCTAAGCGCGTATTTGCGTCCATAGTCCATACTGATAACATCTGCTAAGCGCGTATTTGCGTCCATAGCACTCAAAGGGTTAAAAATATTTTTAGACATACATAAGATGAACAAAAATAAATAAATAAATAAAAGAAAAAGATGGGTATATAAAAAATGTTTTTACGGTAACTTTTGCTTTAGTTTCTCACATTACGCAGAACAATTAGCAAGTAATTCGGAAATATATTCATAATTTTACTAATATATATAAGAAATATGTGGGACAGACAGATTCCTCACCTCTCTAACGTTCCATTATTACAATAAAAGAAAATTATGAATTTTAAATTATATAAAAGTCTATAGATGGCAGCACCCCACATTTAAAGACAGTTGATCACGTTTTGGTAAAATGTTATTCAAATGTGAATATGAATACAATAAGAAGGTGAAGCAGGTCATTAATCATAATTATAAACAGAAAGAATTTTTCTTGTCCTTAGTCTTAATGTAAATTCTAAGGTTTCTTAATTTCTGTTGGTGAAAGCGTAGCAAACAACCTTTGAAACGATAATTATTTTTATTTTACTTTACTAATTACAAAAGATTGTGGGCCGAATTGATTTCAGATTGAAAGATCAATTTTCGATTTACATTTGTAAGCGAACGGCTCATTCGATATATTTATATATTGTATATTTGTCCCGTAACGCGGCAATTTTCCCTTAAATTATCATAGTTGTTTATTTTATCAAACTGCATATATATATATATATATATTATTAAATTTATGTTTTTTCAGAAATAAGTTTAGTAACGGTTGTTCATAACACTTGACAAATGAGGACTTTTATTCTTTCTTTCTTTGTCTTTTTCATTCATTCTTTCTTTACCGTGATAAAAAATAAATAAATAAATGAAAAACTAGAATGGTTATAAATAAAAATTATTTTTAAACTGTAGTTAGAGATAAATCTAATAAAAATAGGACAAATCTACTACCTACTTTATATTTAATTTAGTTTCTGTAAATATTTTTTGAGTGACACATATTATTGGTTTTTATTATAGCATGTTCTTTGACGAAAATTTTTTAGATGACACTACTGGTTTGTGTACAAGAGGTCGGAGAAGAAAGTGGATGCGTTACGGTCTATCGCATAAATACGTGACCCCATACGAAAAACATCACCCGTTAGGTCCAGGTCCTAATGTACATAACTGACCTTGAACCAAATGCAACACACCAACACAATCTATGAGACTGTGTACAGACTTACAGTCTATGAAAAGTATTTGTGTAAAGCATACTTTAATAACTTAATAACTTTATATTACACAAAACTTAAAGAAATTAGTATGCATTATTGAAAACCATGTTTTCTTCTCAAATTATCAAATCAGGTATGATAACTATGAATTATATTGGTTAGTTTACAGAAAAGCTGGCCAAACCACAGCCCTCGAGCTGCATGCGGACAGCCGTGTAATAAGTTGTGACCCACGATGGAATTCCTGAAATTCATAATCTGGCATCTTACCACAGGAATCATTAATAAAGATGTTCTGACTCTTCGTAATTAAAATAACTTAAACACTTATAGTTGCTAGAGCCTGAGTAAGGTGCGGGCGTGGGGATCGTCGATTCGATCTTCACGTGGGTAGCCCGAAATTTCGTTTACAATTTAAATAATAATAATAATAATTAAAAATAAACAAAAATGCCCTTGAAAATAACAATTCACGAAAATTTTATTTGTCTAAGCAAAATAAAAAGTTTTTTAAAGGTAACATTTTACTTAAATTTTCATTTTGGTTGAAAGTTTTTTTTTTTTTTTTTTTTTTTTTTTTTCAAATAGTTGTAGAAAACATGATAAAGTTAGTAGGTGGGAGGCCCAGATGCTCATCGGGCCTTGGATCCACTTTTGGCTTAATCAGGCTCTGATAATCGCTAGAGAAACAAATATTGCACTGATTGCTGTTAATAAAATAATCATTTAATCGTTTTATTGGTTCTTTTTATTATAATAACTTACGTATAGTTATAAATTTTTGATTTTTCTATTGTCAATTATGCATAAAAGTAAATTTATTTTAATGTACTGTACAGTTTCCAAATTTCACCCCCCCCCCCCTCTCCCAAATACAAATATACACACATACATACAGTGCGGCCTGCAGGATTAACATGCATTTCCAATGAGGTCCGCAAACTATTTTGGTGGTCTACAGGACTACTCAAAAATATGCAAATGCATTATGGGGTTTGGAAAAAGCATATAGTGCATTTACACCGCATTTTTAACACTTTTCAACAACATATGTTAAACTCGCTGTACCAATTTGTTTATATAAATTTAATTTTTAAAAAACTAACCCTGTGTCTTTCTTTCCCCTCTAATCTCTTGAAATACTAAATTAGTATTTCATTAAATTAGCATTGAACTAAATTCCAAAAGATATTTTACTTTTAACAGTATATTATATTTCAATAATAACTTTAAGAAATTATCTGTATATCAATGTTGGGCATAACTGATTAAAAAGTAATTGAATTACAATTAAATTACAATTATAATTATTTTACTGTCAATCGATTAACAAGTAATTGATTACAAATAAATTAAATAAGTAATTCAATTTACTTGTAATCAATTACTTATTAATTGATTGACAGTAAAATAATTATAATTGTAATTTAATTTTAATTTAATTGTAATTCAATTACTTTTTATTAAATTATGCCCAACACTGCTGTAGATTACGTGTAATAAATTTGTTATTAATATTAAACATTGATAACACAAGTCTGTATCTGAAATCTTAATTTTATAATTTTGACTGACCTTTATGTTTTTTGGTGTGCTGAAACTGAAAAATAGAGCCAGTTTTTCTCTATCACGTACAGATTTTTGCCAATATATACAGGGTGTCTACTGAAGCATTTTTTTCCCGTGGCTCTTCCACTGCTATAATTATGTGGTCACTTTTACAGTATGTTTTCATGATATATGTATATTTTAATAATAATTTTAACAGTTTACCTGTATCTTATATGATAATGAGCTCATTATTAATATTTAAAGGAACAGACTACTTTTATTTTTATTGCAAACTATTTTTTTATGAAAAATTCGAGGGTGCTTTCACACTGCCCGTAGGATATCTCAATTACAATACCCATTATCCCTATGATTTTACATTTAATGAAACAAAACATTCCAATTAAAAATCTGAACTAAAAGGTTTTAATTGTTTTAATTGTATGGAGTTTAATTAATAATTAAATTTGAAATATGAAATTACCATTAAATTAAAATTTTTATATTTCTACCTCCCCCCCCCCCCTGTTGAAAAGATTTTTTTATCTTTTGCTCATTTTATTCGTTATATCAAAATATAGGGTTCAGAAAAATTTTAAGTACATATCTGAAATACTTGCGCAGTGAAAAAGCACCCTTGAATTTTGTAAAAGATAATCTGCAGTAAAAAAAAAAAAAAAAAAAAAAAAAAAAAAAAATTTCTATTTTAAAGTAAACCAAAATAATATTTTTAATTGATAGAGTAATGTCATACATGTTAACAAACAATAAATAAATAAAATAAATAAAATAAATAAAATAAATAAATAAATAAATAAATCTGAAAGTTAATCGAAAATTTTCTCCATTTTCTTATTTTTAAAAGTAGTTTGTCCCTTAATTGCCGCTTCACTCACCGCCTCCAGAAGCCAAAGTTAATGTTATTCTATGTGGAAATTTTCTTTACAAATAACTTATTAACTAATACATATTTTTAAATTCTATTTTCACATTCTGAAAATTCCCAGCTGTTAAATGGACGGACCTTTTTTAAAATATTATATTTTAAATTTTTATATTTTATTTTGAAGCTGCAAAATACAAATTTTCAATATGTGAAATTTTTTCATTTTGCAATTTCAAAATAAAATATTAAAAATTAAAAAAATACATATTTAAAAAAGGTCCGTCCATTTAGCAGTTAGGAATTTTCTGAATGTGAAAACAGAATTTAAAAATATGTATTAGTTAATAAGTTATTTGTAAAGAAAATTTCCCCATAGAATAACATTGGCTCGGGCTTCCGGCAACGGTAAGTGAAGAGGACCGTTAACATTGGATAACCAGTTAAGAAGCTTTATACATATACATATAAGCTCTATCTTCTTTTGGTATACTTAATACCAAATAATAAACATTTATATACCTACGGTATTCAATAACCAATAATACAGCTTTTATTAAACTGTATCAGAAATTACTGAACAATTACAGAATGTTTATTATACTAAACTATAAAAAGAAGAAAAAAAATGTACTCATCACATAGATTATAAAAAATAGTATGTTGTCGCTACCGCAAGACCTTTCTTGTATATATATATTCATATACAATTTCCCGCAGTACATATTATTTATCAAAATTATTATTTATCAACGATATTTTACATCTTAAGTGCAGACAATTTCCATCATACGGAAGTATAAAACCAATAAATCTCGAAAGAAAATCGAATTTATGCTATACAGAAAATAATTTAGGAAATGGCTTTTTAACACTTTCCAACAAGGTTGAAAAGTGTTAATGACTTCGGTTTGTCTGTCTGTCTGACTGACCGCGCTCTAACTCCCGTAAATATTTATGGAATTTCTTGAAACTGATATATGTTATTCAAGTTCACTATCGGATGTTCCCTATTGAAAATGGAGTTTATACCTCTACTGGTTTGTGTACAGGGACACCCGAAAGTATTTCAAAGCATTGTGTTCTATGAGAGGTATTTCTATAAACCATATTTTCATATCTTTACTGATTTTTCATATCTTCATATTTACATATCTTAATGAAATTGAAATACGTTATTCAAGTTCATTATTGGATGTTTCCTGTAGAAAATAGAGTAAATATTACTACTGGTTTATGTACAGGGACACTCAAAAGTACTCCAAAGCATTGCGGTCTATGAGAGATATTTCTGTAAATCAAATTTTAATAACTTTACTTTCTGCAAAATTTTATGAAATTGAAATATATTATTTGTGTGCACAAAAGAATGCTTTATATAGAATATAGCATAATTAGCATTAGATTTACAGGGTGACACAAAAATATTCATTTATATTAAAAGCCATTAATAAAAATTTGCTAGAATTGTACTTTCGTTTACATTAAGCGTTTTGAACACTTTCTAACATTTGTTAAGTGTGAATATGATTTCAATTTGTGTATATGTCCGTCTTTCTGTCTGCCCGTGCTCTAACTCCCGTAAATATTTATGAATTTTTTTAAACTGATATATGTTATTCAAGTTCACTATCGGGTGTTTCCTATTGATAATGAAGTTTATACCTCTACTGGTTTGTATACAGGGGCACCCAAAAATATTTGAAAGCTTTGTGTTCTATGAGAGGAGTTTCTATAAACCATATTTTAATACCTTTACTGTATAGAAACGTTAATGAAATTTTTATATGTTATTCAAGTTCCCTTTCTGATGTTTCCTATGTAAAATCAAGTAAATTTCTAACTTTTTTGTGTACAGGGGCACTTGAAAATATTCCAAAGCATTGTGTTCTGTGAGAGTTATTTTTATAGACCAAATTTAAATAATTTTACTTTGCACAAAGCTTAATGCAATTGAAATAAATCATTCTTATGCACAAAAGAATGCCTTCTATATAATATTGTATGATTAGTATTAGATTTACAGGGCCACACAAAAATATTCAGTTACATTAAGAGCTATTAATAAAAATTTGCTAGAATTGCACTTTCGTTTACATTAAGCGGTTTAACACATTTTTATATTTTTAGTGGGAATATGATTTCAATTTGTGCATCTGTTTGTTTCCGACTCCTAGCGTCGGTAAATATTTTTAGAATTTTTTAAAAATGATACAATCAAGTTCACTATGGAATGTTCCCTATTTAAAATGACATTAATAGATCCTGTGCAACTAGTTTGTTTACAGAGATAACAACAACAAACCAAAAAATAAATAAATAAATAAAATGTCAATGGATTAAGTTTCAGGTCAGAATTTTTTAAAAGTTATATTTAAAATTTTTCTATTGTAAAAATCATAAAAACATTCACATGTATTTTTAATATTCTAAAACAATGTTTTGTATAGAATATGATATGATTAACTTTTTCAGATTAAAAGTTATTCGATACAACAATTACACGTACAGTTGGAAAGTGTTACTGATCAATGCGTGCTGCATAATTTTTCTTTCTTTCTTTTTATTTATTTATTTATTTCATTTTTTTTTTTCTGCTGTTGTTGTTAAGAATGAAAGAACAAAAAATCTAAAACGTTTTTTAAACTATCCCTCTTTCGAAAGATACCTGTATCTATATATACAGGTGTTGGGAAAAATAATGTGTACACTTTCACTTTTTTTACATTTTGGGGAATATTTTGAAAAATACTTACCGTGTTGTTCTTCTATTTTGGGAATAAATAAAACATTTCTTTCCTCATATTTTTCAGCAAAAGTTGTGTCCTGAAAAGGAAAAGAGGACCAGTAAAAAATTAAACAAAAATCAAAATGTTTTGGATCACCCTGTAAAAAGTAATGCTTTAATTGCGTTTTGACTGTACCATGTGGTTAAGAGGATTTTTATTATTATCTGAATATAAAAAAAAATTATGAGGCTACCACATATATTCATGTGGCGATAAACTGGTTTCTTTAAAAAACTGCAAAAAGAATTTCAACTTTTTTAATTATAACACGTAGGGTATGAGACCCACTGCAAAGCCATTTTCAGGAAACATGGCATACTATACATTAGACAGAGTGATACCAGATGGTCGAAAATTATTTCCCCAAACAGGTCTTCAAATTTCCCCAAATCAGGGGTATTTTTCAAAAAAATCCCCAACTTGATTTCTACGAAAAAGGGAAAATAAAAATTTTCTCAAAAAAAAAAAAAAAAATATATATATATATATATGAAGCAGATTTAAGTGGATTTAAGCTCAGATTTTCCCCCAAATGAAGGCAATTTTTGAAAAAAAATCTCCAAATAACAATAAAGCTGTTGAAAGTCTCTAATCGTAGGGATAAATCATTACGTTGCCAACATTGACAGAAAGTTGAACTCCCCAGATTTGTCCCCAAAAATTTTAGAATTCCCCAAAAATGTCCCCACAAACATTTGGTCGCCAAAATTGTCCCCAGAAGCCTCAAAAATCCCCAAAATGGGAACAAAATCTCCAATCTGGCATCACTAATTAGACACTGCAATCAGAATGCAAAAATGTTAAATATCTTACGAAATACGAGAACTTTTACTAAATAATTTTTAACTACGCATGCGCAAGTTTTATAAAAATTTCATTTGCATAATTTAATAACCAAAGGTATTGAACAACTTATATGAAATCCACAAGCAAATATCATGTAAATTCAAAACGTTACGAGAGATAGAATAAACAGAATTTAAGTTCTTCTCGAAAAAATAAAAAGAAGTAAAACCCCTTAATAGTTTAGCTTTTACTTTGAGAGAACTGAAATTCTGTTCATTCTATAGCTCGTAACGTTTTGATTTTACAAGATATTTGTTTGGGGTTTTCATATAAGTTGCTCAATACCTTTGGCTATTAAACTAGTGGATCTCTCAGATCAGGAGCCTCAACGTCCTATTTACATCAGACATTATTCAATAGGTCATTTTTATTTATTCCTTATTATATAATCGTACATATTGATTCGATCGACTTGTTACCATAATAAGATACATTCCTGAGGGGGGCTGCCGCCCCCCTCAACCCCCCGCTGTATCTCTATTTGTATATCTTATAAAGTGTTACGGAATTGTGAATAATTGCATTTATTTTTGTATAAATTCTTTCAAAGTGGTTTAGTAAAGTTAATAAAATGCTAACTTTGTGCATTTCTAGTCGTTTTAGCGTTAATATAGCCTAATTTTCCCTTAAAAACACTTTAAAAAGCTCCAATAAGGGAAGAAGTGGATTTGGCGACTGTTTCCCTCCTTGGCGATTTTTTAGCGACCTTGGCGAGAAAATCCTTATTAGGGATATACAAAATATGGAAGCTCTAATCTCATTATGAGATACGAGAATTTTCCTGAACAGTCTGTGTTCGATAGAAAAGTATAAAAGGAGCATTTTTTTTTTGCCAAGGCGGTCAGTCTCAGATCTGTGTCAGTTTCGTCAAATGATTGCTTTGCTTTGAGCCTCTTTAGATGAGACTTTCTTTATGCGTTATTGCTAAACAGTTTGTACTGTTGTTTTGCTGTTAACGGCTGTTGTTTAAGCTGTGTTTACTGGTTGAATTGAAGCTGATATTTGGTTTATAGACCTGTATTTTTCTGGAACTTTCTGTGAATACATCACTGAATTTTTGCAAGTTTCGCCTTTCATTCTCGTAATTCTTACGGACCACCAAGTACGCAACAATATGCATTCTTAATAAACGACGGTCTTGTATTATTTCCCTGAAATTCATAAATACCAAATTTCATATCTACCAAATTTCATACAAAAAAAATTACATAGCATATCGAAAATATTTTGCATAACCTTTAAACTAATTTCCAATTCTATGCCCACAATTATCAACAGGAAAACATGCTTTTAAAATTCTAATAAAATTTCATTATATTTGATGGGGTGTAACCATGTTAAAATAAACTTTTAAGAAATATCGACTATAGGCCGTAATAGTACGAAATTATTTTATGTATCCCGGAAAAGTAGCCACAGTCATTATAAACGCCAATAATAAGAATAAACCTAATTAATTATAACTCATTAATTTTTCAAACTAATTTGACATCATTTGGATGATTACAGTACATACTCGGAATTATTTTGAGTGGTCCCATAAATTATTTAGTCTATACATAACCTTTTTTAAGAGTAAACATAATTTTAAGCATCTTTATATTGTGTGTTAATTTTATTAAGTTCAATTCAGCATAAACGCATTAAAGTGCGCGCTTAAATAAAAGTTTGTCCGTAGGCTCTAATGTTACGAAATTCTTTCTTGTGTCTCTGTAAATAAACCATAAACATTGTATACACCAGTAAAAACTATTCAGATTATTTTGCGTTTAAAATTAATAATTGTTCCACATTTAACATCGTTTGGATGACTATGTGACATTGTCAGAACACTTTTGTAATGTCCTGTACATTAATTAGGAAGCTTAAGAGCACATATTTTCTTCAAACAACATAAGTTTAAGCATCTTACTCACGCATACGCTAGTTTCATTTTCTTCATTGCAAAGTAATGATATTAAAATGCGTTTAAAAGAAATTCATCCCATACGCCGTAATGTTAAGAATTTCGGCGTGTCCCTATACACAGTTTATAAACAATATAGCAATAAAAATTATACAGCTACTTATATGCAACACTGGATGCAAGTCCAATTTGCAAGTCAATCGAAGGACTTTTGCGGCTGCTATTGCGGTACATACAAATTCTTCCCATAGGCCGAAATGATAAGAAACACTTTGGCGTGTCCCTGTACACGAACAACAAATGGAATGCACGCCCAAAACTATACAGCTAATTTCGTGGGGATCATGAACATGTGTACCAAATTTCAAGTCAATAGCGTGATATTTGCGGCCGCTATCGCATGACAGACAGACGGACAGACGGAACACAAAATCCTTTTGAGTCTCAACAGAGGGCCTCCACTGACGTTTCGGCAAAAATTGGAAGTCAATAGCTTGATTTTTGCGGTGGCTACCGCGGTACATATAGATTCTTCCCATAGGCCGTAATGATAGAAAAACTTTGGCGTGTCCCATTACACGAACTACAAATGGAATACACACCTAAAACTATACAGCTAATTCCGTTGGGCTCATGAATATGTGTACCAAATTGCAAGTTAATAGCGTGATTTTTGTGGTCGCTATCGCGATACATAAAAATTCCTCCCTTAGGCCGTAATGATAAGAAAACTTTGGCGTGCCCCTGTATACGAACTACAAATGGAATACATACCAAAAACTATACAGCTGATTTCGTGGGGCTCGTGAACCTGTGCACCAAATTTCAAGTCAATAGCGCTATTTTTGCGGCCGCTATATCGCGCGACAGACAGACACACAGACAGAGCCCAAAATCGTTTTGAGTCTCAACAGAAGGCCTACACTGACGTTTCGGCAATTATGCTAATGGATTTTTAAAAAGTTAGCTCATGCGAAATTAAAATTTATTTACTAAAAATGCTCGTATTACGAAAAATATTTAACATTTTCCCATTCTGATTGCAGTATGTTGTGCCTAATGTAGTATGCCAAATTTCCTAAAAATGGTTTTATACTGGGTCTAATACCCTACGTGTTATAGTTAAATAATTATAAGATAACACAATTTTATAAAGCATGTTTTTAAATTTTCTGTTGAATCATAGCTATAGAACTAACTATATTAGCAGTTTATCAATGCGTATTGTTACGAAATTGTAAATAATTGTATTTATTTTTGTATAAATTCTTTCAAAGAGCTAAAGTTGATGAAATGTCAATTTTCTGCATTTCCAGCTCTTTTTCGCGTTAAAATAGCTTAATCTTCCCTTTAAAACGCATTAAAAAGCTCCAATAGGCAGGTAATGGATCTGGCGCCAAATCTGGCGACTTTTTTGGAGAGAAAATCCGTATTATCGATAGTCCAAAGATGGAGGTCAACACCTGTATATATCCATATATATTGAAAATATTCATTTCAGATGTTCATCAAATGAAATGTTGTTCAAATGTTTATCTTCGTATCTTTGACTTTAAAAAGAAAGTATGAAATAGATTGATTTTGTCCAACACCTGTATAATTGCTATACAACGATCCGAAATCTTGCATATGCTGACAGAGATGCAAGTTTCCTGATGGAGATCATTTCTGGTTTTCAGCATTTAAAATTCCATTTTTCATTTCATGAATTCTCGTTTCTTTCAACAGATCCTTTTGGTTAATTTATCTCTTTCCATTTCTATTATTTGATGAATGTTTCTACTGGATTAATGTATTTTGCAAATTATCTCATCGTTAGGCTTAAGTGCTATGTGTGTCATTTCTCTTCTACGTAAGTACTTTAACATGTTTCCTACTCAGTGTAATGAAATTAAATTATCATCGTGACAATAATATTATTCGAAATACATCTCATTTAAAATTTCATATGTTGGTATTTTCATCTATCTTTCATTTGCTGAGTGTTGTAAAGGAATTAAATTATTCAAATTTTATATTGAAAATATTCATTTCAGATGTTCATCAAATTTGAAACTTTGTTCAAATGTTTATCTTCGTATCTTTGACTTTAAAAAGAAAGTATGAAATAGATTGATTTTGTCTAGACCTGTATATTGTCTAAATATTGTTTGTATACAATATGAAATTCTAAAAATTTAATGTTAAGTAAAGGAAAGAAAACCTCATAAATCAACTACGGTGTACACAGTCACCTTAGTAAGTATACATACAAACATACAAAATAGTTTCGATATATTACAGTGTATAGACGACATCTGTTTTAATAGAATTTTACCATCGACACATGGCATTTAACATAATGAAATGAAAGTACATTGTTAATTAAGGCACTTAAAATCAAGTTTTCTATAGAAAATGGTGTATATGAGAATTAATAGATAATTTTCAGATCTACGCAGAATTTTTCTGATATGTCATGTATTATGCATAACGACTGGATATGCATTTCCGGCAATGTAATGCGCATATTGAGTTTAAAAAAATAAAAATAATGAAGAAAAAGAAAGAAAAAGAAAGAAAAAACTAATATGAGACCAGTAATAGACCTTCTGGAACAGAAACATAGTTTATTATTAAACAAGCTAATTTTACACAAACACTAACTTTCTTAATAATGAAAGCCCACATTTCCCGAAAATAACGGTGAAAGTAACGTAACAGATACAAAAATGTATTGGAATAAAGAAAATAACTTTTATCCTCAGTTTGGAGGAATGAATAAGATAAGCAGGGGGGAATTGACGTCACAATTGCAACAATGTATTGAGGAAAAATAAATTTTACCGTTGATTTGAAACAAAATAAGAATAAAAGATAATTTAAAAGAATAATTTTAATGTCACTTATGAAAAAACCCCAATGGAGAATTTGGCGGTTTTGTCTTTCGACCACCGCTATAAATTACAAAATTATGGGCAAAACATTTAGCTAAATTAGAGAAAATTATGAAAAAAATTAGTTAAAATGATCATAATAAATAATAAAAAAATTAATAATATTAAAAATATTATAAATGATGATAATTCAAACAGAAAATAATATGGTATTTTTTTGTTATCGGGGATGGGATTCAGGTAGAGTAAAAAAAAAATAAATAAAAAAAAATTAATAAATTTGGGGTATTTTGGTCCCTTCGACAAATAAACCACCGACGATTCTGATAAATTTTCTCAGAAATTTATTTTCATAAACAATTAAATTTAAATTACATTTCATTATTCGAATTCCATAACTTTTATTTAAAAGAAAGTGAAATTTTAAATAATTATTTTTGCATTATTGGCTGTTTATGAGAAAACATGACAACCTTATCCGATTTGGCAAATATCGTAAATTTGAATTAAAAATAGGTTCATGAAGAAATATCGACCGCTAGGCGGACGAAACCCGAAAAAATAAAAATCAGCTACTTAGTGTTATCAACTACTATCAGCTGCTTAATGTTATAATATAGAATAAATAAAAATCAACTTCTTAGTGTTACGTACGAATTCAACTTCGAGCCTCATGATATACATCCAGTAATATTTTTAGTGCGGAATTGTAGTTTAATTGATGTCTCAATGTTATTTTTACATTCTACACAAATAATAATATAAATTAAAGAACTGGTGTACAATAACTATTTAACCATAAAAACTTCTAAACACACCATAAAATAAAGGGGAGAATCACCAATTTCGGAAAGGATGTGGTCTTCCTTCTTCAGGTGCAAAAAACATGTGTTACCCTTGAGGCACAAGCAAGACTGAAAGATAAGGATAAATCCAAGGGGGAAGGGGCAACACAACTAGCCAACAGGATAGTTGCAAGCAACAATCAAACAGAAGGGGTACAACAACAAAATTAGTAACAAACGAAACAAAAAAAAAAAAAATCATAATAATCTCGAGTGACTCCACTCGACTTTCCGAACTAAGTAATTAACAGTTTTGTAGGTAAGGTAAAGAAAGAGGAGTTGTTAAACAAACAAAAGAGAGAAAACCATAATAGAGTGTTCGAGTATTTTTCTCCATATATTACACGATGTTTTATTTAACGCTACTGAACTTTGAGCCCATAGATCATAATGATAAAGAATTTTTCGTTGTGTTCCTGTAAAAACCTATAAATGCTAGATTCACCAAAATGCTTACAGTTAGTGCAACAGTGATTTATAATATTCACATAAATTTTCAGCTCAATTGAATAAGGCGTTTAGATGCTATCGCACTTTTAAAAATTTGGTCCCATAGGCCATAATGATAAAGAATTTTTCTTTGTATCCCTGTCAAAACCCTGTAAGTGCTAAATTCACCAAAATCTATACAGTTGGTGCAACTGTGACCTATAACATGTGTACAAATTTTTTGCTCAGATTAATAAGGCGTTTAGACGCTATCACACTTTTAAAAATTTGGCCCCATAGGCCATAATGATAAAGAATTTTTCTTTGTGCCCCTGTAAAAAAAACTGTAAGTTCTAAATTCACCAGTTAAGCTTATTCACCAGTAAGTGCTAAATTCATACAGTTCGTGCAACTGTGACCTATAACATGTGTACAATTTTTTTGCTCAGATTAATAAAGCGTTTAGACGCTATCGCACTTTTAAAAATTTGGCCCCAGAGGCCATGATGATAAAGAATTTTTCCTGGTGACCCTGTGAAAAAACTATAAGTGCTAGATTCACCAAAATCAATAGGGTTCGTACTATGGTGACTTACAATATACGTACCAACTTTCAGCTTATTCGAACAAAGCGCTTAGACACTAGCGTGTTCACTCACACACATACACGCACACACACACATACACACATACACACACATACACACACACACACACACACACATACATCATTGTAAAAATAGTGAAAACGGACTCAGGGAACCTCGAAATGTATAGAAATATCAAAATCTCAAATTCGGATTTTCGGCATGATTACAATACTGTCCTCACTATAGTGTTCGGAAAGTAAAAAAAAAAAAAAAAAAAAAGGGGGGGGGGACTTTTTTAAATGTTTATTATTATTAATTTATTTTTACTTATTTTTATTTAATTTTATATTACAATTTATCATTTTATTGCTTTAATTTTCTGAAAGAAAGTAAAATACTTAATGGACCTAAATAAGATTTTCTAAGCTGAATACAGCAAAGCGGAAGGAGATTTTGCATTAACAGTTTACCACGATTAAGACGTAGGTAAGTTTCCCAAGAAATCTAATTCAGAAACGCCTTCGGCAAAATAATTTTGGCTTGCTGAAAATTAAAACAATTGTCAGATTCCCAATTATGCTTCGCAATGGAAAATTTAAAAATTTCTTGCTTAGAGACAGTGAATGTATATGGTCCTTTGTAATAAAGATATTAAAGATAGTTTTATATAAAAATAGTTTTATATTAAAGATACTAAAGATATTAAACTGCATGTATGATTAAATTCGCCCATAGTCGTAATGCATTTGAATTCTCCTGGGTTTCGCTGTACACGAACAATTTATCCTATTTCAACAAAAAGTTTCAAGTAACACACCCATGTGATACAGATTTAGAATATCGAGTTTGAACTTTCTTCTTGGATGGTTGGGTTTTACGTCACACTAGTGCTGCGCAGATGGGCAATTGGCGATGGTCTGGGACACAATCCTAGAGGTGGTCCGGAGACATGCCATCACAATTTTGATCCTCCACGGAAGGGATGGCTCTCCCGCTTCGGTGACCCCCCAGAGGTATAATTTTTGATGGGAACATGGAGGACATTGCGGCCACGACAGATTTTACGTGCACCAGCCACCATTAGGTGTTTGGCCGGCTCGAGTACCGAACCCGCAATCTTCCAATTACGAGGCCGGCGCTCTACCGACTGGGCTACCGCGGCCCGAACTTTCTTTTTGAATTATGCTGATAATAGAACCCCCGACAGACTTACAGAGTAACCGCAACAACAGGATTTTGGAATTCAAGGGACCTCAAAACATGTAAATATAGCAAAAATTAGATTTTGAAAATTTGACCCCCCCCCCCCCAAAAAAAAAAAAAAAAAAAAAAAAACTTTCTCTATCCTTATTGTAGATTTTTTTTTTTTTTTTTTTAATCAAAAGTTTGGGGGGAAAAAAAAGTAAGAAAGTAAATTTCACTCTAATCAATTTGAAATAACAAACTTCATATTCAAATTACGTCTAAAAATAGCACACTTTTTTTTTTTTTTTTTCTTCCCAGGAAATGAATGCGAGCCTTCTACAAACATTTTTATGCGTATTTATTCAATGAACAGGTTTTATTTATTTTTTTTTATGTTAATAGGTATGGCAACACTAACAGGTCGACAACATTTCTGAAGATGAAGGGAATTAGTGTTATTTCATTAAGCGGTTTTGACCCAGAAAAATGGTGAAATATCTTGCTGAGAATAGAGGAAAAGAATTGCCGGTGTTGCGAAGCAACCAAACATCATCATGGATCCTTGGAATGGTTAAGTGAAAAAATCCGCAGCTTCATAATGCTTCATGGAGGAAAATAGAACAAACCGAGAAAGTGGTATGTGAAGTCATTCTAGAAGAAGGTTTAGAAATTTGGTAAGTTATATTACTTATGTTGTTTGTAATTATGGTTTTAAAATTATTGATAAAACTACGAAGTAGTATGACGTCAAAAATGGTATTGTTAGATAAATCCCCCTCCCCCCCCCCCTCCGGGGCCCGATTAAGCTTTGAAGCTAGGGGAAGCTCAGCATCATTTCGGGGCCCCCTTTCATTTCGGAAAATCTTGTTTTCCTGTTACATATTGTAATATAAAAATGCTACAGACCAAAAAAAATAGTGTGTGTTTATTATTATTATTGTCATTTTTTTTTCCATACATATGAGTGGTTTCTACACAGAACATTAAAATCATACAACTTTTTAATTAAGAACATTCAGATTTTTGAGGTTATATAATAGATTTTTCTCGAAATAGTGAGTGTTTTATCTTGTTTTAGGTAACCTTACTCAGAAAAAATTCAATCTCAGTGTGAATATATGAAACAAAAAATTCAAGACCATGTTTTTAATCCTTATGGAGCCCCCTCTTAAATTTTAGAGGGGAAGCTTGTGCTTCCTGAGCCTTTTGGATAATCAGGCCCTGCCCCCCCCCCCCCCACACACACACACGCACACACACGTGCACGATGCATTAATTTCAAAATTACGTTGAATAAACTGTTGCTGAAAATTTTTATAACTTTATTTTCAACCAAAAATTAAGGGGAGAGGGAGGTTATGCGGTGTAAATGACTACACCACACAACCTTGACTCTCCTGTACTTGACTAAAGAGAGTCCTAGGCTTAGATAGAGTGCCCTCTATGGGGGGTCTTTCTAAGGGGTTCTTGCCTGTATTTAAGGAAGTTTCGGAGAAAACTATGAAAAACTCCAAACGGAAAGGTCGAGAAGCGCAATCTGAAATGAAAGCCGACACCTGGAAAAAACACCATCTACCAACTTTGGATTTTCTTTGATAGAAGCTCAGTTTTTATTCCAGTTTATTGCAAATTTATTTGTAGCTATTTCTAGTTTTATTACCTAAAACAACATTAAATTATAAAGTTATAGAAAAAAAATATATTAAACTATAAATTTATAAAATCAAAGTAATAAACCCCTTTAAAAAATTTGGATTAAACCTTAATTTTATATTTTTAAGCTAGAGCAAATCAAACATTAATTTTCTTTCAAAGTCTTAGGGATCTAAATAGGGTATTAATATAGAAAGATGGTATATTCTGGGTATAAATATAGAAATATTTATGTTAATATTAAGGGCCAGCTTCACTCACCGCCGCCGGAAGCCGAAGCTAATGTTATTCTACGGGAAATTTTTCTTTACAAATAACTTATTAACTAATAGATATTTTTAAATTCTGTTTTCACATTCTGAAAATTCCAGCTATTAAACTGACGGAGCTTTTTTAAAAAATTATTTTTTTAATTTTTTATATTTTATTTTGAAGCTGCAAAATACGAATTTTCAATATGTGAATTTTTTCCTTTTGCAACTTCAAAATAAAATATTAAAAATTTAAAAAATACATTTTTATAAAAGGTCCGTCCATTTAACAGTTGGGAATTTTCTGAATGTGAAAACAAAATTTAAAAATATGTATTAGTTAATAAGTTATTTGTAAAGAAAATTTCCCCATAGAATAACATTGGCTCGGGCTTCCGGTGACGGTAAGTGAAGAGGGCCGTTAAGGAATACAGCAATACGGCTTTCATCTTGCTCTTATACTGCATAAATGTCTCATCTATTCGTTTATTTTTATTCTTCTCCTTCTCCTTCTTCTTCTTCTTCTTCTTCTTCTTCTTCTTTATTTTTTTTATTTATTTTTATTTATTGCTTTTTATATAATTCCTATCTAATTAGTATACAGAACTCAAATTTTATTTATTTATTAATGAACATACTTTTTCACTGGGTTAAAGTTCATTTATAATTCCTCAGGAGGTTTTAACAAGCATGAATTGCATGTACAACTACGATTCTACAATTGCACAGTGGCTAAGATGTGTTGCGTTAATTTAAAGCAAACTTTTTCTATGATGAAAAATGTAAATGCCATACAAACACATACAATACGAACATAAAATATTATTGCTACCAAATACGAAAACTCACACCACTGAAAAATAAAAAATACTTAAAATAATAATCTATATAAATATTTCTCTAACGTGGACCGTTACGATTGCATTTCGTCAAAACGATACGATAGTGACGTAATTAATAAAATACAGGGGGATAAAAAATATTTAAGCACAGGGACTCAATTTAATGATCTAATCAGAAAAATCTAGAGGGACTCCACTCGACTTTCCGAACATTGAGTAATTCACAGTTTTGTAGATAAAGTGAAGAAAAAAGAGTTGTTAAACAAACAAAAGAGAGAAAACCATTATAGAGCGTTTTTCTCCGTTTTATTGAACGCTACTGAACTTTGAGCCCATAGATCACAATGATAAAGAATTTTTCGTTGTGTCCCTGTAAAAACCTATAAATGCTAGATTCACCAAAATACTTATAGTTAGTGTAACAGTGATTTATAATATTCATATAAATTTTCAGCTCAATTGAATAAGGCGTTTAGATGTTATCGCACTTTTAAAAATTGGGTCCCATAGGCCATAATGATGAAGAATTTTTCTTTGTGTCCCTGTAAAAAGACTGTAAGTGCTAAATTCATCAAAATCTATACAGTTGGTGCAACTGTGACCTATAACATGTGTACAAATTTTTTGCTCAGATTAATAAGGCATTTAGACGCTATCACACTTTTAAAAATTTGGCCCCATACGCCATAAAGATAAATAATTTTCCTTTGTGTCCCTGTAAAAAAACTATAAGTGCTATATACTCCAAAATCTATGCAGATTGATTGAGTATCTGTGACCTATAATATGTGTATAAATTTTTTGCTCAGTTGAATAAGGCGTTTAGATGCTATTGCACTTTTAAGATTTTGGTCCCATAGGCCATAATGATAAAGAATTTTTCCTGGTGTCCCTGTAAAAAAACTATAAATTCATCAAAATCAATAGGGTTCGTGCTACGGTGACTTGCAACATGCGTACCAATTTACAGCTCATTCGAGCAAAGCGTTTAGACGCCAGTGTGTTCACTCACACACATACATACACACACGTACATACATCATCGTAAAAATAGTGAAAACGGACTCAGGGGACCTCGAAATGTATAGAAACATCAAAATCTCAAATTCGGATTTTTGACATGATTACAATACTTTCCTCACTAATAGTGTTCGGAAAGTAAAAATGACTGCATTTGTCTGGTGATTTCGTTTTTATACAAAAATGTATTTTTAAAAGTTTCATCGTTACAACTTTTGCAAGCGTCATAAACCTAGCAATACTTTGAAGATAATATGAACTATTTTATCATAATCTAATATGAACTATTTTATCATAAATTGATTAAAAACGCAATAATAAAAAGTATAATCAAAATAAATATTAGGATTTTTAACAAAAAAATTATGTCAAAAATAACAAATAAAAAGGAATCGGCAATATGGCGAAAGAGATTTAAAAGTCGCCGTGGGGGCTCTATACTAAAGCTGTTCTGCCTGAGGAAGTATGAAAACTAGGTCTTCGAACATGAATTTTATTTTAAAACCTTCCTTTGAATGATTTTGGATCCATTATTGCAAATTATTAATTTGGTTCTAATAATAATATGGCTTCTGATAGATTAAAACTTAAATTGCGCAGTGAAATTGATGTTAGATGAGTTTCAAATTTTATAGGTAAAAACGAATAGAAATAAAGTGTGAAAATTTTGCACAGGTTTGCTAGTGATAATGATAATAATAACAATAATAATTATTATTAATATTAATATTATTATTATTATTATTATTTTCTGTGAGATAGAGACTTGTGTTGTTTTTGCATAAAATGAAATCTATCGAATTTGGAATTGAAAAGAAAATTCGATTGTATCCGTCAGTTTTACAGGAATTAAATCTGTACAACTGTAATCCTATCATTGCACAACCTCGAATTATACCCTTCGCTGGAATTGGGGAAATCGTTGTATAGCAGCTTCCCCTTTTGAGCGATTGGTATCAAAGGTTGATAGGCACTATTTTATGTCAATGTGCATCTACATATTAATTTATATGCAATTTTGGTCAGTAGTTTTGAAGATTCAGTCGTCACAAAATTTTTTCACATACGGACAGTGGTTGTGGTTGTGGTTGGGTTTTACGTCGCACTAATGCTGCGCAGATGGGCAATTGGCGACGGTCTGGGACACACCCCTAGAGGTGGTCCGGAGACATGCCATCACAATTTTGATCCTCCACGGAAGGGATGGCTCTCCCGCTTTGGTGACCCCCAGAGGTATATTTTTTGATGGGAACATGGAGGACTTTGCGGCCACGACAGGTTTTACGTGCACCAGCCACCATTAGTGTACACGACGGTCTTTGGCCGGCTCGAGTACCGAACCCGCAATCTTCCGATTACGAGGCCGGCGCTCTACCGACTGGGCTACCGCGGCCCTCACATACGGACAGACAGACATCTCTGAAAATGGTCAAATCGTGTTCAAGATCTCTCAAAACGTGTAAATCCATCACAAACCGGAAGTCGAAAATTTTTACGAATCCAATACTTTGTTTTATTGAATACTAGCACGCTTTGCCCGCTTCGCTAGTCACTAAATTTAAAGGAAACTTTTTTCTATAATAGCTTTATAAAAATAGAATAAAATAAAATACTGAAATTGCTCAAAAGCTCGCTTCAGGTCCCTGCTGCCTTCGGCAGTGATTTGGTCATCTGCTTGGGCGCCTGTCCCTATTACCCGCGACACAATGGTTTACCAATAAGCTTCCATTTAGGTGCTTATTAAATAACAGTTTCGAAATAGATATTATCGAAAAAATTGAAGTATTCCTTTTACATTTGAATCCCAGTTACATATGAACAACACTATACGTGGTAGAGGTCTGCACGGGCCGGAATTTCGAGGCCCGGGCCCGGCCCGGACAAAAAACGATAAAATCAGGCCCGACCCGATTCAAAAATATGTAAAATAACAAAAAAAAAAAAAAAAAAAAAAAAATGCCTTTTCATAAAAAAAGATTTTTAGTATGTGTTTTGCAGAGGTTTTATATAACCAAACAATAGTACGTTCTTTAACAAAACTGCTGAAATTTTACAAGACAATTATATATAAACAGAAATTCATTATTATAGAAAAGGCACAAAGACAAACAGAAAGTCAAATCGAAAATATTAGCATTCATCAAACAATATAGGCAGGTATTTAAAATGGTTAATACTAGTGAAAATGCACTTTCAACCATTTCCTGTTATATACCATAATGTATCCGAATCTTTCCTGTGCTCCGGTAAAAAAAAAAAAAACTTTAATGTTAATCCAACCATATTCAATAGAATAGTTGCTTTTGCCCATGATAAAAATGATGCTATTTTCGTCCACTGGAGAAAAGGAAAAGAAGCCTTAGAGAAAAAGTTACAGTGGAAAGATTTTTATAGCCTTTATACCACCTAAACTCAACAGATCACTAGAAACAAACCCTTATACACAGTGATGTATCTAATTTCTTTTGTTATGTACATGTACCAAAACTGGTAGTGACATGCATACTATTTTGAATAGGAAACCATCGAATATTACTTTAAATAAAATATATTAATTTCGAGGCCTGCTAAAAATATTTGCGAAAAATCAGATTTTGGAGAGACAGACTGACAGACAATTAAATTAACGTTACAGACACTTTTTTAACAAAATAGAACTTTACGTGACATACAAGCCTGTAAAATTACGTAAAATAAATGGCTGAAGAAATATTTTATCATTTTCCTTTTTCGTTGATTAACGAGGAAACCAGAAAAAGATTCGGGCCGACACGGCCCGGAGAAAATTTCATTCAGGCCCGGCCCGGCCCGAATATACACAAAAAAACTGAGCCCGAGCCCGGCCGGGCCCGAGCCTGAAAAAAATTTTTAAGCCCGATCCCGGCCCGGCCCAAGAGCAAATTCAAAAATTCGGCCCGAACCCGGCTCGTGCAGACCTCTAATACGTGGTGCACATAATATTTGCTTTTACGTTATTTCCTATGTTTATTTTGTTTATTCGATCAATCATAAAATGACAGCAATTTCTCGCCAAATATTACAATATGCTATGACAGACTACGTCTGTCGCATGAGACAATTTTTTGTGGTTATATATAATTCATGGTTTGTAAACCTGATCATTGTACAGCCCTAATATAGCTCTTTGGCGACTTTTGAATTTTTGTCACCATTTTAGATCTAACCTCTTGTAACAATAAGACTTAATCCTTTGTAACAATATGTTATGAATGCTATTTCTGACATATTTTAGACAACTAATCTTTTTATGGTTATATATATTTCCCATTAAACATATTTTTTTTTTTTTTTAATTTAAATATTAATTTGAATTAATCAAATATTTCTGTTCGACAGCGTGCAAGTGCAGTAACACACAGAGGCTCATTTATTTGTATATGATAAATTAGCATAATGATTAGTATATAAATAAATAAACAGGTAAACATTATCGTGCTACACGACTTTATCATGCCGCTCCATTGGCAGCTTTTGAATTGTGTCGCTATAATAGCGATGGATTTTTTTTTTTTTTTTTTTTTTTTTTCTTGTATGAAAAGGAGAAGACTATTTTGCTAATAATTTTATCAGACACCTTTTTGTTTATATATAAGAATCCTTCATATTCTGTTTATATTTTTAATGGTTTTTAGGTTTAAAATAGTGCTTGCTGAAATAAATTTGCTATCTTTAAAACTGCATTTTTTCTATAAACTTTCTATAAAAATAAATCATTTATGTAATTACTATTTAGGTTTAATATTTTTATTTTTTTATTTTTATTTAATTAATTAATTAATTTATTTATTTATTTTGTAATACTTTATAATTTTTTTATATTTTTGAAACGCTACTTAGATTATAATGGCTGTTGCTATATTAAACTCCTTGTTGAAAAACATTCGGTGTACTTCAACACCAAAATTTAAAAAATCGCCCAGCAGGATCTATTAATGAAACTGATAAAATAAAAATATGATTCATAGAGTTTAAATAATCTATTTCAAAAAACTATTTCTTAATCTATCGTATCACATAAATCTTTTCGCAGTTAAAATAAAATTTAATTTGAAAAAAAAAAAAGAGTAACTTTTTGTTTATTAACCAAAATTGATGAATTTGAACTGCAAGTTGTTCTTGTTTTGTACAGGCTGTATATTATATGTTTGTGTTCGTGAAAGAAAATTAAAAAAAATTTGAAAACGGCAATTTTTAATCCCACTTCAAAAACATGTGGCTTAATGAGTAGCAGATATATATATATATATATATATATATATATATATTTTCTCCAAACGGTTTCCATACAATCTGCTGCTGTTGCCACCTAAAATTCAAACATTTCTTATTTTTAATCAAACATTTCTTATTTTTAATCGTCCGATCAATAAGTTGTTTAATTCGTCGGATTCACAAAAATTGACCCTTTCATTTGATACCTTATTTGTAACGATACGACTGATATTTCTAGTTTATTTTCTAATTTTTCTAATTTACTTTCCTCATTTTAAGTAAATGTACTTTATTATTATTATTATTATTATTCTGTCGAAGAAAAAAAAATTGCAACAATTAAATTATGGATAAAATTTAAATGGCTAATTTATCAGAAATTAGAAGGTTATTATTTTCACATTTTAACTAATTAAAAGAAAACTAATAAAAAAAATTCGAAAATCGGGCTTCGAGGTGCATCAGGGGCGGTCATTATGAACCTCCATGCAAATGTGTGTAGCTCAGCCATCAGCCGTTTTCCTAAAAAGCTCTGGACATACATACACAATGAAACACACACACACATACATACATCTTATTTTATTATATGTATAGATAGAAGAAAATAAAAAGAAATGAGACGTCAAAACTATTCATAATATTTTAATTAAATTCTCTCTCACGTAAAAACGCAATTTTGTTTTTCAAATCACGTTCTGACTTCAAAACACTTACACGTGGAAGTCTAGTTGAAGGAACAGTTAATTGGAGTAAGAAAGACCTTGAGATTTTTGCCTTAACACTGAATAGTTTATATACCTCTAGACATTTTTGGTATTTTTATTTCAAATTCCAGTACTCTGAAAATTTAACTTGTTTATAACCTTCTACATTATTTAAAAGTTTCAGAAAGCGATAATATTACTTTCTGAACATACATAGGTAAGGGAAGTATTGTAATCATGTAGTTTGAAATTTTGGTGTTTCTACACGTTTTGAGGTCCTCTGAATTCATATTTGCTGTTTTTACGACGATGTATGTGTGTATGTATTTATGAGAGTGAACTCGATAGCGACAAAATGCTGTGTTCGAATGAGCTGAAAGTTGATACATATGTTATAAGTTACCATAGCACGAACCCTATATATTTTGGTGAACTAGCACTTATGGTTTTTTTACAGGGACACGAAGAAAAATTCTTTGTCGTTATGGTCTGTGGGCCCTAATTTTCGAAAGTGCGATTTCGTCTAAATATGTTACTCGACTGAGCTGGAAATTTATGCACATGTCAGTCAGCGTCGCACGAACTGTATAAATTTTGGTGAATCTAGCGTTTCTTTACAGGGACACAAAAAAAAAATCTTTATTATTATGATCTATATGGGTCCAAATATTTTAAACTGCGATAACGACTAAACGCCTTATCCAATTGAGCTGAAAATTTATACACATGCTATAGGATATCGTTGCACGATGCTCATAAATTTTGGTGAATCTAGCGCGTATAGTTCTTTTACAGGGACACAACGAAAAATTCTTTATCATTATGCCCTATAAGCTCAAACTATTTAAAGTGCGATTGCGTCTAAACACCTTATTTGAATGTACTGAAAATTCATACACATGTTCACATCACAGTCTCATAAACCTTAGAGGTTTTGGTGAATCTAACACTTATACACTTTTACACAGGAACACAAAGGAAAATACTTTATCATTTTGATTTATGGGCTGAAGTTATTTAAAATGCGATAGCGCGTAAATGCGTCATTTGATTGATCTGAAAATTTATATACATGTTGGTAACCATCGCACGAACTTTATAGATTTTGGTGAGTCTATCATTTATAGATTTTTACAGGGACACAACGAAAGTGTATCACTCTGATCCAGGGGCTCAAATTATTTGAAGGGCAATAGCGTTAAATTAAGCTACTTCACTTTCATCTAGAACGAAGAGGTGGTCCTTTTCTAAGTCCCTAAACTAGAAATATAGATTTCCGAGCTATGAGTATAAGGCACGCCAATACACTGAGAAAAAATTCTATAACTGACATCTAGAATCTAAATTGTGGCTCTAGAAAACCTAGTTCCATGTCATCCTTATAAATTTCTTATAAAAAATTTTCTAGTCCCCTTCGAAAGCGAATTCTAGAGACATCTATTAGAATTATTGAGCGTTTGCCTATACTATCGGGGACAAACCTATTTGAAAATATCCCCAAATAAATGTGAATACAGGAGGCGGGTTTCAGCAGCTATAATCTTGGTTTATGACTCACTTCTAGAAAATCAAGCGAGAATTTCTCGTAATACACACGATTCAGAATATTTAGAATATTGTTTCACCATCTAAAAATGTGTAGATTAGAAGTTCTCGACCATTTCGTCTATTCAGTTTATTGGCGTACCTTATGCGCATGGCTCGGAAATCTATATTTCTAGATTAAGGAATTAGAAAATGACCATTTATTCATTCTAGATGAAGGCAGTATATTTTTTTCTCAGTGTTACTATATGAAGAAAAGTACTCATACACCCTATTATAATTTTCTCTTACTTTATTTTATTTATACAAGCGTTAATTACTTAATGTTCGAAAAGTCGAGTGCAGTCATTCCAGATATTTTTAAGTGAATTTACGCATTTAATACGTCAAATTTTTCAACTTTTTCTAAAATGTATCCTAAAAGTCAAACCATACGCAATATGATAAACACACGTGGAACAAGCACACTGTAAAAAAAAAAAAAAAAAAAAAAAAAAAAAAATGGCTTATTTACTGCTAAAAATTCTCTGTAATTTCAGAAAATACGCGTAATTTACGAAAAAATTACGTTGTCAGAACGTATTTTTTGTAATTACAGGAAATTTCTGGCAGCAAATAGGACATATTTTTTACAGTGTACGAAACTCTACAAATTTTATTAGGACATGAGCGCCACTTTTTTTAGACAGCTATTTGCAAGAAATAACCCGAAATTTGCATAATTTAGTTGAAATAGGATGTAAATACTAAATTATTATTTTTTTTCTTTTCATCATTTTAATTTTAATAATTTTTTTACCTCTAATGTAATAATGTTTATTTTTAAAAGTTTGCTCTTAAATGACCATTTTACGTCAAATCATTTGAATACTGATTCTATTCATACTGCCGAAGACTTCATAGCCCGCTTTTTAATTTTTTCTGTTAAAAAGGGCCGGATGAAGCCCAGCTGTTTAATGTAATTACATTACTTTCTAAAGTAAGTATTGCTTCTGAAAAATATGGACTGATTTCGTATGATTAGTGAAGTATAAACATGTTCAAATTTTCTTTTTAGAAATACTAAGATTACTTGGTAGCACCTGTAACATAGTCACGCATCTACCCCCAGTAATAGTAATAAATATTTATGCGGGATGTAACACAGAGTAGGTATTTTTTTTTTTTTTTTTTTTTTTTTTTTTTTAGTATTTTGTAGCTACTACAACATTTTCTGCTATATTTTTCTGTACTAATTCACGCAGAACAATATTTTTCTCAACTATTTTCCCTGCTGAATACAGACGATTTTCTTTGCAGAGAAATATAATATTCGGTGTCCAAAGAAAGTCAATTTTCTGCCAACATCTGAAAAAATGCTTTTTTATTTATTTATTTATTTATTTATTTATTTATTTATTTATTTTTATTTTATTTTATTTATTTTTTTTTTTTTTTTTTTTTTTTGGAAAAAAAAAATCGATAACTTTGTTTTAAATTATCACAGATCTGTAGTTTAACAATACGTTTAAAAGGTATTCACGAGTTCTTTAGAAAGATACCCATATTGAAAATTTACACCTTTGAAGGGGAAGTGACAGATACAAAATTTTTTCCCTGTTTGACTGTTATTATCACAAATATATATAATTTTTAATTTCACATTGAAAGTTTAAAAAAAAAAAATAATATTATGTATATTTATACGAAATTTTGTTCTACACTGTAAAAAATATGTCCCATTTGCTGCCAAGAATTCTCTGTAATTTGGAAAAATACGCGTAATTTACGAAAAAATTACGTTGTCAGAACATATTTTCTCAAATTACAGAAAATTTTTGGAAGACATATTTTTTACAGTGTATGCTGTCATCTTAATAATTATGAAAAATTGAATGACAACGCCAGCAATAGAGCAGTTAATTTTAATATGTAATCAGCATCAGTTTAAGTCAAGTCCCAGTTATATATCAAGTTTGGCTGAACTTAGCCCATTGTTTTTTGAGATACAGCGTCCACAAAAGTTTTGAAGCACATACAAACATACACAGAGTGACATTTTCTAAAAATGGTCAAATCGCGTTCAGTACTTCCCAAAACGAGTAAATCCACTGAAAATCAAAAACGAAAGTTTTCACGAATCCAATACATTCTTCTTTTATGTATCTAAGGAAGTAAAAATAATCTGGTGTGTCACTCACACGACTTTCTCTTACCCTGAAATTTAATACTATAAATACAGGTTGGAAATTAAGAGGTAAGATAACGAGTACTGTTATGTAAACCTGTATTAAATTATTCAAATTAGGCTTAGGAAGAGTTTTATATGATAATTAGTTCTGTGTGAGGGGGGCTACAGCACCCCTCAACTCCCCGTTTCATTAATGCACCTATATTTATATAGAATTTAATTCGGTAATTAAAAAATAATTTATTCAAATTATTATTCAAAAAAATTATCTTTTATGATAATGCAGACGATTTCCATATTAGAGAAGTAGTATAACACTAAATATTAAAAAATATTATTATTATTATTATTATTATTATTATTATTATTATTATTTATTTTTATTTATTTATTTATTTATTTATTTATTTATTTATTTATTTATTTTTTTTTGTTAAAAATGAAAAAAATCCATAACTTTATTTTAAATTATCTCAGATCGATGGTTCAACCATTCGTCTTAAAGGTATTGGCAAGCTCTTTTGAAAGATACCCATCATGAAAATTTACTCCCCTCGAGGGGGACTTCTCCCCCAGGGGGGGGGGAGGCAGGGCTCCTACATACACAAAAAAAATTTCCCAGTTGACTATCTCTATTACACAAAATATATATTCGTTTCATTTGGTTTAGTGCAGTCTATAGATGTTAAACTTTACTTACCTGCAATTGTCCCCATAGACGTAATGTATTTGAATACTTTTGAGTGTCTTTGTACACGAACCATTGCCTTCATCTCAACGAAAAGCTTACTGTAACATCCCTATATGATACTCATTTAGAATACCGAGTTTGGAATTTCTGCTACTATTTGTTCTTGATATATGCTGATAACAGACACACAGACAGACAGACAGACCATTCGCAAAAATCATGATTTTCGTATTCAGGGGAACTCAGAACATGTAAATATAACAAAACCTCACGTTCGAAAATTTGACCCTAAAACAATACTTTCTCGACCCTATGGGTAAGAGAAAGTAAAAAAGACCAGTAATAATAATCTATTATATACTTATATTTTGTAAAATATTTACGGAATGAAATAAATATTTTATATATGACGCTTGCCGCCGCAAATGGTCGACATTCTGGCGAACATATTCCCAAACATTGTGCTACTCACTTTTTACATGCTTTAATCTCAATGACTAAATGTTGATTTCGAAAATAACTCGCCATTGAATCGTACACGTCCATGCAATGGAACTCTAATATGTTTTGATTCTAGCTCTAAGAGGAAGACAATTAGTTTAAAACTATCTTTTTTCATTCATTTGTCAGTTTTAAAGCGGCTGATTGTGACTAAATGACACATCAGACAAGAAAATTTGAAAAATATTCTCTTCTATTAAAGGTTTTTTATAAAGATGACACATTTATAAGGATAATTAAGAAAAATATAACCAGAAACTCGTCAAATATTTCTGTCAGTAATTCTCTCTCTCTCTCTCTTTTTTTTTTAATAAATAAGTAGAAGATTATTCTTGACTGTATTAGGTGGGAATGAAATATTGTTATCTTTATGCTACAAACCATTTTCCTTTTCTTTTCTAGAAAAAAGAATTTTGACATTAATTAATATTTTCAATGTTAATGTAAACTTCCTCCTGCTTAAAGGAGGAAAATTACCACTGACGTAAGAAGATATGAATGTTATTGAGATTTCTGTGGTCTATTAATAAATATTTATCATTAACTATTATTATTTCTAAACTAACAACACCTTCCCTAAAAGGGATAAGTCGGAGCAGTTCTGTTGAAAACGTAACAGAGGTCCTTAAAAAAAAAAAAAAAAAAAAAAAAAAAAAAGTCAGCTGAAGTTTCTCTGGTAACCTTTACGATTTTGAATATGTTGAATCTAAAAAATAACTTTAATTTCTGCCCATCATGTACGGTTTCTTAACCCTTTGTATCCCACCGGTACTTTAAAGTCCCATCAAAAAAATTCCTCAATATAGCCTAAATGTACTACAAGATTTCATTGGGACTATAGTTTAAGCTTTAGTCCCTATAGCTTAAGTTTTCCCTATAGTTAAGCTATAGTTTAAGCTAAATTTAATACTTTCGCGACCGCTGACGTAGATTCACGTCATTTGAAAATCCGTAACTCCACCAGTGGGCGTTTCTTTCGCAGTTTGTATATGCTATTTATTTCTTAAATATATAACCAATATTCACATATTTACAATGAAATATACTTTGGATACAAATACTTTGATTAGAAAGAATACAATTATAATGTATATCCATTTCTAATATAAATGTGAATACAGAAAATTTTGTTCTGAAATATTGTAAGATGAGAGAATAACGCCCTCAGGCGGACCTTACTGTCAAAAATTCAAAATCACGCGATCGCGAAAATGTTAATATAAGATTATTCTCATGCATAAAGAAATATAATAAAAAAGTTTCAAATTATTTTTCCAAAAATAAAATAATTTGGGATATAAAGAGTTAAATAAATTTATACAGTCGAACCTCGTTAACGTGAATAACTTTTAGCATGAACTGTGTCCACAGTCCCCATCAAAAGGAAGATTAGTTTCTGAGTTACTGATAGCATAAACTACTGATAACATGAACACATTTTTTTTTATCCTACTTGAGATTCACGTTAACCAGGTTCGACTGTAATAAGAAATTCTAACCGAATACATTTACTAATATCTTATTTATTTTGTTCTTAATTATAAACTAAACATAAGTTTACATTAACAAGAACGCTACACAGAAAATTAAATTTACAAAAATCTTAACGCTCTGTATATGGAATACGCCAAATAACATGGCATTCGCTTCTAACGGAAAATTACGTAAATTTATATTTGTATTATAAAACTATATATTACGAGCCGAATCGTTTAATAATATACTAAATAATACATCATAAAAATATATAATATAACAAATATATTGAAAATTCTGCACTGAGAAAAAATATATACCACTTTCATCTAGGACGAATAAGTGGTCATTTCCTAAATCCCTAAACTTAAAATATAGGTTTCCGGAATATGCGTATAAGGCACGCCAATAAGCTGAATAAATGAAATGATCGAGAATTTCTAGTCTATACATTTCTAGATGGTGAAACAATATTTCTGAATATTCTGAATCGCTTGTATTGTGAGAAATTCTCGCTTGAATTTCTAGAATTGGGTCATAAACCAAGATTATAATTGCTAAAACTCGCTTCTTGTATTCGCATTTATTTGCAGAGATATTTAAATAAGTTTGACCTCTATAATATAGGCAAACGCTCTAGAATTTTAATAGTTGTTTCTAGAACTCGTTTTCCAAGGGGACTAGAATTGATGAGGATGACATAGAACTATTTTTACTCGAGCCACAATCTAGATTCTGGATGTCAGTTACATAATTTTTTCTTATTTTAGCGTACAGGTATAATTATTATGAATGTCAGCATATTCACTTAAAGCAATGCCAAAACCAACAACGTTTTGCAACTTTTTCTTCAAAAACAATTTTTGTCAAGCGTAATAATATCCAAATTTTTCTTGGAAAGATTCTTGAAATTTGAGACTCAAGATGTTTTTTTCTTTACATTCTTAATTTTTTTTCCCCCTCCAGATGATCGCATCTTTACGGTGACCTTGATTCTTCCAGAAATGGTGAAAAGCTCGTTGGTTTTGTTTTAGTTTGTGTGAAATTTCACAGTAAGTTATACATGAAGCTGTGCATCTCATATTGTTCAAATCCATCTGAAAGAAAATTTTGTATCTAAATTAATATTTGTGTTATTTAACCCTTTGTCTTTCGCATTATTAAACGGACAAAATATATATATATATACATATATATATTAATTAAGAGTATTTTTTAAAGATATATGCAATAAAAGTTATGCATATCACTTCATCATAAATAATAAGAATTTAGCGAGGTAGTGCTTAATGTATCACAGATATATAGAGGTCGAAAAAGGTTTTTGACCTCAAAAAAGTATAAAAAATTATATTATTTTTATGTTCCCTATAGATTGATGAGAGATTCATCTAAGCAAAGAGTTTGACGGCGGAACACATCCGGGCGGACCACTCCTATTTTTGATTGGTCTAGATTTAACTACATTGGTGATGAAAGTCGGCCATTATTTTTAGTAAAAACTGATGATTTTTGAAGTAAAAACTTCTTTAGCCGCGTTGAGCACTTTTTGGGTGAACAAAAATCATGGAACTCGCGTCATCGTCACCGAACGCTTTCCATGAGCTATATGTATACTATGTATATCTGTACATAGATATACCTCCGAGCGTTATTAGTATACATTATATACATACAAAGAGTATATCTCTCTACATATATATCCATATATGTAGCGCACGGCGCGGCATGCCTCATATACATATATATATATATATATGTGTGTGTATAAAATGTATACTAATATGAGTAGTATACTGGCTACTAGCATCTGTCTCTTTCTAGTTCTATACTCTATGTATGTATGTACTTTTTCCACAGTATATACATAGTTCACAAAGTACAAACACGTGTTTTTATACAGACTATTATATTCTTCTTTTTGCTTTCAATATAAATTTTAAATAATAATAATTTAAAAAAAATATTTTAGTCATATTACAATATTAACACTTCTTTACAAACCAAAAATAATTCAAAAATAATAATCTAATAGCTCGACGATACAATTCACAAGTTACTTAGTTTTGACTTCTATCGGCAGTCACCAGACTGCTTTTTTTTTTTTTTTTTTTTTTTTAAGATACTGCATAGATGTCATACTTTTTTAAAAGAGCTCTAAAAACTGTTCATTTTTTTGTGCGGACACTAAATACATCACGTTATTAGATTTGAAGATATTGCGTTGCAAAGTTTCACAACGCGATATCATTCGATTGCTTTCTTCTTAAAATAAGAGTCTAATATTAAACAAAAAACAGTCTAATATTAAAGAATAATGAATAACTTTTTAAATATTATCAGTTTTGAAGTCCTAAGAGCTGCAATTTTTAAATGACAGCGTACTTATTTCCCATACATAATCCATTAAATTTGTAAACAATTTTTGATTCATACTTGAGAATCATTCACATAAGACCATAGAACATTATTGCAAAACGAGTGCAAAACGGGATAAATAGTTTATTTTATTTAATTTGTAATATGTTATTTCGACTTTTTGACCTTAAAAGGAGTTTTTAATTATGTTACAAAGCCCAAAATGTGAAATAAAAAATAAATAGTGATTTAATTCTTTTGAAAATTCATTTAAATTTAGTGACCAGTGATGCGGGCGTAGCCTGCTAGTGATGTTATATGGTAATTAATTATAATACACGTGAAGATTGTGAAAAATATGGCATGCAAAAACAGGGAGTACACTCTATAAAAGTCTTTCTGGAACAAAAATGGCTACATGTAGCGTCTAGTGCATTGCAGGGATATGAAAGTGAGATATATACATTCTATTCTTATAAATGTCTTTAACATTTGTTCAGTAAATTTAATTTTATACGCTAATAATCAAATGTTACATTAAAGTCATTTAATGAACTAATGTTACATTAAAGTATTGTCAGTAGTTAAAGGGTTAATACTTATTAGCATCTGACAGAGATCGCCCAAACTTATTTTTAACACTCCAAAAAAATGTATACTAAGTGATTAAGACTTCGGTTTGACTGTCCGTCTGCGCTTTAATTTCCTAAATGTCCTTTGAAACTGATACGTGCTATTCGGATTCAGTATGGTTTGTTCCTTATATAAATTGGTATAAATAGCACTATTGATTTGCATACAGGGACCTATTTATAGCGACTAATGAGAAGTATTACTTTAAAGCATATTCGAAAATCTTTATAGTGAGCAAAACATTATGAAATTAACATGTATAATTCACATTTACATACAGCTTGGGGGAAGGATTACAGTGGTTCTGTATAAAATTCAAGAAAAATTTGAGAAAATTCAGACTTTATTCGAACCATATGTGAGTATGTGAGTGATTATAGAGCTAAAGCAACACGTCATAAATCTTAGCTTTAAGTGGAGTCTGAAATTCTGCTCCATAGTCCAACCACGTCGTCGAATATATTGCCTTTTTAAAAAACTGTCTACACGTGTTTTCTTTTTCTTTAATTTATATATATATATATGCAGAATGACAAATGACCTGCCAGTAATTTTAGGAAATCAACACTAACTCTTACCTCCCCCCCTCCCAATAGCCGAGCGTTTCTGCGTTAAAAGCTGGTAGACGGGAAGTGATAGACCCAGGTCGCACTCATCGACCTAGCCTGTTAGGAGTTATCCGTGGTTTTCTACGAAACTCGCATAAATACACGCTAGGACACCTTAGATAGATCCTCACGGTGGGCACACCACCTCAGGCCTAGGACCTTAGTGTAGCCAATCGGACTTAATCCCAAACACCAACACCAATACACAGGGCCCGATTAACTTCATGTGAGGCCCGGGCATTACTCAATCGTGGACCCCCTTTAGTACCCTCGCACTTTGCAACAATCAGCAAAGGTACATTTATATCTGTATATGAAACTAAAATAACAGTAATTGGCATTTTATGATATCATTTTTTTTTCCATTTTTAGGGGCAAAAAGGGCTTATGACCCCTGCTACTCAGCGCCAGGGGCACATACTTCGCATGACCCTGCATTTATCAGTCCCTACCAACACACCAACTTTATGTTGTCACATACAGAATTATTTAGATTTCTTTTTGTGATATGGAAAGGTAGAAATGATAACAGTTGTAAACGTTTCCACACTCATTAACGATATAACACACTGACTAATCTACAGAACGGGTACCACACCGATTTTAAAATTTCGGATTCCTTACCTTTCAGCACGTGTAGAAACATAAAACAATCGAGCACGAAAAATTTCACAAATACCTAAGTTCCCTAAGCCTACAGTGTGATCGGGAATGAAAAAATTCAATGAAACATAACTCGTGAAGATCAATATGGATAAGAAATTTACAGACGAATTCCGAAAAATTATATTTGATATATCATACTCAAAAGCATAGTCGGAAAAGTCATTTTAAAATACATATAACTATTCCTAATTTCTTCTATATACGATATATTACACTGCTTTGTAAAAAAAAAAAAAAAAAATTCGAGTTCTCATACATTCTTGCTGATTCTTATGTAAAATGACCTTCTGAATCCGAATATGACTTCCATTCATCCATTTTTCCCAGGCACCCACCGTTTTCTAGAAACACCACCCCCTCCCTCAATTTTTTCCTTGTTCGATGATTTTATGACCATGAATTTGATTTGAAAAATAAAAAAGAAATAATTTAACACCTAAAAACAAAAAATATATAAAGTTTTAAAAATAACGTTAATAACAGATAAAAATATATATATATAAGATATATAATACATAATTTCAGTGGCAAATCCCTCCAAAATTTTTTCCTTGTCGCAAATGTCCATGTTTTACAATTTTCTAACTCTGTAGCCCCTCGGAAGATATTTAACGGTTAAAATAATCCTCCCCATCCTAAAAATCAAATGTATAGCCATAAAATCATCGTAAAATGATAAAAATTGGGGGCCGTTCCTAAAAACGGTGGGTGATAAGGCAAAACGGGCGCCCTATTCTGATTCAGAAGGTCATTTTACATAAGAATATGCTGAAATGGTGTCAGAAGCAATTTTCAGGCCGAGCACTGTTTGTTATTTGTAAGGGCATCAACAGGTTGTTGGGAAAACAAAATATACTAAACAGAGAATTTCTTCATTTAAAGCTTCATCGCTTCCGTTTAGAGTTTTATCATTGTTTCTAAACTTCGAAATATTACTAAGCTATATTACGACTTCAAAAACTTTGACAACTACTGGTGTAGAGTTTTGTAATTGCGTCTTCATCCTTCCATCTTAATGAATTAGAACAGGTATATAAAATTCAAAAAGTAATCGAAACCGTAAAAAAAAAAAAAAAAAAAAAAAAAAAAAAAGGAAAAATGCATATACTTCTAGAAAGATCTTCAACTACACGAGTCGTTCGTTCTTCAAGGAAAAAGACCATGCTTTTAAAAAGGGAAAGTAAACATTAACTTATCATCCCTTTGGGGCGCAAGGCGGACGAGTTTCATGGCCAACAACTCAGCTCCAGTGACCGCGATATCCTCAGATTAAAAACAATTCGCACTTGAAAGCCAACCGAAGCGGAAATCACTTACACAAAGTAAGTTTTGTTTGCACATATGTTTGTTTATTCTTCAATATTCAATTTCGTTTATGTCAAGTGTCAGAGTTTTTCTTTGTTTTTATTTTCATGTATCGGAATTGTGAAGTATACTTGAAAATTTCTTCGTTTGGTCCAGTAAAGGAGAATTTCAGTTTTCCCCCAAGCATTAATTATATTGTGTGTAACAATATCTTCGCGGGATTTCTTTAATTTTGATTCTGTTGTTTTGTCATTATCTTTTTCTTCTTTCGAAATCTTCTCATTTTTATCAAATTTTAGATTTAAAGTCTGTTACCTACCAATTCTTTCTGTTCTTCTACCAATAAAATTAAATTATCTTTTATATATATATATATATATATATATATATATATATATATATAAGATCTTAATTTTATTGAGAACCGATCAAGATCTGTTTTATTCCTTGTTTTTCGAGAATCATTACTTGAATTGGCTAATTAAAAGATCGAAATGTATATAATGTAGAAACTTCTAAATCTGCTATAGCTTATCACTTAAGGTTTCATGGTCATAGTTTTGATTTTGTTAAGGCTCGTGATATTTCTTATCCACAGGACTTAATTTCTCACAAAAATAAGTATGTGAGCAGTAATTTCTTCTGAACTTATGTTCTACGTGTATATATATATATATATATATAAGATCTTAATTTTATTGAGAAACGATCAAGATCTGTTTTATTCCTTGTTTTTCGAGAATCATTACTTGAATTGGCTAATTAAAAGATCGAAATGTATATAATGTAGAAACTTCTAAATCTGCTATAGCTTATCACTTAAGGTTTCATGGTCATAGTTTTGATTTTGTTAAGGCTCGTGATATTTCTTATCCACAGGACTTAATTTCTCACAAAAATAAGTATGTGAGCAGTAATTTCTTCTGAACTTATGTTCTACGTGTCCCTGATTTTACTAGTCTATCGAAGAATTTTCAAATATTTGACTTGCAATTTTCGAAGTCGTAAATAAAATGTTACGAAATATCAACAAGGTGTAATCTCATTTATTGAGAGGACAAAATGATTGTTTTCTTCTCTGCGTATAGTCTACTGTTTACTTTTCTGCTTTTAATATTTATTTTAATACATAAAACCTGAACAACATTATGATTGCAATTTGCGACGATTTTGATGAATTTATGCTGTTAAGGGCCCGCTTCTCTCACAGCTGCCGGAAGCCGAAGCTAATGTTGTTCAATGGAAAAATTTTCTTTACAAATAACTTATTAACTAATACATATTTTTAAATTCTGTTTTCCCATTCTGAAAATGCCCAGCTGTTAAATGGACGGACCTTTTTTAAAAAATTATTTTTTAAATTTTTTATATTTTATTTTGAAGCTGCAAAATACGAATTTTCAATATGTGAAATTTTTTCATTTTGCAATTTCAAAATAAAAAATTAAAAATTAAAAAAAAATACATTTTTAAAAAAGGTCCGTCAGTTTAACAGTTGGGAACTGTCTGAGTGTGAAAACAGAATTTAAAAATATGTATTAGTTAATAAGTTATTTGTAAAGAAAATTTCCCCATAGAATAGCATTGGCTCGGGCTTCCGGCGACGGTAAGTGAAGAGGGCCGTTAATTTAGTTTCCTAAATAATTAAAAATTTAAATTACATTTCATTATTCGAATTCCATTATTTTGATAAAAAATATAGTTAAATTATGGATCATCTTTTTTTTTTTTTTTTTTTTTTTTTTCAATATTGGCTATTAATGTAAACTAGATACATCTGATTATAATCCTTGCGGATGTTATTTAAAACCTTCAAACTTGCAAAACAAGCTAAAATATATTTAATTATATAATTTGTAATTATATAATAAGGGCATTATGGAAAAAGGAAAAGCTCAGTGACCGGATGTATTCGTCAGCGGCGGGATATAAAATATAGAAATACATATTAACTTACCGATAATGAATCTCCAAAGCAATACCCAAATACATTTGGAATATTTTAAACGATAATAACGTAAAAAAAAATTACATGACATTTCAGCAGTTTAACATAAATATATTATTAAAAAAAAAACTAATGAACAAACAAAATAATACCTAAATATGTCTGAAATATTTTTAACAATAATAATATAAAAATTTACATGAAATTTCAGCATTCAGTGATAAAAATATATTTTTTATAAAGACACTTACAATAATAAATCCACCTTAATAATTCACTCAAATATGTTTGAAATACATTTAAATAACAAAATGTAGAAATTTGCATGAAATATAATTTTCAAATGTAATTTTTTTTATTATTATTATTATTATCTTTCAAATAATAAACCCACATAATAATACGTAAATACGTTTACATTATATTGCTAAACTAGAACAATATGAAAATTTAAATGAAATTTCTACTTTCAAATGTAAAAATATTTTTTAAATTTTAATTTACCAAAAATGGATACACAAAGTAACACCAAATAAATTTGGAATATTTTAAACTATGATAATGTAAAAATTTGCATGAAATTTCAGAATTCAAATAAAATAAAATAAAATAAAATAAAATAAATAACTTACCAGTGATGAATCCACAAAATAATACTCAAATATGTTTGGAATACGTTAAACTATAAAAATGTAAAAATTTACATGAAATTTTAGCATTCAAATGAAAAATAAATAAATAAATAAATGTTTTTTAAAAGTAACTTGCCAATAATGGATCCACAAAGTAATACACAAACGTGTTTGAAATATGTTAAACTATATTAATGTAAAAATTCGCATGAAATTTCAGCATTTAAACATGAAAATATTTTTCGAAATATTAACTTACTAATTATGAACCCACATAATATGCATAATTACACATAATATGAAATATAATTATGAACCCACATATACACAAACATGTTTAGAATATATTGTTAAACTACTATAACAATATAAAATTTACATAGACTTTCAGCATAGTACCTTTTAAAATATTAACTTACCAATATTAAATCTACAAAATAATACCCAAAGAAGTTTGGAATATTTTAAACTATAATAATATAAAATTTTGCTTGAAATTTCAGAATTCAAACATGAAAATCTTTGGAAATATTGACTTACCAATAAAGAATCCCCAAAGTAATACATCAATATGTTTGGGATAAGTTAAACTATAAAAATGTAAAAATTGCTTAAATTTTAGCATTAAAATATTTAAAAAAAAAAATATTAATAATTTACCAAAAGTGAATTCTTAAAGTAATACCCATATATATATTTGGAATATTTTAAACGATAATAATGTAAAAGTTTGTATGCAATTTCAGCATTCGAACATAAAAATATTATTTAAACAAAATTCTTACTCTTACTGAATAATAATTAAATATGTCTGGAATATGTTAAGCAATAAAAATATAAAAATTTCCATGAAATTTCAGCATTAAATGATAAAAATGTTTTAAGAAAAAAGAAACTTACCAATAATAAATCTACAAAATAATAACCAATACATTTGAGATACGTTAAAATAACAAAATGTAGAAATTTACATGAAATATCAGCATTCAGCATTCGAACATAAAAATATTATTTAAACAAAATTCTTACTCTTACTGAATAATAATTAAATATGTCTGGAATATGTTAAGCAATAAAAATATAAAAATTTCCATGAAATTTCAGCATTAAATGATAAAAATGTTTTAAGAAAAAAGAAACTTACCAATAATAAATCTACAAAATAATAACCAATACATTTGAGATACGTTAAAATAACAAAATGTAGAAATTTACATGAAATATCAGCATTCCAACTTAAAATTATTTTTAAAAAATTATCTTACCAATAATAAGTCAACATAATAATACATGAATGTGTTTAGATTACACAGCTAAACTAACATAATTTAAAAATTTAAATAAAGTGTCTACTTTCAAATGTCAAATTTTTTTTTAAGATTTAACTTACCAAAATGAATCCACCAAAGTAATACTAAATTACATTTGGAATATACTAAACTATGATACTGTAAAAATTTGCATGAAGTTTCAGCATTCAAATAACTTTTAAAAAAGGTAACTTATCAGCGATGAATCCCCAGAAAAACACTCAAATATGTTTGGAATACGTTAAAGTATAAAAATGTAAAAATTTGCATGAAATTTTAGCATTCAAATGAAAAAAAAATGTTTTTAAAAAATAACTTACGAATAATGGATCCACAAACTAACACCCAAATATATTTTGAATATTTTAAACTATAACAATATAAAAAATTCGCAGGAAATTTCATCATTTAAAACAAGAAAACTTTTTTTTTTTTTTTTTTTTTTTAACTAAACATACTAATAATGAACCCACATAATAATACTAAATTATGATTGTAATATATTGTAAAACTATAATAATGTATAATTTGCATGAAATTTCAGCATTCAAATTTTTAAAATATTAACTTACCGATAATGAATCTACAAAGTAATACCCAAAGAAATTTGGAATATTTTAAACTATAATAATGTAAAATTTTGCATGAAATTTCAGCAATTCAAACATAAAAATATTTCTTTTTCTTTCTTTTTCTTTCTTTTTTTTTTTCTTTTAATCAATTTATTAATAATGAATCTGCAAAATAATACCCAGATGCTTGGAATATTTTAATCTCCAATAATGTAAATATATGCATAAAAATGTCAACATTCAATTAAAAAAAAAAAAGAAGAAGAAGAAGAAAAAGAAAAAGGCGAAGAAAAGAAACTCTAATAATAATGAACTAATGTGATTCACTAATAATTTCAACATTCAAACATATATATATATATAAAAGAAAGAAAGAAAAAACTCACTAATAATGAACCCACAAAGTATTACCCAAATATATCTGGAATATATTAGGCTATAATATTATAAAAATTTGCCTGAAATTTCAGCATGCAATCATAAAAATTATAACCACCGGTGCATTTTAAATTGCATTGATTTTTTATAATTTTCAACAGTGGAGATTATAAATATTTTTTTAGTAAATTACTGTTTCAGAATTATAAAAAAAATTGCATACATATACATCGAAATACAACAATATTATGTATTAAATATATTAAAAACACTTTAAACACACTTTAATATATTTAATAAGTGACACGTGTTCAATTTAACTCTCATTTTTTCTTAGAGATTATTTATGATATTAAGTATTAAAAGTTATCAGTCACAAACTAGTTAATTTAAAATTAAGATAAAATTCAAACTTTTAAGCTTTTTCAAAATCATTAAAATATTTCCTGCTAAGTAATCTTTTTTTTCTCTCGAATTTACATTTTAGACCATATATTCTAAGCATGTTTAGTTATTACTGTGGCTTCAGTGATAAGTTTATTTTTTAAAAATATTTGAATTTTTTGAGTACTGAAATTTAATGCAAATTTTAAACACTCAAGCTTAAGTTAATGAATGTTAAAAATAAATAATAATAAAGTATTTAAATGTCAAAAATATATATATTTTTTTATATATTAAAATATTTAAAAAAAAAAATATTTAAATTAATTTATCAATGATTCCACAATGTAATGATATTTTATTTCAATTATGAATCTTTTGATAAATCTAAGAATAATTTACAAGAAACTTTATATCATTAACTGTTCTTTTGTCGGAAGAAATTTTATGGATTTCCTTTCCTGTAAAGCGCAAGAAGCTGCATTAATTTTGCATGATTTTCGTTTAAATTAAACAAGTGTAAAACATGCTTAGAAAGAAAAAAAAAAAAAAAAAGCATGATTTTAATTAAACATTATTTTTGTATAAAATCAAATTTTTTCCATTTGAAGAATGCAAACTATAAAATATCAGTATCTGAATGAACTTGAATTGAAATATATTTTCTATAAAATTCTAATTTTAAACCGAGTTTAGAGCTTTATGGGCAGTGAATTCATATTCAGTATTTGCAGCTAATTTTTAATTTTTATCAAAATAGGCTGAAATTTCCCTATTTTTAAAGCAAACATTTTTATATTAGTAGTGTAAAAAGGACAGTTCTGCTGCAGGGTGGAGGCGTAGAGGCGTATTGAGGCGTAGGGTGGAGGCGCGCCACCACCCTACGCCTCCACCCCGCCGCAGAACATGTCCTTTTTACACTACTTAGTCATCATCTTGGACGAGGGGGGTGTTGCCACCGGAAGAATAGAAACTTTTAGAGCGTTGCCACCGGAAGAATAGAAACTTTGACTATCATCTTGGATGAGGTTTGGTGGTGCCATCTATAGGGAATTTTGAGGAGTTAGATTTATTTTCATAAATTTTGGACTTAGTATTTTTTTCACAATTTCGGGGACTTCAAAATTTTTTGTGATGGTCAGGGAAGTTGATTGACTGAAACAAAGATTGATGAGTACTATATAATTAAAAACAGGGTATAGACTTTAATATTTAGGTGTTGCCACCGGAAGAATAGAAACTTTTGAAGAGTTGTCATTCGGGGATTATAAATTGATTACAGAATTAAATAGAAATTTTCCTATGTATTTCAGTGAATTTGACAAGATAAAACAAAGGTTGATGAGTACTATATAATTAAAAACAGGGTATAGACATTAAAATTTAGATGTTGCCATTGGAAGAGTATAAATAATTTCCGGTGGGACTTAACATTTTTGACTGAATGAAACAATGAATGACTGAAGTTAATTAACATCAGTAACAATTTATGAGTATTTTAGAAACTTAGCATTTTTAGAGATTAAAAATATATTGTGTCAAGATAATAAATAAGGAATTTAAATAGGAGTTCATACTTTTAGTGACATCATTACAAATTTATATTACGAAATTTTTACAGAATTTATAGAAACAAGATGATTTTAATACTGCATTCTAATTGGTTAATGAGTACACTTAGTATTTTAGAGCTTGAAATTTAGAAATTTTTACAGACTTAACTAGAAATTTTCGTATTTTGAGGATAAGTGTCATCAGTGGATTAACACACAGATTTAAAAACAAAACAATAATAAATAATTTAAAACACATATTTTTCAATAATGAATGTCATACAATCAAATGTATAATTAATTATTTTAAAACAAAAACGATACGCATAAATTTAAAAACAATAATAAATAATTTAAAACACAAATTTTTTAATAATGAATATCATGTAATTATACGTATAATTAGTTATTTTAAAACAAAAACGACACTATAAGCAATAAAGTTGTTTAAACTAAACTTTATACGCATCATGACTTTATGTTAACACTAAATAAGTTTCACTTTTAAAATTTCTTTAAGCTCTAACTTATAAATACTATTAATACAATCGTTAAAATTGAACGCTGAAACAAAGGTAGATGAATTTAACGAATGGTATAGACTTTGATCTTAATATCTGCGCATTACCATTCGGAGATTATAAATTTATTACAGAATAAATAGAAATTTGCCTATGTATTTCATGGAAGTTGACAAAATAAAACAAAGGGTTCGTGAGTATTATATAATTAAAAACATTGAATGTGAATGGTATAGACTTTGATATTAAAATTTGAGTGTTACCATTGGAAGAGTATAAATAATTTATATGTTATAAATTAAACTGAATACAATAAAAATTATTTAAATTAAACTAAATATAATAAAAATTATATAAATTAAACTTTATATTCTCACTAAATAAGTTTCACACTTATTTAAACTCTAACTTACATTCGTTAAAAATTGAACGCATGCACTTTAAAAAATGACTATCATATAAATTTAAAAAAAATTACTATCATATAATAATATTAATTAAAAAAATGCATACAAAGATATATAGTAAAGTTATAAATTTAAAAAAAATACTGTCGTATGATAATATTTAAAAAAAAAAAAAAAAAAAAATACTATTATATAATAATATAAATTAAAAAAATTTCTTTCATATAATAATATAAATTAAAAAAATTACTTTCATATAATAATATTAATTAAAAAAATGCATACAAAGATATACAGTAAAGTTATAAAATAAATAAATAAATAAAAAATAAAATAAATAAAAATAAAAATAAAATAAAAATGACTATCCTATAATAATATTAATTTAAAAATACATACAATGTTTAAAATCAACAATTAAATTTTATATACATTATAATTAACTAAACTTTATGCTGTTACTATTAAATAAATTTATCCTAACACGAAAACTTTACATAAATTTTATAAGCAAAAAAGCTATAAGTACATGAATATGTTATTTAAATTAAACATTATATTGATACTACACAAATATTATTTAACATTTATTCGAGTTTAACGCTGTAATATAATTTAAACTATCTTAGTTGATTTAAATGAAACAGGTAAATACTTTTAAACTTGAACTAATAAAAAATAAGTTCTTTTTATAAAATAATTGATATAAACTATAATAATAAAAAGGATTCGTTATATTTAAAAAACTATCAGTTACTAAAAGTTATTTTATATTAAACATTTCGAAATAAATTGCATAAAAATTCAATGCATCATTTTAAATGAAAATAAACAGTTTCCTTAAAAAACAGATAATACGGAATATTCTATGAGTCAGTTATCACCTGCAACGGAAAACCCCTACAGCTGATGAATCATATGTTATGTACGCTGGCGAGCCATGCCTATTAGTAATCCACACTATCTCATATAAAGATTAAGTTAAAATCATTAAAACAATACAGCGAATAATTTGGAAAATGCAATAATTTTTTCACAAAGCATATCATACAATGAGTTTAAACGATTATCACCTATCTATCACTTAAACGGTATTGAAATAAATAAATACATATAAAAGTAAGTTATAGTTAAAAAATAAAAATTTCGTTTGTGAAAGGAGTTTTATATATTGCAAAAATTAGTTTTACTCAAATAATTCCTAAACATATACAAGTTAAATGGAAACTTTTCTAGGTTTCATTTAAGCAATAATTTTCCATGTGTGAAAGTAGTTTTATTTATGCAAAATTTAGTTTTATATAAACAAAAAAAAATTTATAGTGTAACAATAAAAATAGTTTATAGTATAACAATAAAAAATTCCTTATAAGTAAATACCAATAAAAAATATTTTTTAAATTAATTTCTCTCTCTTCAATAAAACAATAAAAATTTCTTATATAACTTTCGTAAAGTTTTAATAAAATTTCTATTATAAACAAATTTTTTTATGATATAAACAAATAATTTTATTAGAATATACATATTAAGTTTATTAAATTATCAAATAGTAATAATAAATTATGAAACTTACTTAAAATTGATGAAATTTCCCTTAGCGAAATGCAACCTTCATTCACACACAAATGCGAGAAACTGTTTATCGCCACACGTTGACTCATACAGATAAGAATGTTGATTCATGCTTATCTTAGTAGAATGTTGTTAGAGTTCTGTGTTTTCAGAGTAATATAAAATAGTTTATAGAGATCATTTATTTAATATCAGTTGTAAACTACATTTAAATAATGCAATAAGAGTTGAACTCTGCAATTAACCTATTAAAATATTGAAATTTTTTAAATTTTTTTATTTAATTTTACTTTTTTTAATTATGTTAAGAAAATAATGAGATGAAAACAGAATTATTTTACGATAAGACATCCTTTTTCATTCAATAAAATGTAACTATAATTTTTAATGAAAGGTTTTAAAATCACTTAATAGGATAAAATTAAAAACAGAAATCTTATTATTTTTTCTAGTTATAAAACTAAGTAATAAACTATCTAGAAATAATCATATAGCAAGCGAGATTTTTGTATAATAACTATATATTATTTTAATATATACATTACATCGCAGGGTAAAATTTTCAACTTATTTATACGGATTGAAGTAATAAAACTTAATCATTTGCATAACCGCTAAATTTTATAAGTTGGATATATGATTTAAAATACTAAACAATAATCCTTGTGAGAGAATTGGGATAACACTTTCACAGAAAGAAATTGTCCTTTACAATAAGATTTGCTTAGAATGTCTAAGTGAAAATAACTTACCGTGAGGTCAGTGAGTCATGCAGTTGTATTCGAATTTATTGTTTTTAGTTAATGAAACTTCTAATGAGAGAATTATTTTTACTAGCACATAAATGTAAATTTTTATATTATTCCTATATAGATAAAATTTTAAATAATTCATTAAGTGTTAAACTTTGCATTTAATCGATTAAATAAAGTTTTCCTAAAATATAAGTGTAATTTTTTAATGAATCGTTTTGAAATCACTTTAACTTTATAAGAAAAAACTAAAAAGAGGTTTTTAAATTACTTAATAGGATAAAATTAAAAATCTTATTGTTTTTAGCAATTATTTTATCTAGTTATAAACTATATATTATTTTAATATACGCCTTATAGTTAAGTCAGTTTTAGAGAAAACCAAGAAAAAATCCCAACGCGCAGGTTGATGAGTTGGAATATTCTATTATACTTAAAGAATCCAGGTACGGAAAAACCGAAATACAATACGCGGAAAAACAGGCGGGATTTTCGGTTAAAACTTCAAAGCAGTGGACGGTAAACATAACACACCGTGAAACAACCTACTCCCACGACAGCCAAACTAAGAATGAAGGGAAACGTTGAGTTGTAACACCTTATCTACTAGAGATAAGGGGGAATTCCCCATGACTCACCCCTCGTTCGTTCATGTACAACATCTTACGAGAAACTTCGTGAAGGATGACTCATCGGTGACGAGTTTGAATAATATGCATAACCGCTAAATTGTATAAATGAGAATCTTTTAATGTGAGTATTATAGTAATGATAAATTTATTTTATAATCGATAACTCATCAGCTTCACGCCTTATATAAAACAATGGTATATTCAAAAGTGTTACCAAATTTTACTACACAATAAACATTCACATATGGATATTCCTAAGGTTTAAGACTATGCGAGGATCCTATAAGCGAAATGCCTGTGAGTCTTTCTAAGGAATCCTAATCTGTATTGAAGTCAGTTTTAGAGAAAACCAAGAAATACTCCAGTCGACTAGGTTGATGAAATGGATTCGAATCCAACACTTCCCCTTTTACCATAGAATCGTTCACTAATCACAAGGTTAATGAGTCATGCAGTTGTATTAAAACTTATTGATTACATGTCTAAACTTATACCATTAAATATTTAACTGTTGGTTCTATAAGTGGATTGCTCTGTGTGTGAGTCTTTGTAACTTATAGTTAAGCGAGTTTTAGTGAAAACCAAGAAAAACTACAAACGGGTAGATTGTTAAGTTGAATTCGAACCTAACATTAAACATAGAATCGTTTGTTCTTCTAAAATACTTGTAACAACATGTTTATGGACTTTATAAGAAAATGCTTAATAGGGTTTGCATGCGTTAGCTATATTAAACACTTAATTTTTAACATACATTAAGGTTAGTGGATGAGTGACAGGTAATTCATTTAAAACAAAAATATAATAACGGTCGATTGAAACAAAGGGTTTGCAGTTTTAGAGAAAACCAAGAAAAAATCCCAACGGTAGGTTGATGAGTTGGAATATTCTATTATACTTAAAGAATCCAGGTACGGAAAAACTGAAATACAATACACGGAAAAACAGGCGAGATTTTCGGCTAAAACTTCAAAGCAGTGCACGGTAAACATAACACACCGTAAAACAACCTACTCACACGACCGCCAAACTAAGAATGAAGGGAAAAGTTGAGTTGTAACACCTTATCTACTAGAGATAAGGGGGAATTCCCGGAAAAGCTGAGTCACCCCCCCGTGGATCTTACGAGAAAGTTCGTGAAGGATGACTCATCGGTGACGAGTTTGAATAATTTGCATAACCGCTAAATGGTATAAGCGAGAATCTTTTAATGTGAGTATTATAGTAATGATAAATTTATTTCATAATCGATAACTCATCAGGTTCACACCTTATATAAAACAATACTATATTTAAAAGTTTTACTGTACAATAAATATTCACATATGGATATTCATAAGGTTTAAGATCGATTAAATAAACGAGAATCCTATAATCGAAATGCACGAGAGTCTTTCTAAGAAATCCTATTGCATATTTAAGCAGGTTTTAGAGAAAACCAAGAAATACTCCAATCGACTAGGTTGATGAAATGGATTCGAACCCAACACTTCCCCTTTTACCATAGAATCGTTCACTAATCACAAGGTTAATGACTCATGCAGTTGTATTGAAACTTATTGATTACAAGTCTAAACTTATACCATTAAATATTTAACTGTTGGTTTTATAAGTGGATTGCTCTGTGTGCGAGTCTTTGTAACTTATAGTTAAGCGAGTTTTAGTGAAAACCAAGGAAAACTACAAACGGGTTGATTGTTAAGTTGAATTCAAACCTAGCATTAAACATAGAATCGTTTGATCTTCTAAAATACTTGTAACAACATGTTTATGAACTTTATAAGAAAATGCTTAATAGGGTTTTCATGCGTTAGCTATATTAAACACTTAATTTTTAACATACATTAAGGTTAGTGGATGAGTGTCAGGTAATTCATTTAAAACAAAACTATAATAAGGGTCGATTAAAACAAAGGGTTTGTAGGTTATAATTATAGGATAAAACGTTATGTGTTTCGAAAACCCTTCATCAAGATTGGAACAACCGTTTCGAATGATACTCTCCCTTCATCAGATAGACTTAAACTTTTATTTTATCAGAATGAAAGAAAACGATAGACGATTTACACTTATTGAAATCCCAACTTATAAATAATTCGACTTTCACTAAAAATGCAAGTCGCATATACACTTTGAAATAATCAATAAATTTTATATTATCACAATGCATTAAATAAGTTTCCCGTTTAACATTCAAGATGAATTTATTTTTACATTAATTAAGAATTGAACACATATTAATTTTTAAAATGACTATTTTTTAAAAAGTTTTGAAACAGCTAATAAAATTTATAAGCTTTTACAATTAAATAAATTTAGCATATTAGGGAAGTTTTACATCACTCGGTAAAATTTTATATAAGCAATAAAAGTGATACACATTATAATTATAAACTCATAAAATAAATTTCACACTTAACATTTAAACTCTAACCAATCAATCTTAAAGTAATTTTTTATCTTTTGTACATAATCATAAACCTTTCGTTTCTATTGTAAAGTGAAGTATGACTCATGCTTTAATTAAAATCTCTAATCAAAATTATAAGAAAGTAAAGTTTAGGAAACACCTATGTATTATAAGCAAATTAATAAAGTATAAATATTCATGTTTTTCAGTTAAGTAAAAAAGTTATATAAATAGTTTTACAGAGTACTTAAAAAAATAATGTATAATTAAGTTTAAGATTTTTTTTTTTTTTTTTTTTGCTATAGTATGTATATATAAATTTTTAGTTAGAAAGTTTTTATTAAAATACAATAATCAAAGTTTTGTACGATATTAATTTACATTGCATCTAAAACTTTAAATATATAGAAACAATTGTACATTTGGTTTTGTCTGAAGCATATATAAATAATAAAATCTTATTCAGTTTAGTTTTTAAAACACCCTAAAGATTTCAGACACACATATTTTTATCTTGTTTAAATAAAATTTTTAAAATGAAACAATATTAATGTTATAAAATAATACACTCAGCATGACTCACCGAGTGTGCTATTCCATCAAATTATTCCGCATACGTGTAATAACATGTCTGACTTAACTATATACTGAATTACCATTATTTCAGAAAAAGTTGGGACTTACCTTAAAACACATCCTACACCCTTGGCAGACTCGAAGAAAATGAATGATACGAGACATTCTTATCAGTGACGCCCGGTCACGAGGTCAGTGACGTCACGAGTGATGTGATTGGCTATGCTCAGTCACGTGATCATGACGTCATCCTCTCATCAATGACGTCACCGATTGCTTATCAGCTACCACAACGCGCGGAAATGTCCTTCAGTACGCAGTGAAAAATATTCAAAGTCTACGGGACATTACTCGAAACGATTCCATTGTCTTATACGGTAAATTGAAATATAACACGCGGAAAAAAGATCGACATATACCGGAGAAACTATGCATACTGCCCTATGAAAATAACCCGCACAGCTAAGGACATGCTACCAGGATGAGAGTCAAAATCCAACTGAAGTCAAACAATATGACAAGGTCTATAAATCTCCCGTGTTGATTAGATGGTTTTGATGAATGGGTATTCCCCCACACCTAAGCAGAATGGAGAAGTCATAGGTTTTTTCCTCACCTATCACGAAGATGATATCTCTTAATTAAGTTTCTTAATTAAAATTATGCAAATTATATGTAAGTCTTTCAAATCTCTCTTAATTATATTTTCTAATTAAAATTATGTATCATATGCTCTCCTAGTTAAAGATTTAATAAACCTAACTTTTATACAACATAAATAAATTTAATAAGTATAATCTGTGCGATGACTCATCAAACGATGACTCATCGTAAACATGTGCGAACATGTCTAAACATGTCTGAACATGAATCTACTTGAACCTTAATATTTTACTGCATAAGTGATAATTACTATATGAATCACAAAGTATACGATGTTGGAAATTAAGTAGATAACACTACTTGATGAAAATTAAGTTTCTTATAAGTAAACAGATTTTGCAGTTAATAATTAAATTTTTATTCATAATGATTGAAAAATAATCTTAGAAGTTGTTCATTTCTTTATATAAAAATAACTTTCGGTTTGAATAATATAAAAAGCAATAATATAAAATCTTATACAATAAAATGTTAAGGTTCAAGTAGATTCATGTTCAGACATGTTTAGACATGTTCGCACATGTTTACGATGAGTCATCGTTTGATAAGTCATCGAACAGATTATACTTATTAAATTTATTTATGTTGTATAAAAGTTAGGTTTATTAAATCTTTAACTAGGAGAGCATATGATACATAATTTTAATTAGAAAATATAATTAAGAGAGATTTGAAAGACTTACATATAATTTGCATAATTTTAATTAAGAAACTTAATTAAGAGATATCATCTTCGTGATAGGTGAGGAAAAAACCTATGACTTCTCCATTCTGCTTAGGTGGGGGGGAAAACCCATTCATCAAAACCATCTAATCAACACGGGAGATTTATAGACCTTGTCATATTGTTTGACTTCAGTTGGATTTTGACTCTCATCCTGGTAGCATCTCCTTAGCTGTGCGGGTTATTTTCATAGGGCAGTATGCATAGTTTCTCCGGTATATGTCGATCTTTTTTCCGCGTGTTATATTTCAATTTACCGTATAAGACAATGGAATCGTTTCGAGTAATGTCCCGTAGACTTTGAATATTTTTCACTGCGTACTGAAGGACATTTCCGCGCGTTGTGGTAGCTGATAAGCAATCGGTGACGTCATTGATGAGAGGATGACGTCATGATCACGTGACTGAGCATAGCCAATCACATCACTCGTGACGTCACTGACCTCGTGACCGGGCGTCACTGATAAGAATGTCTCGTATCATTCATTTTCTTCGAGTCTGCCAAGGGTGTAGGATGTGTTTTAAGGTAAGTCCCAACTTTTTCTGAAATAATGGTAATTCAGTATATAGTTAAGTCAGACATGTTATTACACGTATGCGGAATAATTTGATGGAATAGCACACTCGGTGAGTCATGCTGAGTGTATTATTTTATAACATTAATATTGTTTCATTTTAAAAATTTTATTTAAACAAGATAAAAATATGTGTGTCTGAAATCTTTAGGGTGTTTTAAAAACTAAACTGAATAAGATTTTATTATTTATATATGCTTCAGACAAAACCAAATGTACAATTGTTTCTATATATTTAAAGTTTTAGATGCAATGTAAATTAATATCGTACAAAACTTTGATTATTGTATTTTAATAAAAACTTTCTAACTAAAAATTTATATATACATACTATAGCAAAAAAAAAAAAAAAAAAAAAAAAAAAATCTTAAACTTAATTATACATTATTTTTTTAAGTACTCTGTAAAACTAATTATATAACTTTTTTACTTAACTGAAAAACATGAATATTTATACTTTATTAATTTGCTTATAATACATAGGTGTTTCCTAAACTTTACTTTCTTATAATTTTGATTAGAGATTTTAATTAAAGCATGAGTCATACTTCACTTTACAATAGAAACGAAAGGTTTATGATTATGTACAAAAGATAAAAAATTACTTTAAGATTGATTGGTTAGAGTTTAAATGTTAAGTGTGAAATTTATTTTATGAGTTTATAATTATAATGTGTATCACTTTTATTGCTTATATAAAATTTTACCGAGTGATGTAAAACTTCCCTAATATGCTAAATTTATTTAATTGTAAAAGCTTATAAATTGTATTAGCTGTTTCAAAACTTTTTAAAAAATAGTCATTTTAAAAATTAATATGTGTTCAATTCTTAATTAATGTAAAAATAAATTCATCTTGAATGTTAAACGGGAAACTTATTTAATGCATTGTGATAATATAAAATTTATTGATTATTTCAAAGTGTATATGCGACTTGCATTTTTAGTGAAAGTCGAATTATTTATAAGTTGGGATTTCAATAAGTGTAAATCGTCTATCGTTTTCTTTCATTCTGATAAAATAAAAGTTTAAGTCTATCTGATGAAGGGAGAGTATCATTCGAAACGGTTGTTCCAATCTTGATGAAGGGTTTTCGAAACACATAACGTTTTATCCTATAATTATAACCTACAAACCCTTTGTTTTAATCGACCCTTATTATAGTTTTGTTTTAAATGAATTACCTGACACTCATCCACTAACCTTAATGTATGTTAAAAATTAAGTGTTTAATATAGCTAACGCATGAAAACCCTATTAAGCATTTTCTTATAAAGTTCATAAACATGTTGTTACAAGTATTTTAGAAGATCAAACGATTCTATGTTTAATGCTAAGTTTGAATTCAACTTAACAATCAACCCGTTTGTAGTTTTCCTTGGTTTTCACTAAAACTCGCTTAACTATAAGTTACAAAGACTCGCACACAGAGCAATCCACTTATAAAACCAACAGTTAAATATTTAATGGTATAAGTTTAGACTTGTAATCAATAAGTTTCAATACAACTGCATGAGTCATTAACCTTGTGATTAGTGAACGATTCTATGGTAAAAGGGGAAGTGTTGGGTTCGAATCCATTTCATCAACCTAGTCGATTGGAGTATTTCTTGGTTTTCTCTAAAACCTGCTTAAATATGCAATAGGATTTCTTAGAAAGACTCTCGTGCATTTCGATTATAGGATTCTCGTTTATTTAATCGATCTTAAACCTTATGAATATCCATATGTGAATATTTATTGTACAGTAAAACTTTTAAATATAGTATTGTTTTATATAAGGTGTGAACCTGATGAGTTATCGATTATGAAATAAATTTATCATTACTATAATACTCACATTAAAAGATTCTCGCTTATACCATTTAGCGGTTATGCAAATTATTCAAACTCGTCACCGATGAGTCATCCTTCACGAACTTTCTCGTAAGATCCACGGGGGGTGACTCAGCTTTTCCGGGAATTCCCCCTTATCTCTAGTAGATAAGGTGTTACAACTCAACGTTTCCCTTCATTCTTAGTTTGGCGGTCGTGTGAGTAGGTTGTTTTACGGTGTGTTATGTTTACCGTGCACTGCTTTGAAGTTTTAGCCGAAAATCTCGCCTGTTTTTTCCGTGTATTGTATTTCAGTTTTTCCGTACCTGGATTCTTTAAGTATAATAGAATATTCCAACTCATCAACCTACCGTTGGGATTTTTTCTTGGTTTTCTCTAAAACTGCAAACCCTTTGTTTCAATCGACCGTTATTATATTTTTGTTTTAAATGAATTACCTGTCACTCATCCACTAACCTTAATGTATGTTAAAAATTAAGTGTTTAATATAGCTAACGCATGCAAACCCTATTAAGCATTTTCTTATAAAGTCCATAAACATGTTGTTACAAGGATTTTAGAAGAACAAACGATTCTATGTTTAATGTTAGGTTCGAATTCAACTTAACAATCTACCCGTTTGTAGTTTTTCTTGGTTTTCACTAAAACTCGCTTAACTATAAGTTACAAAGACTCACACACAGAGCAATCCACTTATAGAACCAACAGTTAAATATTTAATGGTATAAGTTTAGACATGTAATCAATAAGTTTTAATACAACTGCATGACTCATTAACCTTGTGATTAGTGAACGATTCTATGGTAAAAGGGGAAGTGTTGGATTCGAATCCATTTCATCAACCTAGTCGACTGGAGTATTTCTTGGTTTTCTCTAAAACTGACTTCAATACAGATTAGGATTCCTTAGAAAGACTCACAGGCATTTCGCTTATAGGATCCTCGCATAGTCTTAAACCTTAGGAATATCCATATGTGAATGTTTATTGTGTAGTAAAATTTGGTAACACTTTTGAATATACCATTGTTTTATATAAGGCGTGAAGCTGATGAGTTATCGATTATAAAATAAATTTATCATTACTATAATACTCACATTAAAAGATTCTCATTTATACAATTTAGCGGTTATGCATATTATTCAAACTCGTCACCGATGAGTCATCCTTCACGAAGTTTCTCGTAAGATGTTGTACATGAACGAACGAGGGGTGAGTCATGGGGAATTCCCCCTTATCTCTAGTAGATAAGGTGTTACAACTCAACGTTTCCCTTCATTCTTAGTTTGGATGTCGTGGGAGTAGGTTGTTTCACGGTGTGTTATGTTTACCGTCCACTGCTTTGAAGTTTTAACCGAAAATCCCGCCTGTTTTTCCGCGTATTGTATTTCGGTTTTTCCGTACCTGGATTCTTTAAGTATAATAGAATATTCCAACTCATCAACCTGCGCGTTGGGATTTTTTCTTGGTTTTCTCTAAAACTGACTTAACTATAAGGCGTATATTAAAATAATATATAGTTTATAACTAGATAAAATAATTGCTAAAAACAATAAGATTTTTAATTTTATCCTATTAAGTAATTTAAAAACCTCTTTTTAGTTTTTTCTTATAAAGTTAAAGTGATTTCAAAACGATTCATTAAAAAATTACACTTATATTTTAGGAAAACTTTATTTAATCGATTAAATGCAAAGTTTAACACTTAATGAATTATTTAAAATTTTATCTATATAGGAATAATATAAAAATTTACATTTATGTGCTAGTAAAAATAATTCTCTCATTAGAAGTTTCATTAACTAAAAACAATAAATTCGAATACAACTGCATGACTCACTGACCTCACGGTAAGTTATTTTCACTTAGACATTCTAAGCAAATCTTATTGTAAAGGACAATTTCTTTCTGTGAAAGTGTTATCCCAATTCTCTCACAAGGATTATTGTTTAGTATTTTAAATCATATATCCAACTTATAAAATTTAGCGGTTATGCAAATGATTAAGTTTTATTACTTCAATCCGTATAAATAAGTTGAAAATTTTACCCTGCGATGTAATGTATATATTAAAATAATATATAGTTATTATACAAAAATCTCGCTTGCTATATGATTATTTCTAGATAGTTTATTACTTAGTTTTATAACTAGAAAAAATAATAAGATTTCTGTTTTTAATTTTATCCTATTAAGTGATTTTAAAACCTTTCATTAAAAATTATAGTTACATTTTATTGAATGAAAAAGGATGTCTTATCGTAAAATAATTCTGTTTTCATCTCATTATTTTCTTAACATAATTAAAAAAAGTAAAATTAAATAAAAAAATTTAAAAAATTTCAATATTTTAATAGGTTAATTGCAGAGTTCAACTCTTATTGCATTATTTAAATGTAGTTTACAACTGATATTAAATAAATGATCTCTATAAACTATTTTATATTACTCTGAAAACACAGAACTCTAACAACATTCTACTAAGATAAGCATGAATCAACATTCTTATCTGTATGAGTCAACGTGTGGCGATAAACAGTTTCTCGCATTTGTGTGTGAATGAAGGTTGCATTTCGCTAAGGGAAATTTCATCAATTTTAAGTAAGTTTCATAATTTATTATTACTATTTGATAATTTAATAAACTTAATATGTATATTCTAATAAAATTATTTGTTTATATCATAAAAAAATTTGTTTATAATAGAAATTTTATTAAAACTTTACGAAAGTTATATAAGAAATTTTTATTGTTTTATTGAAGAGAGAGAAATTAATTTAAAAAATATTTTTTATTGGTATTTACTTATAAGGAATTTTTTATTGTTATACTATAAACTATTTTTATTGTTACACTATAAATTTTTTTTGTTTATATAAAACTAAATTTTGCATAAATAAAACTACTTTCACACATGGAAAATTATTGCTTAAATGAAACCTAGAAAAGTTTCCATTTAACTTGTATATGTTTAGGAATTATTTGAGTAAAACTAATTTTTGCAATATATAAAACTCCTTTCACAAACGAAATTTTTATTTTTTAACTATAACTTACTTTTATATGTATTTATTTATTTCAATACCGTTTAAGTGATAGATAGGTGATAATCGTTTAAACTCATTGTATGATATGCTTTGTGAAAAAATTATTGCATTTTCCAAATTATTCGCTGTATTGTTTTAATGATTTTAACTTAATCTTTATATGAGATAGTGTGGATTACTAATAGGCATGGCTCGCCAGCGTACATAACATATGATTCATCAGCTGTAGGGGTTTTCCGTTGCAGGTGATAACTGACTCATAGAATATTCCGTATTATCTGTTTTTTAAGGAAACTGTTTATTTTCATTTAAAATGATGCATTGAATTTTTATCCAATTTATTTCGAAATGTTTAATATAAAATAACTTTTAGTAACTGATAGTTTTTTAAATATAACGAATCCTTTTTATTATTATAGTTTATATCAATTATTTTATAAAAAGAACTTATTTTTTATTAGTTCAAGTTTAAAAGTATTTACCTGTTTCATTTAAATCAACTAAGATAGTTTAAATTATATTACAGCGTTAAACTCGAATAAATGTTAAATAATATTTGTGTAGTATCAATATAATGTTTAATTTAAATAACATATTCATGTACTTATAGCTTTTTTGCTTATAAAATTTATGTAAAGTTTTCGTGTTAGGATAAATTTATTTAATAGTAACAGCATAAAGTTTAGTTAATTATAATGTATATAAAATTTAATTGTTGATTTTAAACATTGTATGTATTTTTAAATTAATATTATTATAGGATAGTCATTTTTATTTTATTTTTATTTTTATTTATTTTATTTTTTATTTATTTATTTATTTATTTTATAACTTTACTGTATATCTTTGTATGCATTTTTTTAATTAATATTATTATATGAAAGTAATTTTTTTAATTTATATTATTATATGAAAGAAATTTTTTTAATTTATATTATTATATAATAGTATTTTTTTTTTTTTTTTTTTTTTTTTTTTAATATTATCATACGACAGTATTTTTTTTAAATTTATAACTTTACTATATATCTTTGTATGCATTTTTTTAATTAATATTATTATATGATAGTAATTTTTTTTAAATTTATATGATAGTCATTTTTTAAAGTGCATGTGTTCAATTTTTAACGAATGTAAGTTAGAGTTTAAATAAGTGTGAAACTTATTTAGTGAGAATATAAAGTTTAATTTATATAATTTTTATTATATTTAGTTTAATTTAAATAATTTTTATTGTATTCAGTTTAATTTATAACATATAAATTATTTATACTCTTCCAATGGTAACACTCAAATTTTAATATCAAAGTCTATACCATTCACATTCAATGTTTTTAATTATATAATACTCACGAACCCTTTGTTTTATTTTGTCAACTTCCATGAAATACATAGGCAAATTTCTATTTATTCTGTAATAAATTTATAATCTCCGAATGGTAATGCGCAGATATTAAGATCAAAGTCTATACCATTCGTTAAATTCATCTACCTTTGTTTCAGCGTTCAATTTTAACGATTGTATTAATAGTATTTATAAGTTAGAGCTTAAAGAAATTTTAAAAGTGAAACTTATTTAGTGTTAACATAAAGTCATGATGCGTATAAAGTTTAGTTTAAACAACTTTATTGCTTATAGTGTCGTTTTTGTTTTAAAATAACTAATTATACGTATAATTACATGATATTCATTATTAAAAAATTTGTGTTTTAAATTATTTATTATTGTTTTTAAATTTATGCGTATCGTTTTTGTTTTAAAATAATTAATTATACATTTGATTGTATGACATTCATTATTGAAAAATATGTGTTTTAAATTATTTATTATTGTTTTGTTTTTAAATCTGTGTGTTAATCCACTGATGACACTTATCCTCAAAATACGAAAATTTCTAGTTAAGTCTGTAAAAATTTCTAAATTTCAAGCTCTAAAATACTAAGTGTACTCATTAACCAATTAGAATGCAGTATTAAAATCATCTTGTTTCTATAAATTCTGTAAAAATTTCGTAATATAAATTTGTAATGATGTCACTAAAAGTATGAACTCCTATTTAAATTCCTTATTTATTATCTTGACACAATATATTTTTAATCTCTAAAAATGCTAAGTTTCTAAAATACTCATAAATTGTTACTGATGTTAATTAACTTCAGTCATTCATTGTTTCATTCAGTCAAAAATGTTAAGTCCCACCGGAAATTATTTATACTCTTCCAATGGCAACATCTAAATTTTAATGTCTATACCCTGTTTTTAATTATATAGTACTCATCAACCTTTGTTTTATCTTGTCAAATTCACTGAAATACATAGGAAAATTTCTATTTAATTCTGTAATCAATTTATAATCCCCGAATGACAACTCTTCAAAAGTTTCTATTCTTCCGGTGGCAACACCTAAATATTAAAGTCTATACCCTGTTTTTAATTATATAGTACTCATCAACCTTTGTTTCAGTCAATCAACTTCCCTGACCATCACAAAAAATTTTGAAGTCCCCGAAATTGTGAAAAAAATACTAAGTCCCGAAATTTATGAAAATAAATCTAACTTCGAAAAAATTTTGAAGTCCGTAAAATTGTGAAAAAAATACTAAGTCCAAAATTTATGAAAATAAATCTAACTCCTCAAAATTCCCTATAGATGGCACCACCAAACCTCATCCAAGATGATAGTCAAAGTTTCTATTCTTCCGGTGGCAACGCTCTAAAAGTTTCTATTCTTCCGGTGGCAACACCCCCCTCGTCCAAGATGATGACTAAGTAGTGTAAAAAGGACATGTTCTGCGGCGGGGTGGAGGCGTAGGGTGGTGGCGCGCCTCCACCCTACGCCTCAATACGCCTCTACGCCTCCACCCTGCAGCAGAACTGTCCTTTTTACACTACTTATATTTCAATCCAAAAACCATGTGACTTATCATCTAACATGAGTTGGAAATTAAAAAATTGGCACTTTTAAAATATCAGTACAAAGCGGCGTGAAAACAAATAACATTTTAATTAATTAAAATATATATATATATATTTCCATAAAATCTATTATTAAACTTTTTTTTTTTTTTTTTTTTTGTGAACTCATGATCACTGTTTATAGCAAACTTTTTATTTTTGTCTAAATCGGTTAAAAGTTTCCTTAAAAAAAAAAAATAAATAAATAAAAAATACTGCAATACAAAAACCATGTTACATATCATCTGATATAAGATGGAAGTTGAATGGATATTAGCTCACAAATTTTAAAATACCAACTCAAAATCGATTGAAAAGAAAAAAAAAAATCACATTTTAATTAATTCTTTTTTTTTAAATGTATCAAACAGATTTCTGTCAAACATAGGTAAGAACCATCCCGAGTAAATCAGCGTTCTAATTGGAAAGAAAACATAATAATAATAATAATAATATAAAATCAATTGAAATCGTCTATTTGTTTGGAAGCTGTAGACAGATAGACACATACAAAAAGACAGACGTATAGACAAATGCTTCAAACCTATTATAATACCATTTTCTCTTTTTGTTCGGGGTTTCATAGCTGCCAAATTTCCCGATTTAGGCATAAGAATTAATACCAGAAATTTTCTACTACAATTTTCGCTTTATTTAATCGTGAAAATTAATATGAAATATTTCTATCAAAAAATACTCGTGATAAATCGGATTTTGAAAGGGGAAAATTTTGAAATTATGGGGGGATAATAAAAATAGTTATCGGAATTTCAAATATCTGAAAGAGTAATTAAATTGCCTTTCTTCTCGGCATCCTTCGTAATTTTAAGTCCATCACACATATAAATTAAAAAGTTATAGAATTGAATTCAAGAATTGAAATCACTTAGTACGAGAAGAAATATATTTATTAATATTTAAATACTGTAGCATTTCTATTCTAATCTCGTCTATATGTCACGCGCGATTTAGTACTTAACCTATCCAGTCTGTAGAAGCCTTATTAAGGTCAAAGTTGCTGAAAAATCTTAAATATTAATAACCTTATCAAGGTCAAAACCAAAACTTGACATAAATAGTATGTTCATTTAAAGACTTTCCAGTGTATTCCACCAGTTTCTCAAAAAAAAAAAATCTCTCTTTAAATAATAACTTTATCATTTTAAACTGACGCCATATTTAATGCTCTATTGTTACTTTAACGTGTTATTTTCTTGTTAAATAAAGGTCAGAAAGTAATTACTAAATTGAGAAATAATCTATTTTTAGCAAATTTTAATCTGATGCTATGTGGAATCCCGATTTATTATTATTATGGAATTTATGTTTAACGTTTCGTGATGTTTGTATTATCTATTATTCTATTACAGAGCGATAGGACATTTTAAATCCATGGAGGACGCCTATAGAACATATTTCTTAAAAAACTTTTCAAGTGTTTAATATGATTGCAAAATCTAACGTATAATAACTCAAAAATTAAAAGTTTTAACATCGTATATTATATTGTAGCTATAGTCTTATGAAAATGCTGCAGAAATGTCTAATACTCTGTGAGCTATGTGAACGATAATTTCTTAAAATAATTTTAAACTGTGAAAGAAAAAAAAAAAAAAAATCTGGAGTGTCTTTACTCGACTTTCTGAACATTAAGTAGGTAATCAACAGTTGTATAAATAAATACAATTAAGACAAATCGTTAAATAAACAAAAGTGAAAGTTGGGTGTCTGAATACTTTTCTCCATGGTTTAATTTTACGCTACTGCACTTAAAAATATATACAATTCGTATGGCGGGGATCTATAATATGAGTATAAATTTTCAGCTCAATCGAATAAGACGTGTAGACGTTATCGTGCCTCAAATAATTTGAGCCCATACAGCATATTAATGAAGAATTTTTCTTTGTGTCCCTGTAGAAAAAAAAAAAAACTGTAAGTGCTAGATTTACCAAAATCAATAGAGTTCGTGCGACGGTGACTTATAACGTGTATATAAATTTTCAGTTCAGATGACTAAGGCGTTTGCTTTAGTCATCTGAAAGACGAATGAAAGACGAATGAAAGACGAATGAAAGACGACATAAAAGACGACATGAATCTGAAAGACGCTATCTCACTTTCAATAATTTGGGCCCATAGGCCCTAATGATAAAGAATTGTTCTTTGTGTCCCTGAAAAAAAAAAAAAAAAAAAAAAAACATAAGTCCTAGATTTACCATAATCAATAGAGTTCGTACTATGGTGATTTAAAACATACGAACCAACTTTCAGCTCATTCTAACAAAGCGTTCATGTGCTATCGTGTTAACTCACATACGCACATACATACACACAAACACTTACATCATCGTAAAGATAACAAAGTTGAACTCATTGGACCTAAAAACGTATAGAAACACCAAAATCTCAAAATTGGATTTCTGACATGATAACAATATTTTCCTTACATCTGTGTGCTCAGAAAGTAAAAATTATCATTGAATGTTTCAATTTAAGAGCTAATTTAAATACAATAGCGACAGTGTGTACTTTTTCGTGTATTTAGAAGTAACGTTGATTAAGAAAATTAGAAGTGTTAGGATTGTTATTATTAGGATTATTATGATATTATTATTAGGATTATTATGATATTATTATTAGGATTATGATGATATTATTATTAGGATAACACATAAGGACTGTTTTAGTTTGAAAAGTGATATTTTCATTTAGCCCAGTAGGTGTTATAGTTTCCCACCATATTACATGGAATTAAGGGCTTAGGTTTTCGTGAAATTTTTCAACCTCGACTATTTAGAGTTTGGTTAATTTCATTTCTGGTGGACTAGACATCCGACAGCTTTCTTGTCAAAATTTAAATACTAATTTATCTTAATGAACTTTAGTGCGCCGATATATCAGTAATTCTTGCTTATAAATAAAACAAAATTTTGAATTTAAGAAAAATAATTTACATTTAATAAGGAAAAATGTGACTAATAAATGTGACAGGAAAAAATGTGACTGTGAATAACTGATGTGACAAAAAACAGACACAATTTCAGTAACTTCATCTATATTACTCGATTGCTCTAAACTGAAACACACATGTTTGAAATTCAGAAATTTCAATTTAAACGAACAAGACCTTCATGTGATATGTAATTTACAAAAGTTTTAAAACTTAAATAAATAAATATATATATATAAAGTTATTTAATAGCTTGAAAAGACATGACATGTATAAAAATTTAGAATTAACTTTTGCTTACTTAATTTTATTTTTTAATTTTATTTTTTAATTACTAATATAAATTTATTATTTATATAATGTGTTATATTACTTGGTATGTTTTCCATCAAATAAATAAATAAATAAAATAAATAAATAAAAATAAAAGTAATTGAGTTGCCTGAAAAGTAAAAAATGGTGTTTTTGTCCACTTTCGCATGAAATGAACCGTTTCCGTTTTTAAGCGTTTTCAAGAATGCAAAATCCGAAAATCTCAAAATCGATATTCTGTCTGTCTGTGCGTTCGTGAGTTTGTTAGTTTGCTAGTGAGCTAATTTGTTACTCTTTAGTGACATTATTTTAAGAACGAATGATCGTGAAGAGATCAGACCAGTTTTAAAATATCACTTATGATCAAAAAGAATCTTACTGATTTAAAATATTCTAATTTGAAAATTTCGTAGTTTTTTTTTTTCAAAATTTGACATTTTTCAATACAGGAAAATAAAATAACATTTCGCATAAACATTTATTATAAGGAATATTTTTACCGTAAAAATATTAGACCATATTTATAATACCATTTATGATACTGCCATGACTTCATTGTATATGATCATTCTACTTTAAAAACTTCCTAAGTAATTTGGAATTATAGGTTTTTCAAAATATAACAAAATAAAGCAATATAACACATAACTTGGCATTTTAGGGATTATTGCACTGAAAATAATATGAAATTGCCTGAAAATTAAAATGCAAAACTTAAATAAAATTAATCACCAATTAAAAATAGGTTAAATGTTTCGAAGTGACAAAAGGACTATCTCATGCAAATCGGTTCATAAATGTGTTTTTATATAAGTTTGTTTTCAGGTACTCATCATTTTAAAAGGATATTGCTCGTCAAGTTCATTAATAAACTTGTTTGAGATTTTGGTTTGGGATACATACAAACCGAGTTTCAAGCAAACCAGTTAATAAATGCGCTTTTAATTGAGTTCCAAATTCTCAAGTAGCTATTATTTTGAAACAAGATGGCGGATCAAATTGGCTTTCGAACTCATTCAAGATGTTTCTAACATAAGTTTACTGTCCAATTTAAATTCGAATTCTCGTGTAATTAATTAATTTGTTTTTGATGGATTAACACGTATGGGGATTTCTTGAAAACGATTTGATTATTTTTAGAAAACGTCTATCTGTATTCTTCGACCACATTTCATGAAACCATGGAAGCATCTGCGCAAGTGCTAACTCACCGAGTCTAATGCTAAAATAGGGGTGACAGTCATCTGACACAGAGAAAATGAGCAATAACACAGAGCACAGAATTACTGGATGTTTTCCAAATTTCAAACTGTCGGTCAAGCTGGCATCCCTCCAGCATTCTGGACGCGTCCTCACTGCCAGTTTTATGATATGTGGCTGCACTGTATGCGTGTTGTCAAAATTTTGTGGATGCCGTATCTCACAAATCAGTAAACGAAATATGGCCAAACTTGACATTTAGTTGCATCTTGACTTAATACTGATTATATTTTCGGTTATCTCGCCTAACAGGTGGCGCTATCAACCAGATTTTTATAATTTTTAATAAAGTAGTATTGGACAAAATTTCATATAAATGTACGCAATGACGATTATTTTTAACCAGCCATTCTGAAATTATACACACACACACACATATATATAATCAGGGCTCGTGAAATACAGTCGCATGTCGCCATTGGTGACCAGCATAATTTAACTGGCGACTATATGTTTTCAACTTTTAGTAACTCAACATGTATATATATATATATATATATATATATATATATATTCATTTTAATATTTTAGAGAAAAATATTGTTCCCAGAATCAGGCTGCGATTCCACTCCCGATGTAGACTAACTCTCACCGCTTCTTTCCCGTTCCTCTCACCACATTTTGAGATACTGTGTAGAATCAGTATACCATTAGGGGATTTGCACGACTTTTCTTCGTGCATGTTTCACAACCTGTTGTTAAAATAATAAACTGTTTCAGAGAAATAGCTTACGCTGCTCCTGTTTGCGCCTGATTTGCGACCCGGTGATGAATCGTTGTGCCAGCGTAATGATGTATCTGTGCCGATAATGTATCGCTTTAGTGAAAATAATAAAACCGGTTTCATGATGTTAAATTTAAACAGGTGTTTCCTGGTGTATCATTATGTCTTAGTAAATATTTGGTTTATATACAAATACAGTTACATCCCTTCTGCAAGAGATGAAATTTTTTAAAGCTATTTTAAAAAAGCCTTCGAGACCTCTGAAATTTATGGATTAACGAATATTTATTTTTAAAAAAACTTATAACTAATAACTAATAACTAAGTTTATTGGTCATGAATGCTTTTTAACACTTTTGCGACCGCATGGTTTTGTCTTTTTGAAAGTAAGCTCCGCCTGTGGGTGTTATTCTTGTATATTACATTATTTTTAATCAATGTTTTCTGCATTCATATTTATAATAGAAATGGATATACATTACAATTATACTGATTCTGATCAAAGTATTTGTATCCATAGAGCATTTATTGCACAAATGTGAATATTGAGTATATTGTTAAGAAATAATGTAACCTATGTAATTTAAAGAAACACCCACTGGCGGAGTTACAGATTTTCAAATAACGTGAATTCACGTCGCGAAAGTGTTAAAATAGTTTGAATATTTAAATATTTTAATTTCTTGCAAGCAAAAGTGAAATGCATATATTTTTCTCTAAAATTTTCTTAGACCTTTAAAATTTATGGCATAACAAATGCTATGTAAAAACTAACAACTAAGAGTATCGGTCTCGAATGATTTATAAAATAGTTTGAATATTTAAAAATTTTCATCTATTGGAAAAGTGAAACATCTATAACATTTTTCTCTAAAATTTTCTTAGCGTTGAAATTTTCATTACTTTATAGCATGTCTTTGCAAGAATAAATTTATATTTTACACTTCTTTAGGATTACACAATAAAAAGCTTCTATGATTAAAAAATGTTTTTACTTATTATTTTTTTTTTTTTTTTACTTTCTCTTGCCCATAGGGTCGAGAAAGTATTGTTTTAGGGTCAAATTTTCGAACGTGAGTTTTTGTTATATTTACATGTTCTGAGGTCCCCTGAATACGAAAATCATGTTTTTAGCGAATGGTCTGTGTGTCTGTTATCAGCATATCTCAAGAACAAACAGTAGAAGAAATTCCAAACTCGGTATTCTAAATAAACATCATATAGGGATGCTACAATAAACTTTTCTTTGAGATGAAGCCAATGGTTCGTGTACAGGGTCACTCAAAAGTGTTCAAATACATTACATCTATGGGGGAAATTTCAGGTAAGTAGAGTTTAACATCTATAGATTGCACTAAACCAAATGAAACGAATATATATTTTTTGTAATAGAGATAGTCAACTGGGAAAAAAATTTTGCGTATATAGGAGCCTCACCTCCCCCCCTGGGGGGGGGATTGTTCCCCCTCGAGGGTAGTAAATTTTCATGATGGGTATCTTTCAAAAGAGCTCGCCAATACCTTTAAAACGAATGGTTGAACCATCGATCTGCGATAATTTAAAATAAACTTATCGATTTTTCTCATTTTTTACAAAAAAAAAAAAAAAAAAAAAAAAAAAAAAAAATATTGAGAAATTCAACTTTGTGTGTGTGTGTGTGTGTGTGTGTGTGTGTGTGTGTGTGTGTGTGTTATACTACTTCTCTAATATGGAAATCGTCTGCATTATCATAAAAGATAATTGTTTTAAATAATAATTTTGATAAATTATTTTTTAAAAACAGAATTATGTTTTAATAACCCAATTAAATTCTACATAAATGTAGGTCCATTAATGAAACGGGGGGTTAAGGGGGGCGGTAGATCCCCCTCACACAGAACTAATTATCATATAAAACACTTCCAAAGCATAATTTGAATTGTTTAACACAGGTTTACATGACAGTACTCGTTATCTTACCTGTTAATCTCCAACCTGTATTTATAGTATTAAATTTCAGGGTAAAAGAAAGTCGTGTGAGTGACACACCAGATTATTTTAAATCTGAAAGGAATTCCAAAATGCTATCTTTAGAACAAAAAATTGATGCACTTCCAACATTTATTGTTATACTTCTTTGGGATGAAAAACGTGTGCCTTCATCATGGCAAATAGTTTTAATAAAAAATAATTTTAATAAATTATTTGTATTCAGTGAATTTGTATGGGAAAATATAGAAAAATGCTCTGTGATAGCCACAAGATGCTAGTTTCTTCTTCTTATTTCTTTATGAAAATTCTTCAAAAATATTCCAAAACCCAGGCAAAATTCTTGTGCAAACTTAAGTTTGCAGACATCAAATATTTATTCATTTTCAAAAAGGTCTACAAATTTCAAGATTTCACGATGTTGCAATTTGAAAGAAACATGTTTACGATACAAAAAAGAAAGATGTTTTAAAAGAAAAGTTTCATTCTGTTGAAAAATATGTGGTTTTTCTCCGAAACTTGCGTAGATATGAGCTAGAACTCTTTAGAAAGACCCCCCCACAGACGCCAATCCACTTATAGGCCTGAGACCCTAGTACAGTCATTCTGCCTTAATTCCTACAACCCAACCCAAATTTTGGAAACTATACACTGCATAAATAAATGCATTTTGCAATTTGGCATTTTCGAATTTGCTCTTTTTATAACATTAAAAAAAAAATTGATACATATTTTTGAAATTTCAGTTAAGATTTTGCCCCGAAGGCAAAAAAGGATTTAGTCCAGTATAATAGGGGAAAATAATGTTTGATATCACCCTATAAGATATAATGCTTAAAATGAATTATAGCTATGTAGCATGTGACTGTAACACTGAGAAAAAATTCTGTAACTTACACCTAGAATCTAAATTTTAGCTCTAGAAAAAATAGTTCCATGCCATCCTTATATACGACTTTTATGGAAAACTATAGTGATTCAATTTAGGTGCACTGAGAAAAAAAAATCTGTAACTGACATCTAGAATCTAAATTCTGGCTCTAGAAAACACAGTTCCATGCCATCCTTATAAATTCTAGTCCCCTTTGAAGGTGAGCTCTGGAAACTCCTATTAGAATTCTAGAGAGTTTGTCTATATTATCGAGGTCAAACCTATTTGAAAATATCTCCAAATAAATGCGAGCACAAGAGGCGGGTTTCAGCAACTATAATCTTAGTTTATGACCCAGTTCTAGATAATCAAGCGTGAATTTCTCGCCATACAAAAGATTCAGAATATTCAGAATATTTTTTCACCATCTAGAAATGTGTAGACTAGAAATTCTCGATCATTTCGTCTATTCAGTTCACCGGCGTGCCTTATGCGCATAGCTCGGAAATCTATATTTCTAGTTAAAGGATTTAGAAAATGGCCACTTATTCATTCTAGATGAAGGCGGTATACATATACATGCACTCCTTCTCATATTTATAAGGACACTTTATATTTTTAAATAACTAACGTAAAAATAATTGTAAACAAGATTATACTAAGTGCACTTAATATATCTAGTATTTTAAAAACCAAAACTGTTATAATTTTTTAATATAAAACAAAATTAATAAAAAATAATGCAAAATGTGTTTTTCTCCGCGTTTTTAGATGTTCATAATTATAGGGACAATCCAGATTTTTTCGTTTTATTTAACTTACTAGCGGATAAATTACAGTTGACATGCCAATTTGTTAACTACTGGGATAGATTAATTCATATATAAGCCTTCAATTTTTCTTGGACGGACATTACTGATAATTCCTCGAAAAAAAAAACGTTCAAGTAGTGAAGTATGATAAATGTGTTTTTTAAGTGGAAGGATAATTGCAATTCGCCGAATTTCTAATGAAATTTGAAGGTCTAAAATTGCTGAAGGAAATGTGATCAAACATTGAACTGCTGGTTCAATAGGAGACAGATCTGATGCAAAATCAGAGTTATTTTACAGAGATCGAAGACTCATAATTCTTCTTACTGTTCTACTCATAATGATTGCTGCCGAATTTGCTCGTAATTTTTAACGAAAGGTTAGGGTCTACATTTATGCATGTTTAAAATAATTAATAATATGTTAAAATGAATAAAAAACCTGTAATAATCAATCAGCATTTAATGGGGGGAAAGAACGTCTGTGTTAAAGTTGAATAAAGACAATATTAAATGGTAAAATGTTGCATTTTCGGATGAAAAACATTTTATTCTTGATTAACCAAATGGTTTTAACAGTTACTGGCACGATCTGAAGATAGCGAGAGACAGAGCAGATTTTTTAAAGGCAGATATGAATCGGGCATTTTTAAGGTGGATCTATGGTGCTCTGGGGAGCTGCTTCTACTGAAGGCAGAATGAATTTAGAAATTTTTTCTATTATTATGAACATCAAGCGAATATCCGCAAATTTTAAACGTGGAATCATCAGATTTTTTTTAGATTTTGGGGGTACTAATATTTTTTTCAACAAGACTTACATTTTTGCTCTACTTTTAGAGCAATGGGAAATAGTTTGAAGAAAGAAACTTCTTTATTGTTGCCTTTCCCATGGCCTAAAAGTTGAAAAAACCTTAACTTATGATATTAGAAAAGTGCATGCAAGTGGAAAGCAATTTTAAATAGTTTAAATGTATTAAGAATATCATATATGCTATATGAAATGGTATTGAAACTAAATATTAAAAAAAATGTATATATATATATATATATATATATATATATATATATACCAGAGAGAATGTCTGACTGTTTAACCCTAAAAAGAGACCCCATAAAATATTAATTTTAAGAATAACTGAAAAAAATTACTAAAATTCGAGCTGTCCTTATAATTGTAAACACCTGAAAAATCACCTTTTTACCATATTCAAAGTTTTTTAAGATAGAAAAACGATAAAACTTTTTAAATATAGTCTATTAATGAAATTCAAATTAATTAAAAATATATTTGTTTAAATAATAGTGTTCAGCGTTTAGTTAATATAGAAAAACGGGTGTTCTTATAATTATGAGAAGGAGTGTATATTTCTCAGTGAATGCTTCTTTTAATTATTTTTATTTATAAAATAAAATGAAACTGTAAAATATTTCTACTGAGAGGTCAGTTACTGATCCCCCTAGTTTTGACTGATATTTAACACTTTTTGAAGAAGTTGTTTATTTTATTACCAGCATGATTCTGTTATCTTATTTATTTATTTTTCAGTATACAGTTTATTTCCTTTTAATATATTAATGCTATGAAGAACTGACCCCTTAAGCATAAAAGATGACTGAAGTATGGAAATTTATAGACGCCTCTTTGAATGAAGCTTGGCTTACAGTGTACCATCTCTGCAATGGCGACGAATTTACGCTCAATGTTACAGGTGAGTTACATTATCAAAATAAGTAATTTGTTTTTTACCACATAGCAATTTGAAATAGTATGCATAATAAAGGCATTTCATTGTAGATAACTATTTTTATCAATTTTTTAGGTACAAAAAAACTCGATTAAAAAAAATTTTTTTTTGATGAAATTCTGACAAAAGCAGAATTTAGTTTGGAACAAAGGACTATTAGTTTTTTTTTTTTTTTTTTCAAACTATAACATCGCTTTCAAATTATTCAGTTTTATTTTCGACAACGTTTTGTCCGTAGATTGAGACTAATTGTTCCTCGTACTGAAAAAAAAAAAAAAAAAAAAAAAAAAAGATTTCGATGAAATTCTGTCAGAAGCAGAATTTAGTTTAGTACGGAGGACTATTAGTTTTTTTTTTTTTTTCAAATTATGACATCACTTTCAAATTATTCATTTATATTTTCGATAAATTTTCGATTTTGATAAATGGTCCAACTATCCTAAAACTCGTGACGACGTTCTATCAATAGATTGAGACTAATAATCCACCGTACTAAAAACCTGTACTGAAAGCAGTGACATGGCTGTAATATTTATGAATAAATTGTTATAAAACGCGTGCATATGTTACAAAAGTTGTTTTTTTTTTATTTATTTTTTTATTATTATTATTCAAACTGTGCGTTATTTCATTTTAGTCGTCTACGTCTCTTAGCAATGGTTCTTATAATATAATTTATTAAATAAATATAAAATGATACATATATATGTATCTTAAATTGTTTGTATATGCATATATATTAAAATGTGTGTGTGGGAATCTACGTTCTTGATATATGCCTTTTCAGCTTTTTAGACTAAATCACCACAACGGCAAATAAGCCGTTGGTGTCAAAACTTGCAAGGTAATCAAGAACACAGAAACTAATACTTTATCTTTGTAAATTTTTAATAAATTACTGGGGTATATTGTATATCGAAGGAATATTTACGTACGATATTTGATTTTCTTTCAGTTCCTCTCATTATCATGCTTACTACGTATTGGCTGTCTGGAATATTTTTCTCACTAGTCGATATGTATGGCATACCAGCATGGGTCATTAAGTATAAAATACCAGATCCAAGTCCAACAACATATCCGGTAAATCAATTATTATTATTGTTTTATTTTAAATTAGTTTAGTTTTAGACTTCATATTTATTAATTTATTTTAATTATTATACCATTAATTTCATTAGATATTTTGTTTTATCAATCCATTGAAAGAATTTTATTATTATTATTGTAGTTCCATTAAATAATTTAATGTGTTAATAATTTTTTAAGATATTTTATTACATTCTTCTACACTATAGTTAGTTGTAGGGCGACTAAAGTACCCGTTGAAAAATAATCATTTCATTTTATTTATTTCTCACCTCAAATAAATCATTTGCTTGCAAGCCCGTAGCGAAAATTTCGCACTTTATTTATCTCTTCGTTACCTTTAAAATTTAAAATTATTATTATTATTTCATCGACGTCATTTTTTTTATCATCACGACATCATATAGACGCAAATTCAATACTTTATAAGTTTTTTTTTTTTTTTTTTTTTTCACGTGAAAGCATATTTTGTTTTATGCTGAGAAAAAATGGCAACAATTCAAAATTTAAATGTCTATTTTAAAGCTATGTCTATTTTCATATTTTAATTAATTTTAAAGATCTGATCAAAATTCGTTACAAATAAGGTACCCAATGAAAGGGGCGATTTTTCTGAATCCGTCGGATTAAACAGCTTATCGGTCGGACCATTAGATTTTTTAAAATTAACTAAAGTATGAAAATTAGGTGGCAGCTTACGTTCACACACAGACAGAGTCCAAGGAAATTTCTTAGCCTTTTTAAGCGTGACAGAGTCAGCCAGTCAGTGATGAACGTAATTATATATGCTGATATGAGGGGCAAGCGTTCAAACCGTGTTTTTTCCGAAAAAATAAAATAAAATAAAATAAAATAAGTTAGTGACTTTTCTTTGAATTTAACATAACATAGTACGTAAATATATATTCCTAGATAGTTTAGCGTCCGAGCGATTCTGCGCTCAAAGCTGGTAGACGTAAGGTGACGGGTTTGATCCCAAGTCGCGTTAGTCAGCCTAACCGTTCGAATTTTTCCGTGATTTTCTCCGAAACCTGTATAAATACGGGCTAGGACCCCTTAGAAAGACCCCCCGCAGGGCACTCCCCCTCAAGCCTAGGATCATAGAACAGTCAGTGGGTCTTAATACCCACAACCCAACCTAGATATGTTTACATGCTCCCTAGTAACTACATCTAATATAAATACGGGCTAGGACCCCTTAGAAAGACCCCACGCAGGGCACTCCCCCTCAAGCCTAGGATCATAGAACAGTCAGTGGATCTTAATACCCACAACCCAACTTAGATATGTTTACATGCTCCCTAGTAACTACATCTAATATAAACACGGGCTAGGACCCCTTAGAAAGACCCCACGCAGGGCACTCCCCCTCAAGCCTAGGATCATAGAACAGTCAGTCGGTCTTAATACCCACATCCCAACCTAGATATGTTTACATGCTCCCTAGTAACTACATCTAAGCAAACGATAATTAGGATTTAAATTCAGTTTATTATTATTATTATTATTATTATTATTATTATTATTATTTATTAGTTTCTTGTGTTTTCTGAAGAAATGTATCCAAAGAAGAAAACTTGGTTTGAATGTTTGCTCCTCATGAATTGAAAGAAAATATTGGAATCGTGAAAAATTTCGACTTTAAATTTTTAGTGAATTTACAGTATTTTCGATGTCCTGAATATGAATTAATTATTTTTTTAGAAAATGTCTGTCTGTCTGTGGGATTTACAACAGTCTATTGTGTGCTGTACCTCACTAACAAACTCCCGGAATTCCACGAAATTTCATTTATAATGAAATATATAAATTTGTACTCATTAATTTTTGGCATATATCGCCCTGCAGATGGCGCTACTACGCTGCAGATCTCTCCATTTACGGAATGCTATATCTCAGTCTCATTGGTGTATAGATGTAGCAAACTTGATATGCAAAATAGCTAGTATGAAAATCTATGCTGTTTCAGTTTTAATCATATAGGCCAATAGGCAGTACTTCTACGCTTCACCATACTTTATTTGTCAAATATCTAATTATTACGAAAAACTAGGCTAACTCAATTTCGATGCATATGAACAGAAATATGACTTTCAGTTAGCAAATTATCATTGTTATTAGGTAACACGACAGTCCTATGACCGAAATAAATTGTTTTTAAAATAATTGTTTGATATTTTACATTATAATAAATAATATATATTTTTTTTTTCACTTTTTTCCAACAAATTTTAAAAGTGTTTATAAAGAAAAGTTAAACTTTTAAAAGAGCTAAATTTAAATAATAATTCCTCAACTACTTTTAAATATTTTGTCTGTTAACTTTTGACTATACGAAATAAAAATAAGTAAAATAAAAACGAAAATGATTTATAAAGAAAAAAATATTAATTTACGTAAGTAAACAAAAACATTGGCGATTACGACTTTCGCCAAGTACAATCTCCAAGCAGTTGCCATTGAAATTTATTGAAAATAAGCTGTATCCAAGGAAACCAATGCATAGATGGTTCATCTCATGTTGGACCATGTCTGGGTTACCATTTATCACTCTACTTTATTAGCTCGTTGGTATTAACACCTAAATGAAATAAGGTGTAGAGACTTTTTGCATTGTTACCAAATCAAATTTTGCTATGTCCCTACGGACAGCTTAAAATATACCTACATTACATTCAGGAACATTGATAATAAACCCTACTTTGGAGCCGAGGGTGTCTGCAAGATGTGTTTTCATCCTTAGGATATCCTGAGAATGCTCTGGGAAGAAAGCGTATCAAAAATGTCCCTATTACGTCCCTACATGCTGAAAAAGACTGCTAAACGTTTCTGCGTGTAGGGGCAAATTCCTACAATTAGGAACACTGCTGCAGATTGATTTTACTCCAACAAGACTCCTTATTCATTTATTTTATTTATTTATTTTATTTATTTATTTTATTTTATTTTATTTTTTTCAGTGTAAATGATTGATTTTCTACTTATACAAACTACTGTTATCAGTTAAAATTCTAATTCGGAAAAAATTAGGAGAAACAATAATAATATACAAAGCTAAAAATCCTTAAAAAGAAAAAAAAAAAAAAAAAAGAAAAAGAAAAAAAGGCTTTTTTCTAAGGTAATAACAATTCTATTTCGTATCCGTAAAAAATAAAATTAAATTTAAAAAAAAAAAAGTATCAGATACTCATAAAAATTTATATATATAATTATTATTATTATTTGAGTATTACTGCTTATAGCATGTCTATCAACTTTTGGCAAAATCAAGTTCAAGACGTTTAAACGCTAGCGCGCTTCCAATGATTTAAGTCCACAAGCTATAATGAAAAAGATTTTTTTTTTTCTATCTCTGAAAAAGAATTACAAGTCTTACATTCATTAAAATGTATACAGGTCGTGCCACAAGGAGTTAAAACATGCCTACTAACTCTGAACTCAAGCGAGTGAAGCGTTTACATGACATCGTGTTTACTCATATACACACATACATGCACATACGCGCATATACATACATCACCATTAAAAAACAGCGAATATTTATTCAGGAGACCTCAAAATGTATAAATTCAGCATATTCTTCTAGCTGATTTTTTACTTTCCGAACACTATAGTAAGGAAAGTATTGTAATCATGTCAAAAATCCGAATTTGAGATTTTGATGTTTCTATACGTTTCGAAGTCCCCTGAGTCCGTTTCCACTATTTTTAGGATGATGTATGTCTGTGTGTGTGTATGTATGTGTGTATGTATGTGTGTATGTCGGTGAGTGAATACGCTAGCGTCTAAACGCTTTGTTCGAATAAGCTGAAAGTTGGTATGTATATTGTAAGTCACCATAGTACGAACCCTATAGATTTTGGTGAATCTAGCACTTATAGTTTTTTTTTTTTTTACAGGGACACCAGGAAAAATTCTTTATCATTATGGCCTATGGGGGCCAAATTTTTAAAAGTGCGATAACATCTAAACGCTTTATTAATCTGAGCAAAAAAATTGTACACATGTTATAGGTCGTAGTTGTACGAACTGTATAGATTTTGGTGAATCTAGCACTTATAGTTTTTTTTACAGGGGCACAAAGAAAAATTCTTTATCATTATGGCCTATGGGGCCAAATATTTGAAAGTGCGATAGCGTCTAAACGCCTTATTAATCTGAGCAAAAAATTTTTGCACATGTTATGGGTCACAGTTGCACCTACTGTACACATTTTGGTGAATCTAGCACTTACAGTTTTTTTTACAGGGACACAAAGAAAAATTCTTTATCATTATGATCTATGGGTTCAAAGTTCAGTAGCGTTAAATAAAACATCGTGTAGTATATGGAGAAAAATACTCAAACACTCTATTATGGTTTTCTCTCTTTTGTTTGTTTAACAACTCCTCTTTCTTTACTTTATCTACAAAACTGTTCATTACTCAATGTTCGGAAAGTCGAGTGGAGTCACTCCCGATTTTTTTTTTCCCATGGTATTTTTTTTGCGTAGTATATTTGATTGCGTAGTAAATTTGCGAGTCATAAAAGAATGGCTCATAAATATCGTTATTCCAGCTTTTTAAATTAGTCTTCTGATCATAGCGATTAACTCAACTCTTACAGTCTAGTGTTGTTATCTGGTTGATTATTCATTCTTTTTGACATCATCGTTTTTCCGAATTTGTCATATTATAATGAAAAGTAAATATAGAATGTATAAAAATTTGAAGTGTTTTTATATCGGAAAATACTCTTTTATCTACAAATAATAATGCAAGTATGTTTATCCTTACAGAAAGAACAAAACTGATAATATTAAAATATCAGAAAGCTGCATTGTATTGTTTTCGAAACTTAAGATAATATCTTTCCTGAAAACTTCTACACTAAAAATTTGAAAAGTCGAAAGTTACAGTTAGAGTTAAAAGCGTAATCTTTTTTACTGACCTGTTTTTCAGTTGAATGTTATTGCTATGGCACAAATATGTAGGTATTTAAATATTCCTAAATATATATATATATATACAATATACCCAGAAAAAGATATTTTCTTGAAACAACAACAACAACAGAAAGAAAAATAAATAAATAAATAAACCAATTCATGTATGTGCATATATATATATATATATAGGCCTTAACAAAAAATTTTGTAAACAGAATCCAAATTATTTTGTTATATTAAGGGGTATATTTTCTCTCTCTTTATGTATACATACATATATATATATATATATATATATACACTAAGCGACAAAAAAAAAAAAAAAATTCCATTTTTCTTTCTGTAATCGCTAATTTTATTGTTTCAAAAGTAAGTTTTTGAACAGATTTTATTACGTAGTGTTCCACGTGCAATTTAGGATTGAGCCAAGTGTTAAAAACAAGATGCAATTGTTCGGAAAATTGTAATTTTAGAAAATATTTCAAAGATGGCAAGAATAAGGCAATTGACGATACCACAAAAAATATTAATTTTAGAGCGAAAATAATATATATATATATAGATATATATTAATACGTGTGATGTCAAAATGATTAAATGTTAACAAAATATTATTATTAGTGATCTGGTTTTTAGCAAGATATAATATTTTTTGGCTGTTTAAACTGCACATTTGTCCTTAGGCGGCCACGTTACTCATCCAGTCGAGATGACCGCAAGTTAAAAAGCCAGCGCTTAAAAAATCAGTTTGTATTACATTTAGAACATAGCAGGGATTCAGAAAAAGTGTTTAGTAACATAATTTATCTAAATACAATGAAATAACAATTAAACAAAGTAGGTTTAATTGCCAGAAAATCTGAGAAAAGTTCATTCTTAACGAAAAGAATTAGAAAACCAAGACATTAGAGGGTTAAAAAAAATTAAAAAATGATCAATTAATTATTGGGCTGACGTTGTTCTCTCTGATGAGTCATGTTTAACTTATTAAAATTACTTATCCATTTTCATGAGCATCTATAATTTTGTTAGTTATCATAACTTTTTTTACTTAAAATTAAATTCCACAAAGAATATCGCAGGATTTCTTCTTTATTAGACCTGAAAGTTGTCCTAATCTCAATCAGCTTGGAAATGTTTAGTCTATAAAAGTGGGTGGGGATTAGAAATTTGTAGCCTACAACTTTGAAAGAACTAGAAAAAAATATTTATGATATTTTGCACAGTGAAATTTCTGAGTTTCATGTTAAAAAACTGTAAAATACTGTGCCATTGCGCATTAAAGCAGTAATTCCATATGAAGGCGGAATTATCCAATCCAGAATACATACTTTCATTAAATAATTGTTTAGATCTAACAAATAAATAGTTTTATTTCATATATTAAATATAACGCGTTTACTTTACGTCATATAATAAATCATAATAGGATACAAATTATATGTTTATTATATTACGTTTAAAAAATAAAATTTTATGTAGATTTTTATTAAATACTCTATAGAGTGTAATAAAACGAATTATTAAATCGAAAATGTACGTAGGTATCAAATCATGTTATGACTTCCGTATTATACAAACATAACAATTTTATTTGTTGCAATCATTAGTTTTTAAATTATTACAAACACAAAAGGTACATGTCAATTTTTCTGCAGTGCGGCTTTTTTTTTTTTTTTTTTTTTTCTTTCTTTTTTTTTTTTTTTTTGTAGCTTAGTGTGTGTATATATATATATATATATATATATATATATACACTATATTATATTTATGATTTATATATATATATATATATATATATATATATATATATATATATATATAAATCAATTATTAATTGCAGTAAAAGCCAAGCAACAGATATAATATCACCAAAATGCATAGACCAATAAGAATGAAATTACAACAAATTTAAATAACCTGTGGAGACTGATTGTGATTTACTGAAACATTTATGTTTGATTTATTGATTTTTTATTTAATTTAACTTAATCTAATCATAAATTTGTTCCTAGAATGTTAGTTGCAATTTTAATGATTTTGCTGGTGCGTAACTCAAATCAAAAGATACAAATAAGCCATGAGAAAATAAACCATTAAGACAGTATTTTAAACAAAATATTTTTTCAATTAGGAAAAGCTCAGAACGGTGAAAAAAACTCATTAGGGGTGACCTTTTTCATCGTTAAGCACCAATGTACGATTTCGTTCGTTAGATGCTATAATAGCAAATTGCTAACGGGCTAACGGGCTTTCTTGTAACATAGTACAAGAAATTAATTGAAATTAAATAATTATAAGATAAAAAAATTTTTATAAACCATGTTTTTTAATTTTCTGTTGAATCATATAAACGCTAGTGAAATCAGCCGGAACCCCAGCAATTGGATAAAAGTATTAAAAAAATTCCTTGCTATCGTCTTTTTTTGAGCTATTATAAAAGTTTCAAATGGCTATCTAGCCGGAAAGTTAGTTAAAAGTTGATTGCAAGCTTTGTACTGGAAACGCTGCCGAAGGCAGCAGGGTCCCGAAGCAATTGGATAAAAATATTTTTAAAAAGCACTTTCACCGTATTCTGAACTGTTCCGAAAGTTTCAAATGTCTAGCTACTCGGGAAGTTAGTTAAATGAATTTTCTGTTGAATCATATGAACGCTGCCGAAGGCAGTAGGGACCTGAAACAGTTGACTAAAAGTATTAAAAAAATATATTGCCACCGTGTTCTGAGCTATCCTGAAAGTTTCAAATATCTAGCTATTCGGGAAGTTAGTGAAAAATCGATTGCAAGCTTTGTACTGATAACGCTGCCGAACGCAGCAGGAACCCGAAACAGTTGGCTAAAGGTTTTAAGAAAATGCATTTTCACCGTGTTCTGAACTATTCTGAAAGTTTCAAATGTCTAGCTAGTCGGGAAGTTGGTTAAATAAATTTTCTGTCAAATCATATAAGCGCTGCCGTAAGCAGCGGGACTTGAAAAATTTGACTAAAATTATTAGAAAAATGTATTGTCACCGTGTTGTGAGCTGTCCTGAAAATTTCAAATGTCTAGCTAGTCGGAAAGTTAGTGAAAAATCGATTGCAAGCTTTGTACTGATAACGCTGCCGAGGGCAGCGGGAACCCGAAACAGTTGGCTAAAGGTTTTAAGAAAATGCATTTTCACCGTGTTCTGAACTATTCTGAAACTTTTAAATGTCTAGCTAGTCGGGAAGTTAGTTAAATAAATTTTCTGTCGAATTATATAAGCGCTGCCGAAGGCAGCGGACCTGAAATAGTTGACTAAAATTATTAGAAAAATGTATTGTCACTGTGTTGTGAGCTGTCCTAAAAGTTTCAAATGTCTAGCTAGTCGGAAAGTTAGTGAAAAATCGATTGCAAGCTTTGTACTGATAACGCTGCCGAAGGCAGCAGGAACCCGAAACAGTTGGCTAAAGGTTTTAAGAAAATGCATTTTCACCGTGTTCTGAACTATTCTGAAAGTTTCAAATGTCTAGCTAGTCGGGAAGTTGGTTTAATAAATTTTATGTCGAATAATATAAGCGCTGCCGAAGGCAGCGGGACTTGAAATAGCTGACTAAAATTATTAGAAAAATGTATTGTCACCGTGTTGTGAGCTGTCCTGAAAATTTCAAATGTCTAGCTAGTCGGAAAGTTAGTGAAAAATCGATTGCAAGCTTTGTACAGATAACGCTGCCGAAGGCAGCGGGAACCCAAGACAGTTGGCAAAAGGTTTTAAGAAAATGCATTTTCACCCTGTTCTGAGTTATTCTGAAAGTTTCAAATGTCTAGCTATCCGGGAAGTTAGTTAAATAAATTTTCTGTCGAATCATATAAGCGCTGCCAAAGGCAGCGGGACTTGAAATAGTTGACTAAAATTATTAGAAAAATGTATTGTCACCGTGTTGTGAGCTGTCCTGAAAATTTCAAGTATCTAGCTAGTCGGGAAGTTAGTTAAAAATCGATTGCAAGATTTGTCCCTGACAAACCCACAAACAAACCCACAAACAAACCCACAAACAAACACACAAACAAACACACAAGAATCGAAGTTAATAAAAACATGGTAAAATGAAGAATAAAGTGGAAAAAACTATTTAGTTCAAGAAATCAGGTAATCAAGCAGAAAACAACCATAATACTCTGGTGTGTCACTCACACGAATTTCTCTTACCCTGAAATTTAATACTATAAATACAGGTTGGAGATTCAGAGGTAAGATAACGAGTACTGTTATGTAAACCTGTGTTAAACAATTCAAATTCGGCTGAGGAAGAGTTTTATATGATAATTAGTTCTCTGTGAGGGGGGGGGGGGGGCTACCGCCTCCCTCAACCCCCCGTTTCGTTAATGCACCTACATTTATATAGAATTTAATTCGGTTATTAAAAAATAATTCTGTTTTTAAAAAATAATTTATTAAAATTATTACTTAAACAAATTATTTTTTATGATAATGCAGACGATTTCCATATTAGAGAAGTAGTATAACACTAAATATCCAAAAAAAAAGTTAAATTTATTCTCAATATTAGATTTTTTTTTTTTTTTTTTTTTTTGTTAAAAATGAAAAAAATTGATAACTTTATTTTAAATTATCGCAGATCGATGGTTAAACCATTCGTTTTAAAGTTATTGGCGAGCTCTTTTGAAAGATACCCATCATGAAAATTTACTCCCCTCGAGGGGGGGCTTCTCTCCCAGGGGGGGGGGGGCGAGGCTCCTACATACACAAAAAAATTTTCCCAGTTGACTATATTACAAAAAATATATCTTCGTTTTATTTTGTTTAATGTAGTGTATAGATGTTAAACTCTACTTACCTGCAATTTCCCCCATAGACGTAATGTATTTGAATACTTTTGAGTGTTCCTGTACACGAACCATTTGCTTTATCTCAACGAAAAGCTTACTGTAGCATACCTATATGATACACATTTAGAATACCGAATTTGGAATTTCTGCTACTGTTTGTTCTTGAGATATGCTGATAACAGACAGACACACAGACCATTTGCTAAAAACATGATTTTCGTATTCAGGGGACCTCAGAACATGTAAATATAACAAAAACTCACGTTCAAAAATTTGACCCTAAAACAATACTTTCTCGACCTTATGGTTAAGAGAAAGTAAAAAACAAACATTACTCACAGGGTGATGCATTTGGAGTCACAAGGATTAAAACTGGCAAAATAATTCAAGGGTTTAGTTGTACATAGCAGATGAAGAATAATGATACTATATGGCAACATAGTTATTTATTTATTAATTAATTATCACGTGTTTAATGTCTGATTACTAACTTTAAGAATGATTGACAACTCAATAATGAATTTTAAGGATAGTTGACAAATGTGGTGTACCGAAAAATGTACTGTTTCTATACAACTCTCCAAAAATTCAAATTTCCTTTTTTTTTTTTTTAATCCTTTATTTAAACACAAGTCAATTCTGATTTTAATAAAGCTGCAAAATTTCAGTAAGATCGGTGCGTTAGTTTTTGTGAAATCGTGTTCACAGCTTTTCTGAAAATTGTCTCCAGAAACCTAGATCCCAAAGGTTGAATTTTTCAAATATTTTAATGAAAATTGTATAAAATATTGTTTAAATGTTGCTCTTTTCTATGCTCAAAATTTTGGATAAATATTTAATTCCTTTTATTAAAAAAAAAAAAAAAAAAAAAAAAAAGGTAGATTTTTTTTTTTTTTTTTTTTTTTTTTAAGCCTTTGAAACTTATGTAACTCTTTAAACAAGGAGTTTTATTAGCAGTTATTGGATATCAGCTGTTTATTTATTAGCAGTTTATTGAATGAACTTAGAGGTTCATCCAGTACAACACATCGCTTGTTGATTGGATCTAGATGTCTATGACATCGCTTATCGAACTTAACCAGTGTCAATTGTATATTTTGAACCATATGTTATATATTGAAGATTTCTATAACAAACACTGAAAAAAAAAAAAAAAAAAAAATCTGGTATGCAGCAATCACATGACTCCCATTACTGTTACAGATATCGGCGATAATGTGGTTATAAGACATAAAACCGACCTAACAAAAGACATATAAAACATATTCTGCATATAGAGAGTTTTAAAAAAATTGGTAGAGCCGTTTTTTGAAGTACCCATTTCCGAGATCTGAAATTTATGGATCTAATCAGGTCGACTGTAATACCTGTTGCAACAAAGTACACTGGGGTTCAAAATTAAAGCAACAACCTGTTTTCTCGTTTTCTTCTTTTGAGCATAATTTTTAAACAAATAAACATATGAACATATGTTTATGGCATCCATATTGCCAAACATATGCCATCCATATTGCTAAATTATGGATGGCATGTTCGTTATCATATCATTAACCGAATTTTATGTAACTTTAACATAACTAATAATTTTTAAGCTAATAAATATTCCTTTTATTCTCAAAAATAAGCTTTGGAAAATACGAAAAATTTCTTTAATTTTAGAAAAGAAAACTTAGTGAAAAATGGTCATAAGGATGCATTACAGATAGGTGAAGATGCACATGCATCCATGTGTTAGATTAAAACCGGACCTTTTTACCTGAATTCACTTTTCTGCTTCTTCATTTTCTTCTTTCTTTTTTTTTTTTTTTTTTTTTTTCGCATGCGAATAGCTTTTTAAAAAATATGCATATAAACATGAAAATTGGATAAGATGTTCCTTATAAAACTATTTATCGACATTTTTATTATTTTGGTGATGCTCATAGTTTACAAATTATTAATTACATATTCTTTTTAAGTCTATTATAAAAGTAAAATAAAAGTTAATACAGAAAGAAAAATTGAGATTTAGAGTAACATTTCAGGGCATGTTTGTCTTTATCTCTAACGCATCCTTAACACCTCTTTTCCTGAAGTTTTCTTTTCTAAAATTGTTGAAATTTATTCCTTTTTTCCAAAGCATACTTTTGAAAGAAAAAAAAATTATTATTATTAGTTTAAAAATTATTACTCATGCTAAAATTATATAAAATTCGATTAATGGTATGATAACGAACATGCCACCTAAATTTTATGTTCATACGTTTATTTCTTTAAAAATTATGCGCAAAAGAAGAAAACGAGAAAACAGGCTGTTGCTTAAATTTTGAACACCAGTGTAATATGTGCAAAAGAATATCTAAAAAATGAGTTTATGTAGCGAATTTGAAAAAAAAAAAAAAAAAAAAAAAAAAATAGTTAGAGCCGTTTTTGAGATATCTAATTTCGGTCCCACTGACAATTTTCATCAAAACTTGAAAAATTTATCGGTTCACCGCCACCGGAAACTAATTACATATAAAAGGATATCAGAAAAAGGTGTTAATTTGCCGAGTTTGAAGAAAAAACAATGAGCCTTTTTTAAAGGAGCGCATATTCTAAACCTAAAATTGGCCTATTTATACAAGGTGCCTGTATTTTTCTGAACTAACCAATTGATGCATGCGAAAGGGCATCGAATAGAGTGTTTATATAAAACTTTTAAGAAAATCGTTGAGAAACGGAATTTTACTTCCACTTCCGGTTTTAAATGTCACACTTTCGGTTTTCCAATTTCCACCAAAAGTCGAAAAAAAAAAAATCTGTAGGCAAGATCTATTTTAATTATGAACTTTCATTGTTCTATCATCATTTGTTTTGAGGACATGAAAGTCAAAGATTCCCTACACACATACACAAACACACTGATCAATTGACATACTTTTATTTATTATTAAAGTGAAAACTTCTTTAGGCGCGTTGAGCACTTTTGGGTGAACAAAAATCATAAAACTCGCGTCATCGTCAGCGAAGGCTTTCCATGAGAAGAAACATATTTTTTACCAATTTATATTATCGAAAGTGGAATTCGAGATTTCAGCTGATTTACACGTTTTGAGGTTTCCTGAATTGGTTTTCTTTTGTATCTCAACTACTAATTAAAATAATTTCATAAGTAATACATCATTTGAAAGCTTTGTTGAGTTGGAATCGAACAAAAGCTTACATAAATTTCTACCGCCAGATGGCTCTGTAATATTTTAAAATTTCAATATTTCAAATTCTAATTATGATTTAATTATTTTTAATACATCATTCGAAAGATATTTTAAAGTTCTTTCATATTGTCGAAAATAGAATTCGAGATTTCACCTGATTTACACGTTTTCATGTGTCCTGAATCGATTTTCTTTTGTATCTCAGCTACTAATTAAAATAATTTCATAAGTAATCAATATTTTTACCTAATATAAGGCTTAGTTCATTTAATATAGGTAGCTACAAATATTGTGCAGAATCATATAATACAGATCATAAACGCTTCTTTACAAACCAAAAATAATTCGAAAATAATAATCTAATAGCTCGACGATACAATTCACAAGTTACTTAGTTTTCACTTCTATCGACAGTCCCCAAAGACTGCTTTGATATTTTATATTATTCAGGAGATCTTAAAACATGTAAATCAGGTGAAAAACTCGATATATATATATATATATATTTTTTTTTTTTTTTTTTTTTTTTTTTTACCAAATACAGAACTTCCATTACCTGCAGTAGTCGGGTAATGAAAGTAAAAATAGACATTCGAAAATTTTACTCTGAAGGGCTCTAGTAATTAACACGTTTCCAAACTAAACAGAATAAATACTCATACAGGGTGGACACTAGTCAGGGAAAGTCGGGGAATTTAGGCAAATCTTGTGGAAATAAGCCATATTTGAAAGCTCGTTATTGTAAATTGCTAAATTATTCGCAAATTCTATGGGAAATAAATAGCATAAGTCAGAAAAAAGTCATGGAAAATAGTGAAAAATAGTCGTGAAAAAGTCAGGGAATTTGGAAAAGTTCTAATGTTAGCCACACTGTCAAACCAGCTTTACAGCCCAAACTCATTCCAAAATGATAAAAGACACTTATCCTGACACATATATGTTTTTTTTTTTTTTTTTTTTTTTTAAGGTTTATATTATGTTTTTATTTTTTCTGGAAAATATTTCAAAAATTCAGGATATATTATGTATTTATTTGATTTCAAAGTAAATTTTCTTGTAGGTTCGTGCTATCAATTGATATTTTGCTAAAATGCTTATCAAATACAGAAAACCTACATTTCTTTGCTCAATGTTATGAGGATAGCACTTGAAAATGTCATACAGCATTTTCAGATTTTCAGTTAAAATTCAATCTTATATTGCTTTGGTCCGAAATCCTCTTGCTCATCTCAAAATAAAAAGGTTATTTTCATTTCTTCGGCATGAAAATACAAGGTCCTATATTATATTTCAACAGGTATTGTAGTCTAATAAATTAAAGTAAGTAATATTATTAACCTTAAAAATTAAATCAATTTAAGATAACTAGTTATTTTGTTTGGCATATGTATGTTTCTTTGGTGATTTATTTGACTGACTATTCTTCGTTCTCATTCTTTCCTTTTATTATCAAATGGATTATATATATATATATATATATATATATAAATATTTACACATAAATATATGATCTCAAAGGCCATGAACAAATTTATGTTTATTAATTAAATTAGTAAAAACTCTAAATAAAACAAAATTTGTAATAAAAATGGTGCAAAAGCATTTTTATCTTCAGCAGTCGTTGTAGGCACAGATTAAATATATATAAGTAATATATATTAAGTAATATATATAAGTAATATATATATGAATAATATATATAGATTAAGTAATTAGTACTCTGTGTTTGTAAGTGCAAGAAAATAAATTAGACAGTGTAGGTAAGGTACACACTTCCCTTCAAAAACAGACATGCTTTTTTGATGAAAAAGCTTTTGAAAAAAATCTTATTCTTCGCTTTAAAATATGAAGTTGCGTTCCTTAACAACGGTTTACTATATTATTATTATTTATTTATTTATTTATTTATTTATTATTATTATTATTATTATTTTCATCAATCATATTCACTCTCTCACCTTTCCCATGTAATCTTATCGAATTTTTGGTGCTTCGTTTTATAAGAATATTTCAATGAAAAATTGAAATTTTTCGAATCCAATTTCTTGAATTACACCCTTTGAACCTTCCCCTTTACCCTTTTAGCTAAGTAAGCAATTTTTTTTTTTTTTTTTTTCGAGATTGAAAATTAGAGCACTGAACTTACTGAATTGTGTAAACTATTTAAGTTCATTATTTACGTATATATGATTTTATTTTCTTCTATATTCAATAGAAGAAAGTATTGGATTCGTAAAAAATTTCGACTTCCAGTTTTCGACGTATTTACACGTTTTGAGAGGTCTAGAACACGATTTGATAATTTTTAGAAACTGTCTGTCTGTGTGTGTGCGTGACAAAAATTTTGTGGTAACTGTATCTTCGGAACTACTGCTCAGAATTGTATATAAACTTATATGAAGATGCACCTTCACATAAATTAGTGCCTATCAACTTTTGACACCAACTGCTCAACAGGTGGTGTTGCTCTACAGCGATTTCCACAATTTAAAGGAGGGCTATATCTCAGGTTCTATTGCGTATAATCAAACAAATCTTGATATGTGAGAAGGACATTATGAGACATTATGCTGATTCAATTTGAATACTTATCGACCAACACGTGTTGCTGCTATACAGTGATTTCCGCAATTTAATGGAAAGCTATATCTCAGGAAGTACTGCACAGAGTTGCATATAAATTTATATGTACATGCATCTTGACATAAGTTAGTGCCTATCAATGTTTTGTGTCAATCACTCAACAGGTGGCGCTGCTATACTACAAATTTCCTCGATAACGGGAAGGTTATATCTCAACTTCTATGGCATATAACTGTACGAAATTTGATATGTGAGGTAACCATTATAAAAATGATTTTTTAAGATGTTATTTATAGACAATAAAAATGTCTTTCTTTGGATGTTTAGTGTTAGTTTTCTCTAAGATGAAAATCATTTGCATTCGTCCTGTTAGATAGTTTTAACAAATAACAGTTTTAATAAATTATTTGCACTTAGTGAATTTGAATAGGAAAATATAGAAGAAAGTATTGTAGTAGTCACAACATACTAGTTTGAATTGCTCACTAAGCTAAAAGGCGACATGTTCAAAGTGTGTAATTCAAAACCTGATTTCGAAAATCTTTTATTTTTGAATGAGATATCCTTATTATACGAAACATCAAAGATCCCATTGTATAACACGGGAAGAGAGAAAGGGGCAATCTGATTAATGTGCAGCTGTTAGAAATAAATAAGATTTATAAATTTTCCTTTTCTTTTATTTATTCATGCGTTTACTTTTTTTCAGCGTCTTACCCCTGTGAAACTCCGTCATCTCGTGTTTCAGGTGTTATTTAATCAAACTTTGGTGGCTGTACCGGTGATATGGCTGTGCTACATTGCCAGGCGCTCTCTAGGTTACGACACTAGCTTGCGTGTTCCCAAACCACATCAGTTTGTGTTGAACATGGCAATACAGATTTTATCAGAAGAAATATTTTTTTACTATTCTCATAGGTAAGTTCTTATCCCTTAAAGATTTAGACAAAAAAAAAAAAAAAAATTACTTACTATGGTACTAGGGGAACCGGAAAGTAAATGTCCTTTTTGTGCATGCCAGTATTCGATTGTCATTTGTCAGCTCATTATGCGCTGAAATTCGTGCCAAAGACACATTTGAAAATTAGAATGACTTGTTTACTTGTAAATGATTACATCTTAAATTGCTTTTAAAATGTATAAATAAATGGTCAGCCAAATGCCATAAGAGGTACATATCCGGCATTGTATGTTTTTAAGTTTCGAAAGGGCTGTAATGTCACAGTTGCTACAAAAATCATTTGCGATGTTTATTCAAGAGCATCAAACTTTCGTAAATACAGGGTGGGCAAAAAGTCCGTAAATACTTTAAAAGCTCATAAAACCCGAAAAAATAACCGAAATAAAAAACGGTTTGCAGTTTTAGCATTGATAGGTCACGGAATTTTTTAAGATAAGAAAAAAAAAATTTCAAAAACAGCCGACAGATGGCGCTGATATGAACGACTTAGTTGGAAATATGCAAATGAGACAGACGATTATGAATACTTTTGGCTATGGAGATATTTTAATTCCCGGGTGTATCGATCCCGTCCATCCAACCTGTCGGAAAGTTAAAATGCAATCCGCCGAGAGCTGTCATGTATACTGACGGACATGCTGCACTCTGCCGTTGCTAGATTTGTGACACGCCTGTAATGTGTTATCATACTGTGATGGTGCACATGGAACACATATTGCTATGGTAACATTATTTTTGTTATTTACATGTCTTTTCTTTCACTTATGTACGAAACGCCCCCTATCGGCTGTTTTTTTTTCTTTTCTTTTTTTTTCTTTTTAACTTTTTTTTTCTTATCTTAAAAAAAATCCCGTGACTTATCGATGCTAAACCTGCAGACCGTTTTTAATTTTGATTATTTTTTCGGGTTTTATGAATTTTTAAAGTATTTACGGACTTTTTGCCCACCCTGTACTACAGGTAGCTTTTAAGTTCAAATTCAATAATTTTGATTTTTCAGACTCCTGTCGATTAGGAAGAGAAAAATTTTTAGACAATGATATTTTAAGGGAAGAAGTGGAAGCAAGTCCTTGATTGACAAACACTCTTAACCAATCTAGGTCTACTATCCAAGATCATTTACAGCAAACACAGCAAGTTATTACTTACAAACTTTGAATAAACACCATAAAATGCAATAAACTCGCAACAATTGTTTCGGGTCGAAAAAACACACGACCCTTCATCAGGCGAACAAAGTAAGCACGATCTAATTAATTATTACATTTTTGTTTTTAAAACTCCCATCCCTTTTTCGTTGAAACTCCGCCTTCTTTAAGTTTTGACTTGTTTTATTTGTTAATTTTTGCTAATTTCTTCTCATTTTTTGAGACTGTCATTTCATATTTTTATTTTATCGTTTTTTCTATTTGATTAATTACATTTGTGTATTTTTAACTCCTCCCCCCATTCTTTTTGTTTAAACTCCGCCTTCTTTAAGTTTTGACTCTTGTTTCTGTATTTGTTTTTAGCATGAGTTCTTCAGAGATTAATCGTTTCAAACATCTTCGTTTGAAACGTTCTCGCTATCTCAATCATTTAAATTTTCTTCTTAGATGTAAGCGTGCTCGGATAATTCCTAAGTTCATAGACATTAAGTACAATCTTCCTGCTTCTCTTCGCATAAAAAATGCTTTAAATAGGAGTAAGTTGGCCATTCTTAGGGCTATTATTCAGGATATACGACAGTCTCTCTCGTCTATTGAGTCTGAATTATATACTTTACATCTGTCTCTTGGCAATTCTGTTCATGATTTCTCTTCTTTTGAAAAAAGAAATTTCGCATACGTTGCGTTTCAGTCTTCTAGGCATCAAACTAACTTAAATAAGAAATTTAATTATCTTCTTAAAAGTAATTCCTTTACTTCTCCCGTTTTTGCTCTTGCTCAGAATACTGTTGTTAATCTCTCTTCGCACGTTCTGACTAATACTCAACGCGAAGTGCTCAGTTTGGGTCTGAATTTTGCGCGTACTTCGAAACCCTCCATTCCGGATTTGATCGCTCCGATTGAAAATTCCTTTAAAAATAGTAAAATTTCTCCAGGCCAGTTAGAATCTCTTCGTTTCATTTTATCTAACATTATTTCCACCAATAATCATCCAAAAAAGTCTAACCTTACTCCTTCTCAAAAATCCGCCCTCTGGGAATTAAACTCCGCCCCCGATTTAATTGTCACAAGATCTGATAAAGGGGGACAAACTGTTCTACTCAACAAATCGGATTATATTTCCCATGTTGAGTCCTTGCTTACTTCAGGTCCATATTCGAAACTTAAAAAAGATCCTTCTAATGATCATCTTGATCAAGTCAAACACCATGTCAAAAATTCCGTTATTCTTAATGATTATACCAAACGCATGGTAATTCCTTCTGCTGCTAATTGTGCTCGTTTTTATGCACTTCCGAAAATTCATAAACCCACTCTCTGCTTTCGACCTATTGTGTCTAATATTGGTACGGCTTCTTATAATCTTGCTCGATTTCTTTCAAACTCTCTTTCTCATCTAACTTCTACTAATCTTCATACTGTAAAAAACTCGTATGATTTTGTGGACAAAATTAAATGCATCTCTCCGTCTAACTATACTATGATTTCTTTAGATGTAAAGTCACTTTTTACAAATGTTCCGGTTCAAGGTGCTCTGGTTTGTTTAGAGAGAAGACTACGTGAATTCCATTATTCTTCTATTGAAATAGAGAATTTGCATGTTTTCCAATTTTATCATTAAATGATAGAACATGAGAAAATAGAAAGGGTAGTACATGTGTTTTTTCATTTTGAATCTTGGTCATCGATTTACGATAACTTAAATAACGAACTATTTACTCTATCCTGAAAACGCAGCAAAATACATATGACGTCACACTTTAGGAAGATGAAACGAAATCCTCTCCTCTCTCGTAGCCTCAGCGTGAAAACCAGTGTATCGCTGATTTCGTGCGATGTGTTTTAGCTTTTAAAATATTCTTTTTATTATGACAGCGATTACACAATCTTATTAGAAATACTGTAGCGTGCGAATTTCCCAAATATAGCATCAGTTTTATAAGGGGCGGGATGTCTTTAGCTATGGAGAAAGATGATAAAACTACATCCACAAATATTAAAAAAAAAAAAAAAAAAAAAAAAAAAAACTCTTTGGTGTTGTGAAAACAATTTTTTGGTAAAACAACATTCTTTTTCTGTATAAATATTGATACTTGAAAACATTTAATAACTTCATGTACAGTTATTTAAAAATAAATAGATAAATAAATTAAAAATGCCTTAAAGGGCTTATTTACGCATTTTTAAAATACTGAAATTAAAGTATCTTCATATTTATATGATGTTGTACGGCCATATGATATCTACAAAGGTTTATAAACAATAAAATTATTTTTCTGTTTGTTATTAAATAGATAAAATGTAAAATCATGCAATGCGCAAAGAAAATTATAAAATGATTAAATCGCCACAAACAACCCACAAAAGTCTAAAAGTTCATTGTTACCTAAAATAATTTGACCAGTAATATTTTAAATTAAATAGGAAAAGAAGAAGAATATTAACTTTAAAATAATTCTGATGAGAATACAAACCACATATTCATTATTTAAAAGATTATAAACAAGAGTTTTCAATTTGAGATGACATTAACACACACACACACACACATACGTGTGTGTCGTATGTGTGCGTTATTGTTAGCATGATGCGCTTAGTTTTGTTTCCATATTTTAATGGTAGCGCACGTTCTATCTATAAATATTGCAATAGAACATTTTGCTTGCCATCACTCAAACATGGATAATTTAAAATTATCTTATATATATATATATGTTTTTTTTTTTTTTTTAACGTAGTAAAAACCATGCAACAGAAGATTTAAGGCCCCTGAAACCACATAGATCAATACGAATAAAATTTCATCAAATTAAATTAAACTAAATTTATCTGTGAAGACTTTATTATTAAAACAAATAATCTTACTTTTTAACTTTGAAACAATAAATTTTACTTATTGATTTTTTTATTTAATTTAATTTAACATCAAACTTACTTCAATATTATTCCTAGATAGTTGCTATTTAAATAATGTTGCCTGTACGTTAAAACGACATGAAACCAAAACAAAAGTTATCAAACAAACAATGAGAGAATAAACAAAACTCTTTCTTTGACAAATTATTTTTCAATTAAGAATAGATATTTTCTCTATTTATGATGAAAGTATTATTTTTGGGTTGAATTTTTGAAACTGGGTTTTTGCTATAATTACACGTTTTGAATTCGCCTGAATTCGAAAAGTAGGTTCTTAGCGATGGGTTTCTGAGCCTATAATCAGTTAAACTCCAAAACAGGTATTATAGCAGGAAGTTTAAATTGATTTTTCTAAGTTTATATCACATGATGATAGTCATTCTTGAAAGTTTTCAGTGAGATCTGACAAATAATCTATGGTACAGGAACATGCTGAGAAATTCAAATATGTACGTATGTATTCATGTAAGGGCGGAATTTATCCTTGATATATTTTACCAATTAAACTACATTAATGCACACTATAATTATCTGTACTAAAGATGTAATATATACATATATATATTAAAATACATTTTCTATATAGAATATTTTATGAAATGAATTCATCTTTCGTTTAAAAGAACAAACAAAGGAATTTGGATACATTAATCCTTATGGTTTGAAATAGCAATATATATATATGTATATATATATATATACATATATATATATATATATATATTTTTTTTTTACTGTGCAAATTTTAAATACACTGCATGATGTGTGTATAGTTTATAAACAATATGCAGTGCCAACAAAAATTAGTTGAATACATTCTGTTAATAAAAATGTCTTCTAAAATGCGGAGTAAAAGAAGGTAGTGGGAGTGCCAAATTAAATTATTGTTAATAACATAACATATATGTATATATATACTTTTTTTTTCTTTAAGAAATACAAGAATATATATATATATATATAATAAAGATGATCTATTAAGCATAGTAGAAGCCAAGCAACAGATACAAGATCACTGAAACACCAATGACCAATAAGATTAAAAAAAAAAAAAAAAAAAAAAAAAAAAAAAAAAAAATCATCAGTGGATGAAATACACTAATGTAAAGAAACCAGATCTATTAATTAACAGCCTGCAAAACAAACGAATCAATAAAGTAAAACAAGAAATCTTAACTTAAAACCATAAACTTATCAAAATTAATGAAAAAACAACCCAAGAAACACAAGATAGGAAGAAGGAGGCAGGCGGCAAGACTTGTGACTTGCCTGTGGGGTTACACTAGTTTTATGCCGGCAACACTCCCCCAGCCTGGTTATATATATATATTTTTTCTTAATGAGATATTTTACTATGATAGAATGGATCTATTTAAAATACTCGTGTAAAATTATTATTTTCACAATTTTAAAGCTTATAGCGCCAGCATGGCTTGCACATAGTTTTGTTTTAATGTATTTTAATGGTAGCGTACTACTATCTATAAATAGTGTAATAAAACATTTTACTTACCATCACTCAAACATGAATAATTTAAAATAATTTCCCTTTCTCCACTTCAGGACTGATTTAAATAAATGACCTTGATTAAAATTTAAATAATTCCAATATCCAGAATATGGTTAAAAAAAAAAAGTTTTTTTATGTTAATTAAATTTCTGTTTAAGAGGTAATCAGCAGATTAATACTTAGAAAATTTTGAAAAAATAAATAAATAAATAAGTAAAAATAAATCAGTGCTTTTAATGGAATATTTTAAGAAGAATTACAGGAAATTAATGTAAAATTGGAGAAAAAGTAACTTAGTTTTATTAGAAAAACAACTTTCTATAACTGTTTTGTCATTCACCTTTAGTAAACATTTTTATTACTTTTCGAAAAACATAGTAACATTTTAGTAATCGAAGCAGATTAGGTATTAAATGAAAAAGCTGAACTATTAATTCTTTTCAAAAGATAAACAAAGTCACAGAATACAGAATTATCATAAAGATCGAAGTTAAAGAAAAGACTTTTTTTTTTTCTTTTTTTTTTAGTAGACAAATCGTCGCTGCTAAACAAAATAGTACTAACATATCATGTAGTGCATGTACAGTACAATAGATCTCCGGTTGCAATTCTAGATTCTTTCGCTTCGGGAGAGTGGAGAGTCATAAAGGGTGACGTCACGTCGAAACACACCCCTTTTTGGAGTCGGGCGGTTTACGCCGATTTTTAAAATTAATTTACAAACGATTGATGCAATTTTTTTGGAATTTTAAAAACATTTTTGGAAACTGTGGGTCTAGATCTATCAGAAAAAAGTAAATTTGATTAATTTCCCCATGTGTGCAAATTCCCCATTGAGGAGCTTGTAAATTTAGTTCATTTGTGTATCAGGCAAACTGCCTTCATTTTTAATGGTACGTATTATTCCCAAAATGATGGTATGGCCATGGGTAGTCCTCTCTCTCCTTTACTTTGCGACATTTATATGCACTATTTTGAAGAAAAACTTTTCGGTGTATATAAATTTCCTCACTGGTTTAGGTATGTGGATGACACTTTCGTTCTTGTCTCCCCTGACGTTGATTTGTCCAATTTACTTTCTTTGGTCAATTCGATTGACCCATGCATTCAATTCACTTTTGAGGTTGAACAGGATTGCTCTTTGCCTTTCCTTGACGTTCTTGTGAATAAAGAAAAGGATTGTTTCTCAACTACTGTTTTTAGAAAACCATTCTCAGTCTCTTTGCCGCCGCATGCTCTCTCTAACCACGCCCCTCAACAAAAAATGTCTGCTTTTTACACTTATGTTTACCGTGCCTTACACATTTGTTCTGATCCGTCTAACCTTTCGAAAGAAATTAATCATTTAAAATCTCTTGCTCTCTCTCGTGGCTATAACCCATCTATCATCGATAAAGCTCTATATAAATTTAAGAATCCTAAACGTTCTGCTCCCAAATTAAACGATCACAGTCTCATCCCAGTTGTTTTACCTTTTTATTCTTCACTCTCATTTAAAATCTCTAAAATTCTTTCACCGTTTGGTTTCAAAGTTATTTACAAACCCGTCAATAAAATTAAATTCTCTTCTCTTAAGGATCCCATTCCCACCGAAAACCGTTCTGGAATTTATTTAATTCCGTGTTCGTCCTGCAACTTAGGTTATATTGGTCAAACTAGGAGGCGTTTGAAATACAGAATAAATGAGCACCGTCGGAATGTTCGTAATGAAGAGATTACCAAATCTTCTATTGCTTCCCACTGCTGGTCTCATGGTCATCGTTTTGATTTTTCCAAAACTAACATAATTTCATCTCCTGTCTGTTCCTCCCATTTGGATATTCATGAAGCATTTTACATATTTAAAAATTCGAAAAATCTTGTTAATGATATTTCTTCCACTCCTTTCTTCTCTGATGCTTGGAAATTACTCACGTAACTTAGATTTTAGTTTAATTTTTGTTATCCTTAGATTGTTATATGTTTAATCTCACTCATTTATTTATTTTCCTGTTTTTTATTCAATTCTACTCACACCAGTAGCTATATTTACTTTCTACTTTATAAACTTTTTCTTTTCATTTTAAACGATTTTAGAGATGGGCATTCCCGTTCTTTTTCAAGAACGAGAATGAACAGTTCTTTGAAAACTCGGAACGGTTCTGCAGAACTGTTCTGAACGGGTCTAATGGAGAAAACCAACCGGAAATTCAGAATGAACGGTTTCCGGTACCCTCCCTGAACTGTTCGCTGCGTTCTGCCGATAAAATGGGCATTGGCATTTGTCTTTCTCTAGAAGAGATCGTTCTTTTCGAAATGAGCTGTTTGTATTCCTTAATTCAGCACTTCTGCTATGAGAAAACACAGATGTCCTTAAAGAATATGTGAAACATCGAGATTTTTTCTCTCTCTAATTGCACTTGTAAAACACGTGGTTCAAATTTAACTGGGAATATGTAGATTTTATTTTATTTCGTTTTATAGAAGGCTAAAACACATTATAAACATTTGATATCTAGAATTCAAGCACAGAGTAAGGAAATTGATTTTTCAGTATATATTGTTATTTAAATTGGTAATTAATTTTATAAATTTCTTTATTAATTTAAAATTTTCGGGTCCCGGACAAAAGCCCCACCGGACAAAATCCCCACGGACAAAATCCCCACGGACAAAATCCCCGCCGGACAAAAGCCCCACCGGACAAAATCCCCACCGGACAAAAATCCCACCGGACAAAATCCCCGCCGGACAAAAGCCCCACCGGACAAAATCTCCACCGGACAAAAACCCCACCGGACAAAAGCCCCGCCGGACAAAAGCCCCTCCGGACAAAATCCCCACTAAAGCTCAAATATACAGGGGGGGAGGGGGGGGGGCTAAAGAGGACCACAATGAGTATAGCAAGATAAAAGAAAGAAAAAAAAATTTAAAGATATTAATGAAACTTTGTTTAATTATCATTAGAATTTTAAGTAATATATACTGAGAGTTACATATATCTGATAGGGAGGGGTTTAGGATTAAAAAATGTAGTTTTTTAAAGCAAATTTCAACAAATTACGGAAGGCTGGAGGGGCATATGAGTTTTTTTTTTTTCCTACAAATTTCAACGAAATGTTTTCACTGTAATATGTATATTATGTTAAGTATAGCTGTACAAAATAGGTAATATTTTAAAATATAGTATGTATGATTTATGTAGTTCATAAAAATGTGATTTCAATTCAATAATTATAAAATAATAATTTTTTTCTCTGAATATTAGTATAAAAATCTTCAATTTTCAAAATTTTTTCTTATATTTTCTTTTTATGGTCTTGCAGGGGATTTGGAAAAAAATGGGCTCATGTAATACTTGTTTAAATCTCTCTACCCGTCATAAGCGGTGGTGGCCTCTGTTGCTTCTTATTATTATTATTTAGTTTTATTTATACAGGGTGTTTCAAAAGTCTGGATATACCAAAATACATTGAAAGGAAAACAGTTTCGCAAATACATTGATTTCAAAAGTTTCGTCCATTCAAATGATCTATCAGACACGGTATTATAGGCCCAAGCAAAACACAAATTTATTTTTTTTCAGACGAAAATCATTTACAGATTTTTTGAAGCTTTGTTTAATTATCCATTAGAATTTTGAATAGTATAATTAGAATCCATGTATCAGAGTGGAACCAAAGAAGGGGAAAGGGGGGGGGGGTAGGAGACAGAGAAAAAAAATGCAGTTTTTATATCAAATTTCTACAGATTATAAAAAGTAGAAAATCCCCTTTTTTTAAAAAAACAAATTTTAGTGAAATTTTCTTTAATTATCACTCACTCTAATATGCATATATATATTAAATATAGATGTAGTTATGTTCATTTCTACTTTTTTCTTTCCTTTTCTTGAAAAGGATTTCTGAAAGGTTGGATGCCAAACAAAGTGGATCCGTTCCACCCATCTTAAACCTTGGCGGTCTCTGCTCCTTCTTGTTATATCTGTTTTATTTTTTTGTATTTTGCCCTTGTTTCACATAGTTTTCCTTCTTTTTATTCATATTATATATATATATATATATATATATACATATATATTTTATTTTATTCTTTCAGAGTTACATGCATATTTGGGGAGGAGGGTAGGGGACAGACTGAAAAGAAAAGCTTTGAAAACTTCTACAGATTACCATGTAACTTTGTATACACTTACACTTTAAAGAAAGATAGTGAAGGTTGTCGACACCTTGGGGTGAGGGGGGGGGGAGTAAAAAAAAAAAAAAAAAAAAAGTTGATTTCTTTTCGTTACGTGCTACATCCGAACAGTGCTATTTGCGAACACATCTTACACCTGGTAGCTCATTTTGTCCCCATTTGAAGATAAGGGAGGTATCGTCCCAAAGAGCACGTCCCCGTTCCCTAATCGATCAAGAGATCTACTTTAATTAAATAAATTAAATTAATATTTTAATCGATTCCCTAATCGATTAACTGCTTTTTTTAAAAGCTGTCAGTAAGAAAAAATATTAAGTCGGACTGTGAAAGTCTGTCATTGTCATTTTTATTTATTAGGTCGTTGCAAAAGTTCGTGCGGACGCGGATCATTTTATTGCCTCCAAAGACGGGAGCTTCTATCGCCGTGGTATACATTTGTTACCTGAAAAGTGGTCAAAGATTGTAGAAAGTAATGGAGAGTATTTTGATTAAAAATTGTCATTTGATTTGATGTATTTTTATGAAATGAAGCAAAAAAAAAAAAAAAAACCGCACGAATTTATACAAAGACCTAATAAATATGCCCCCTCTTTTGTTGAAGGTAAACTAATGGCTAGAGTAAGCAAATAGCTTTTAGGCAATCTCTAAATTTTTTATGATCTTTTAAATTTCTGCTAAAATTTAGCCATCAATACTACTTGTTGTATGTGATGAATGTATATGGATGCTTTTAATTTCTGTCAAAATACTTTGTGTGTGTATATATATATATAATATTATGTGAAAGTTTATACACAAAAAATTAAAAAATAAAATACATATTAAAAACATCTTTATTTATTAAAAGTGAATTTTTTTAATGTTTAAATTAATTTGTTTAATAGAACTATTTGAGCTTTTAAATGGAAAACCTATTTTTAAAAAAATTAATATATATATTTCTTTTCTATGAATGATTAAAAAGTAAAATAAAATAAAATAAATAAATAAATAAATAAAAATAAGTTTTAAAAAATTAACTAAAAATTTTAGAAAACTAATTTAACTAATATGCATATTATATATACATATAATAAATTAGTCGATATTATTTAATACTATTGTTTTGGGTTTTAATATTAATTAAAAAAAAACTGTTTTAAAATACTTTTAATAATAAAAGATTATATATATATATGAATGATTATTAGAAAAACCTAGTTATAAAAATATTTAATGAAATATTCTAAGTAAAAAACTAATTTATTAATTAAAAATAAAATTTTTAAGATTTCAATTAAGTGAGATTGTTTAATACTGTTGTTTGGACTTTCAGTTAAAAAGTTTATTTAAACATCCGAGCGGTAATCGATGCTAGTAGAATGGAAGTGTTAAGTTCGATCCCAAGTCGCGTTCGTCGACCAAGCCGTTGAGAGTTTCCCGTGGTTTTCTTCGAAACTTTCGCAAGTATAGGCTAAGGCTCCCGCCCCCTATTCGCACCCCAGAGAGCATTTCACGCAAGGTGTATGGCACTCAAGTTACCAACCGGCTTTAACACTACCACAATCACCGCGAATTTTTTTTTTTTTTTTTTTTTTTTTAAATATAAAACGATTTTTTTACTATAAATCATTATATATATACACATAATTTATAGCAATATATTTTAATTAAAAATTAATTTAATTATTAAATATATATATATATATATATATTTAATAATTCAATTAGTTCAGATTGCTTAATACTATTGTTTGGTCGTTTAAATAAAAATACTATTTCAAAATGTTCTTAAACATCAAAAGATTTTTTACTATCATTCATCATAGAAATAAGAAGCTAATTAAAATTATTTAATTTAAAAGACCTAATTGAAAAACTAATTTAATTATTAAAAATATACATTTCAATTAAAAAAAAAAAAAAAAAAAAAAAAAAAAGAGATTGCTTGAATAATAAAGTTTCAGATTGTAATTATGAATCTTATTGTAAAATATTTTTAATAAAAAAGATTTAAAAGAAAAAAGAATGCTTATATATATTTCTTTTTTTTTTTTTTCTTTTTAAGGTTAAAGTTCATTTAATAAAATATTTTAATTGATAATGCGTAATTTAATTATTAAAAATAGATTTTTTTTTTATTATTGAATTATTTAAGATAATTCAATATTGTATTATATATAATATTACTGTTTGGATTTAATAGAAAAAAAAAATTCATAGAAAAATGTTTCCTACTAATAATTATCAAAAAAGAAACTAATTAAAATAATTTTTATATTCTATGCGAGGTACATATTTAAAGCACAATTTGGTACCTTTATACTGATGTAACAAAATTAATATACATTTATTTGATGTATACAAAATAATTTTTCCTGTAAAATAAGGGCCCGCTAGCACTCGAGAGGTTTTGACCTGTAAACTGGTAGACGGAAGATTACGAGTTCGATCACAGGTCGCTCTCGTCGACCGAGCCGTTCGGTATTTTCCGTGGTTTTCACCAAAACTTGTGTAAATGCGCGCTAGGACACCTTAGAAAGACCCCACGGAAGGCACTCCCCTTAAGGTCTAAGACCTTAGCGCAATCTTTCGCCTTTACTCCCAATACCAATAGCAATATCTGTGAAATAAGATATGATTAGCGTAATTGATTGACTAACAGGGTGTCAGAAAGTATTTCTGATTCACTGTGAAGTATATAAATGGGAAAACTACTTAATATTAATTTTCAGTGTTGTACGAATTTTTTTTAGTACATCTTATGGTGTGCATGTACAGTTTACACGATATATATTCGAAATAAAAAGTAGTCTGTTTAATGCTTTCTCTTATATATACATATGTATATATGTATTATGAATGCGTTTTCATACATGCATAAATATGCACGTTTCACACACCATGAAAGCCGAAAATTATTTCAGCAAATTTTGTCTGTGTGTGTATGTGTGTGTGTCAGAGTGTCTGTACGCGTACAACGCTATTTTCATTATTATAAAATATTCCAATATTAAAATATTCTCATTCGATTTGTAGACCCCCAAAACAGTTATATTCCTATTTTGAACTATCTAACTCAATTTCTATGTTTTTGCCCCTTCGTCCCCCCCACACACACACATTCGCCCTTTCTAATAATTTTAGACTTTCGAAAATATTCTTATCCTGTTTGTAGGTTCCGAAAACCTATATGCCCCAATTTTAAACGGTCTAACGGTATTTTTACTTTTTTGCCCCTTCACCGTCCCTTCCCGCTCCTCTTAATAATTTTACACTCTCGAAAATATTCTCATTCGATCTGTAGACCCCCAAAACCTTTATGTACCTATTTTAAACGAGCTAACTCCAATTCTATTTTTTACAACTTCGCTCCCCCCTCCCCCCCCCCCTTTCCGATCTTCCTAATAAATTTAGACTTTCGAAAATATCCTCATCTATTTATAGGCCCCCAAAATCTACACGTACCAATTTTAAACGATCTCACGCTAATTTAAATTTTTGGTCCCCCCCCCCCCCCTTTTGAGCCGACTAATAATTTTGCACTTTCGAAAATAACCTCATATGATTTGTAGACCACAAAAACATAGTAAAATTAAGAATAACAGAAGATTAAATGTCACCGAAATCCACGTTAACCAAAAGAATTGTGGTCCCCTTTCGCCCCCCCCCATGTATATTTGAGCTTTAGTGGGGTTTTTGTCCGGCGGGGATTTTGTCCGATGGGGCTTTTGTCCGGCGGGGTTTTTGTCCGGTGGGGTTTTTGTCCGGTGGGGATTTTGTCCGGTGGGGTTTTTCAGTTATATTCATATATAAATGTGTTGGATTCGTAAAAAATTTCGATTTCCAACGTATTTAAAATGTCTTAAACACGATTTGACCACAAAAATAAATGCATAAATAAATAAAATAAAATAAAATCTCCGTTCATCTATGTGAGTGACAAAAAGTTTATGTTCTCTAGATCAAGAACTAATACACATAACTTAAAAAATTATATTTAGTTGCATCTTGACATAAATTGGTGACAATCAAACTCTCTTTTATATCACCCAACAAGCAATGTTGATATGATTTGATTGTCCCCATTTCCGGAAAAATTTTGTCAGCTTCTATAGTATAAAATTTCACGAAACTTATTACTTGAAAGCGCTCTTATGAAAACTATGTATGTCAAAATAGGTATATATCGGCTGGCAGGTGAATCATTTAAACTGTAATTTCCTCTTTGTACGGAAAGGTTATATCTCAGCATCTAAAGCGTATAAGCATCAAATTTGATATGTGAGCTGTATATTATTACTGTCAGAAAAAAGAAACTACTTAAAAGCGTTTTTTTTTTTTTTTTTTTTTTTTTTTTTTTTTACTTGGCAACACGAAAAAATATATATAAATAAAAAATAAATATTAAAATAAAATTTAGTGAAAACGTGCAAGAGAAATGGAAAAATGAATTTTTCCCATTTCTTAACATTGAAAATTAATTATACAGAGGCTGTTCGCACATTTTTTAGACGATTTTGATGGAGTGTACTGAAGCAATTTCCCTCATATTTCGTGTTTTATTTGTTCAGTTTGATAGCCCTTGTTCTTAACTAACATTCTACATCATAATTTCTATGATAATAATGTTTTTTATAATATCGGAAGAGGTATATTTTTCTACTCCTCTTGAACGGCTTTCCAGAGTCCACAAAGCGTTGTAGGTCGGTGTTTGGATAATGTTGATTTTAAGAGTCGAAAAACACAAAAATCCAACAGTGATACATCAGGAGATTTAGCAGGAATGCCAGTGAAGGGTATGGTTTTAATTCCCGTTTTTTGTTCCATTTTTTTTCTAGAAAAGCAATTGCGGATTGGGATGTGTGGCTGCTTGTTTTGTCTTGATGCAGTTCAACGGATTGATAGCATTGTGGATAAAGATCTGGATTTTCATTTTTTTAAATTGGAATTAAAATATGTTCTTGAGAGTATTTAGAGTTGATTTTGACATATTTGTCACATTTTTTTGCTTTTATCTTGCGCTTGTATGAAAAAACCAGTGGCAATCATAAATCCTTTAGAAAAACTCTCTTTTGATGCTTTGAGCAATGTAGCAATTTTTTTTTTCTCCACTTTTGTGATAATAAATTGATCTTTTTTTATTGCAACCACTTAAATAGACCCAAGATTCATCTGTTGTTGCAACATTTTTCCATTTTTCTTCTGATAAATGCTTTTCATAAAGATTTCACTAAAAACTATCTTTGGAAAGAGTGGAAACCTATCCTTCCATCCACTGCCATTTTAAAAGCGCATTTTTGCATATAAACAAAAATTATAAATATCAGAAGATAAATAAAACTTCCAAAAATATAACTGTTGTGAAAATAAAATTCTACATGCAAACGATTTTTTCTTACTGCGAAATAAAATCGTCTAAAAAATGTGCGAACAGCCTAAAATAATTGGCAACAAGTTAAAAAATTTAGTAAAACTATGGTTCAAAGTTAATTGCAAACAAAATTTAACGAAATGAATATAGTAACCGTTGCTAGGGAACGCAACTCAGTTACCGTATGTTTTTAAATTGGTCAATAGACATTAAAGAAAAAGAAAAAGTGTCCCTAAATTAAGTTTTAATTTATAAAGAATTCTTTTTTTATTTATATTCCAAAATTTAAAATCGGCATGATTTTTTTTACACTGTTGAAATTTAAAATGATAATGACCTTCGTCACATGAAACGAAAACGGTGCAATAAATTTATCTTCAACATATAAAAACTAAAACGATAGGTTAAACTTTTTCATCAAATAAAATTGAAATTTGTTCCGATGCAATAAGATATGTACTCATCAAATAAGCATGAAATGAAATGGGTTTCAGAGTATTAAATCTATCTTCATCAGATAAGCAATACATAAAATCGATTATAAAATTACAACGATATTTCGATAGATAAAATTATTACAATAGACTTAATCTATTATAATCTGATCGAGCTGAGACGCATTTTCATTATTATAATTATTATTATCCCCCCCCCCTTTCTCTCTCTCTGGAGATAAAATTAAAGGGATGCATCCTGTATTTATCGTGTAAACTGATTCAATGTATCATCGCCGAATGAAATCGAAATACGTTTCAATATAATAAATCTGTCATCATCAGATAAAATAAAATTGAAACGCGTTTTGTTACTTAAAAACTGTCTTCATCAGATTAAAATAAAATGAAGAGTGTTTCGATACATTAAACATAGCTTCTTCATTTAAAGTTAAACGAACAACGCGTTTTGAAATATTTTCATCAAATCAAATTATATTGTAAACAATGAATTGAATCTATTTTCACTAGATTAAACATGTTCGTTCAAATAACTTTTTGTTTATGACAATAATAATATTAATGTAATTTGTATAATAATTGATAAATTAAACTTCTTTAAATGTAGAAAATTCAAAAACCTCAAAATTAAATTAAAAAAAAAAAAAAAAAAAAATTCGATCCACTGCCCGACGCAAGAACGTGAAATAAAATAAAATTCGAGCTTCAAATCAAAATAGTATTTCAATTTTTATGCAAAAGAAAACAAATAACAAAATAATATCCCCCTCCACATCTATGCAGTTAAAAATTTATTTTCCAGAAAAAGGCAGGATATTAGGGCTGATCAATATATCGTAGAATATTGATATTTCTTTAATAACAGGATAACGATATTTTAAATCTTATTTCATTGATATATCCCTTTTCTCACGTTATGCTTTTTTACACGAAATATCAGAACAATTTCCTAAAATAAATAAATAATCCCTCGCATAATATACAGAAGTAAATCAGTACTTATTGAAAGCCATCTGCTTTGATTATCGCGCGAATAAGTGCAAAAATTTTCCGACGTAACGCTTAGCGCTTTCGTTCTATCCCTCAAGAAGGAAATACTATCCTACTTTTCTGAACTGTTCACCTACTCGCAAGAACTCCACTGTTCCGAAGTTCTCACTGTTCTCCATTTGCTCGGGATCATCTGAACTGTTCATCTGCTCATTCTGTTCAGTTCAGTTCTCCTGTTCCGACTTGTTCCGCAAACTCGACTGGTTTCTGCCTCATTTTTAAATGAACAGATTTTCTATCGCCGTCTCGCCCATCAAGCGATATTCTATTTTTTCCTAGAACTCCATAGTTAATACTACTAAAGGCTGATTGCCTAGCAACCTTTCTTCCCCGATTAAAACCAGCATCCATCTGGAGCAATCATACACACACGGATTAGGATACAGGATGACAAACTAGATAGGGCGGTCAGCGTGGGGAACGGAGCTTTATTTTCCGCATTAATTCAGCCGAACAGAGTAAGCGATCCGATCGCCGCCTGGTGTAGTAGCTTTGAAACTCATCGGAAGAAAGGGAAAGCCCGCCCCTTCGGCTTCAGTCATCCAACGAAGGAACAGCCAGAAATGTAAAAACCCGCTGATTGGTGTATTTTCGAGATTGGTCGCCCTCTATATGTAAGATGAAAATTACTACCTTTCCGTAACGCTAGTAATGTATCCTGTAGAATCTCTTAATCCGTGCATACACAAGTGAGAGATAAATATTCAGAGTTGCATTGGCGAAAGTGAACAGTTCTTTTTGGCGAAAGTGAACAGGAAATGGCGAAAGTGAACGGTTCTTCTTGGCGAAAGTGAACAGTTCTTTCGGTTTTTCGTCCAGAACTGTTCAGATGAACCGTTCTTCATTCTTTTACCCATCCCTAAACGATTTTGTGCGTTGCCGCTTTGACTGCAGCACTCGTGCTTACTTTGTTCGCCTGATGAAGGGTCGTGTGTTTTTTCGACCCGAAACAATTGTTGCGAGTTTATTGCATTTTATGGTGTTTATTCAAAGTTTGTAAGTAATAAACAGCAAATCTGTTCACAGTAAGTTACTTTCCACAAATGTTCGAAAACCATTGTTCTTATTACGCAATTCGAAACTAAATTATTAACACCAATCACTCGTTAAATTACACTTATTACTCCGGCTCGACGGACCAGATGTTTACGCATCTGATCAAAACACATGACACAAATTAATTAGATCGCTGATTCGATAATAAAACACTTTAATTTCACAATATAACATTTGTTCGGCTCAAAAAGCACGAACTCGCACGATCACATTTTTCTCCTCTGTTTTTATTTCGTTTTCCACAGTAGTCTCGCACAAACGGAATATCACACTTTTTCCGGAGGGGTGTGAGAAGCACAAGCATGTGCGGCACGTAATACTCATTGGCAAAATGTCAATACAGAACACTGTCTAATTTTCATTTCTTTCAAAAAACAACAGTTATGTGGTCATGATAATTTTGAGCCCACAACTAAATATGTTGTTTGCAATTATCTTAACATATCTTAATACAATGATCGTAATAAATCCTTTTATTTTAAATTTGAATGATTTTTTATTTTATAGGTTTTATATTGAAAAAATAATTTAAAAAATAGTGATTCCCATAAAAGCTGTGGTATATCCATATAATCATACGGGTTTTGACTTTTCTGTTTATGAGAATCAATTCATTCTGATATTTTATCCAATATTTTTAATTTCTTTAGGAAACGAGAAGCATACGCTTATCATAATTTTGTACAGTCTCATTTTTCAATGTGTTGCTTAACTTTTATTTTATCAACGACATTATATTTACACGTTCATTATAATTCTGAGTACACAATTTAATCTTTCAGTTTCAATAGTTTACTTCTTTCACACTGCCCAAACACTGACATCAGTCAGTGTTGTTTCATTTTCGGATTTTTTTTATAAGCATATTCATTTTTATATGCTTTGTATTTTTAGTTTCTTTTAAAAATTCTAGATTACCATGTGCATTGTAATTTTTCGCATCATTTTCTACATATCAGAGAGAGCAATCTTATGCATTTTTCTCCCTTTGCATAAATACAGATTATAATCAGCGTTGCTTACATATTTTCATATTTTATCAAGAAGTAATTCATTCTGTCACTTTGCCCATGTTGTTTTCTTCATTTAAAGGAACTAAAATTACATGTTCATCATAGTTTTTAAAATGTGATTTACACATGTTTATATTTTCAGTCTAATACAATATTTTCACGCTACCTAAAAAGTTCATTTTTAGTCTTTTATTTCAAGCTAGTTAATTTTTATGTGTTGTCCATTTTTTATTATTTTTATAAAACTATAATGAAGGGTACCTATTACGATTTTACATATATTTTGGATGTGGCAGTCTTGTAACTATTACAAATATGAAAAGGTATATTCCTAAATTTATAATGAAGCTGAGAGGAGAGAGATGCAGGTTTGATCACAGATACGTTCATCGTCTTTGACGTTTCCAATTTTTCATTGTTTTCTCTGACACTAGCTTCAATACGTAGTAGGGCCCTTAGAAAGATTTCTACAAAGGGTATTTACATCCATACATAGGTTCCTCGCATAAACAATTGCATAGGTGCCAAGCCTCCTTTATTTTCAACAGAGACTTAATATCCAAAAATATTTATAAATACTTTCAGTTTATTTAACCTTATTTATACGTTAGAAATATATATGTTACCTTTATAAAAATACTGGTGAGGAATTTGATTAAAAAATTAGAAATGTACGCAGTTATGCGACTGGCACTAACCCCCAACACCAACACATCTTAAATTTATACAATTTCTTTCTGAAATTCAAATGTAAATATTTTAAAGGCACATAACTTATTTAAGGTGCGTTGCCGCTTTGACTGCAGCACTCGTGCTTACTTTGTTCGCCTGATGAAGGGTCGTGTGTTTTTTCGACCCGAAACAATTGTTGCGAGTTTATTGCATTTTATGGTGTTTATTCAAAGTTTGTAAGTAATAATTTTTACAACGCTAGTTTTGTGATGCTTCTTTATTAAACACAGCAAGTGTTTGGGTATCGCATAATATGTCCGAAGGAAACAAAGATAATGATCAAGCACATGGAACTTATTGCTTTAGCGCAACGAGATATATAAATTAGAGTGCTGATTCAATGGATGAAGGATTAGCTTTCCGTGGTTCAAGATGAATCACGTGACATGCTCGAATAGGTTGCTGTGCTTGGCCCTTTATCGCTATTTTGGCATTTAAAATATCAGTTCGACAAATTATCATTATTATTAGGTAACATGACAGTCCTATGACCGAAATAAATTGTTTTTAAAACAATTTTACACATATTTCACATTTTAATAAATAATAAAATACCTTTTTTTTCATCGTTTCCCAACAAAGTTTAAAAGTGTTTATAAAAGAAAATTTAAACTTTTAAAGAGCTAAATTTAACAACAAATAATAATTTTGAACTATTTTTAAGCATTTTGTCTGTTAAAGTTCAACTACACGAAATAAAAAAGAAGTAAAATCAAAATGATTTAGAACAAAAGAATATTAAATTACGTAAGTAAACAAAAACATTGGCGGTTATGACTTATGCGAAGAACGATCTCCAAACCGTTGCCATAGAAATTTACTGAAAATAAGCTGTTACCAAGGGAACCACCGAATACGCAGGTGCAAGGAGAGCATGTCACATGACTCATCTTGGACCTTCTCAAGGGTTACCATTTATCACTCTACTTTATATATCTCGTTGCTTTAGCGGCACAATGCAGAAGCGTTTCTTGACCCCTTGATCACAGGACATTAAAAATGGGTCCTTTATGATAATTCGAAAAAGGCTTTATGATAATTAAAAGGTCTTATGATAATTAAAAGGCTTTATGATGATTAAAAAGGTCCTTTATGATAATTGCAAAAGGCAGTGATTCTCTTCGAATGAATCGTCACATATTACATCTAGGTCAGGTTTACAACACAAACAGGAGTTTTCCGGTGTTTAGTGGAGTATTCGAGGGGTAGTTCATTTTGAAGTGCTAAAATCTGGACAAACTGTGAAAGCAGACCTTTACTATGAACAATTGAATCGAGTAAATCAATCTTTAACTGAAAAGTGTCGAGCGATTGTCAACAGAAAAGGCGTTAATCTGCGAAACAATAATACAAGACCGCACTGCGCTAGGCAAACCCTAAAAAAAAAAAAAAAAAAAGAAAGAAAGAAATGAATAAAAGAAATGCACATCATATTTAACAAAGATAATAAGAAACTAAATATTTGTTTGCATGCCAGATAGTTAAGATTATTTTATTTAGTATAATTAATATTGTAAAAGAAATTAGTTTTTTTTTTATTTAATTACATTTTTTGCTAAATAAAAACTTCATTAGTTATTTCTTCTGAAACAAACTTGACTATATTTTCTACGGTGATGCGTTTTCAAGGAAAAAATAAAATAAAATGAACTTGAAACGAAATTTGAGAATAAAGCGCCTTCGAATAGTGCAGATATGCAAAGAGTCGTCCAGATTAGAACGGATGAGGTTTTTCTAGCCGCACATGTGTCTAATAAATAAATAAATAAATAAATAAGATATAAACATTTCGACCTTCTCACCCTTCCCCCTCAAAAAAAAAAAAAAAAAAAAAAAAAAAACCTTTTTCGATACCGTCCGTTTTGATACTGATTATTATTAATTTTCTTTTCTTTCCTTTTAATTAAAAAAAAAAAAAAAGATTTTGATGAAATTCTGGCAAAAGCAGAATTTAGGTTTAGTATAGAGGACTATTAGTTTTTTTGTTTCTTTTATTGTTATTATAACATTACTTTCAAGTTATTCGATAAATTTTCGATTTCGATAAATGTCCAACTATCGTAAAACTGGTATCATTAAAAATCCATAGATTGAGACTAATAGTCCTCAGTACTAATAAATAAATAAATAATAATAATAATGAAATGAGGTGGAAAATATTGCCTAACCTACCATACTCCCCTGATAATACGCCATCGGATCTCAATTCATTTTGACCGCTACAATATTTTCTAAGCGACAAAAAATTGAATACTTGAATAATATCCAAAATGCAATTTCCACAGATTTTGCTAAAAAGACCAATTGATTTTTATCGATCTGGCAGTGAAAATTTGCACACTAGATGCCAAAAGACTGCTGATAATATAACGTGGGAGATTACATAAAGGATTAAAAAAAAAATAAAAATAAAAAAAACTTGTTAAAAAATTATTTGTTTGAATTTACTGTAAGAAGGTGGCATTGCTTTCCTGTCACCCTAATATGTTTGCTTCCATCTTTTCAACTGAAAATGGAAGGTAAACGGTGTCTGTGCATCAGAATTAGCCCTAGTGTATAATATCTGATAAGTACACGGTGCTTTCAGGTGGCCTGGACCAGGGGATGCTTTCAGATGTTTTGTATGAATTGGTATATTGTCATAAAAAAATAAGAACTTTGTCACGAAATAAGATAGATTGGGAAGAAAAAATAAAAAGAGAAAAAGAATAATGTTTTGGATTGAAATAATCAAATTCCACCCTTCATCAGGCTATTAATCACGAGTGCAGCGTAGAAGTACAGCAATGAACATTGATAGGTGCTTTACTCCTATTGTTAAGTACATTACTCCTTTTATTTTTGATTCCCCATCAGTGACCCTATGTCACGCCCGTCACCAAGGCGTTTGGAGTTTTCTGTGGTTTTCCTTAAAATTTGCATAAATACGGTATGAATGTGTAGTCAATGAACATTAACCCCTACTCCAGTATCAATACTACTTTTTATTGTTGTAATGTTAACCCATTTTTAGTCAAACATTTATTTATTTTCAAACAACTCTTTAGTGTAATATATTCATTATTAGGCTCTAATAAATCATCTAGTAAAATGTTTTATGATACATTCCGATAGATATTGACTCGCTGCCAGCTTGGTTTTAATTGAAAATAACAAAGCTTTTAAATCAATCAATACGTTTTATGCTTTTAGGGTCCTGTGTACAGGACTGTGGCTAAAAATAGGTTAAACCTCTAAGAATAGAGCCTGAGTTTCTGTTTGAAAGAGGGAAATTTAATTAAGTTAAATTTAATTTATTAAGTTTAACTGCCTGATCATGAATAAATTACCGTTTACATATATCGTAAAAGCATATGAAGTACCATGTGCTGAGGTATTTATTATTATGTTTTTGTTTGCGATTTTAAAATTGAGAGAAGTATTGAGCTGTGAATTAGGAGATATTATTCCGAAAAAGGGATTTTTTATGGTTTATTGGATAGGTTTATATTAGTTGGCTATAGAGCTACCATTCAGGTTGATCTGTAGGTTTTGGCTAATAACACTACTCTGAAATAAATAAATAAATAAATAAATAAAAAATCGAGTTCTGATCCATTCTTTCTGATTCTTACGTAAAATGACCATCTGAATCCGAATAGGACTCCCATTTTGCCCAGTCACCCACCGTTTTCTAGAAACACCACCCCCCTCCCTCAATTTTTTTTTTCCTCTTCGATAATTTTATGACCATGAATTTGATTTGAAAAGGGAAAAAGAATTAATTTAACACCTAAAAACAAAAATATATATAAAGTTTAAAAAATAACATTAATATCTGATTAAAAAAAAAATTAGATATGTAATTCATAATTTCAGTGGCACCCCCCCCCCCCCCCAAAAAAAAAAAAAAAAAAAAAATCCCTTGTCGCAAATGTTCCTGTTTTAGAATTTTCCAACTCTGTAGCCCCTCAGAAGATATTTAACGGTTAAAATACTCCTCCCCCCCCTCCTAAAAATCAAATTTATAGCCATAAAATCACGAAAAATGATAAAAAATAGGGGCTGTTCCTAAAAAACGGTGGGAGATAGGGCAAAATGGGCGTCCTGTTCGGATTCAGGATGTCATTTTGCATAAGAATATACTAAAATGGTGTTAGAAGCAATTTTCATGCCGAGCTGTGTAATTAGGCTCTTTGTATATATGGCTGTTTACTTTTACACCGCGATGTTAGATTTCAAAGTAGTATTCTGTTTTCTTTTTTACACAAATCACGTACCAAAACTTAAAATAATACATGTATTATTAATACACGTATTATTACATGTGTACAACATGTATCAAATAATTTAAATAAAACATGATGTGTAAAATAAATACCTTTATCTTTTACGTTATGATATATGTATGTTTTGAAGTCCAAATGCCTCCAAAAAAATTAAAAATAACACCGCAATCCTTTAACTAAAATTTTATAATCATACGTGTATTTATTAATTTATATTTTTAATTCCTGGTGATGTAATTGAATTCAACATATTTAATTTATTATTATTTTTCCCTGACGCATTAAAATTCCACAAGCAACGAAAAAATTTATTCTAAAAAAAAAATATATATATATTTGAGAATCAACTAATGAATCTTCCAAAAACGTGCAAACTTTGGATAACATTTCTTTCTTTTTATTTTTTTTTATCTCAATACATTGTTTCGATTGTGATGTAAGTTTTTCCGTTAAATTACTTTTTTTCATTTTTTTTTTTTTTATTCAGCTGAAATTGAAATTCACGCATGGAAATTATGAATAAAATTTTATTTATTTATTTATTTTTATTTATTTATTTATTTATTTTTTCCTGTTCATTGTTTCAGCTGTGGCATCATTTTCATCGTTAATTTCAGGAAACTTGGACTTTTATTATTAATAAGATTAATTTGCAACTTAAAGAACTGAGGTTTTTTTTTTTTTTTTTTTTTTTAGATTTATTTTTGCATGGACCATCGTGAAACCTATAAATATAATGATAGACCTAAGGTTGGCAATTTGACTGATTATTGCTGAATCATCATATTGGGAGAGAGCTGGTATGACGAACAAATGCAAACTCTGCAATATAATTAATGTACAATGAAGTCAAGAATCGATCCAGGCGAAAATTAGCTACCACTTCATAAAAAAGGGCCCTTCACAAAATTGAAATCCATAAAATGGGTCCTTTCACAAAGTACTTAGTTTAATGAAACACTATTAAATTGGTATTAAACGTCATACAGAGTGACTGCTAAATGAAGGTTTATAAGGTTATTATTATTATTATTATTATTATTATTATCATAAAAATGAATAAAAAATCAGAAAATATTAATTTTTCATAAAAATTGGCTCTAAATATTAAAGCCTGGAGGTACTCCTGGAATTGAAGTTCACAGAAAAACAAATTGATATAATTTACTTTCTGTTTTCCGGTTAGCGTCGTTAACAACAGATATTTTCCTAATGTATTTACGACTCGAACCGGAGAACGAACAGTGTCAACAATTGGCAATCTATACATTTATATTTCATCCACAGGCTTCTACATCATCCCTTGTTTTACAAGAAATATCATAAAAGACACCACGAATGGATTTCTCCGGTAGGTGTCAGTGCCATCTATTGCCATCCTGTGGAGCATGTGCTGTCTAATGTGCTTCCAACATTTGCAGGCTCTGTTATTGGTGGAATTCATGTCATTTCTTTGTGGGTTTGGTTGGCTTTTGCAACAACCTACGGTGTTATTGTCCATTCTGGTTACCACATGCCATTGACGCCAACTCCTGAATTCCATAATTATCATCATGTAAAGTAAGTAATTTTATATAAGTAGGTATTTATGTGTGACTTGAAATAATTAATTTATCTTATTAACCACATTTTAATTAATTTTTATTTTTGATTCTATTTCCCATCTATTTGCTATTTTAGTCCTTTATTCCATACCTTTTTCATATTTGCAAAAGACTCTGCGTGCAAAAAAAAATAAAGGATCATACATCTACCTATCTAAATATACACATATATATATACTAGGCCTCTTACAAATGAAAATTTAGACGCCGCTATTTTTACATAGTAATTTAGACGTGACTAATTGCTGATATCCGTTGACAGCTATTTAAAAAAAATTGCTATTAAAAAAAAAAAAAAAAAAAAAAAAAAAAATCCCTTTTTGGCAAGCTTAAAGGCAAAGGTAGATTCCTTTACGTTAATGTTACAAAAGTAAAGAAATATTACATATATGCATTAACACATACTTAGCCAATGACTTTGTTCCCTCACATTGCATTATTTACGACGCTATTCTGTTTTTAAGAAATTTAATTATCAACTACTACTATTCATTCTACTTAAAATTTATATATATATATATAATTTATATATATATATATATATATATAATCAACTAGATATATATCATCTACGTACCCACCTGTATAGCAGAGCGAGTGCAAGACAATGTTACCAACTAAAATTTTGCCTTGTCACTAAGGACAGCTAGAAATGTTCCTACATTCGTTATAAAAGTCCTTACTTTAGTGCTGAGGATGTCCATAGGACGTACTTTCATCCTCAAATTATCTTGAGAATGTCTTGGGGAAAAACAGTACCTCCAAAAGCTCCCTACTTTGTCCCTACGTGTTGAAGAAAATTGAAAAAAATACCCTGCGCGTAGAGACAAATCTGTACAGGTGGCAACACTGTGTGTGATAAACGGCACAGCGTGATGCTAAAAACTGTCCGCCTACAAGAGCGCCAGCTGCCTGAAGTGGTTGGGCGGCAAAATACAGCCAGCCGGCAATGGGATGGATAGTTTAAAGAAACCTTAAAGTCCAAAATTATATGTGATCTCTTGATCAGGAAAAATAATTATAGCGTACATATTGTTTCTAAATTATTTCTGGTATGAAATAAATATTATATATCACACTTGTATGTCTCAAATTGGCAGCAATCAGAACATATCCCGAATAGACGTTGCGTTGCTTGTTTAATACATGCTTTACTATATAAGTACAGGTTGTAACAAAACTAATGGTCACAACTGTAAATGGTGATAGAACTTTACAATGTGGGGTCGGGAAGCAAAGCGTGAGCCGAGAGAGGATGTTTTTTCTGCAGTGGATGAAATATCGCCTAATGTAATACACGGCACTCCGCTACTATTTGTTGCCAGAGATGCAACAAAATTCAAATATACCATCTAAACAAGCCCATCAAATCACCAGAGAAGCTTGTCGCGTCTCAGCTTCAAATGTTAGGTAAATACCAGGAATCTTCCAATATCTACGTGATTCAATCCGTCGCTTATGTGCAGCCTGTATTGCGCATTGCAGCTGGCAGGGGTGAGGCGTGGTTCAGAAAACTATGGAAGCGCCGAAGCGAAGCACTTCCAAAAGCAGAGGAAGAATCAATTCAGTTTTTCGACGAGGCGACGTTACTTGATTACTTTTTAAAAATCTGAAATAGGGAAGGCTCTGCTTCCATGGACGCTTCGCCACTGGTAGCTGGTGGTCGCTCATTTGAGTATTTGTTGTAAAATTTTCACAATAAAGATTTTTTGTCCTTTATTTTTATTCTTCATAGCATTCTCTGTCTTCACCTGTCCCAGACCGTCGTAAACTGCCCATAGCGTAGCACTAGTGAGTTGTAAAATCCACTCACTCATTCAACTTTCACCAAGCAGGCGCCCCTTTGCCTTTCGACCACACAACCTATAGTACAGCGTCTAGAATAAACAATGTGGAAAGCGGCGAATAAAATTGTACTAAAAAAATTAAGCCTGTCACCAGATGTCATTGTAATCGAAGCTAGTGTCACGACAACAAAACCGAGACTCGCTATTGGTTAATTATATGCTTAGATCACGTGATTAAACTGACGAAACTGGGAAAAGCCAATCAGGTCTTCGATTTGAGCAATAGCTTCGATCACAGCGACATCTGGGTAAGCTTAATTTTTGTAGCATTATTTTAACATCACGGTTATAGGCGATTGCCACACTGTTTATTCTAGACGCTGTACCTATGGCTTGGAGGAATGATAGGAGAGGAGATGACATGTCTCAAAAAACAACATTGGACAGACTAAGAACATGATTCGACAAGGATTTATTTAACAAAACAGTATTAACTCTACTTTTTTTATATAGGAATTTTTGCTAGTGTTCGGATACTTTTGTTACCGATTGTATGTGCTTTTAACAAAAAATCACAAAAATAAAGGCCGTCTAATGATTACACAATGGACTAAGGCCTGACTATTGCACGGACACGTACCCTGGGCATGAAATTCTTAAAATGTATAAAATTTTACTTATAATTAATTCATCTCATTTTTTGACCGTAAAACTGGGCCACGTACTTTTTAAAATGACTGAAATGAGTTAAAATGAAGTGCTTCCACCTAAATTGCATACTTTAGTTAATTTTCAAAAATTTAATGGTCGTGTCGAAAAACTGTTTGCATCCCTGGATTCAGAAAAATTGCCCCTTTCATTCGATACCGAATTTGTAACGATAGGACTGATATTTCTGATTTATTTTGGTGTTATACAAAACTGGTCTACAAAAACTCCATATTGAAACTAATAGTCCTTCGTCCTAATAAAGGTCTTACTAAAATTTTTTATTCCGATAAGCTTATTCAAGGTTCAGTTCATGATATTCACTGTAAACACATATTTTTATATACTGATTTATATGAATTATGAGGTATGTCTAAAGTTAAGTTCACATTTTCGTTTCAGATTCAATGAAAATTTTGGAGTGGCTGGTTTGCTGGATTGGCTTCATGGAACAGACAAGAATTTTAGAAAATCTCAAGCATACGCCCGGAACAAAGTGTTATTTACATTAAATCCTCTGAAATAATCCGAAGCAGACCGTTTTCTGTGTTATTTACTACGTGCAATAAAGATTCAGTACATTTTAAAGACGGAATTTTTTGTAAGAAAATAAACCCAAATGTTTCCATAACAACACACCTATACCCACAATGAAACGTTCAAAAGGTGTCGTCTTCAAAAAATATTGAAAAAAAAATATATATTTGCGATTCTTCTCTTCTTAAAACACCAGAAAGTGAAAAAAAATATCGGCTGAAATGAATTACAGCGACCACAAAAAATTATCAAAATTAAGCATTCTTGGCGATTTAGCGCTGTTAGGCGATAAGTTCGCTAGCACCGAGATTGCCGTGTACGAACAGATCGGTGTTTTGCTTCTCCGCCAAGTACTCAAAATCAATCGCCTAACAGTGTAAAATCGCCAAATATGCTTAATTTTGGTAATTTTTTGTGATCGCTGTAATTCATTTCAGCCGATAATTTTTTCTAACTTTCTGGTGTTTTACAGTAGAATCACATTTTTTTTTTTTCAATATTTTTTGAAGACGACACCTTTTGAATGTTTCCTTGTCAGTACATTCTAAGGATATCTACTGGATGTCTTTTCATCCTCAGCATCTCCTCAGGTCAGGATGTCTTGGAAGATAATGTGTCGTTAGGTAATGTAATAAATAAAAAGGATACTACAAAGAATCTTATAGGAAATGGTATGTAGCAGAATAATTCACTTTCAGGTGGATTAAACTAGACTTTCACTAGAATAGTATAGGATTATTCAAATGAAAAGTGAACATAACAACACACCTATACCCACAATGAAACGTTCAAAAGGTGTCGTCTTCAAAAAATATTGAAAAAAATATATATATTTGCGATTCTTCTCTTCTTAAAACACCAGAAAGTGAAAAAAAATATCGGCTGAAATGAATTACAGCGACCACAAAAAATTATCAAAATTAAGCATTCTTGTCGATTTAGCGCTGTTAGGCGATAAGTTCGCTAGCACCGAGATTGCCGTGTACGAACAGATCGGTGTTTTGCTTCTCCGCCAAGTACTCAAAATCAATCGCCTAACAGTGTAAAATCGCCAAATATGCTTAATTTTGGTAATTTTTTGTGGTCGCTGTAATTCATTTCAGCCGATAATTTTTTTTAACTTTCTGGTGTTTTACAGTAGAATCACATTTTTTTTTTTTTTTTTTTTTTTTTTTTCAATATTTTTTGAAGACGACACCTTTTGAATGTTTCCTTGTCAGTACATTCTAAGGATATCTACTGGATGTCTTTTCATTCTCAGCATCTCCTCAGGTCAGGATGTCCTGGAAGATAATGTGTCGTTAGGTAATGTAATAAATAAAAAGGATACTACAAAGAATCTTATAGGAAATGGTATGTAGCAGAATAATTCACTTTCAGGTGGATTAAACTAGACTTTCACTAGAATAGTATAGGATTATTCAAATGAAAAGTGAACAAGTTGAACTAGTACGTTATGTCCATCACAAAACTTTCTTCTATATTTTTCTTTACATTTTCTAGCAATACTAATTAGTTATTAAAATTATTTTCCATGAGAATACAGACGATTTGCATTTCAAAGAAGTGTAACACTAAATGCATAAAGAAAATCAAATATGTGCCGACATCTAGCAATGACCCTACATACACAAATTTTTCTTCCTGTTCAACTTTTAGTATCACAAATATTATTACTATTATTATTAATAATAATCTGATATTGAAATGTTAAAAATAAGTTAAAAGTTTAAAAGTTTTGTACAAATGTCTCATTATGTACATTTATACAAAATTTTGCCTTATTCTTCTATATTAGATATTGAAACGGTATGAAAATGGGGGAAAAAAATGAGAATACAGCGCCCTCTGTTGAGCGATTGATCCCCAAATATAGTTAGCACCAATTTAAGTCAAGATCCAACTGAATATCGAATTCAGTTAAGTTTTGTGAATACATCGGTTCGTGAGATACAGCATCTACAAAATTTTTCTTACACACACACAGAGAGACAGACAAACAGGCATTTTCTAAAGTTATCATATCGTATTCAAGACATCCCATAATGTGTAAATGCAGGTCCAAAATCTGATGAAGTTTAAAACGTTGAGCGATGGATGAAGCAATATAGAAAAGACGTTATGCAAATTCGGTGCGTTTTAAGAAACTGTGTAACAATGTCAACAGTAAACGATGTCGTAAAATGATTCTTCATCATGTTTTTAGAGGAGGACGGTAGATTCTTATTGACCAACGAGATAAATAAAGTAGAGTGATAAATGGTAACCCTGACATGGTCCAACATGAGTCATGTGACATGAACCCTCAATGCGTTGGTTCCCATAGTAACAGCCTATATTCAATAAATTTCTATGGCAACAGTTTGGAAACTGTACTTGGCGAAAGTTATAACCGCAAATGTTTTTGTTTACTTATATAGTTTAGTATTTTTTTGTTCTAAATCATTTTAGTTTTTATTTTATTTCTTTTTTATGTCGTGTATTCGAAATTTACCGACAAAATATTTAAAAATAGTTGATAAATTATTATTTGTTGTTAAATTTAACTCTTTTAAAAGTCTAATTTTTCGTTAGAAACACTTTTAAACTTTGTTGGGAAATGGTGAGAAATAAAGTATTTTATTACTTATTATAATGTGGAATACGTGAAAAATTATTTTTAAAACAATTTATTTCGGTCATAGGTCTGTTGTGTTACCTAATAATAACTATAAATTGCCGAACTGAAATTTTAAACGCAAAGATAACAATAAAGGGCCAAACATAGCAAACTTTTGGTTCATGTCACGTGATTCATGTTGAACCACGGAAAGCTAATATTAATTGAAATAATATTAATTGAATTAATTAAAGCTAATATCTATTGAATTTGAATCATCACTCTATTTTATTTATCTCGTTGTTATTGACCAGGCTGTTTTATCAGAGCAGAAGTAATTGTTCAACTACACGGCGAAAATATCAGCGCTTGAAAAACCTCTGTCAAGATAAGGCTGGTGAAAGATGACTATTAAATTTGAAGAAACTAGAGATTTGGGTATGCTACGAGGAAGATGAGGGAAATTAATTTCAACAAAAAATTGTGACAGAATGTCAAATTAACATGGTCGTAAGTGCATTTGCGTGCATTGTCAACAGCTATTTTAGTTAACAGAAGGCAATAAAAATTAATGAATTTTTTTTTTTTTTTTTTTTTTTTTTTTTGGGGGGGGGATGGGGGTCACAATATGGATCTTGTATGGATACCACTTTACAATGGATTACAGAAACTTTCGTACTGTCGATAAAGTGGGGAATAAATCGCGTGACACTACGCATTTGTCAAAAATTAAAGGAAATCGGACGCACTTTCAACTACGGCAATATGACTTCCTCTATAGTTTCTTTTGAAATCAGTTTCCATCATCTTCCTCGCAGCACAGCAGCATACCCAACTCGCCAATCTCTTCAAATTTAATAATGATCATTTGCAAACCTTATTTCCACAAAGTTTTTTTTCTTAAGTTTTTCAAGCGTCGATTTTCTTTAAGTGCATTTGAAAAATGATTACCGCTCTGATAAAACTTGATTAGTAAGTCTCGATCTTTCACTTTTAACACTTTGCGGTCCACTGTCCAATGGTACTGGACATCACATCCACTATGGCATTTTAGCCACAAGTTTGCTCAATCCTTTACGGACCTATTCAGCCGAATGCAATTTCCAGTAGTATTGGACAGTGGACTGCAAAGGATTAAAGTCATTTTGAAGACTGATTTTATGATATCATTGAATTTTAACTCACTTTGCATTCTGTACAGTTTTTTATCAAAGCAATGCTCTCTCAAAATATTTTCAGTCGACTGTACAGTCGGTAACAAAAGTCTCCGAAGACTAGCGAAAATTCCTATATAAAAAAAGTACACTTAATACAATTTTGTTAATTAAATCCTTGTCGAATCATGTTCTTACACTGACTAAGACAGGATTCGACAAGGATTTATTTAACAAAACTGTATTAAGTGTACTTTCTTTACATAGAAATTTTTGCATGTGTTCGGAGACTTTTGTTACCGACTGTACTTTCAGATTATTCAAACGTTGGCTACCGTTATTATTTAAACTATTAGCTCTTTTTCCATACCGCTAAAGCAATATTGCGTCTGCCAAAATATTGGCTAGTACTGTGTTACTTTATTTATTTATTTATTTATTTTACATTTATTCGACAGCTTTGAGACTTACAGTTGCAATGACTTTCGTCTCTAATGAACCCTATTACACCATTTCACAATAACAATGCAGAATTTCTTACATAACTGCGTTACTGAATGGCCTCTGCGGTTATAATTTTGGCTTCGTGTTTTTCGAACATGTCATCTCCTCTTATATAATTCCTACAGTCGGTAATAAAAGTGTCCGAACACTAGCAAAAATCCCTATGTAAAAAATTACACTTCATACGGTTTTGTTCAATAAATCCTTGTCGAATCATGTTCTTTGACTGGCTAAGAACAGGATTCGACAAGGACTTATTTAACAAAACCGTATGAAGTGTACTTTTTTTTACATAGGAATTTTCGCTAGTGTTCGGACACTTTTGTTACCGACTGTACAAGAGGAATAGTACTGCTAGCTTAGTGTTTCAATGTAATCTTTATGATCGTGCTTCCAACTCAGAAACACTGAAATGGTTCTTCCACTGTAGCCGGTAGCTAACTACGCTATCTCACCCAACTACAATCACCAAGTTACTAAGAATACATTTCCTTTTCTTTCTTTAAAAGGTGAGTAGAATATTAAATTTGTCTAAAAATTAAAAAGTGTCTTTCTTGACTTAACACTTCGAAGCAGAGACATATATATTATATATTGTAAAATATATACCACTTATAAAATTCTTACCCATTTATTTATTTATTACTTTCTTCTATATGTAATATAGAGAAAGTATTGGATTCGTAAAAATTTTCGACCTCGGGTTTTTGATGGATTTACACGTTTTGAGAGCTGTAGAACACGATTTGACCCTTTTTAGAAAATGTCTGTCTGTCTGTCTGTCTGTCTGTCTGTCAGTCTGTCTGTCTGTGTGTGTGTGTGTGACAAAATTTTGTGGCAACTGTATCTCAGGAACTACTGCACAGAATTTCATACAAATTAGTATGTAGTTGCACCTTGACATAAATTAGTGCCTATCAACTTTTGGTAAAAATTGTCTTACAGGTTGCGTTGCCATCCCGCTTTTTCTAAATTTTTAACATGGTGATATAGGACAAAATTTTGTATAAATGTGCATAAAGAGAATTATTTTTTAGTAATCATTATGAAATTTACAAGAATTTTTTATAATAGAGGTAGTCAACTGGGGAAAAAAATTTGTATGCGTAGGAGCCTCGTGAACCCCCCTGGGGGGGAAGTCCCCCCTCGAGGGGAGTAAATTTTCAAGATGTGTATCTTTCGAAAGGTCTCGTCAATACCTTTAAAACGAATGGTTGAACTATAAATCTGTGATAATTTAAAACAAAGTTATCGATTTTTTTTACTTTTAACAAAAAGTAACTTAGAAAAAAAATCGTATTTTTTTTTTTTTTTTTTTTTTTTTTTTTTTTTTAAACGAAATTTAACCAGACTTGGTATTTAGTTGGCCCTTGACATAAACTGGGGCTGATTAGATTTGGGGATCAATCACTCAACAGGTGGTGCTGTGATCGTATTTTTTCTAAATTTTTAACATGGCAGGATAGGACAAAATTTATAAATGTACATAATGGGAGTTATTCTTAACCTGTGATTGTGAAATTAATATGAATTATTGATAATAGTAGTAGTTAATTAGGAAAAAAATCTCGGTCATCGCTTCCCCCCCAGGGGAAAGTACCCCCCGGGGGGGGGGGTAAATTTTCAAGATGGGCATCTTTCGAAAGGTCTCGTCAATATCTTTAAAACGAATGGTTGAACTATAAATACGTGATAATTTAAAACAAAGTTAACGATTTTTTTTTTAACGAAAAAAAACTTTGAAAAAAAATCGTATTTTTTTTTTTTTTTTTTTTTTTTTTTTTTTTTAATATTGTTACTGCGTGAATTTGTATAGGAAAATATAGAAGAAAGTCTTGTGGTAGCCACAGCATACTAGTTTATTTATTAAGTTTTGCTTTTAAAACTAAGAGCTCAAAAATTATTTATTTCTTCTCTTCTAGCATCGATTGCAATTTCTGGTGACAATCTATATTAAATGAACTTGTGTTTCATAGGGTAAAAAATCGAGTATAATTCACAGTGGAACCCCGATCTATCGTTCCTGCATCCATCGTTTCCCCACATTGATTGTTTTATTTCTATGGTCCCTGCACAAATTGTATTTAAATAATGTTAACGAAACCCGCATGTATCATGCTTCAAAAAGACGTTTTCCCGCATTCATCGTTGTAAAGTTTTCTCCTGGAAGTCAAGCGGTTCCATTTGGCATCCAAACTGGAATTACAGTCGGCAGCAAAAGTATTCGAGCACTAACCAATAATTCCGATATCAAACTAGTATGCTGTGGCCACCACAAGACTTCCTTCTATATTTTCCTATACAAATTCACGCAGTAACAATATTTAAAAAAAAAAAAAACGATTTTTTTTCAGTTTTTTTTTCGTTAAAAAAAAAATCGATAACTTTGTTTTAAATTATCACATATTTATAGTTCAACCATTCGTTTTAAAGATATTGACGAGACCTTTCGAAAGACACCCATCTTGAAAATTTACCCCCCCCCCCGGGGGGAACTTTCCCCTGGGGGGGGGAAGCGATGACCGAGATTTTTTTCCTAATTAACTACTACTATTATCAATAATTCATATTAATTTCACAATCACAGGTTAAGAATAACTCCCATTATGTACATTTATACGAAATTTTGTCCTATACTGCCATGTTAAAAATTTAGAAAAAATACGATCACAGCACCACCTGTTGAGTGATTGATCCCCAAATCTAATCAGCCCCAGTTTATGTCAGGGGCCAACTAAATACCAAGTCGTAAATTTCGTTAAAAAAAAAAAAAAAAAGCGATTTTTTTTCTAAGTTACTTTTTGTTAAAAGTAAAAAAATCGATAACTTTGTTTTAAATTATCACAGATTTATAGTTCAACCATTCGTTTTAAAGGTATTGACGAGACCTTTCGAAAGATACCCATCTTGAAAATTTACTACCCTCGAGGGGGGACTTCCCCCCCAGGGGGGTTCACGAGGCTCCTACGCATACAAATTTTTTTCCCCAGTTGACTACCTCTAATATAAATAATACTTGTAAATTTCATAATGATTACTAAAAAATAATTCCCTTTTATGCACATTTATACAAAATTTTGTCCTATATCACCATGTTAAAAATTTAGAAAAAGCGGGATGGCAACGCAACCTGTTAGACAATTTTTACCAAAAGTTGATAGGCACTAATTTATGTCAAGGTGCAACTACATACTAATTTGTATGAAATTCTGTGCAGTAGTTCCTGAGATACAGTTGCCACAAAATTTTGTCACACACACACACACACACAGACAGACAGACAGACAGACAGACAGACATTTTCTAAAAAGGGTGAAATCGTGTTCTACAGCTCTCAAAACATGTAAATCCATCAAAAACCCGAGGTCGAAAATTTTTACGAATCCAATACTTTCTCTATATTACATATAGAAGAAAGTAAAAAGTACACTAAATACTGTTTTTTTTTTTTTTTTAATAAATCCTTGTCGAATCATGCTCTTAGATTGACTTAGAACATGACTCGTCAAGGATTTATTTAACACAAAACCTACCGATACTTCATGTATCCACAAAGTTTTAGGAAATTAAAATATGTTATTTATATGCGCAAAAAAATGCTTTGCATAAAATATAGCATGATCAGCATTATATTTTCAGGGCGACACAAAAATATCCATTTATATTAAGAGCTAATAATAAAAAATTGCTAGAACTGTACTTTCGTTTATATTAAGCGTTTTTAACACTCTCTAACATTTTTAAGTGTGAATATGATTTCAGTTTTTGTATCTGTCCATCTGTCTGTCTGTCTGCCCGCGCTCTAACTTCTGTAAATATTTATGGAATTTCTCGAAACTGATATATTTTATTGAAGTTCACTATCGGATGTTCCATATTGAAAATGGAGTGAATATCTCTTCTGGTTTGTGTACAGGGACACCCAAAAGCATTCGAAAGCATTGTGTTCTATGAGTGTTATTTTTATAAATATTGTCCCTATTTATATTTTCCCTTTCATTCCTACCACAGCGGTCAAGTGCCCGTCTTCAAAATATTACTATGTATAGCAAAAATATATTATTTAGCACAATTTGGTACATGAAACATGGACGATGTGATAATTTTATTTGCAAGAAATTCTGACAAAAAATTTAAAATGAGTCATTTGACCCGTCGTGGTAGGTTTAGTGTTTTAACAAAGCAGTATTAAATGCACATTTTTTAGACAAGGATTATCGCTAGTGCTCGGATACTTTTGCTGTCGACTGTACTTCTTTCATCCTAAAATAACTCTTTTCCCCATTTCCATAGAGGCTCAAAATTGTGATGCTACAACTCCGGAACAAATATTCGTTTTGTAATTTCAGCATGGCAGGAAGTAATCTCTTTAGTAATCCAGAAATTTGTTTCGTGAAATGCAGTTACAGTCGGCAGCAAAAGTATCCGAGCGCTAGCAAAAATTCCTATGTAAAAAAAGTACACTTAATACAGTTTTGTTAAATAAATCCTTGTCGAATTCTGTTCTTAGGCAGTCTAAAAACAGGATTCGACAAGAATTTATTTAACAAAACTCTATTAAATATACCTTTTTTTACACAGGAATGTTTGCTAGCTCTCGGAGACTTTTGTTACCGACTGTACGGCGGGGACGACGCCATCATGAAAGAAAGTTACCCAGGACAATCAAAGATTGGAAGAAGGTCTTTTGGAATGTTGAATCGAAATTTCATTTGTTTGGAAGACATTATTTTGTCATCCAAAAAGCACCAGAAGGGATCCGCGGTATTAATGTCGAACACCAAAGCATGGAAACCGATTAGCAATGGTCATTGGAGCTTCAGTTTTTCGATGGAATTAGATTGTGCCCTGCATATCATTGATTACAAGTTTTTCTAAATAAAAAGTCTTTTAGAAACGAATCTTGAGAACGAGCGAGCTACTCTAAAAGTGATTTATATTGAACAGGGATTTTAATATAAACTAGTATCGCCCAGTGGTCGAAACTTGACCATTTTTTTTTTTTTGAAAAGCGAGGCAAAGCAAAGTTATTGCCGTGTCCTAAACGGAATGCAATTGCAACACAGCTGCGGCAATTGTTTGCCGATATTCGCTCTAACTGAATCAGCAGAGTTTTACTTAATATAACTATTTCTCTCTGTAGATGTTAGCCTTTCCTGAAATGAGAGAAAATCGCAACGTGAAAACGCCCCTTGTTGTGTAATACAGCCCAGAAGCTAATAGGTACCATGTCAAACCAAGGCCCAACCAAGTATCAAATTCTGTTAAATTAATTCGATTGGTTCATAAAGTACAGTGTTTGAACAAAAAAAAAAAAAAAAAGATATTTTTCAAAAATGGTCGAATTGAGTTCGGGAAATTTCAAAACGTGTAACTTTATCGAAAACCGAAAATCTAAAACTTTTCTGAATCTTATATTTTCTACTTATATATGCAGAGGAAAGAATAATAAATCCACTTTTTAAAAAATAAAAATAAGTAGTTAATTTCACTTAATTAAAATGCAAGGAAATCTCAAAACGTGTAAATTCATCGAAAACCGGAAATCAAAAGTTTTTATGCATCTTCTACTTGCTTCTTCTACCCACAAAAGCTAGCAATAAAGAGCAATTGGCTACTTATTTTTTAAATAAGTAGCCAATTTCAGTTAATTGAAACGTAAAGAAAGCTCGAAACATGTAAATTCAGCAAAAAACGGAAATCGGAATTTTTTCCGTATCGTCTACTTATACATGCAGCAGTTAGTAACAAATCCATTTTCCTTTTATTTAGTATATAAGTTGAATATTTATTGTTTAAATATCATCCTTTGAAATGAAATGTTTATGTTTACATTCGAAACTGGAAGTTTACCATTTTTTTTCTGGAGTTTTGTGATTTTAAATTAAAATTTTATCAATTTTACAGAAAAAATAACTCAATCAAACACATGTAGACAGTAACTCATATATAACTATACCCAAATATCGGAATTAAAATCGGCAGATAATTTCCGTTATTTTTTAATAATTTTTTACAAAAAATCCAATGGACGATTAACATAGAAAATCTTTTTCATGGCTCCATGGACAGACAGTGACGTCATCACTTCGCTTGCGTATAGTGATGCTACATTATACAAATTACTGTGTCTGTGGTTTTATTTGAGCTTTCTGAAATTGCCAGATTTAACAACTTTCTACTTTTAGGTATTTTTTAATGTAAAGGAATACGTGTATAAAAGGGAAAAATAGGGGAAAATGCATAAAAAATAAATGTATTTTTAAATACCTTCTTGACATCGTAAGAAAATAATATTTGTATTCGCACCTTCCGGCTAGCCATACCTTTCGAATGATACCATTTTCAACCCTCTACTCCCATAATTAATATGTTAAAAAGGGACTACAAATTTTATGCTTGCCTATTAATATATAGATTTATTAAATCTTCCTTTCCATTTGAAGTTTAAAAATTTGTCTCTATACTCCCAATCCTATTTTTTTAAATCAAAATAGGCCCTTCTTAACTGATCAAATATTTTTATTTTAAGTAGCATATAGTATACCTGACAGCTTTGAAATTTTCAGAGGTGTCATTAAATTTTGTGATGAATTATTTAAATCTGAAGCATTAAAATTATGTTTGAAGAATACGAAAGAAGGAAAGGTTAAAACTATCAGGAATCTTCAAATACACTTCAATACTACCTAGAAAAATTTTCTTGAAGAGATGGAAAGTGAAAATTTTAAATCTATGCAAAATACGAATAATACATATGGCGAAAGAAATTATTCGAATTAATATGAGCTAACTAATATAACATACATAATAATATAACATAAATAATATAACTAACCTAACTAATATATCATTATTTCGCAGATTTCGGATTTTTGAGTAGAACTCAACCAAAACTAGTACAGAGATGTTGAAAACAGCCATATGAATCTTTTTTAGAATATTTTTAAACCTACGTGATTTCAGATTTTGGGTTAGGGGGCACTATGACGGGACAAATTCAAGACCCCCCCCCCCCCCGCCCCCCTCTCGTCTTAGCGTTAAATTTGCGATGCAAAATCTGTGGGAGCTGCAGTCATGGATTTTGGTGTGGAGATTGTTTATATATGGACACACACTGTAAAATGATTTTATAAAATTCCTTCTTTCTCTCTTGGGGCGGAGAGGGGGGGGGGGACACGTTTCTAAGCGTAACTTTGCTCTAATATATCTCAGTAAGATTAATTTTTATGTGTGGGATAGTAAACCGTACCCAATATTCACTATAAAGGGATTTTGGACAATATCTCTGTCCTTTAAAGGTGGGGTCTATTTCTGCTCCAAATTATCTCAGGAAAGCGATTTTTTGATGTGTCGAGTAGTTATGAGTACCCAATACACACGTCATAAAGAGATTTTGCAAAATTACATTCCACAAAAAACACGTTTTCAAGCTTAAATCTGTTTCAAATTACCTTAGAATGGCAAATTTTCGTGCATGGATTTTAATTAAATGTACGCAATATCCACTCTAGCAGAATTTTGTGAAAATTCTAAGTTACCTGCGAGAAAGAAGGAGTAAAAAGTGAGTAAGACGCTGCCGATGGCAGTAGAAATGTTACGAGCGGAAAAACCATTTGAGAATGCAGTAGGAACTTTAACTTAATTTTTGACTAATTTCAGCGATTTTTTTTTTTTTTTTTTTAGATTTTACTTATAGTGACATGGAATTTTGCGAATTAAGTAAAGTGTATAGTGACCAGCCAAGGGGCAAAGCCTGCTAGAGTTTTGAATAAAGAATAAATAAGTGGCAACAATGGGGGGAAAAAAGCGTTGGTTAATTTCATTGTGGTTATAATCAAGATTTTTCTGTTTTCTCTAACAATGATTTTAAACAATGTTTCCAACAATGGTCTGTTATAAGAAATTTATTGTTACGTGAAAGAATTCTGTGAATCTTTCACCGATTTCAATCTTTGTATGTGAGTTATTTTCAGCGTCAAAGATTAAATTATATATTTATTGCTAAAATCTATCAAAGCGATCTTTCTGGTGCATGTGAAATGTTTCCCAAAGTGGTAATTCAAGTAAAGTTTACTAATATCAATTTTAAGTTAATATTTCAATCGGTTCATATCTTTGATGTCTAGAGGCTTAATTCTCATAGATATTATTGTATACTCTCTCATAGATTAATTAGAACATTCTCGATTAATTTATATAAAGATTAAACTAGTATGTACATAGTAAGTAAAGGATCCCCTTAACAACTTTTTTTTATTTTTTTTATTTTTATTTTTTTTTTTTTTTTTATTTTTTTTTTTTTATTTTTTTTTTTTTTTTTTTGCCATTTTAGCGATAAATTAAAATAACTACCGCTGTTGCTTACCGCTATTGTTTTTGTTGACAAAAGCTATTTTGTTGACAAATTTCAATTTTCACCAAGAAGATCTTATACTACTTTTTTTCAATATTCGTATGCATTTCGATTATATTTTAAATTCTTAATAATTTTTATCCTGATACATTTCCTCTGGTTCCTTCGTATTATCATGATGAAATAATATATAGATAGAATATAAGAACTAAAAACTGTGAGTAACAAGGTTAAAAAAATGAGACATAAAAAATCACAAATCGTATATCAAATGAAAATTAATCAAATGTAAATTTATATTTAACAATGTATGATACGTACGAAAATAGTAATATTAACAACTATATCCATGCAAAACACTGTTGCATTACTATATATTTTTGTTTTTCCGCAAAAATTTATACTGATGTATCTGTGATGTAACGTCCAAAAGACTATTTCGAGAAACACACTATAAAAAAGAATAGCACACTGTGAGAAAACGCAACTGCAGCTGAATTTAGAGTATACAATACATTAAAAGGTAGAAACAGCTAATTAATAGCTAATTTAATAAAGTACAGTCGGTAACAAAAGTGTCCGAACACTAGCAAAAATTCCTATGTAAAAAAAGTACACTTCATACGGTTTTGTTAAATAAATCCTTATCGAGTCATGTTCTTACACTAAGAACAGGATTCGACAAGGATTTATTTAACAAAACCGTATGAAGTGTACTTTTTTACATAGGAATTTTTGCTAGTGTTCGGACACTTTTGTTACCGACTGTAGAAATGAAAGAGCAAATAAATACAATGCCAGTACATATAGGCTATAATAATGAATAATAATTCAATATAAAAGTAAGATATTTAATAAAAGGGAAATTCACATTTAATGCACAAAGGCAGAATATTGAATATGACATTAGATGTCTGCACGGGCTGGGCTTCCGGCCCGAGCCCGAGCCCTGCCCGGCCCTCGGGCCGGGTTCGGGCCGAATTTTTGAATTTGCTCTCGGGCCGGGCCGGGCTCGGGCTTAAAATTTTTTTCAGGGCCGGGCCGGGCTCGGGCTCAGTTTTTTTGTGTATATTCGGGCCGGGCCTGAATGAAATTTTCTCCGGGCCAGGCCGGGCCTGAATGAAATTTTTTCCGGGCCGAGTCGGCCCGAATCTTTTTCTGGTTTCCTCGTTAATCAACGAAAAAGGAAAATGATAAAATATTTCTTCAGTCATTTATTTTACGTAATTTTACAGGCTTTTATGTCACATAAAGTTCTATTTTGTAAAAAAAGTGTCTGTAACGTCAATTTAATTGTCTATCAGTCTGTCTGTCCGAAACCTGATTTTTTGCAAATATTTTTAGTATGCCTCGAAATTAATATATTTTATTTAAAGTAATATTGGATGGTTTCCTATTCAAAATAGTATGCATGTCACTACCAGTTTGCGTACATGTACATAACAAAAGAAATTAGATACATTACTGTATATAAGGGTTTGTTTCTTATGATTTGTTGAGTTTAGGTGGTATAAAGGCTATAAAAATCTTCCCGCTGTAACTTTTTATCTACGGCTCCTTTTCCTTTTCTCCAGTGGACGAAAGTAGCATCATTTTCCCACCATTTTTGCTGAGCTATGGTATATACTTTGAGTCTTTAGTTTAATTTCTTTTACGTGAGCCAGCCAGTTGAGGTGCCTGTCAAAGGTGATGCCAAGGAGTTTCATGTTTTCGACATGATTGACACTGATGCCGTCTATCCGCATCTTGGGATTCCTAGTTCTTTTAAGGGCTTTAGGGAAGGCGAGAGTTAATGCTTTGGTTTTAGATGGGGATAATTTTAAGTCGAATTCTTTCAAAAGTTTACTGAAGTGGGAAAGGGCTTCCTGGGCCTGGTCCTCCAGGTTTTTTCTAGTTCGACCCGAGACAATCAGGGAGAAATCATCCGCATAAGCAAATGTTGTGAAGCCCGCAGAGTTCATGCTTTTGAGTATTATGTCTGCTATCAGATTCCACAGGATAGGACCTAGGCACGAACCCTGTGGGCAGCCTTTAGTTTAGGGATGTTCGGTATTCCCGTCAGGCATGACCTTTGACAGGCACCTCAACTGGCTGGCTCACGTAAAAGAAATTAAACTAAAGACTCAAAGTATATACCACAGCTCAGCAAAAATGGTGGGAAAGAGGTGGGGTATCTCCACCTCTCTCCTAAAAACCTGGTATAAAACAATCATCGAGAAAATAATAACCTACGGAGCCGCCATTTGGGGCGGTCACCTGAGAACTGATGCCATTACCTCTCTTAACTCAGCCCAAAGACCCTTCCTCTTGCAAATTGCAAGAGGATATAAAACAATATCCACTGATGCCCTCACCGTAATCACTGGGATTCCTCATGCCCACCTGCAGGTCTCGCAAACATATATAAAAACTCAAATCCTACAGCTTAAAGACCCCGAATTAACAAACATCATCTTCCCACAAACCCCCATACAAACTTTGACCTGCAGCTGGGATATTCACCCAGATAAGTATGTTGCCCCATTCATCACCAATTGCACTAAAAATAGTTTCTCTCCCTCTGCTCCAGTGGCGATCTACACTGATGGTTCCAAAACGGACGCCGGGGTTGCAGCAGCGTTTTGCGTGCTGGACCGTGGTATCGTGACCCATCGGTGGGCCTGCAGGCTCGAGGACTATAATACAGTCTTCCAAGCGGAAATCTATGCCATAGAAAAAGCAATACGCTGGATTGGCGACTCGAACACGAATGATATCTTTAACATCTTCAGCGATAGTCTCTCGGGCCTTCAGGCAATAGCTCGGCATCGGAGCAGACACCCACAAATTCAACAGATCAAAAAACTCTTAACGAATCCTAACTTAACTTGCTCCCTGGCACAAGTTTCTGCCCACAGGGGCGTGATCGGCAATGAACTCGCTGACTCCCTTGCAAAAGAAGCAACTGATTTCCCCACCAAGTGTTCCACAATCCCTGCCCCACCCTCCTATGTCAAAAATAGAATCAAAGAAATTATTAATCTCAAATGGCAAAACCTGTGGGATAGTTCAAAGAAGGGTAGGCACACCTTTTCGCTGATCCCACAGGCTCCTATTAATTCCTGGACCCTAACTCCACCTATCACGGCATTTTTAACAGGTCATGGCCCCTTCCATCTTACCTTTACAAATTTCATTGCCGACGCTCTCCCCTGTGTTCCTGCGGCGAGGAGGGAACTCCGCAACACTATTATTTCCACTGCCCCTTAACAGCACTATATCATATTAGAAATCCCTCTCCCAGACCAATCAATTGGCTGGACAACATTTTAACAAGGAAACCCTTAATTAATAAATTAAATAAAATTTTCTCATTCCTAATGGATTTATGTAATCTAACAAACTAACCTAAAATCACAACTAAAGAAAAATTCTTTCTCCTAAACACATTAATCTTCTATCTCCCTGTTATCTTCCCGTGTGCCCGTGATGCTGCAGTAGCCCTCATAAATGCAAGGGTCTAAACTGGTAGCGTGCCGCTTGTCGCGGAAGGCCACACAGCCTCGCATCCTCTCTCCTATAATCAAGCGGTGCCCCGTGTCGCGGGTAGACTTGTGTCTGGCGCCGCTCTTGTAAATACCCATGCCCATTTGCATCGCCCCTTGTCGCGGGCTGGCTAAGCCAGGCGATGCATGATGTAATTTTTTTTTTTTTTTTTTTTTTGATTTCTCAATAAATGTCGGAGCAGCTCACGTGGATTTTCCTGGAAGCGCTCAACACCGCTCTTCGAGCGGTGAGCGGGGGCTGCTCCCTGTTCTATTGAATATGGTTGGATTAACATTAAAGTTTTGTTTACCGGAGCTCATGAAAGATTCTGATACATTATGGTATATAAGAGGAAATGGTTGAAAGTGCATTTTCACTAGTATTAACCATTTTAAATACCTGCCTATATTGTTTGATGAATGCTAATATTTTCGATTTGACTTTCTGTTTGTCTTTGTGCCTTGTCTATAATAATGAATTTCTGTTTATATATAATTGTCTTTCAGCAGTTTTGTTAAAGAACGTACTATTGTTTGTTTATATAAAACCTCTGCAAAACACATACTAAAAATCTTTTTTATGAAAAAGCATTCTTTTTTTTGTTGTTGTTGTTATTTTACATATTTTTGAATCGGGCCGGGCCGGGTCGGGCCTGATTTTATCGTTTTGTGTCCGGGCCGGGCCATAAACCGTTAAAAAATAAACGGGCCGGGCCCGGGCCTCATTTTTCGGCTTCATAACGGGCCGGGCCGGGCCCGGGCCTCGAAATTCCGGCCCGTACAGACCTCTGTATGACATATATGTATATATATATTTATTTCTTTATTACAGGGGTTTTCTGTATTATAAATTTTTAGGGTCTCAGTACTGTGTCTCACTGACATTTTAAGTAGCTGTAAAATTTTATAGAAAAAATGAAACTGATTAGAATAGAATTACCATTTCTGGGTTCTTAACATCCTATCACTGATGCATTCTCTATACACATCTTAGGAACGTAAATATCGAGTTAATATTCAGTATATTGCTTACATAATAAAATTAGTCGACATAGGTGGACACTCGTACACATTCTCCATGATATGTTTGTTCTAATAAATTTCTAGAATATCTCAAACAATATTCGTATTCAAATAAGTGAAGTCTACTGAACATTCAAAATGCTCTTTAAATTAACTGTCCCAATCATGAGGCTACCCTACTTTCGGTTTGATACATTTACCTAATCCTAAATTGGGCTTAATTTTATTAAGGTTATATTTAATATTTCAATTTTCATGCAATTCCATAGTAGTTCCTATGCAATAGTCCACGTTATGTAAGTTTATATCAAATGTGCCTTATTCTGGCATAGTGAGAAAATTGAAATTTTCGAATAACTTGGGAAGTTCTCAAAGTATAATTTTCATACTCAACCATGCTCATGCCAGTATCATAAATGATATATTCAAGCAGATGAATATATTCAGATGAAAATAATCCTCATAATACACGTTTATGTAAAACTTTGCCCTATTCTGCCCTCCTAAAAATATCGTAAATTTCCAGTAAGTCATGAAGTTTCTAAATTTGAAAACAAATAGGGTTTTCATCAGTGTCATAAGTGATACTTTAGACTAACAAACACATACACTAACAAATTAATATGCTGACAAGCTGACTAACCATACGAATGGACACCGCAAAAGTTTTGTGATTTTCAGATTCCCCACACCACAAAACGTGTAAAAATGAAAAAAAAAAAAAAAAAAAAAAAAAAAAAAAAAACATGAATACCTAAGTTTTTCACACCTGTAGAATGATGGAGAATGAAAAATAGAGATAAAAAGTTAGTATCAGCTTACAAGATATTACCCAGAATGTTTCTTTTAATACTGTGTTGGCCAATATATAGGGGAACATCTCCGGTTGTGGGCACACAGTTTTGATTTTGGCTTATAATTTTTTATGAAGTAGATATTATGCAAACATATGAATACCCATGGAAAGCTAACATTTGATGAAGTAACTGTATTGATTCCGTCAACCACAGACAAGAAATATTACCAATTTTGTGAACTGATAATTTTTTGCCAAAAAAAATTGTGTACTCGGTTGTGGGTACACTTGAAAAAAACCTTTAAAAGTGGGTGGTAAAATAATAAGAAAAACCACCATAAATACAGAAAACAACAAAATTGATTAATTTTGTAAGGATTCAGTAGCCAAAATAATAACAGAAAAAGACATTTTTCCAATTTTATTCGTCATCTTCTTCGTCCTCCAAATCAGAAGTGCTATGCTTGTAAGTGAAATAATTTCCATGTACAGTCTATAACAAAAAAAAAAAAAAAAAAAAAAAAAAAAAAAACGACGCACCAAGAAGAAGTGGGGACAAAAATTGGTAGATGGGGGGGAATGGGTGGTCCGAATGGGACAAAAATTGGTAGATGTGATGTAAATGTGGAGAAAAACAATTGATTACAGTTTCAGAAATTTTGACTGATTTAATCAAGATAAAGGGCCTCACAAAGTAAACAAGTCAATAACGCGTTGGTCCACTTCTGGCCCCTATGTACGCAGTTATTCGGCTTGGTATTAATTGATAGAGTTGGCAGATGTGCTCCTGTGAAGTATCATGCCAAATTCTGTCCAATTGTTGCGTTAGATTGGTAAAATCCCGAGCTGGTTGTAGGACCCTTTTTATGATGCTCCAAACGTCCTCAGTGGAAGAGTTATCCGGGGACTGAGCTCAACCCCACTGAGCCGCCTATTAAGGGTATTTGAAGTCATTGAAGTACCAGTTGCACGTAGGATCAACGATAATGATGAATTGGTGCTTGATTCCATCAAAACCTGTATGTATGTCAATTTGTGTCCAGTTTGCATTACTCCTTCTTAGTACGTCACTTTTTTTGTTATAGAGTATATATTAGCACACTTGAAATGCATCAGACGATCACAAGCGTTGCATGTGATTGAGATGGCTCTTGTTAGGTATAGTGGCAGGTGCTTTAAACAGATGACACAGAAGTTGACATCGTCAGATTGTTGAGACTCCAAATTTTAGGGCATTTGGCCTGCACTTTGAAAGGTGGAGTCGCCTTACTTTCTTAGGCTTCTTCTGGAGGGACTCAGATGCTGCAAGGAAGTCCATATTCTCATGGTAGTTGATTTTATGGATTTTTTATCCATTAAATAATCCTAAATGGCTTAAACCAGCGCATTTAAATCCATTTCTTTTGGATCGGTTGACTTTTTCGAGGTTGACATTGCTAAAAAGCCTAAACATACATATAAACACTAAGAAAATATGTTATTTTGATATAAACAACCATATTTCACAGTTTGTAAGTCAAACACACATTTTAAATGAAAAAAAAAAAAAAAAACAAGTATGTTCACAACCGGTTACATGAAGGTGCCCACAACCGAGAATGACAGCCATTTTTATTTAGGCTGAAAAAGCAATTTTCGGTTCCCATTTTGGCTGAATTCGATATTGCATCACAAAATATAAGGTATATACTGCATAAATATACCTTGTGTTTACATTTTTTAATTAATTCACTTCGATTTATCGTCTTCTGAAAATATTCACAAATCACTTTTGTGTCGCTTTTTCTCAGAGTTTTTATTTCGATGCTTGCACTTACTAAGAAAATGTATCGATTCACTTCAGTGTTATCACAATAACTGTATACTGTCGCAATACATGTTAGACAGTACTCAAATCCACCATATTTGTTTTTGTTAAGATATGGCGGGGTGGTCATAACCGGAGATGTTCCCCTATATATATTCTCTTTCTATTTTCTAAAAAAAAAAAAAAAAAAAAAAAAAAAAAAGCTTAAAGAAATGATATTGGACTTCTGCCATGCAAAGAACATTTACAAACTTATATTTTCCTTGGTCGATTTAGTCCCAATTGAAATTAGGGGACCAACCACAAATTGAAAAAAAAAAGTAGAAATACTTTGGATTATCCTGTATCATAAAATACTACAAAGAATTTGAAACTTTAACACATGGTTCAATATTTGTATCTTCTTTTGTGGGAACTGCATGATTATTTAAAAATAAATTTTTATTCTAAAATCATTTTTTTTTTTTTTTTGATGGGGGGACGCTTATGTTTATAACAAGAATCCATTTCAACAAAACTTTACAAAACTTGACAAAACATTATCGAATTTTTATTCTGGAACATAAAATGCACGCGTAAAATTTTTGCTAAGATATGAGTATTTGTAGTAAGCATTTATTTATTTATTTAATTTATTTTAATTTATTTATTTTTAACTGCGTATGCAGGAAAAGTAGAATTTTTTTATTATATTGGTTGAAAGCTTGGTATATTGGACAATTTAATAAGGAATTTTTAGTGTTTTAGTATTTGTAGTAAGTTTTTTTTTTTTTTTTTTTTTTTTAATTGCTCATGCGAGAAAGATAAAATATTTTTATTGCATTATTTGAACGCGTGATATATTGGACAATTTATGTCAAAAGTTCATTGAATAGGGCAAAAATTAAGCAAATTATCGTCAAAAGAATAAACTAGATTTTAGATATTTCCCAGAATTGGAATTTTATAAGGGATTTTTAGTGATTGTGATCAAATTTTTAAAATCACATTTTAAAATTTCTTTTTTGTAAAATCCCCTCATGGAATTGAAGCTGTAACATTTTTTAATTTATTTACTATTATTTACTAAGATTTGTGAGTTCAAAAAATTTTTTTCACAAATAAGGACGTTTCCAATGTAGGTTTAATAATTAGATCTCTAAATTAAATACGTGTCTTGAGAAAATCCCTAATGAAATTTCAATTTTAAAAAATATCTGAAACTTTTCTCATTCTTTTGCCGATAATTTGCTTGATTTTTCACTCTAATTTCACGTGTGCATTTTCTGTTTCCGAATAATGGTTCTGTAATGATTTGTCAAGTTTTCGGAAAGTTTCGCAAAATTTAGTTTCCTTTTAACAAGAATGGATTAAATGAAATCCATTTTTGTTAAAAGGAAAAAATTTAACAAAACAAGTATATATATATATATATATATATATATGTGTGTGTGTGTGTGTGTGTGTGTTCTATATATATATGGTCTAAATTCTAAATAATCATGCGATTCCGAGAAAAAAAAATTTTGCATAAAATATGTGAAATTATGGGTCAAAGTTCCTAGTTATTTGTAGTATTTTATGATACAAGTTTAACTTTTTTTTTTTTTTATGATTGGATTATTTATTTATTTAGAACATTATTTGTTTAGAAAATAGAAAAAATATGAAAAAAAAAAAATTCCTGATTTGACCAACACTGTATTTTGATAATGAACATGACATCCGAATATTATATGTTCATAAACTCATTTATTTAAAGCATTATGAGTTTCGAAGGCTAGAAAAAAGCATATATATATATATATATATATATATATATATATATATTGAATAATTTCATACCATTATAATACTCAGCAATCAAAAGATAAATGAAAATACCAACATAGCAAAATATATATTATAAAGGAATTTTTTCATTCAAAATTTTGAAAACATAAAAGGGTAGCATTTAAACATTATTTTACAAAATTTTTATTGAAAATTTTGAAAAATGCAGCATTTGCGTCTTAAGTTTTAAAGACCTTCAGAAAAAGGATGGGCAAAATTTCTTAAAAACTAATACACCGATCATATTAAAATTTTACGCACTTCTTCAAAATAAAAATTACGTGCTTCAAACGAGAAATTAAAAAAAAAAAAAAAAAATTGAATTTTTGGCATGGTAGTACAGTACGATTTCGGTACATTTTATTCCAAGTATAAACCTTGCAAAATTAGCCGTAATCACATAAAAGAAAAAACTTTCGTTCAAGCACTAGTCACTTCTACTTTAAAGAAAAGTAGTGGATCTGCAGATCAGGAGCCTCAACGTCTTATTTGCATCACACTCAACAGATCATTTTTATTTTTTCCTTATTATATAATATATATATATATATATATATTGATTCGGTTGACTTCCTACATAAACAGAAACATTTCTGAGGTGGGCTGCCGCCCGCCTTAACCCCCGCTTTATCTTTGTTTTTATAACTATCTGTATATCTGTACATATATGCATTCCTAATAAATGATAATCTTGTGTTAATTCCCTATAATTCATAAATACTTGTACCAAATTTCATGCAAAATTATTACATAAGATGGAATTATTTTGTGTAACCCTGTAAATTAAATATTAATTCTATGTCCACACATTTCCACAGAAACACATGCTTTTAAAATTCTAATAAAATTTCATTATATTTAATGGACTGTAAACATTTTAAAACACACTTTTAAGAAATACCTACTATAGACTTAATAGTTCGAAATTCATTTATGTGTCCCGGAAAAGGAGCCACAATATTTATATATACTAAAAAAGACCACACCTATTTAACTAATTATAACCCATTAATATTTTCAACTAATTTGACATCATTTGGATGATTACAGAATGTCATCCGATTCTTGTGTCTGGTCTCGTAAACTAGTGGATCTGCCGATCAGGAGCCTCAACGTCCTATTTGCATCAGACATTATTCAATAGGTCATTTTTATTTATTCCTTATTATATAATAGTATAGTATATATTGATTCGATCGACTTATTACCATAATCAGATACATTCCTTGGGAGGGCTCCCGCCCCCCTCAACCCCCTGCTGTATTTCTTTTTGTATACCTATTTGTATATCATATAAAGTTTTACGGAACTGTAAATAATTGCATTTATTTTTGTATAAATTCTTTCAAAGAGGCTTAGTAAGTCGATAAAGTGCTAATTTTGTGCATTTCTAGACGTTTTAGCGTTAAAATGGCCAAATTTTCCTTTAAAAACGCATTAAAAAGCTCCAATAAGGGAAAAAATGGATTTGGCGCCAAATTTGACGACTGTTTCCCTCCTTGGCGATTTTTTGGCGACCTTGGCGAGAAAATCCTTATTAGGAATCTGCCAAATATGGAAACTCTAATCTCATTGGCTGATGAGATACGAGAATTTTCCAGAACAGTCTCTGTTCGATAGAATAGTATAAAAGAAGCATTTTTTTAGCCAAGGCGGCCAATCTCAGATCTGTGTCAGTTTCGTCAAATGCTTGCTTTGCTTTGAGCCTCTTTGAATGAGACTTGCTTTATGTGTTATTGATAAACAGTTTGTACTGTTGTTTTGCTGTTAACGGCTGTTGTTTAAGCTATGTTTACTGGTTGAATTGAAGCTGATACTTGGTTTATAGACCTGTATTCTTCTGGAACTTTCTGTGAATAAATCACTGAATTTTTGCAAGTTTCGCCTTTCATTCTCGGACAACTTACGAACCCCCAAGTACGCAACAATATGTATTCTTAATAAACGACGGTCTTGTATTATTTCCCTGAAATTCATAAATACCAAATTTCATAACTATCAAATTTCATACAAAAAAAATTACATAGCATATCGGAAATATTTTGCGTAACCTTTAAACTAATTATCAATTCTATGCCCTTAATTTTCAACATGAAAACATGCTTTTAAAATTCTAATAAAATTTCATTATATTTGATGAGGTGTAACCATGTTAAAATACACTTTTAAGAAATAACGACTATAGACCGTAATAGTACGAAATTCCTTTATGTATCCCGGAAAAGTAGCCACAGTCATTATAAACGCCAATAATAAGAATAAACCTAATTAATTATAACTCATTAATTTTTCAAACTAATTTGACATCATTTGGATGATTACAGTAAATACTCGCAATTCTTTTGTGTGGTCCCATAAATTATTTAGTCTATACATAACCTTTTTTAAGAGTAAACAGGATTTTAAGCCTCCTTATAATGTATGTTAACTTTATTAAGTTCAATTCAGCATAAACGCATTAAAGTGCGCGCTTAAATTAAAAATTTGTCCATAGGCTCTAATGTTACGAAATTCTTTCGTGTGTCTTTGTAAACGAACCTTAAACATTGTATACACCAGTAAACACTATTCAGCTTATTTTACGTTTAAAATTAATAATTGTTGCAAATTTAGCATCGTTTGGATGACTATGTGACATTGTCAGAACACTTTTGTAAGGTCCTGTACATTAATTAGAAAGTTAAGAGCACATATATTCTTCAAACAACATAAGTTTAAGCATCTTACTCACGTACGCTAGTTTCGTTTTCTTCATTGCAAAGTAATGATATTAAAATGCGTTTAAACGAAATTCACCCCATACGTCGTAATGTTAAGAATTTTGGCGTGTCCCTGTACACAGTTTATAAAAAATATAGCAATAAAAATTATACAGCTACTTATATGCAAAGCTGGAACGTGTGCGCCAATTTGCAAGTCAATCGAAGGATTCTTGCGGCCGCTATTGCGGTGCATACAAATTCTTCCCGTAGGCTGTAAAGATAAGAAAAAACTTTGGCGTTCCCCTGTACACGAACGACAAATGGAATACACACCTAACACTATACAGCTAATTCCGTTGGGCTCATGAATATGTTTACCAAATTGCAAGTCAATAGCGCTATTTTGGGGGGCACTATCGCGGTACATACAAATTCTTCCCATAGGCCGTAGTGATAAAAAAAACTTTGGCGCGTCCTTGTACACGAACTACAAGTGGAATGCACACCCAAAACTATACAGCTAATTTCGTGGGGATCATGAACATGTGTACAAAATTTCAAGTCAATAGCGTGATTTTTGCGGCCGCTATCGAACGACAGACAGACAGACAGACGGACAGACGGAACCCAAAATTCTTTTGAGTCTCAACAGAGGGCCTTCACTGACGTTTCGGCAAAAATTGGAAGTCAATAGCTTGATTTTTGCGGTGGCTATCGCGGTACATACAGATTCTTCCCATACTCTGTAATGATAGAAAATCTTTGGCGTGTCCCTGTACACGAACTACAAATGGAATACACACCTAAAACTATACAGCTGATTCCATTGGGCTCATGAACATGTGTACCAAATTGCAAGTCAATAGCATGATTTTTGTGGCCGCTATCGCGGTACATACAAATTCCTCCAATAGGCCGTAATGATAAGAAAAACTTTGGCGTGTCCCTGTACACGAATTACAAACGGAATACACACCCAAAACTATACAGCTGATTTCGTGGGGCACATGAACATGTGTACCAAATTTTGCAAGTCAATAGCGTGATTTTTGCGGCCACTATCGCGCGACAGACAGACAGACACACAGACAGAGCCCAAAACCGTTTTGAGTCGCAACAGAGGGCCTCCACTGACGTTTCGGCAATACATCATTTAGTCTATATTATCTTTTTTTTTTTTTTTAAGAGTAAACATGCTTTTATACATCTTTATACTGTATGATAATTCCATTATGTTGAATGCAGCATAAACACGTTAAAATACGCTTAAATAAAAATTTGTCTACAGGCAATAATGTTATAAATTTTTTTTATCTGTCTCTGTAAACAAATCATAAACATTGTATACATCAGTAAAAACGATTTAACTTTTTCTACTTTTTTCATGAATAATTGTTCGAAATTTCACATAATTTGGGTGATTACTTGACATTGTAAGAACACTTTTGTAAGGTCCCGTATATTAATTAGGAAGCCTAAGAGCACATATTTTCTGCAGAAAACATAACTTTAATCATCTCAGTAATGTACGCTAATTTAATTTTTTTTTAATTGCAAAGTAATGATGTTAAAATGCGTTTAAATGATTTTCTCCCCATATCTCGTAATGATAAGAATTTTGGCGTGTCCCTGTACACAATCTATAAACAATATAGACATAAAAAATTATACAGCTATTTCTATACAGAGCCTAAACGCGTGTGTCAATTTTTAAATAAATCGGAGGATTTTTCCGTCCACTATTGTGGTGCATACAAAATCTGCCCATAAGCCGTAATGAAAAGAAAAATTTTGACATGTCACTGTATATGAACTGGAAATGGAAAAGACATCAAAAACTATACAGCTACTTCCATGTGGCTCATAAACAGGTGTACCAAATTGCATGTCAATAGCGTGATTTTTGCGACCTTATCGCGGTACATACAAATTCTTCTTATTTGGCTGTAGTGATAAGAAAAACTTTGCCATGTCTCTGTACACGAACTACAAATGAAATACACACCCAAAATTATACAGCTGATTCAGCGGGGATCATGAATATGTATGCCAAATGTCAAGTCCATAGCTTGATTTTTCTGGCCGCTATCGCGCGACAGACATGCAGACAGACAGGCGCACATCCGGAAAATCTTTTTGAGTCTGAACAGGGAAACCTCCACTGACGTTTCGGTAATGAAGTTGGTGCAGGGCATTAGTGTTTCAGAAATCGTTCCCACCGATTTTCTAAAGGTTTTCTGAAAACCAGGATCCACTGGATGAATTTTCTAAATTTTTTAACGAAAATTCCAAAAAATGTTTTTTAAATGTTGTTCGTTTATGTGTTCAAAATTTTCAATAAAAACTTTATTTACTATGCTAAAAAGAGAGAGAAAGATTTAATAAAAATTGAAATATTATTTTTTAATCTCGATAAGAAATTATCGTGCCATTCTATGTTTCTCCATTATTTAGTTAGCAAAAAAAAAAAAAAAAAAAAAAAAAAAAAAAAAAAAATGCAGTCAACCTTATTTTATATTTTAAATATACTATAACTTATTTGAAACAAATATCTTTATCGTTATCACTCATAATATACAAAGTAAAAATTACTGTAATTAAAAAGAAGTTTATTATTATTATTTATTCTTCAGGAAGTAGTTGTTGACGAATTCCATCAAATGGAAAGTGGTTATATGTAAGTAATATTTTTATGCTATTACATTTTTTTTTTTTTTTTTTTAAGTATTTACATTTATCTTAGAATGTTGATTTAACCAAGAACGATCTTACTTATGTTTGATGAAAATCTGCTCTGTATAAATATATATATATATTATATACGTACATAATATATTTATATATATATATATCTATAAGGAAATTCTGGAGCTTTCTTGTTATATTAGCAGTCATCATTCTTATTAGAACAGACGCAATAATCAGTCAACTCACTTCCACACTTCGACTGAACATTTTATTGTAATAGTGATAAGGTTGGGGGTTTTCTCACATAGAGAGGGACCAGTACTATAGATTATATGATAAAAGTCTTTATCCTAATGACAAAACTAAAAAGATCCGATATAGCTTTATCTAGCAGGGATAAGACGAGGAAAAGCCACAATGTAGGGATGTAAGCACTTTTATACGAGGGAAAAATGAGAAGAGACGATTATTATATGAGATTATATAAGACTATTATATAATAGTCTTAGGTTTGGCAGTGACGAACTACTATATAAGATTATTATATGAGACTATATAAGACTATTATATAGCAATCTTAAGTTTAGCAATGACAGACTTGACGTACAAATGGCGGCGAATGATTCAGCCTGTTATATAGTAGTCTTAGTGCTGTAGGGTACAAACGTCAAAATTTTTGAATCAAAAAGAAAACGCTCGTTGACGTTATGGCAACTATCGCCTGAAGGAAATGTTTTCTGGTAAAATGTTAGTAAATTTAAAACTCTGAATAACATGTCTTTTTTTTTTTTTTTTTTTTTTTTTTTTTTTTTAGAGGAATCCATTTTGTCTTGATAAAGGGAATGGGAAAAGTAATTCTCCTCGTACATAAAATTTTGAATTTTGTAATTCATGAAAGTGAATAATTTTCATAATTTTTTTGATAAATTTTATAAAATGCAGTATGTTTCTTTATTCCTTTTGTAATCAATCACATTTGTCTAATCACGAATCGTATCCAGAGACATTATCTGCAGGAGGATAAGTGGGGAAATGAGACCAAGTTATTAATTTATTTCAAGTGAAAAAGTGAAAAATTTTTTAATTTCGAAATATATGGGTTGGCTTGAATAATATCGTGACTAAGGAATTAAAAATTCTATCGAGTTTTATTAAACATTTTGTATGATGTAATAAAAGGGATAAAAACTGAAAGATGATTATGTAAAATGAATACTTTTGTTTATAATGTGTTTGTTGTATCTTTTAGAAACTTGAAAACTGATGAAGGAAAACTTTTTTTAATCGTCGATGAAGACGAATTTTTTGTGCTGTTTCCTTCGAAAAAGCCCAAGAAATTTAAAGCTGTACGAAAATTTTTGTCACGGTTATTCTGCTGTTTCAAAAATGCTCTTTAAGTACTTCATGCCTCATCGAAAATAGAGGAAGGATTTCCCTCGGCGATGTGAATTTGTGAAAGGCTGACGAGGAAGGATTTCCCTCGTCAGTCTTTGTGTCATTCGTATCGACGAGGAAGGATTTCCCTCGTCGATACGAATGTGTCAAGTCCTGGCGAGGATGGATTTCCATCGCCAATAAAAATCTGTCAAGCATTGGCGAAGGATTTCCGTCGCCAATACGGAACTGTCAAACACTCGTGAGGAAGGATTTCCCTCGCTGATAAGAATCTATCACACTATCGAGGAAGGATTTCCCTCGCAGATAAGAATCTATCACACTATCGAGGAAGGATTTCCCTCGCTGATAAGAATCTGTGAAACACTGGCGAAGAAGGATTTCCCTTGCCGATATGAATCTGGGAAACACTGGTGAGAAAAGATTTCCCTTTCCGATATGAATCTGTCAAGCCCAGACGAGGAAGGATTTCCCTCGCTTATATGAATCTATCAAAGATTGAAGCTTTATATGAAATTTAAGCTAGATACTCAACAGGCATTTCTTGACTTCCAGATATTAAGGAAAAGCAAATCTTCAATTAAAATATGTCTTCTAAACCTCATAGTATTTCAGAACATTAAAGAGTTGTATTTATAAAATGAAACAGTTTTCTACAACAGTTTTGTAATTTTTCTCAAAAAAATAAAACAAACAATATAGAGTTAAGCTCTGTTTTTTATGTTTTATATTTTTAAGACATTTCTTATTTTCTTTTTCCTTTTTTTTTTTTTTTTTTTTTTTATGTTTTACGAAACCTCTCTATATCCAACCTCCGTGTAATAAAAATTTCTTTACATCAAAATTTTATAAATCTCTTCATCATTACCTATTAAAAATGTTTCTATATATGCAAAAACTTTTATAATAACAAATGTTTTTCGAGTTTTAGGAGAAAAACCGAAGTAGCACAGGAACGTTCTGTGAACGTCTAATAACGTTAACAATCGTTCAAACACTGTGTTTCGTCTCAAAAGAAAGTTCTATTACACGCTCAAAAAAAGTATTATTTAGAACGTTTTGAAAAGGTTTACTTTGTATCACCTATAAAAGATACAATTCTAGTACTATAAAAAACGTTCAAGTGTATCACCGTCGTAAAACGTCCAGTCTCAGTATAATTATAACGAATTTAATAAAATGCTCAGTTTTGTTGCCTTATTTTCAGTTTTACTATTTGTTGATACGTCATGATAGAATAATTATTGTAAAGTAATACTTGCAATTTCGATGACGTAAATTTTGCAAGTTTTTTACAAATACAGTCGGCAGCAAAAGTATCCGAGAACTAGCGAAAATTCCTGTGTAAAAAAGGTACATTTAATGCAGTTTTGTTAGATAAATTCTTGTCGAATCCTGTTCTTAGTCAGTCTAAGAACAAGATTCGACAAGGATTTATTTAACAAAACAGTGTTAAGTGTGCTTTTTTACATAGGAATTTTTGCTAGTGCTTGGATACTTTTGCTGCCGACTGTAGTCATACATTTTGGAACGCTTACAACCAGAAGTGTTTCATTTGTATGTACCCCCTAATGTGCGGTGAAGTCTTATACTAGGCGAGTCGTATTAACCCTCGACACGGCTACCACCACACAGCATAGCTGCTGATAGTAGGAGTGAGTATGTAATACTAGTGAACGTATCGCGATATTATTTTAATATGCCTGAGAGTGATGAAGATAGTATTTTCTTCTGGAGGGGTAGAACGAAGCGTTGGTAATTAAAGGAATATAGTTCCACTTATTCGTGCGATAATCAAAGCAGATGACTTTTATTTTTTTATTATGCGGTCGATTATTTATTTGTTTTAGAAAACTTTTGTGCAAGAAATCATACCACAAGAAAAGGGATATATCAATGAAATAAAATTTAAAATATCGTTATCATGATATTAAAGAAATATCAATATTTAACGATATATTGATATTTAATCCATCCCTAGTACTGAACGCTTTTTGGTTCGGGATTAATCGACCGGTCGTGGATCCAGTGGATCGTGCAGCTCACATAAACACGCTCACTCTAGGGAATCATGGGAATAACTCCAACCGATTCAAATAGATCGATTTTATTCGATTACAATTTATTAATAAAATCGATTAAAAATATTTTTTCTGTTGATAGACAGAATAGACAGAAACTGAGATTGATACCTCTCAGCTGACCATGCATGAGGAAGATTTTCGAAATACTATATGTGAGTAAAAGTGTAATTTTGTGTTAAAAAATTTTCTGTTTGCAAAAAATAACCCTTTTAAGCGATTGCTCTGAGGAAAAGCAGATGTCATGTTAGTATATTTACCGAGTGTTAAGACTTTTTAATTTTCCTACTTAATCAGTGACTTAACAATGTTGTTTATTTGTAAAATACATTTACCTTCGTGTCGTTTGTTTAATGCGCATTATTTTAAAATATGAGATATTAAGAAATATGATATTTCATAATAAAACTGTGTAAAAACTATGTATGCGTGTCTCCTGGCTGTGAAATAAATTTTTACTTCATTCATTTTTCAGAAATTTAAAATTGCTAAATTTTGTATTTTTATTTAATTAATGCTAAACAAATTTTAATCTTATGCCTTTTTTTTTTTTTTTTTTTTTGAAGTTGAAATATGTACAATTAATTAGACATTAAAAATTTCAGCTTCTATTTCCGAATTATGTATATATAATTGAGTCTTTCATAAAATTCGCTTTATCTTTCTAAACTGAACAAAGTATAAAAGAGATGTCATTATAGTCTTGTCGTTTGTGTACCTCACCGGCCGTTGCTATTCGGACCATCTGTGCGATTAGTGTGGAGACTATTCGGACCGCTTCCTTGTTGCGCTGGTCATAATAATGATTTTGCTTGTTTGATCTTGAATTTTCTCTGTAATATACTAATTATTTTGCTTGTTTCAATTGCAAATTCAAACTTTTAACATTTTGAAAGTGTATAATGCGATTGTTTTACAATCCATGTTTATTTCAATATTGCTGTTAGAAAACATTACAAAATAAGTACAAAAGTCATTTTCAGAAAAATCATACATATATTTGTATGGAAAATTGGGTTTGGTTTGCATCGAATTATATTGGAATGGTTTAATTGTTTTAAAAAAAAAAGGAAATAAGAAAAAAAAAATCTATGTAGTTGAACATGCAGATTTATGTATACATACTCATAAACAAATATATTACGAAGATTTTTTCAAAGATTGAAAATACTCATTTACTAAGATCTGTTTTCATGTTGCATTTTTTATTTTTATTATTCAATTTTCAAAATCTTTATTATTTTCATTTTTGCTTTATAAAATTTATTTTGAGTTATTGCCCTTTTACAAAGAATTTTAACATCATTTTGAGTACAAAATTTCTGGGAAAATAATTAATCTCTATCCCACTCCCACACTCAAAAAAAAGTAAAAGAGATAATTTATCATGCACAGGGATGAGACACATTACATTATTTCTAAATTTTACTCTTTTATCAGTGCTAACTTATTCTCCTTGAAAAAGATGGTCCAAATAGCCTGTACACTAATCGCACCGACGGTCCGATTAGCCACTTCGGTACATCACCACAGTTCAGTGCGGTAAAAATATATAAATAAATAATAATAATAAATAAATGACTGCAAAAAAATTAGAAAACCAACTCTCACCTGTCTAAATATTCATGGGGAAAAAAAAAAAAAAAAAAAAAAAAAAAAAATGATTAACGTGTAATTGACGGAATTAAACTGTAATAGCTTAGAATATGTTAAAAATTTTCAAAAATTTAAATTTTTAATATTTAAACATCTTTTAAGAAATTTTAATATACTTAATTAATGTTTATCAATCTTATAATAACTTTAAGATGATAATTAAAAAAAAAAATGTTTATAATGCTACAGTATCCTTAATAACCTTAACCCTTTAATTTATTAGCATATCCCCCTAAAGCAGAATACTTTTAAATGTTCTGCAACAAAGTTTCAGATAATCAAACTGTTTTGCACGATACGTTTGCATTTTACAAATTTACTCTTACAATATATTATTGACACACTCATAAAAATACAAATTTGATGTGCTATAATATATACGTATAATAAGAAAACAATAATAGGAAAGTAGCATTCAAAGATATTTTTACTGGGAAAAAAAAAAAAAAAGAAATAAACGAAGGCTGGATAGAAAATTCTCCATGCAATCAACTAACAACTTTAGAAGTATTTTGATAAATTGTTTTAATGATTAGCACTAGATTTTTAATAAATGTCCATTCTTGAAGCCATCTAATTTCTAATTATCCGTAATTGTACTTACAGTAAAGCTGTTTGTTCTGCAACGTACTTTCCAAATTCTGACATATTCTGCTTTGGGGGCATACCCTATATATGCTACTGGCATTTACCATTTGGATTGCTAAGGTTAAAATTTGTCTTCAAAATATTTATATTTGCATCATTGAATATTATGTCAGAAAATCTATATAAAGAATACATGTCATGTATATATCAGGCCTGTCCAACCCAAAACACTCGGTGAGCCGCATTGGAAATGTATTTTATTCATTCGGGCTGCACCGTATGTACAGTCATAAAAAAGCCTTTCCCCCCCCCCCCCTCCTTTCCCGACAAATTTTGACGTAAATTAGCTGATAATTTAGGGTGAAATTAGTCGGGGAAGAAAATTATTATTATTTTATGACTGTACATATGTATATATGTTTGTGAGTATATATAGTTCATGTATGTAGTAGAATGCTTTTTTCAAGGAAGGGTAGGGTGAAAATTCGGAGCAGAATACATTAATTTAAATTATTTTCATTCATAAATTAATAATGGTGTCATGAAAAATTTATGACTGTATATTAAAACTATAATAAAAAGAATGAATAACTGATCTAATAATATTTCATTACAACAGTTCTTTAGCTATCATAATCATTGAAAGGTATTTTCACTTCGAAAAGTCAGACCGAATTTATTAATTTTTGATCCATTAACCAAAGCTGTCAAATTTTAAATATCGCTAGTCTTCTTGCGGACCGCAAGAAACTATACGGTAGGCCGTGGGTTGGCCATCCCTGATATGCATATCATGTATGTGATGTGTGCATACTGTGAAATGTACCATCCTGTAATTATTCAGATGAAACTATATGTAAGTAATAAAATAATTTTATTTCTGCTATTTTAAACTGAAATTTCAAAATTATAGATTTTAAATGCACATATTGCATAATTTTTTGATTTATCATTTTAAAAAGGCTGTTCTGTTTATTGTATGTAAAAATTGTATTATGTAAAAAAAAAAAAAAAAAAAAAAAAAAAAAATGTATGTGTGATCTCCAGGGGTCAGAAATTATATTGCCAATGTGTCCTATTTTTCTTCTTTGCATTCCAGGCTAGGCATGTACAGTCGGTAACAAAAAAATCTCTGAACACTAGCAAAAATTCCTATCTAAAAAAAAGTACACTTAATACAGTTTTGTTAAATAAATCCTTGTCGAATCCTGTTCTTAGACTGACTAAAAACAGGATTCGACAAAGATTTATTTAACAAAACTGTATTAAGTGTACTTTCTTTAGATAGGAATTTTTGCTAGTGTTTGGAGACTTTTGTTACCGACTGTAAATATTGAACCAAAAATATCCTCTCTAAAATAAATATTTTGTAAGGAGTCTTACTTTTATTCTTACTAATTTCTGAGTAAGATGTGCAAAATTTTAAACAACTTAGTCAATGAACACAATCTGGGACTGAACATGGCACCTAGTTTACCAACTTTGAAAATTTAAATTTCACCCATAATGTTATTTATGGTTAATTAAGATTAAATTAGACTTCACCCATATGTTCTGCATACCTGCCAACTCTATTGTTTTTACCAGTACACTACTGTTTTTTGGCTATTTCTATTGGTCTACTGTTTTTTGTTAAAAATTTACTGTTTTTTAAGAACCTACCAAAAAAAAAAAAATCGTAATCTTCAGCAATTTTTCTGTAATATGTATGGAGTAGTGCTGGACGATATCAGAAATTAAATATCGCGATATATCGCCAAGTTAATATCAATATTAGTGATATATTGCGATATTTCTTTCAAGATAGGAAAAAATAGACATTTGTTATTTTTTAAAGACAAATGCACACGAATTTTAAAGTATACAAGTATAGAGTGTTTTCCACGTATTTTCTGGTATATTACATACTACCATAACTTTATCATTAAAAAAAAAAAAAAAATGCATAAAAAGTGAATCAATATTTTGTGTTTCTTATAACTTATACTATTGCTTTTTAGTATACCTCTGTATAGTTTATCCTCGATTCTTTCCATTTTAAGCTTTAATTATTTTAAAATCATATTTTAACACAGCTAATATGAGATCTGTGTTTTATTTGTACCAAGTATATCAAAATTCATAATTCTACTAAAAATAAAGCTTAAGAAAAATTGTCTTAAGATATAGGTATTAAATAAAAAGGAAAATCATTTTAAATAGTTAAGAAATGCCATTGGATACACCTTTTTTGGTCGTAGAGAGTAATATTTTTTACTTAAAACTCTTATATGCATCCTAAATGTCAGTTACTTGTCATTTTTATTTTTGTATCAGCTTACCAAATCATTACAATATTTTTTAAATGTATATGTGTTCAATTCACATTCGTAATAGTTTCACAATAATTGAAAATTGAATTATATATATATATATATATATATATATATATATATATATATATACATTGTCAGTATAAAAATTATATTATTTAAACAAAATTATGTTAAAGTTTCATTTTGTTTCTTAAAGTAACTCTTTTTGCATTTAAACCAATTTTATAACATGTACGGCTTAAAAAAAAAAAAAAAGAAAGAAAAGAGAAAAAATAAATGCTACATAAAAAAAGTAATAAACTATCCAATATTATATAATTCTATAAAGAAACTGTCACTGTAAAATTACTGAAGATAAAACTTTATTTTACGCCAGTCAGATAGCACCCTTTCTCCCTTCCCATGTTATCCAATGGGATTTTTGTCGCGTTGATTTATAAAAATATTTTATTAAAAAATGAACTTTTTCGAATTCTGTTTTTTGAATATTACTCTTTGAACAGGTCGTCTTTTAGCTTAAATTCTGTTTTTTGAATATTACTCTTTGAACAGGTCGTCTTTTAGCTTAGTGAGCAATTTTTCGAAAAAATTAATTTAAATATTTTACTTAGAGATCTACACTTAGAGTCCATAATTTACTTATTGAAATAAAATATGTAAATTAATTTTTTCGAAAAATTGTTCACCAAGCTAAAAGGCCTACTTTTAATTAAATTAATGTGAAATTCCGTTCTATTCATTTTTTTTTTTTTTTTTTAAGATTAAAATTTTAGATAAATTTTAGATTTTTTAGATATTGCATAAAAAATTCTGGAGTGACTCCACTCGACTTTTTAAACATCAAATAATTAACAGTTGTATAAATAAAGTAAGACAAATCCTTAAATAAACAAGAGTGAAAATTATAATAGGGTGTATGAATATATTTTCCATAGTTTAATTTTACGCTGTTGTACTTGCAATCATTTCAGCCCATAGATCATAATGATAAAGAATATTTCTTTGTGTTCCTTCCCTGTAAAAAATCTATGAGTGTTAAACTCACCAAAATTTATGCAGTTCGTGTGACTGTGACATGTAGTATGAGTATAAATTTTCAGCTCATTTGGGTAAGGCATTTAGACACTATCGCACTTAAAAAAAATTGGGCCCATAGACCATAATGATAAGGAATTTTTCCTTGTGTCTCTATAAAAAGTCTTTAAGTACTAGATTCACGAAAATTTATACAGTTCGTGCGTAATGACTTATAATATGTGTATAAATTTTCAGCTTAGACGTATAAGGCGTTTGAGCGCTATCGCACTTAAAAAAAATTGTGATCCATATGCCATAGTGATAAAGAATTCTTTTATTTGTGTCTCTGTAAAAAAAAAACTATAAGTCCTAGATTCACTAAAATCAATAGGGTTCGTGCTATGGGGATTTACAAAGTGTTTAGACGCTATCGTGTTCACTCACACACACACATCCTCATAAAAATAGTAAAAATGAACTCAGGGGACCGTAAAACGTGTATAAACACCAAAATCTCATAGTCAGATTTTTGACATGATTACAATACAGTCGGTAACAAAAGTGTCCGAACACTAGCAAAAATTCCTATATAAAAAAAAGTACACTTCAAACGGTTTTGTTAAATAAATCCTTATCGAATCATGTTCTTACACTGACTAAGAACAGGATTTGACAAGGATTTATTTAATAAAACCGTATGAAGTGTACTTTTTTTACATAGGAATTTTTGCTAGTGTTCGGACACTTTTATTACCGACTGTACTTTCCTTACATAATATGTTAGGAAAGAATAAAGGGCTTTGTTTAAATTTAATAATTCCCTTAAAATGTTGTATCTCAAATTCAGTGTTTTATTTTTCTTTCACACTCATGAATTCTAAATAATTTTGTCTTTTTCTTAAGGCCACCCATGTAGAACTCCATATACGACATATATCCCTCATTTCTGTTTCAATTAACAATATCCGATCAGTAATAGCTTTTTTGTTGCATACCGACAGGACTGGGTCCTAAACGTACTCATCTGTAGTCTCCCAATTAAAACTTTCTCAGAATGTATCTGTCTATAAAAACTAGGCTAGTCGGAATCAGACATCGGACCCATGCAAAGATAGTTTCTTATTCTAAGCGGAAAGCTTTGTGCTTTCACATTTCTCATAATGTCCTTTTCACACATCTTGTTCGATTTATTGACGAATTTTACTAGCAGCAGTTTTCTCAATCAATTTAGATTCTTTCATGAGGATGGGGGGTGGGGTAGGGTGTATTTTTTACAAAAAATTTTGTAAAAAATTTTTTTTTCAATCTTGCTTATTTCTTTTTTATTTTTCGTACTTCGTTTTAATGATTCGAGTGCCGCCCTTAGACAACTGCCGCCCTCAGGCATTGCCTGAGTTGCTTAATGCCTAGCGGCGGCCCTGGGAGCGTGCAGTGCACAAGGGGTTGCATTAGTATAAGCTATACGACGTTCGCTTTGTTCGGTGCGTGGTGATGGTGCTAGTAGGGAAAGCAGGATTTGAAGAAGGTATTTAAGATTGGCATTAAACATTATTTATCGGCGCATCGATCGATCGCTCAGTGTGCGTTAAGAAATATCATTAGAGGGATATATCGACAGAGCAAGATCTTTAATATCGTTATTGCGATATTAAAAAAATATTGATACTTGGGGATATATTGATAAATACTCCAGCCCTAGTATGGAGAATATATTAAAGATGCAGAGAATATATATATACTAATAGAATGCTTATTAAATATATGTTAAAAAATGTAATATTGATTTTAATTATCTTAAAATAACCTCAAATTTTTGAGTTTTTTAAATAATGCTTTTGTAATTAAATATATTTACATTGTCATTATGGATGTAGTTTCAGTCAGATAAGATAATTAAAAACTGAATTTTGATCCTCATTATCTGATAAGTCTGGAGAATATTTTAATTTCTAAATGCAATGAAAATTTAAAATAGCTATAAATAACAATTTAATTGTTCTTTTCTTAATAAAGCAAAAGCTGCTACAAATGTTAAAAATTGTGCTTAATTAAATATCATTGGCAACATTTCCATTTTTTTTTAATTTTTAGGTTTTGAAATTAATTCTTTAATATACACAATCTCAATATTTTACTTGTTTTTTGTTTGAAAGATTGATGATTTATTCAAAGAATATTACTATATATATATATATAGACAGTCTTTTCAAAATATTCATATATTTTTTTTTATTAGGGCTGTGCCGATTAATCGGTTCGGTTAATCGATCAATGCTTAGTCCTGATCAATTTTTTTTAATCGAGTTAATTGGATCGATTAATTCAATTAAAAATTTTCAAACTACGAATTAAAGTAAAAATGCTTTTCTGCCTACAAAATATTTTTTCACATATTTTGCTAACTAACATTCTAAGAAACATCCATCAAATAATGAAAAAAAAAAAAGGGGGGGGGAATAAATCAAAATAAAACCTTTCAAAAGAAGTTGTTGCACCTTTGTTGATAGAGAAAAGGGGAGGACAGTTATTCAACTAAATGCCGCTTCATGTGCATTCTGGAACACCACCACCTGCCTTCTACAGAAAGTGCGGACTAGGCTAATAGTATTCTCAGAAACAAGAAGCTTTCAAAAAATGGAAATGCTAAAGATAAAAGAAAAGAAGGGATTGAGATTTTCACTGTCCTTCTGATGGGAGAAATGTCAACAGAGTTTCATACTATCTTCAAGTGTTTATTGTCTGTTCAGAATTGCTGATAGTAACTATTGAAATAGAAACAGAAAATAACATTCTGTGTCCTAGTCCGAAGGGACAAAGAAGAACTAAAATATAAGAATTTGAGATTTTTATGATAATGATATGGAATTTTGAGAATTCATTTAAAAATAGTGACAAGAGAGATGGACAAGGCCTGCAAATATAAAACTAAAATATGTGTAAATTCATTTAATGTTTCTTTCAAAATGAATTAAAAAATAATTTACTTAAAAATAAATAAATAAAATAAACAAGTAAAAATATTTATATAAAATTAACACTTAAAGTCACCAATTATTACTCTGAAAATTGATTTAAATTTCAGCTATGAAACAGATATAATTGATTAGACAAAAAAAAATTTCCGTCAAACTTATGTATAATATGTATATATATACACAATATGAGAGTTTTATTCATCATTGAAATAAAATTATATAAAGAAAAATGAAAACCAATTAAAAATCAGATTAATCGATTAATGAACTACGATTAACCCAGTTAAAACTCTTAATCGATTCCCACCCCTAATTTTTATATTTGTCAGCTATATTATTTTACTAGCAGGCAACACCCGCTTCGCTGGTCCCTATTTTTAAATGAATCACTATAATGAATTTTTAAAATTGCATTAATTTTTATCACGTGAAAAAAAAGAAAAACAAAATCTGAGTAGGAAAAATGTCGCACCGGGTTCTCACTGCCTTCGGAAAAAATTCCCAAAATGCTCTAACCCTTATTTCTATTATTTTCCCACTTCGCCCCCCCCCCCTCTTGTTTATCCTAATAATTTTACAAATTTGAAAATATCCGCAATCGATTTGTAAGTATCAAAAACCTCTATGCACCAGTTTTGAACGATATATCTCTATTTTTATTTTTTTGCCGCTCTACTCCCCCCCCTTCCCGCCCTCCCAATAATTTTAAAAATTCGAAAATATCCGCAATCGATTTGTAGGTATTGGAAACCTCTATGTACCAATTTTGAATGATCTAACTCTATTTTCTTTTTTTTTTGCCCCTCTGCCCCCCTTTCCCGGCCCTCCTAATAACTTTACACTTTCGAAAATATCCCCATTCGACTTGCAGGCCTCTAAAACCTATCTGTACCAATTTTGAACGGCCTAACTGTATTTCTATTTGTTTTTGACCATAGCCCCCCCCTTACCGCCCCACCTAATAATTTTAAAAATTCGAAAATATCCGCAATCGATTTGTAAGTTTCGAAAACATCCATATACCAATTTTGAACGATCTAACTCTATTTTTATCTTTTTGCCCCTTCCCTCCCCTCCTAATAACTTTACACTTTCGAAAATATCCCCATTCGACTTGCAGGCCTCTAAAACCTATCTGTACCAATTTTGAACGGCCTAACTGTATTTCTATTTATTTTTTACCATAGCCCCCCCCCCCTTACCGCCCCACCTAATAATTTTAAAAATTCGAAAATATCTGCAATCGATTTGTAAGTATCGAAAACATCTATTACCAATTTTGAACGATCTAACTCTAGGGGAGAGGAGGGAGGAATGGGACAGTGGGAGGTGTGGGACAGCTGAAATTGTAGCAAAATAAATCACTTTATTTTATTTCTAGCTTCACCAGCAGATGGCGTTAGTATAGCTTCTTGTTCTTTGCTGTTTGTAGTTTATCGAGCTTCAGCCTTCAGTTTATAATTGGAACAAGTTTAATTTTCTACCTTCAGAGTAAGTTTTTAATATATTTTTAGTTTTATTTCTCTACTCATGTAATTCATAAAACAATCATAACATATTATCATAGTAATCTTAAAGATATAATGTATGCTTATCTGCAGTTTAGTTAAGCCTAAAACCATCATGGTTTATGTGACAAGTTATTTTTTAGAAGCAATATGTAGAGGGAGGAATGGGACACTCTGAAGGAGGGAGGACTGGGACATGTCCATTCCTCCCTTCTACTACTAAAAATATGAAACATTTAAAATTGAAAACATTTAATTAGATTTTGTTGTAATAATCAATTTTCAAAGGATTAAAAAAATTGATTTTAATTTAAAAAAAATCGCTTTTATGTATTGTTTTGAACATTTTTTTCTAAGATTATTAAATTTAAATAAACAGGAAAGCAAGGAGGCTGTTTCATGTACCTATATTTTACATCTCTTTACTAGTTTATTTAAAACTTAATAGTTTACAAGTAAATTTAATAGTTACTAAAACTTTAATAATTTACTAGTTTATTTGAAACATGATATAAAATCTCCCCATTAAATATTCTGCTAAAATTTATTGTGACCTCTCCCTTGTGTAATGGAACTTAGTTTGATAAAAATTCTCTAGTATTAAATAGTTTGGTACTATAGATTAAAATTATCTTTTTTTTTTTTTTTTTTTTTTTATAATTTTTTTATTGGTTGTCTACCTTTTATTTCTTTTCTTTTTTGTTTGTTTGTTTCTTTTTTTATTGCTTTTAAATTAAGAACTATTTTACTGATAATGATTACCACAATAGTCATTTTTGAGAATATTTATTACCAATGTATGCCATTAGTAACAATAAGTTTTACAATACAAGTTTAAGGCATGCATTGTTATTTATATTGCACAAAATTAAAAAAAAAAGTAGCATGATTAAAATTTAAAAAAGTTTGATGTTTTTACATTCTGTAATTTATTTTATAAGACTTTCAATTTTATATTAAATATTTTATTTTTTTGTTTTTTTAGAAAATGCCACGAAAGTGGAAAAAGAAACACCCAGACACAGAAGAGATGTCAAATAAGGAAATACTGCAGTGTGTTGAGATGGTTATTAGAGAAAAAAAGAGCATTCGAGAGGTTGCAGTGGCCATGAAGATTTCAAAGTCAGCTCTTGCCCGTCATGTGAAAAAATATAAGAATTCAGTTGATACAGATAACATAGTTTTTAGAAGAAATTTAGTAAATGGTATGGTTTTCACAACTGACCAAGAAATGATGTTAAACGATTATCTGGTCACATCCAGTTATATGAACTATGGACTTAGTAGGCAACAAGTTCGAAAATTCGCATACCAATATGGAAGTGCACTGAATCTAAACATTCCAGATTCATGGAAATCCAATGAAATGGCTGGAAAGGATTGGTTCTGTGGATTTATGGATAGACATCCAAATCTTTCACTTAGATCCCCAGAAGCTACCAGTTTTGGAAGAGGTACAAGCTTCAATAAAGCTAATGTGGCAGCCTTCCATAAAAATCTAAAAGGTTTATATGAACAATATAAATTTACACCAGATCGGATTTATAACTGCGATGAGACAGGAGTCACTACAGTGCATAAACCCCCAAAAGTTGTTGCTGCAAAAGGTAATAAACAAGTGGGACAAGCAACTTCAGCAGAGCGTGGAGAGCTTGTGACTGTATTATGCATCATTAACGCAATTGGAAATGCCATACCACCTGTATTTGTTTTTCCGCGAGTTAATTTTAAAGATATTTTTATGGAAGGAGCACCTATCGGCAGCATTGGATTTGCCAATCCCAGTGGCTGGATGAATGCAGATATATTTTTGAAGGCACTGGATCATATAATTCGTCAAACAAACAGTTCAAAAGAAAATCCTATTTTACTGATACTTGACAACCATGACAGCCATGTTTCAGTTAAATTAATCGACAAGGCAAGAGACAATGGTGTTATCATGTTAACTTTTCCACCTCATTGCAGCCATAGGCTTCAACCACTAGATATATCGGTGTATTCCGCATTTAAAAGCCGATATAATGCAGCTTTTAATATAATCTATATATTCATGGGTTCTTTTTAAATTAGATTATAACTAGCGATAAATATCTTTTAAAAGTATAATCATATTTATTATTTATCAACTAATTATCGAAAAGGTTACTCACCCTTTCTTCTTTTCACGGCCGACTTGAAACTTACGGAGTTAGAAGATAATATCGATGACACAAAATAATATTTCTGGAACTTTTTCTTTTAACATATTTAATTAAATGATGATGATGGAGGTTTATGTACAATGAAATATATGTACAAAATTTGACGATTAATAAAACAATTTTCAAATTATTTCTACTTCACATAATGAATAACTTTCTGTAAATTCAAAATATTCAGTTTTCTTCTTCTTTAATAAAACAGAATCATAATAAATTTTAAGACACCGTAAAAGTGCCTTTCCTTTCGTCTACATCTTTATTAACACTCCACTTTCGAATCGAAAGTGCATCTTATTCTAATAAAACCAAAAAAGAATAAAAAATAAAGCATTCCCGCTGTCACGACAGGTGGCCGAAAAACAGAGGGAAAAGAATGGGGGGAAGGCACTGATGTTGCAACATCCTCCCACCTTGAGCATGGAAAGATTCTGTACATGCTCAACAAAATATTAAAGAAAAAGGAAAACTGTTTACATTCTAAAATATTCTTAGTAAAATAATAAAAAAAAAAATAATAATAAACAATATGATATAAAAATAGTTCAGAAAAATGTTCAAGTCATTTTGGACTTAAAGTTATATAGTCAGTTTAGATATTAAAGTTTTTTCACTGGTTTGATAATTCTACCAAAACTAGAGGTCTGAATTTGATTCTTGTTTACAATTGTATCACTAAGTTCTAAAGGGCAAATCCTCTGTAGTGGTCGTAAAATTTCACCATTCATGGTTTTCAGTTTGGCAACACGAAATTGTCCATCTTTACCAGGATAGAGTTCCACCACTTTGGCCAATGGCCATTGAATGTGTTTTAAGTTGTCATTTTGCACTAAAACTAAATCTCCAATTTTAATATTGCTGTTAGGAGGTTTCTTTACATTGTTAAATTCACGAAGAGATCCCAAATATTCAGTTCTAAATCTCTTGCGAAGATCGTCTTTTATTTTTTGTCGGTATTCAAATCTTTTTCTCAGGTTATTTCTTTCTATAAAATCCAAGTCAGGTACTCCTGTTTCACGGAGATCTTTCAAAAACATTTCAGGTGTGAGAGGTGTTAAATCTTCAGGCAGAGGTGAACTCAGCACTTCAGCAGCTTTCGAAGAGAATCTCTGACACTGGACACATCTATGCAGAATCTTTCTAATGGTCTTCCTGCATCTTATTATCCAGAATTTCTCTCGAATTGCTGACATAAGAATTTGTATTCCTGCATGATTCATCTCTGTATGCTCATTTTCAATAATTCTATGGGTTACGTTATGGTTCGCTGGCAAAACTACTGGATATCTAAAATTTTCTGAATCTTTTCGCATTGATATTCTAGTTTGAACTCTGATGACTCCCATTTCATCAACAAATGTACGCAAAGAGGATAAGTTTTTCTTAAAATTTAAATCTTGATTCTGAACAAACTTCATAATCGTAAGTTCAGCCTTTTCAATTTCTTCAACTGTTAAATTGGTCATTACTCTTTCTTCTTTAGGTTTTTTAACATTTTCTTTAAATCTGAGTATCCATGCTGTGACCTTTAACATCTTTTTATAGGAGGAACATTTCTCGTAAAAGTCTATGTTTTCCGATGATACATTGGCTGCAGAAACTATTGTTTTTCTTCTCTCTGATTCTATTACATTTAAATCGGGTTCTAAAACTTCGTTAGGCCAAAATTCTGAAGATTTTCTTAACCAAGAAGGTCCTTCCCACCACCGGGATTTTAAGAGAAATTCAGCAGTACAGCCTCTTGATGGCAAATCGGCAGGATTGAGCCTCCCTGGTACGTATTTCCACTTCTCTGGATGGCTGAGGGATCTAATTTCTTGCACTCTATTGTAAACAAAAGGTGCCCAATTTTCATTTCTTTTGATCCAAAATAGAGCATTTGATGAATCTGTCCAAAAATGTGTTGGAATACTTGGCTGTCTTAGATCTGTTTTTACACTTTGCGCTAGTCTGGCTCCTATGGTACAGGCAAGAAGTTCTAGCCTGGGAATGGTGACTGACTTCAATGGGGCTACCCGAGATCTGGCTTGCACAAGTTGGCAGGTAATGGCATTAAAATTTTCTGCTCTTAAAAAAATGCAAGTTGCATAGGCTGCTTTGCTTGCATCGCAGAATACATGAAGGCTCATTTCCGTATTCACCGGATCAGGTACAAGGAGTCTTAGTCTTGGAATAGCAACGTCATTCAACTTATGTAGTCCCCTTTTCCATTTCTCAAATTTTTTCCCAACACATTCAGGTAATTCAGAATCCCAACTCACTTTTAGTTGCCAACATTCTTGAAGTAAAATTTTTGGTGCTAAGGTTACAGGACAACTATATCCGATGGGGTCGAATACTTTATGGGCTACTGACAATATTTGTCTTTTGGTAACTGTCTTGATTTCTTCTTGATTTTCTCGCAAATCTATACTTAGTGAATCATTGTTTAAATCCCATAATAATCCCAAAACTGGAACATTTCTTTTCTTGGAGGGAGTAGAATTTTCTTCTGTTGGATTGATAATATTATGCTCCCACCCTCTTAGATCGAATTTTGCAGTACTAAGGATATATTTAGACTCCGAAATAAATTTTTCAAGTTTTTCGACGCTTTCTACACTAGTAACACTATTATCTACATAAAAAGATTCTGCTAGTTTATCAGCAGTTTCTTTTAGTTCATCGTTAACCTGTTGCAAGTGGTACTTTAGAGTTGCTCCTAACAAGTAGGGACTACAAGTAAGGCCGAATACTACTCTTCTATGCTGAAAAATCTTAATATTTGAAGGATCACCCTCCTCCCACCACAGGAATCTAAGATATGGTCGGTCTACTTCGCTGAGCTGAATTTGTAGGAACGCTTTACGAATATCTGAAATTACCCCAATTTTTTTAAAGCGAAATCTATTAATTACAGAGGGAATTAGTTCCACTAAGTTGGGACCCTTTCCCAAACAATCATTAACAGAAGGATAACCCTTTTCTCTCGCTGACCCATCAAAAACTGGACGAATTTTAGTTGTGGAATTTTCTTTAATAACTGCTCTGTGGGGCAGAAAATGTTCATTTAGATTATCACTGTATGGCTCAACTTCTTCAATGATTTCTTCTGCAAGCCATTCGTCAAAAACTGCTTCGTAAGCTTCTAATCTTCCAGATTTCTTCAGTGATTCCACGCAATTCTTCAATCTTCGCTCAGCAATTGGTCTACAGCTAGGTAGTGGAGGATGGCCTTCAATCCATGGAAGGCTTACTTCATATCTGCCGTCTTCAACAGTTTTAATATTTTGGTTAAAATATTCTTCAGCAGCTATGTCTAATTCTTCTCTCGTGTTCTTGTTTCCTGAATCCAAAATTCCTAAAGTATCCAGGGACCAAAGATCTGAAATCTGTGCATTGGCCACATGAAGAGATAAAACAACATTTGTACTATCGTTGGAACTAAATTCTTCAGTTTTACCCATCAATGTCCAACCTAATTTTGTTACAAAGGCCACTAAACCCTTCGAGAGTAATTTACTTTTCCCTGTAAAAAGTTTCCCACATACATCTGCACCAATTAACAAATCAATTTCTCTATTTTTATTTCTTCTAAATTTTGTAGAGTTGTCATAATCTGAAAATTGAATTCCCCGCCTTCTTGCTTCGTTAATCCATGGCCCATTTCGTAATTTAGGTACTTCTGCGCAAATTTTTTCTTGATCAAGAACTTCAAAATTACACAAATAGTTTTTATTTAAATCACTTAAATTTATTCTATATCGTAAATGATCATGTGTTTGTTGTAACCCACCAAACAAACTATGGTTTAATTTTTCTTGCCCTGTAGGTGTATAACCAATTTTCTTTATTATTTCTTTTTTCAAATAAGATTTCTGAGATCCTGAATCAATTAATGCTCTGATAATGTATTCTTTATCTTTATTGATTAACCTTAGCGTTAAAGTTTGGAGTAACACTTCTTGATTGCAAGTTTTGTTGGACAAAGTGGTATTTTCATTTGTAACTTGTTTTTCAGAATTATTTTCTGGACACATTATATCGAAATGACGGCGAGAACAAATACGGCATTTTACAAAGCAGCGGCAATTTTTTGCCAAGTGACCTTTAGAGAAACACACAAAACAATGACCACGTTTCATCAAAAAATCTCTTTTTTCACTGAATTCTTTAGTTTTGAATTCTTTACAATCCTGCAATAGATGTTTTTCGCTATTACAAAAATTACAGAAATGTCGTTTATTGCCTGAATTATTATTGTAAAGGCCAGCTGCAGTTGAGGGACGAATTTTGTTTCTTTTTGGTGATTCATAACTTTCTTTCTTATTTGATGTGGTGGAAATATGTTCTGAGTGTTGGGCATTTGAAATTAGTGCAGTAGCTTTTTCGCGACTAACAACTTCTGTTTTTAAAATTTCAATCATTTCTGAAACTTTCCACTGATCATCATCGCCGTATTTTTTCGTTATTTCTAAAACTATGTCTGCTGGTAAAAGTTTTATGAAAATTGGGCAAAATAACGTGCTGTAATTTTCTTCTTTTATCCCTAGGGATTCTAGATTTCTTATTTCTGTCTGACATGTGTCCAGTAATTTTCTTAATTCAAATATATCGTTGGATTTTTTTACAGGGCAAAGATTTAGTAATTTATTTAAATGTGAATTAATTAATAATGTTTTTTTACCAAATCGATCTTTTAATGTTTCCAGAGCCGCGTAATAATTATTGTTTGTTAGCGTGAAACCTTTTATTGCATCAGCAGCTGTACCACTTAAGTATGTTCTCAAATAGCTAAATTTATCAATATTTGATAAAACTGAATTCTTATCGATTGCTGCTTCAAACTGATCCATAAATCTTTGGAAATCGGTTGGTTCACCGTTAAATCTATCAATGTTTAATCGAGGAAGATTAATATAACCTTGATCTAATTTTGGTGTTCTATTACCTTCTATTACGGGGCTAGTCGATAAAATGTTAGAATTACTACTATTTTTTATTTTAATCATTTTACTTTTTACTTTAGTTTTCCAGATCAAAATATTTGAATTATATTCATCGCATTTTAAAACTTCCTCTTCAACCTCTTCTACTTTGATATTTTTCTGTATTTCATCATCTAATGAATTCAGTTCCCTATCTTTTAAATTTAATTCCTCTAAATATTGTTCTAACTCTTCTTCTCCAACATCAATTTCCAATAACCTGCCTTCGATTTTATTTATTAACTTCGTGGTTTGCGCTCTAAGAACACTTCTTTTTTGTTTTTGAATTACACTCATTATGCTAATTATAAATAACAAATCTTTTAAAATATTATTATTTGATCAATTATCAAATAAAATTTCTTGTCAAAGTAGTTAATTAAACGAAAACATTTCAAAGTTATGCATTCATCATATTAATATATAATGCAATAATTCAAAACACAAAGTATTGCACAAACCCAAACTAAAATATTCTTTCGTTTCATTTTTATCAAAGGAACAAATTTCAAGAACAAAACTAATAATATAAATATCATTATTATTTATTTCAAATGTAAGTGAAAACAAAACTTTTTCGTTGAAACCAAAACTTTTTCTCTTTATTTATAGGGGAGAGGAGGGAGGAATGGGACAGTGGGAGGTGTGGGACAGCTGAAATTGTAGCAAAATAAATCACTTTATTTTATTTCTAGCTTCACCAGCAGATGGCGTTAGTATAGCTTCTTGTTCTTTGCTGTTTGTAGTTTATCGAGCTTCAGCCTTCAGTTTATAATTGGAACAAGTTTAATTTTCTACCTTCAGAGTAAGTTTTTAATATATTTTTAGTTTTATTTCTCTACTCATGTAATTCATAAAACAATCATAACATATTATCATAGTAATCTTAAAGATATAATGTATGCTTATCTGCAGTTTAGTTAAGCCTAAAACCATCATGGTTTATGTGACAAGTTATTTTTTAGAAGCAATATGTAGAGGGAGGAATGGGACACTCTGAAGGAGGGAGGACTGGGACATGTCCATTCCTCCCTTCTACTACTAAAAATATGAAACATTTAAAATTGAAAACATTTAATTAGATTTTGTTGTAATAATCAATTTTCAAAGGATTAAAAAAATTGATTTTAATTTAAAAAAAATCGCTTTTATGTATTGTTTTGAACATTTTTTTCTAAGATTATTAAATTTAAATAAACAGGAAAGCAAGGAGGCTGTTTCATGTACCTATATTTTACATCTCTTTACTAGTTTATTTAAAACTTAATAGTTTACAAGTAAATTTAATAGTTACTAAAACTTTAATAATTTACTAGTTTATTTGAAACATGATATAAAATCTCCCCATTAAATATTCTGCTAAAATTTATTGTGACCTCTCCCTTGTGTAATGGAACTTAGTTTGATAAAAATTCTCTAGTATTAAATAGTTTGGTACTATAGATTAAAATTATCTTTTTTTTTTTTTTTTTTTTTTTATAATTTTTTTATTGGTTGTCTACCTTTTATTTCTTTTCTTTTTTGTTTGTTTGTTTCTTTTTTTATTGCTTTTAAATTAAGAACTATTTTACTGATAATGATTACCACAATAGTCATTTTTGAGAATATTTATTACCAATGTATGCCATTAGTAACAATAAGTTTTACAATACAAGTTTAAGGCATGCATTGTTATTTATATTGCACAAAATTAAAAAAAAAAGTAGCATGATTAAAATTTAAAAAAGTTTGATGTTTTTACATTCTGTAATTTATTTTATAAGACTTTCAATTTTATATTAAATATTTTATTTTTTTGTTTTTTTAGAAAATGCCACGAAAGTGGAAAAAGAAACACCCAGACACAGAAGAGATGTCAAATAAGGAAATACTGCAGTGTGTTGAGATGGTTATTAGAGAAAAAAAGAGCATTCGAGAGGTTGCAGTGGCCATGAAGATTTCAAAGTCAGCTCTTGCCCGTCATGTGAAAAAATATAAGAATTCAGTTGATACAGATAACATAGTTTTTAGAAGAAATTTAGTAAATGGTATGGTTTTCACAACTGACCAAGAAATGATGTTAAACGATTATCTGGTCACATCCAGTTATATGAACTATGGACTTAGTAGGCAACAAGTTCGAAAATTCGCATACCAATATGGAAGTGCACTGAATCTAAACATTCCAGATTCATGGAAATCCAATGAAATGGCTGGAAAGGATTGGTTCTGTGGATTTATGGATAGACATCCAAATCTTTCACTTAGATCCCCAGAAGCTACCAGTTTTGGAAGAGGTACAAGCTTCAATAAAGCTAATGTGGCAGCCTTCCATAAAAATCTAAAAGGTTTATATGAACAATATAAATTTACACCAGATCGGATTTATAACTGCGATGAGACAGGAGTCACTACAGTGCATAAACCCCCAAAAGTTGTTGCTGCAAAAGGTAATAAACAAGTGGGACAAGCAACTTCAGCAGAGCGTGGAGAGCTTGTGACTGTATTATGCATCATTAACGCAATTGGAAATGCCATACCACCTGTATTTGTTTTTCCGCGAGTTAATTTTAAAGATATTTTTATGGAAGGAGCACCTATCGGCAGCATTGGATTTGCCAATCCCAGTGGCTGGATGAATGCAGATATATTTTTGAAGGCACTGGATCATATAATTCGTCAAACAAACAGTTCAAAAGAAAATCCTATTTTACTGATACTTGACAACCATGACAGCCATGTTTCAGTTAAATTAATCGACAAGGCAAGAGACAATGGTGTTATCATGTTAACTTTTCCACCTCATTGCAGCCATAGGCTTCAACCACTAGATATATCGGTGTATTCCGCATTTAAAAGCCGATATAATGCAGCTTTTAATATAATCTATATATTCATGGGTTCTTTTTAAATTAGATTATAACTAGCGATAAATATCTTTTAAAAGTATAATCATATTTATTATTTATCAACTAATTATCGAAAAGGTTACTCACCCTTTCTTCTTTTCACGGCCGACTTGAAACTTACGGAGTTAGAAGATAATATCGATGACACAAAATAATATTTCTGGAACTTTTTCTTTTAACATATTTAATTAAATGATGATGATGGAGGTTTATGTACAATGAAATATATGTACAAAATTTGACGATTAATAAAACAATTTTCAAATTATTTCTACTTCACATAATGAATAACTTTCTGTAAATTCAAAATATTCAGTTTTCTTCTTCTTTAATAAAACAGAATCATAATAAATTTTAAGACACCGTAAAAGTGCCTTTCCTTTCGTCTACATCTTTATTAACACTCCACTTTCGAATCGAAAGTGCATCTTATTCTAATAAAACCAAAAAAGAATAAAAAATAAAGCATTCCCGCTGTCACGACAGGTGGCCGAAAAACAGAGGGAAAAGAATGGGGGGAAGGCACTGATGTTGCAACATCCTCCCACCTTGAGCATGGAAAGATTCTGTACATGCTCAACAAAATATTAAAGAAAAAGGAAAACTGTTTACATTCTAAAATATTCTTAGTAAAATAATAAAAAAAAAAATAATAATAAACAATATGATATAAAAATAGTTCAGAAAAATGTTCAAGTCATTTTGGACTTAAAGTTATATAGTCAGTTTAGATATTAAAGTTTTTTCACTGGTTTGATAATTCTACCAAAACTAGAGGTCTGAATTTGATTCTTGTTTACAATTGTATCACTAAGTTCTAAAGGGCAAATCCTCTGTAGTGGTCGTAAAATTTCACCATTCATGGTTTTCAGTTTGGCAACACGAAATTGTCCATCTTTACCAGGATAGAGTTCCACCACTTTGGCCAATGGCCATTGAATGTGTTTTAAGTTGTCATTTTGCACTAAAACTAAATCTCCAATTTTAATATTGCTGTTAGGAGGTTTCTTTACATTGTTAAATTCACGAAGAGATCCCAAATATTCAGTTCTAAATCTCTTGCGAAGATCGTCTTTTATTTTTTGTCGGTATTCAAATCTTTTTCTCAGGTTATTTCTTTCTATAAAATCCAAGTCAGGTACTCCTGTTTCACGGAGATCTTTCAAAAACATTTCAGGTGTGAGAGGTGTTAAATCTTCAGGCAGAGGTGAACTCAGCACTTCAGCAGCTTTCGAAGAGAATCTCTGACACTGGACACATCTATGCAGAATCTTTCTAATGGTCTTCCTGCATCTTATTATCCAGAATTTCTCTCGAATTGCTGACATAAGAATTTGTATTCCTGCATGATTCATCTCTGTATGCTCATTTTCAATAATTCTATGGGTTACGTTATGGTTCGCTGGCAAAACTACTGGATATCTAAAATTTTCTGAATCTTTTCGCATTGATATTCTAGTTTGAACTCTGATGACTCCCATTTCATCAACAAATGTACGCAAAGAGGATAAGTTTTTCTTAAAATTTAAATCTTGATTCTGAACAAACTTCATAATCGTAAGTTCAGCCTTTTCAATTTCTTCAACTGTTAAATTGGTCATTACTCTTTCTTCTTTAGGTTTTTTAACATTTTCTTTAAATCTGAGTATCCATGCTGTGACCTTTAACATCTTTTTATAGGAGGAACATTTCTCGTAAAAGTCTATGTTTTCCGATGATACATTGGCTGCAGAAACTATTGTTTTTCTTCTCTCTGATTCTATTACATTTAAATCGGGTTCTAAAACTTCGTTAGGCCAAAATTCTGAAGATTTTCTTAACCAAGAAGGTCCTTCCCACCACCGGGATTTTAAGAGAAATTCAGCAGTACAGCCTCTTGATGGCAAATCGGCAGGATTGAGCCTCCCTGGTACGTATTTCCACTTCTCTGGATGGCTGAGGGATCTAATTTCTTGCACTCTATTGTAAACAAAAGGTGCCCAATTTTCATTTCTTTTGATCCAAAATAGAGCATTTGATGAATCTGTCCAAAAATGTGTTGGAATACTTGGCTGTCTTAGATCTGTTTTTACACTTTGCGCTAGTCTGGCTCCTATGGTACAGGCAAGAAGTTCTAGCCTGGGAATGGTGACTGACTTCAATGGGGCTACCCGAGATCTGGCTTGCACAAGTTGGCAGGTAATGGCATTAAAATTTTCTGCTCTTAAAAAAATGCAAGTTGCATAGGCTGCTTTGCTTGCATCGCAGAATACATGAAGGCTCATTTCCGTATTCACCGGATCAGGTACAAGGAGTCTTAGTCTTGGAATAGCAACGTCATTCAACTTATGTAGTCCCCTTTTCCATTTCTCAAATTTTTTCCCAACACATTCAGGTAATTCAGAATCCCAACTCACTTTTAGTTGCCAACATTCTTGAAGTAAAATTTTTGGTGCTAAGGTTACAGGACAACTATATCCGATGGGGTCGAATACTTTATGGGCTACTGACAATATTTGTCTTTTGGTAACTGTCTTGATTTCTTCTTGATTTTCTCGCAAATCTATACTTAGTGAATCATTGTTTAAATCCCATAATAATCCCAAAACTGGAACATTTCTTTTCTTGGAGGGAGTAGAATTTTCTTCTGTTGGATTGATAATATTATGCTCCCACCCTCTTAGATCGAATTTTGCAGTACTAAGGATATATTTAGACTCCGAAATAAATTTTTCAAGTTTTTCGACGCTTTCTACACTAGTAACACTATTATCTACATAAAAAGATTCTGCTAGTTTATCAGCAGTTTCTTTTAGTTCATCGTTAACCTGTTGCAAGTGGTACTTTAGAGTTGCTCCTAACAAGTAGGGACTACAAGTAAGGCCGAATACTACTCTTCTATGCTGAAAAATCTTAATATTTGAAGGATCACCCTCCTCCCACCACAGGAATCTAAGATATGGTCGGTCTACTTCGCTGAGCTGAATTTGTAGGAACGCTTTACGAATATCTGAAATTACCCCAATTTTTTTAAAGCGAAATCTATTAATTACAGAGGGAATTAGTTCCACTAAGTTGGGACCCTTTCCCAAACAATCATTAACAGAAGGATAACCCTTTTCTCTCGCTGACCCATCAAAAACTGGACGAATTTTAGTTGTGGAATTTTCTTTAATAACTGCTCTGTGGGGCAGAAAATGTTCATTTAGATTATCACTGTATGGCTCAACTTCTTCAATGATTTCTTCTGCAAGCCATTCGTCAAAAACTGCTTCGTAAGCTTCTAATCTTCCAGATTTCTTCAGTGATTCCACGCAATTCTTCAATCTTCGCTCAGCAATTGGTCTACAGCTAGGTAGTGGAGGATGGCCTTCAATCCATGGAAGGCTTACTTCATATCTGCCGTCTTCAACAGTTTTAATATTTTGGTTAAAATATTCTTCAGCAGCTATGTCTAATTCTTCTCTCGTGTTCTTGTTTCCTGAATCCAAAATTCCTAAAGTATCCAGGGACCAAAGATCTGAAATCTGTGCATTGGCCACATGAAGAGATAAAACAACATTTGTACTATCGTTGGAACTAAATTCTTCAGTTTTACCCATCAATGTCCAACCTAATTTTGTTACAAAGGCCACTAAACCCTTCGAGAGTAATTTACTTTTCCCTGTAAAAAGTTTCCCACATACATCTGCACCAATTAACAAATCAATTTCTCTATTTTTATTTCTTCTAAATTTTGTAGAGTTGTCATAATCTGAAAATTGAATTCCCCGCCTTCTTGCTTCGTTAATCCATGGCCCATTTCGTAATTTAGGTACTTCTGCGCAAATTTTTTCTTGATCAAGAACTTCAAAATTACACAAATAGTTTTTATTTAAATCACTTAAATTTATTCTATATCGTAAATGATCATGTGTTTGTTGTAACCCACCAAACAAACTATGGTTTAATTTTTCTTGCCCTGTAGGTGTATAACCAATTTTCTTTATTATTTCTTTTTTCAAATAAGATTTCTGAGATCCTGAATCAATTAATGCTCTGATAATGTATTCTTTATCTTTATTGATTAACCTTAGCGTTAAAGTTTGGAGTAACACTTCTTGATTGCAAGTTTTGTTGGACAAAGTGGTATTTTCATTTGTAACTTGTTTTTCAGAATTATTTTCTGGACACATTATATCGAAATGACGGCGAGAACAAATACGGCATTTTACAAAGCAGCGGCAATTTTTTGCCAAGTGACCTTTAGAGAAACACACAAAACAATGACCACGTTTCATCAAAAAATCTCTTTTTTCACTGAATTCTTTAGTTTTGAATTCTTTACAATCCTGCAATAGATGTTTTTCGCTATTACAAAAATTACAGAAATGTCGTTTATTGCCTGAATTATTATTGTAAAGGCCAGCTGCAGTTGAGGGACGAATTTTGTTTCTTTTTGGTGATTCATAACTTTCTTTCTTATTTGATGTGGTGGAAATATGTTCTGAGTGTTGGGCATTTGAAATTAGTGCAGTAGCTTTTTCGCGACTAACAACTTCTGTTTTTAAAATTTCAATCATTTCTGAAACTTTCCACTGATCATCATCGCCGTATTTTTTCGTTATTTCTAAAACTATGTCTGCTGGTAAAAGTTTTATGAAAATTGGGCAAAATAACGTGCTGTAATTTTCTTCTTTTATCCCTAGGGATTCTAGATTTCTTATTTCTGTCTGACATGTGTCCAGTAATTTTCTTAATTCAAATATATCGTTGGATTTTTTTACAGGGCAAAGATTTAGTAATTTATTTAAATGTGAATTAATTAATAATGTTTTTTTACCAAATCGATCTTTTAATGTTTCCAGAGCCGCGTAATAATTATTGTTTGTTAGCGTGAAACCTTTTATTGCATCAGCAGCTGTACCACTTAAGTATGTTCTCAAATAGCTAAATTTATCAATATTTGATAAAACTGAATTCTTATCGATTGCTGCTTCAAACTGATCCATAAATCTTTGGAAATCGGTTGGTTCACCGTTAAATCTATCAATGTTTAATCGAGGAAGATTAATATAACCTTGATCTAATTTTGGTGTTCTATTACCTTCTATTACGGGGCTAGTCGATAAAATGTTAGAATTACTACTATTTTTTATTTTAATCATTTTACTTTTTACTTTAGTTTTCCAGATCAAAATATTTGAATTATATTCATCGCATTTTAAAACTTCCTCTTCAACCTCTTCTACTTTGATATTTTTCTGTATTTCATCATCTAATGAATTCAGTTCCCTATCTTTTAAATTTAATTCCTCTAAATATTGTTCTAACTCTTCTTCTCCAACATCAATTTCCAATAACCTGCCTTCGATTTTATTTATTAACTTCGTGGTTTGCGCTCTAAGAACACTTCTTTTTTGTTTTTGAATTACACTCATTATGCTAATTATAAATAACAAATCTTTTAAAATATTATTATTTGATCAATTATCAAATAAAATTTCTTGTCAAAGTAGTTAATTAAACGAAAACATTTCAAAGTTATGCATTCATCATATTAATATATAATGCAATAATTCAAAACACAAAGTATTGCACAAACCCAAACTAAAATATTCTTTCGTTTCATTTTTATCAAAGGAACAAATTTCAAGAACAAAACTAATAATATAAATATCATTATTATTTATTTCAAATGTAAGTGAAAACAAAACTTTTTCGTTGAAACCAAAACTTTTTCTCTTTATTTATATATCATCAAAAGAACAAATTTTCAAATATTCAATTAAAATAACATTTATATTTATTTATTTCGATGTTGGAGAAAGTAATCAAGTCGGCCGTCCCTGTTCTGGGGCGCCACTAATTTAATATAATCTATATATTCATGGGTTCTTTTTAAATTAGATTATAACTAGCGATAAATATCTTTTAAAAGTATAATCATATTTATTATTTATCAACTAATTATCGAAAAGGTTACTCACCCTTTCTTCTTTTCACGGCCGACTTGAAACTTACGGAGTTAGAAGATAATATCGATGACACAAAATAATATTTCTGGAACTTTTTCTTTTAACATATTTAATTAAATGATGATGATGGAGGTTTATGTACAATGAAATATATGTACAAAATTTGACGATTAATAAAACAATTTTCAAATTATTTCTACTTCACATAATGAATAACTTTCTGTAAATTCAAAATATTCAGTTTTCTTCTTCTTTAATAAAACAGAATCATAATAAATTTTAAGACACCGTAAAAGTGCCTTTCCTTTCGTCTACATCTTTATTAACACTCCACTTTCGAATCGAAAGTGCATCTTATTCTAATAAAACCAAAAAAGAATAAAAAATAAAGCATTCCCGCTGTCACGACAGGTGGCCAAAAAACAGAGGGAAAAGAATGGGGGGAAGGCACTGATGTTGCAACACAGCTTGTAATGACTGGCTAATAAACAATCCGGGGAAAATCATTAATATTTACCACATAGCAAAGCTTGTCGGAATTTCATACCAGACATCATTCACACCAAAAAATATTACTTCAGGATTTAAAAAACCTGGAATATATCCATTTAATAGTGAGCCCTTTGGAGATGAAGAGTTTCTGACATCATACGTCACAGACCGTCCTATGCTGGTAAATAATGATAACAACAGTCATTGCCTTCCTTTAACGCATAATCCACCCAACAATTCTGTTAATATTGGTGTTAGTAAGCCGTCTTCATCTCAGACTTTGTCTCTCAGTCCTGCAGACATACGGCCATTCCCAAAATCAGAACCTAGAAATCCATTGAAGAAAAATAAAGGAAAGAAAAAAGGACGAACAAGGATATTAACAGCTACGCCTGAGAAGAAGGAAATTGAAGAAGCAGAAGCTGCCAGACTAGAAAACAAAAAGCGCAGACTAAAACCTGTTTCTGCAAAGCCAAAAAAACAAAAAAATGAAAAAAAATTACTGTCCAAAGATGAATCCAGTGATAGTGAAGAGTCATTAATTTCATTACATGACACCTCCGATGATGAAATATTTGATTATGATGTGCATGATGACACGGAAATAGCACAAGAAATTGACTGGATGGAGGACAAACCAAACATAGGGATAAATGATTTTGTACTTGTCAAATTCCTTACAAAACGGTCAATTGTTTATTATGTTGCAAGGGTGGAGAGTGTTGACAATGATACTGAAAGCTACAATGTCAAATTTTTAAGAAAAGATGTAAAAGGAAATTTTAATTTTCCTCAACTGGATGACTATAGTACGATTGAAAAAAATGATATTATCATAAAATTGATGCCACCACAGTTGGTTGGTGGGACCAGTAGAGCACAATCTTGCTTTTCTTTTAATGTTGATCTTTCTCATTATGATATTCGCTGATTTTTCTTTATTTTTCAAATGTGTCCCACACCTCCCACCTATGTGTCCCACTCCTCCCACCCATGAGGGAGGAATGGGACAAAATTCTTGTAATTTGTAATTAGATAAAAGTAATAAAAATATTCATTATTTAAATGCTGTGTATTTTTTTTTATAAAGTTAAAACATGTAAGTTTATTATCTAACCATTTGCATCTACAGATAAGTGCAAGATAATGAATAAAAAAATATTTATTTGAAACTGTCCCAAACCTCCCTCCTCTCCCCTATTTTTATTTTTTTGCCCCCCCCCCTTCTCCCCTCCCCCCTTCCCGGCCCTCCTAATAACTTTACACTTTCGAAAATATCCCCATTCGACTTGCAGGCATCTAAAACCTATCTGTACCAATTTTGAATGGCCTAACTGTATTTCTATTTGTTTTTGCCCCATAGCCCCCCTCTTGCCACCCCACCCCCCTTCCCGCCCCTCCTAATAATTTTACAAATTCGAAAATATCCGAAATCGATTTGTAGGTATCGAAAACCTATATATACTAATTTTGAACGATCTAACTCTATTTTTATTTTTTGCCCCCCCTCTCCCCTCCCCCCTTCCTGCCCCTCCTAATAACTTTACACAATCGAAAATATCCTCATTCGACTTGCAGGCCTCTAAAACCTATCTGTATCAATTTTGAACGCCCTAACTGTATTTCTATTTGTTTTTGCTCCTTAGCCCCCTCCCCCCCCCCCTTGCTGCCCCACCTGGGGGCTGAATTTCTAAAATTCCAGAAATTGGTTTTTAGATATTTGCATTAGCTATATTTTAGAGCAAAAATTTCACGCATATCTATTTTTTTGTTTGAGATATATAGGATTATGCGAAATCACGTTTTACGCATGTGAAATCACGTTTCCCCCCTGCCCCCCTTGGGGACCGAATTTTGAAAATTCCAGAAATTGGTTTTTTGACATTTGTATTAGCTATATTTTAAAGCAAAAATTTTACGGATATCTGTTTTTTTGTTTGAGATATGAAGGATTTTGTGAAATCACGTTTTGCCCCCCCCTCCCCCCCTTGGGGGGCGAATTTTGTAAAATCGCTTCTTAGTGGATGCCTACGTCATAGAACGAACATTGTCACAAATTTTCATGCTTCTAGGTCCAGTGGTTTGGTCTGGGTGTGTGATAGATCACTCACTCACTCAGGAAGTGTTCTTTTATATATATAGATATAAATTCAGTCTCTATTGTTAAAAAGGTCAGTTTATAAAATATATATATATATATATTAATAAAATCTACTGTTTTTTTAAAATTGAAAGGTTGGCAACTATGTATGTAACTGCTTTATCCAAAAACAATTGCTTAGTGTTTTAGCTTGCTAATTTCAAGAAATCTATATCCTGTTAAAGGGACTTAGCACCACTAAAAATTTTACATAAAAGATTCTATTCCGTTTAATATTTATAAATTGAACTATATTAGGTTTGTTTGTTCAATAAAATGTATATTCAGGCTAGGGATGCACACAATACCAGTTTTGACCGAATGCCGAATATTCAGCCAACCAAATACTAACTATTCGGCCAAATAGCGAATATCCTTCAAATCGAATAACTATTTAGCCGAATAACAAATATTCGGCTGGCTGATTTACTCTTATATTCGGGTGTCAATCACCTAATTTTTTGCAAACTTTTTCAGTAATACCATTTACATTTAGTAATATTTTATTTCTTTAATTATGCAAAAAATATTTATAAAAAACTATTATTCAGAAACAGTGGCTTATATAAATGTAGGAAAATATTAAAAAATATTACTATACATAAATAGTGGTGTAATGCTGAATTCACAGTCAAAGAAAATTATTAACTGTTAGGCTTCTCAATAAACACAAAATTTCTTAAATAACAATTTCTTGTTGTACTCACTCAAAAAAAAAGGAGCAACCAAGAAATGCAGCATTTGAGAAAAATGAGTTTAAAAGTAACGTGTTGGCTAACCCATATTAAAACTGATGCAAATGCCTCTTACTCTCATGTGGATATATTGTGAGATAGAGATGTGATTTTTTTGTGCATGTTGGGGCACTTCATATGCATTTTTCAGTGGCAAGTTGAAAATTGCTATTTTATTACTTGTGTCTTTTTTCTTGTCAGATTTGAATATGATCTTTGTTTGATCTCTTGAAGTTTCCTAGATAATAAAAACATGTAATTATGTATGCTCTTTCTTAACTCAACTGTAGAAACACATATCGTTATACTGTTATTGATAAAGACAACTTTTGTCAGATTTATCAAATGTTATGATTAATGTAACTAATAATTTTCTTTCATGTTACTTGAAACTAGATAAAAACGATTGTTTTCATTTAAATATAATCTGTTTCTTAATCTTAATTTAATGAAAATTAAAAATAGCAAAATTTTTTCAAATGATTAAAAATTAAAAAAAATTGATTTTTTATCTACTCCAACTAACCGAATAATTTCATATTTGGCCAAACTGAATATTCGGCTAGCTGAATAGTTTTAGATTCTGCTGAACCGAATATTTGGTGCATCCCTAATTCAGGCAACAATTCTTATGATTTTTTAATATACTTATTTACAAATTTAAATTCTTGTGTTTGCATTTTTTCATGGATTTGTGATCTTTAAAATGCTAAAACTTCTACAGATATTTAAGAAAAGTTTTTTTTTTTTTTTTTTTTTTTTTTTAAGTTTAATGGAACTTAAAACAATTAGAGATGGATTTTGAAATTTATTTATCAGTTTTGGGGGTAACAAAATTTAAAAATGCATGCATATGTAAAAATTTGAAACGAAAAAAGAAAAAAAAAAAAAGTTATATTAATTTTTATATTTTTTCTTTTAAAGATTCTTGTAAAATCCATCCCTAATTCTTCAAGTAGGTTCTATTAACATTTTAAAAATAAATATCTGAAGAAGTTTTAGCATTCTAAAGATAAAAATTTCATGAAAGAAAAAAAAAAAAAATGCAAACTGAGAAAACACAATTTAAAGATTTCAAATCTGTAAAAAATAAAAAACCATAAGAATTGTTTGTAACCTGAATATGTATTTTAATGGAAAATAATAATAATAGGTAATAATGTTTAATCTATAAATATTAAATGGAAATATAAGCTTTCTTGTGAAACCTTCAGTGATGCAAAGTCTTCTTAAATATTGTCTCTAAATATTATGCCCTTTTAAAAATTGCATTTTATATATAAAACTAAATTGACTTATTATACTATATGAAATTAATGTTTTTTATGATTTTAAATTCTAGAATGGCAGATGATAGTAGTGCACCTTCTTCTCCAGTATGTTTCAAGACACCAGAGGAAAATTTACTGTATCATTCTAGAACTGGTGATTATGAAGCTGTGGTTGAACTACTAAATCTCTGGAATATTGAAAATGCTATTAATATAAATTGTAAAGGTAATTTTCATTTACTTGAACCTATCAATCAGAAAAGAAAAGCAATGGTTGTTATTAAATTTTTAATTATATCTACCCACAGATAACGTAGAGTTTTGGTAAACGTCCGGTGAGGAGCTAAGCTTTAGAAAATGATTTAGTAGGAGTTGGGGGAGGAGAGATTTTATTTTGTGTATTTATATTTTTTCTTATTTTACCACTTACTGACAAATTTTGGTTTAAAGCTGAGTTTTGGGGGCTCCAAGGGCTTACAAGTGATTAAAACTTGAATGGTGATGGCAATTAAAATTTAAGAAACCATCATCTGGAAACAAGAATCACATTAAAGCCAATCAAATCTCTGTATTTGTGTGCATTTGAAAATCACAGTGTGTTGCAAAACATTTAAATCCTAATACTGGTAAGTTTCAAAACTGGTCATCTCCCTATTCGCTCAAAGAAGTATCTCCTAATCAATCATATAACACAGAGATTTGACCAGCTTTGGCATAGTTTTAGTTTCCAGATAGTGGAAGCTTTTACTTAAAACCTAAAAAAAAAAAAAAAAAAAAAAAAAAAAGAAACATTTTCTGATTTTAAGATGTTGGCTGGTTTTGCAGCTAAGCAACACTAGTGTAATCAGGGGGTCTGTCTACTACTTGGGAAAACCAGGAAATGAGATTTATCGGGACAAACCTGAAAAAACCAAAAATATCTAGGAAAACCTAGAAATTAAGTCTACTATAAAGTGATATTTGAAAGTAAAAACATAACCTCATAATTTAGAAAGTCTTTATTTATCAACCTTAATTAATTTTAGAAAATTTGGAGTGGAAGGATGATTTTTATACCAACTATGTGAAAAATCATCCTACCACTCCAAATTTTCTAAAATAACCTCATAAACTGAGATTTTTTCTAAAAACCCTTTTTGCATACTAATAATTAAAAAAGCATTAAAAGCTAGAAACATTTTAAAACACATTCATATTAACTAAAATTTACAGATTAAAATATACAAAGCATTTCTCCGTAAGTTTTCATGACGTCTTCAAGTCATACAAAAGATAATGAGAACAGACAGCATATATATAGATATCATGAGTCCAGGTGATGGTTATAAATGTTAGGAGCTTGACAAAAAGATTACGTATATTAAGAAGATTTCGCTCTTGAATGTCACTTGTAGCGAAGACTTCGTAACTCATGGCGAAAAGCTTTGTATATTTTAATTTGTAAATTTAATTTTAATAAATATGAATGTATTTTAAAGTGTTTTTAGCTTTTAATGCTTTTTAGTGACATTTCAAAAGAATTTCTGTGGATTTAATTTCTTCTTTCTACAATATTTTGAAGCAAATTTACAAATTCATCACTAGTGACATTCAAGAGTGAATTCCTCTTAACATACATAATCTTTTTGTCAAGCTTCTAACATCTATAACCGCCACCTGGACTCATGATATATATGCTATGTGTTCTCATTATCCCTTGTATGACCTGAAGATGCCATGAAAACTTATGGCGAAAAGCTTCGTATATTTTAATTTGTAAATTTAATTTTAATAAATATGAATGTGTTTTGAATTGTTTCTAGTTTTTAATGCTTTTTTAATTATTCATATTTGACAATCTTGTACGCGAAAATTATTTTGATATAAATATTTGTTGTGGGCTAATTTATATTTTCTTAATTAAAATTCTTATGATAATAAAATAATTTGTTTTATTTTATTCTAAAAGAAATTTTAACTCTTAATTAGAAACTTATCATTAACTTTTTTAATTATAGGTGAGCAGAAAAGTAACCATGGTTGGACACCACTACATTTAGCATGCTATTTTGGTCATGAATCCATTGTAGAACTTTTAATTAAGGTAAATAGTCTTCTTAAATTAAACTTTGAGAATGTTGATTTGAATGCTTATTTTATACTATTATATGTCAATCATCAGTGATTAACACTGGATTTTTCTTTCTACCGCAACAATTGCTGGTAGCTGGCAATGTAAATAAACTATAAAAAAAAAAAATCACATAAGTATAGTGAAGTATTGATAAAATTCTACATAAGTGGGAAATATACATTACCGGATTACCAATTTTTCTGGATTATAGATATTCCAAAAATGTATCGAAATCATTGATCAATCACAATATGTAAAAAAAGTATTTCTTAACCCCTTAACGTGCGCTGTCCTCGCTGAGAGGAAGCAAAATTTAAGATCCAGCTTGAAAAAATCATCTCAGAAATTTTTTAGCAAAAATTTACGTTTATAACATATCAGAATAGGCCGGTTTTTTTAACCTTAAAATTTAAAATTTCTTTTAGTTTAATTTAGTTCATGAATTCCGGTGGCAGTATAATTTAAATGATCCGAATTGTCTTGTGCTTCAAAGGGTTAAAAAATAACTTTAAAAAATATATACTACCTTAATGTATACCGTATTAAAAATGTAAATAATTAAAATAACATTTGAAATAAGCATGGAACAAATATTTTCTCTCTGCAAAAGCATAGGGCTTTTTTTACTTTTGTCGATCACAAACATTTTTAGCATACATGCTTCTGGTGCTTTTGAACATGCTAACAATGTAATTCGATACTCATACTCTTTAAATTTTTTGACTTTGAGTAAGATAGTTCATTTTCACATGCTACAGTCTTTTTCAGCAAGCATCTTCAAAAATTCTGTAAATCAAGAAAATTAAATGAAAATCCATAAACTTTACTGACAATCCATCAAAGTTGGCAAGTATGCTCTTGCAAGTAAGCCGTTGAGTACAATGATTTACAAGTGGAAGGAAAAAAAATCATCAGGGCCAGATTATAGGTGCTGCTGGATTAAAAGTTTCCAGACTATCGATACTTCACTGTAATTATTTAAAATTTACTTCACAGAGCATGTGATTTAACATGATTTCCTTATAAATTCACGATCCATTGAATGTATTTTAATAATAAGAATGATTATAATCTATATAATATTTCTCCAACATGGACCAGTTTCAATTATTTTTTGTCGATACGATACATGAGGATAAAAAAAATAATATTTATACATTGACAATATTTAAGCATGTGGACTTTTAGTTCAATGGACTAATAGGAAAAAATGAAGACATCTGTCTCATGAGATTATTTTGCAAAAAAAATGTATTTTTAACAGTTGTTTCTTCAGAATCTTTGGGTCATTTTAAACCTAGGAATATTTTAAAGATATATACAGAATATGAACTTTTGTGTCATAAATTGACTAAAAAATGCAATCATAAAAAATACAATCAAAATAGAAATTACTTTATTTTATTTATTTATTTATTTAAAAAAAAAAAAAAAAAAAAAAAAAATGCATATATATAGACCAAAATTAATAAAAAGTCATCTCCAACATGACGACAAAAATTTAAAAGGAGTCGTGGGATTAAAACTGTACTGCCTGTGAAAGTATGAAAATTGGGTCGTGAACCATGAATTTTATTTGGAAAACTTTCTTTGAATGATTTTGGTTTCACTACTGGGGAGTCCCTTTGAGGGACTCGGACAAGTTTTTAAGGAGTGAGGCTCAACCTCACCATAAGGTAAATGCAGGAGTTCAACATAACTAAAGGGGCTGTGTTTCTTCAGTTGCTGAATATTACCCCAGTTGTTTAGGTATAGAGAGGTTTTATTGTGCTGGCCATAGCTAAAAAGTTTATTAAACTATTTGACAAGATTAGCTTTTGTTCTAATTTGAAGAGGTTGTAGGTTAGCCTCATTGAGAACAATTTATCTAGGACAGCTACGTCTCAGTCCAGTAATTATTCTAGCAGTGCTGAGAAACTGCTAGAAAATGAGCCTTCTCCAATTTATCCAAATTTGTGGCTGATGCACAGCAATAAGCAGGTAAACCATACTTCAGGATGGACCTAATAAGTGTCATATGTATTTCTGCATTGGCACCCCAAACTTTTTTGTTATGCAGTCAAACCTTGTCAATGTGAACAAACTTAATGTGAATTACTTTTAACATCAACTACTTCAATAGTTCCTGAAAAAAAAAAAGATTAGTTTCTAAGTTACTGATAGGTCAATCTAAGTCTTAATTTTTTAATCTCTTTTTTGTAAAAGACAAAATGTTTTTGCGAATTTTTCATTTATTTTTGTGAAAAATAAAATATTGCATAAAACTTTCCATTTTAACAGTTGTTATATTATAGTGTTTAATATCAAGTTGATCCCTTAACTGCCCTGGGCATATTCATACATTTTTCCAAAGAACGATCCTTTGTACTATACTGCTACCAGGGAAAATACTGATACAGTTTGACAGTACAATAAAATAAACTTGAGTGATCTTTACAGTGTTTTTGAAAGATTTACTTGTTTGAGAGTTGAAAGGGAACGATGGCACTTTGAAGCAAATCTCGTAAATTTCCCTTGGCAGGTAAGGGATTAATAGAGTTTTGCTGAACCATTTAATTAAAAATAATCATGAAAACATTTTATAAAAGGATCATTTTCATAAAACAAAATCTTGTGAAGAGGCTCATTCTGTAAATTTGAATTTTCTTGAAGAGTCCCTTTTCATATACATTTGAATTTTGTGAAGGGTTCTTTTTTATATAATGGAGAATTGTGTGAACGGTCTCTTTTTATACTGTGGAATTTTGTGAAGGGGCATCAAAATGAACCCAATTTTTGTTTGGATTACCCCTTAACTGATATCATTGAACTTCTGATAACGTGAAAAAATTTTTTATTCCTCATAAGATTCCACGCTACCTGGCCACGCTACCTGGAAAACCTGGAATAGTCAGGGAATTTGAAAATTGACTATAAAAGTCAGGGAATTTAAATATTTTAGCCAGAATCTGGAAAAGTCAGGGAATTTCATACAGTGATTGGCAAAAGAAAAAAAAAAAATCTGCCAATGCACAGTCTTTTTTCAGTTTTTTTTTTTTCCTTAGCTTCCGCCATTTTTTTTTTAAACACCCCCGCCCTTCTTTTGTGCTCGTGTAAGAAATTTCTTATCTCGCTTATAAGCAACAAATGCTATCACTATATGCAACCTTTGTGATATGTAAATTTTGTGTTTTCAAGTGGTACCATAATTATTTTGCCCCAAACACAGTGAATGCTCAATATATGGTTAGACTGGAATTTTTTTAGAATATACCTGGAAAAGTCAGGGAATTTCATTCTCCTGTTTGAGTGGCAACCCTGAGTACTTTACTCCAACCCCGTACAAAGTTGTTTGTTAATTATTATTCAAGTTTAATCAGGCTAACATATAGATGTTTCATACCAAAAAGTCTTAAAATTTAAAAATGTGTAACTGCTAACTTTTCTTTTCAGAGATGACATATTCTGTGTTTCCAAAATCTTTAATCAAGTGTTCGTTTATTGAATAAGATTGTGTATTTTATGATAAAATTTTTATATTCGAGTTGCCTTTGGTGCATAAAAGTAATGTGTTAACGTAAATAATGGTTATAATGATTATCTTTCTTTGGTTTTGTATTAATACCATGCTACTAACTATATATCAACTAAAATTATATTTTATTTACATATCTACTGATTATTTAATTACATGTTTTATTATTAATGTTATAAGATAAGATAATCTCTATTATAAGATAATCTCTGTTACACAATAGCTTAAGTAAAATCTATTGCATTTGTTTCTATTTTTATGTATAAAATAATAATGCATCTGCATTTTTCTTTTTTTCATATATTCTGCATTTTTTTAAAAGGAGGTTAGCAATATTTTTTATTTGTTTATTTTTAAAGCAATTTATGATCAGCTATGCGTCTAATAGCCACTTTTGTTATTAGTTAAGGAAATTTCAAAAGAAAATATGTGTTAAAAAATTTTAAATGGTTAAAATAAAAGTTTGGGTTGTTTTGGCCTAAATTAATTTATATATGCAATAAAAATATGTATAAAAAAAGAGTGGGTACTGAATATCTTTATTTTTCTTTTAGCATGGCGCTGATGTCAATGTTGTGAATGACACTGGTGATACACCTCTACATAAAGCGGCTTACACAGGAAGAGAGGTACACTGATGTGCTATTCATGTGCTGTATGTTAATAAATACCTTGTGGTTCACACATTTTAAGAACAACAACAACAAAAAAATTGTGAATGGGCAGTACGGATAGTCTTAGATTAAGTCACATGAGCTTAGGATTGCAGTAGGAAAATGCTTTTCTTTTTTTCAATCAAGTTTGACAAAATTTTAAAATTGGCTATAAATAGGGATTAGGCGTTCACCCACTAAAATTATTTAAATTCAGTTGAAATAATTACAGAAAAAAATATTAAGACAGATCATATGTTGTCATTTTAAAATTTGATAGCTAGATTTCTTCCATCTGAAAATTAGAGATTTAATAATAAAATAATTCGATTCAATATTGGAAATTTTAATAAAGCTGGCTTTACACTTGTTGCCTTTTATTTATATTTCATTAAATCAAGATCAACTCCCCCCTGCCTTTCCCTCATATTTGATTAGTTAATAATACTCTATCATCTTTTTAAAAACCTTCAATAGTGGTTGGAATGCTTTGTCTGAATTATGTGAATGTGCATATGTATAGTAAATATATAGCATGCAGTGGTGGCCCGTGCTATGAAAAACAGGGGAAGAGCTAAAAGACGAAACTTTTTCGTAGGGATTTGGAAGGGGGGGGGGTAAGAATTTCCTTGCTCGCGGGGAAAAGTTCAGCTTTATTGGTCATTGCCTTATTTCATCTTTAGGATGGTATCAATAACTGTGCGAAAAATATCATATTTTGAAGATTTACATTTACTAAAGAAAAAATTATTTATCACAAAGAGGTCATTTATTAAATCCCAAATAAACTAGGGTAATCATATGTACCATATGTCCACGAAATTGAGAAAGATACATATTTTGAAATAATTTTTCTGTTTTGAAAAATTGTAACAAAGAAATTATTTATCATAATTCATCCTTATCATAATTATTTATCATAATTCATACTTTTTAATCCACATTTATTTGACATAAATCATCCCTCTGTAATTCGGGAACTATTATGTACATATTCATGCACAAACATGAAATTTGTTGTATATTTTTAGCCTATTTTCAATAAGAGGAGAGCATTAAAATTACTAACATTCAAAAGCTGGACCCTTTGACGAAATTTGAAATTTGGCCCCAAAGTATCTTGGAAGTTTATCGCCAAAATCTTTACTTACGCAACTGCAATAGCCATTTTAAATCATCGACAAAATGCTAACAAAAATTTAAAATCCACCAAGGGATCCTATACTAAAGCTGTATCAAAGAAATTTTAAGAAATGGATATAGTTGTAACTGTTGCTAAGGAATGAAACATGGTTACCACATGTTTTTATATGGAAGAATAGATTAAGAAAACATCTTGTCACACTAAATGAAATTTTGTTTTGTAGAGGTTTTTATAGCTATTAGAAAACAAAAATAAACTTTGGGCTTTCCTTCTATTTCTTTCTTTCTCTCTCTTTTTTTTTTTTTTTTAATCTTTTTCAAGCTGTTTCGGTATAGTGTTTATTGTTCAATGTTCTGCGCTTTTAAAGTGCTGGACAAAGAATTTCTATCAGTAGGACTGAGAAGTAAATAAAGAAAAACAGACTTTCATAGGGATTTGAATCATCATGTAAATAAAAAGGCTTATAGTTTTTTTTTTTCCTAATAAATTAATTATTAAGAATACTGTTTACATGGGTTTTGAAATTATGTATTTACTATTTGAATGCCTGCTTAAAAAATGGTCAGGTTTCGATCACAGGGTGTTGATTGCATTTTATTAATGCTAATATTATAAAGGTACTTTAAATGGCAACTATAGATTATCCTTTTATAAAAATTAATAAACAGTAATATTTTCCCAATTAAACATGATTTTTAAAATACTTGACTTTATGACAAAAAATGAAATGAAATAAAATTTCCAAAAACTCTTGTTTAGACATTATAGAGTATAGCATTACTACATATAAAGAAGGTAGATATTTATTTACCTTAAAAAATAGTAACAATTATCTTATTTCTTTTAAACTTCCATAACTTATATATTTAAATATTCTTAAAGTAATAATAATAATAAATCTATAAATAAATGAAAAGAATTCGATGTTCATTCATTTTCAAATATTAATTTTAAAACTTAAAAATTCAGCAAATTTTTTTTTTTTAAGAAAAAAAAGTCCAATAATGTGTAGTTTTCCAAGTGTAGTTGAATTACAAAGCCATTTATAGTCTTCAAATCAAGATGTTTTTAAGTTAACATTGTGACATTTTCCATTTTTTTTTTTTTTTTTTCTTTCTTTTTACGATAATTTCTATAGACTTTGTTAGTCTCCCGTAAATAACATCTTTTTGTCTCCAACTTTTCATCTGTTAAACTGTGTTTAAAAGCTTTAAAGATTATAAAATCTGACAAAGAATTGATTAAAAGCATAAATCACAAAAATTAAAAATTAAAACGGTAAACACTACCTTTTAAGGGTATCAAATTCAATGAGCTTCCCTTTTAAGCTAAGCTGGAAGATCTATTATCTCTTTCATGAAAAGTCTTCCCTTTCTCTTTCGTCCTTTGAAAATTCGCGGTAGAATATTTAGAGTGACGTAAGCGTTACCATGGTAACCATGCAGTGAAGGCAGAGGTGAAAACGAATGTCTTTCATCTCTTCCCTTGCACTTCAGTTATATGAATTTGCACGCAGAATTGGATGTTTAGGAAAAGATTTAAATTGCTGTTTTTATTGGTTGTTATTTATTGAAAATTTGTTATAAATCCTTATTAAATTCTACAAAAAAAAAAAAAAGAAAAAAAAAAGAAAGAAAGAAAGAAAAGAAAAAAGAAAGAAAGAAAAGAAACATGGAAAAAAATGAAAAATATTTATTATTATTATTTTTTTTTTTCATGAAATATATGAGGTAGGGGAAATGTGGTAAAAAATTTAACACTAGAATTACGGAAGGTGTCATTTTGACCCCAAGCAAACTTTTTTCTTCAATGTTTCTTCTATTTTTTCACAAATTTCTTAATCCTTTCTTGACTTTTCCTAAATCATTGTGCTTTTCAAAAAAAAAAAAAAAAAAATTTCCAAGAAAACCCTATTTAATTTTTAGTCTTAACAAAGGCTTATACTTAGAAAATACGGGCAGGTGTCATTTTGACCCCTGTGAGAAAGAAAGATATCTGAATATATTTTCTGCAGTAAACTATTTTTGTTTTCACCTGCTAAACAAAAAAACAAATAAAAGGAAAGGAAATGATGTTTTTGTATAATCTCCCATCTGCCAGTCACGTGATTTGAATTTTCGGAATGCATTTACTTGTGAAATGAGAACAGATAAAAAAGCTTATGTTTGAAAAAACGATTGTAGATTTTGCTAGGCATTTTGTTATATTTATGGGAGTTTTTTTATGTACTAATGGCTCGTAGAAGAGGACTAACGCAAGAAGAAATAGTTACACTGATGCAAGAACTATCTGATTGCGTTTCTGGTTTTGAAATAGATAACAATTCTTAAAATAGAGATGAAAAAGAAACCTCTAGTGATTCAGACTTTCTTATAACGAGAGATCATGTGATATCTTCTAGATCATGTGAAAGTGAAAATGAATTAGCTCCCAATAGTTCAAATTCTGACATAACTAAGAATGCCAAAGCAGTAACTAGTACTATATGCTCAAAAGGGAATAATAAGAAATTCAACGTTATTCAGCCAGCTATTTGTCCATACCCTTTAAAATATACTTTAATCATAATCATTGTAATTTAGTTTATTTTTATTGGATTTTCAAAATATATAATATTATATAGGGAAATATGCAGATTTTTTTTTCCAGGGGTCAAAATGACCCCCGCCGTATTTCTAGGTATACGAAGATCGCCATAATTCTAGTGTTAAAGTGCCCTGGGCACAGAAATTTATTAGTCAGGCCCTGCTCATGTTTCAAATAATGGGAAATCTACCTATTAATATTATCAAGCCAATCATTTCATAAAAAAAATTTAGCATGTACTTCAGCTATTAAAAATAGTGTTTCTTTTGCTAATTATGGCTGATTATCATCTGTTCAAAGGTTGTACTTTATATGGAAATCTTTTTAAAGGAGCTTAATTCATATTTTTACATATGTTTAGGAGAAAATAACCTTCAAACTGAACAGTAACATTCTAAAATAAAAATAAATAATATACAAATATATTGTATATGACTATCAATATTCATTTATACATTAAAAACAAGCAAAAGTAAAACAAATTAAAAAATATTTGTGTGCATGCTTATGACTGAAACTTAGTGACTGTTTGGATTTTTTGCCCTTAAGAATCTAAAACTTCCCCCAAAAACCTAAAAGATGCCTTTTTCTTACAAGCAGCATCCTGCCCTTTTTAAACCTGGGGGAAATTACTTTCTGGTGTCAATCTCATTTTCCATATTTGCATTTGTGTTTTTCCCGAGTTGTAGTCACTAATCCGCAATCCAAAATAGCCTTATAATAATAATAATTGAACAATCATAAATATAGAGGGAGAAGAAGTGATACCTGAAAAACATATGAGAAAATCTGAGTAAGTAAAATATACATCAAAATGCATTAGCAGATGGGACATTTGAATCTTTATTTGGGCCTGTAGCTTTGAATGTACAAACCTATATCAGGGTTCCTATGGTACCTGGAAAACACAGGGAGTTTGAAAAATTATTTAAAAAAAAAAAAAAAAATTAGGAAAAAAATGGAGTCTGTGATCACCTTGTAATATGTAAAAAAATAAATAAATAAAATTTCGGTCTATGACAGAATTTAATTTAGTAAGATAGGACTACTTATATTTGTATTTTAACTATCCTATAGATATAGTAATAAGACATAGATTGATCATCGAGGGAAGAAAGTGATTCTTTTTTACTCAGGGAAAGACACTCTAATGGCTGTCTTTCCCCTGAGTAAATATATACGGATAATTTAACAAGTAAAATTTATGAATAATTTATAAAGGTGAATGAAAAACTCCATATGTACAGTTTCAAGTACGTTTTTCTTTCTTTCTATTTTTTTTTTTTTCTGTGTCTATTAATTTAGATAATATTTAAAATTAAACTTTTTGTTTTTATATACTAAAACTAACGTTCTTTACCTGCACTGCTGCTAACTATATTTAAAAGAATTTTGAAAATTACATATTACTTACTAATATAAAATTTTAAAACATATCAAACTAAATATATATATATATATATATATATATATATATATTCCATTAAATATTAAAACAGTATTTAAACCATAATAAAAACAAAGCACCTAATTATAAAAACTATATTTTTCATAATTTAGTCAAACATAATTTACTTATGAAGACATATCTTATTTCATTTCATATATTTATTAGAACAATTAAAAGTCTTGCAATATTTCGACATTTTGGAAATTCGTCAACATTCCATACTTATTACTATTTCCATTTTTATACTCTCTAATGGCTGATGCCAAAATACTTTTTCTGCATGAAAAATCTTTGCTTGTTAATATGGGATGATACATCTATAGGAATTACTATGTCTATGAATTTAACACCCTTTCAAAATAAGAATAATAATAATAGAGGGTGCTCAGTAAAATTCTTAAACACATATTCAAATAATGTATTGATTTTTAATTCCAAATTAATAAAATTTGAATGCATTAATTGTATAGTATCTTCCCCTAATTGCTTAATACTCGTTTACTAAATATTTTAATTATTAAAATAATCTTAATAACAAATTCGTATTTATTAATAACAGTGTTTTGAAAACACAATTTAAAAAAAAAACTATAAACTAATTATTCAATATTTAAATTATACTCAAAATTCACCACAGATTAATTAATATTAATCTATTAATTACTCAAAAAAGATAATTAATATCAATATACTCATCTTATAAATTGGAAAATAACACCTATTTTAAATAAATATCACAGTTTTAGTCTAAAAATATCTGAAAACACTCTAGTCTAAATAATCAGGATATATTCAGTCAAGACCCATTGGCTCTGTGGTCGGAGTACCCAACTACAAACCCGAATGTTGTGAGTTCAATCCTCACCAATGGGAAGTGGGGGAAAAAATTATGTAAAAGTTTTTATGGATTTCACAAAATATTTTAAGATAGAGGAAGAAATTAAATTATAAACACTATAAATTAATAACGACACAAAATGACAGATTGAAAGAAATAGTCCTGTCATTCTAAAAAAACAGAGAAAAACACAGGGAATTTCAAAATTTATTGTAAAAACAGAGAAAACATTAGAAATTTTTTTCATAATTAAATCTTTTTTTAAATTTTAAGGCTTTATAATGAAGAAGAAAAAGTCAATTATGCCTCCCCCCCCCCCAACTGTAGTAAGTTAATCAAATTAATATATCCTAGATGTGTTCAAATGACTTGTAAACATGTTGGATTCTAATGGTGCATGATTGTGTGCCATCTGTTTTACTTCTAAAATAGACAGGGAAAACTCAGGGAATTTTTTCTCCTGATTTGTGTTGCAACCCTGCATATTTATGAGTTTTGAATTAAGTTTCTTTCCTATTTTTTGACCTATACAAATAAAAAACAGTAAAATAATTTTGTAACATTTCTAACAGTAAAATAATTATTGGGTGGATGGAAGGGGGGGGGATGTAATGAAGCGTCAAATATATTGAATTCTTCTTCAATTTAAATAAAATCGTTGTACAGAAATTACAAAAAAATGCAACTTTTAAAAGGTGTAGATTTATAATTCTCAAATTTAGAGTTTTTATCTATTAAAATTTTGAAAATTATTTAATTTTGTTTTATTTAATAGTTTAGTGCATTTTAATTTTACAATAAACATTTTTTAAAATTCCAGTAGTGTTGGCGTTATATTCATCATTATATTCAACATTAAAATTTGTCTTATTCTTAAGGTAAAAAAAAAAAAAAAAAATTAGAAGCAATATTTATATAGTATGTATGTAGATCCAATATACATTGTTACTATTTTGTCGTTTTGTGTAGGAAATCTCGTTCATGTATTTTATGTAAATGTATTATTATTAATGTATTATATGTAATTATTTATGTAGAAGACATTTGCATAAGTCTAAATATATTATTAAAATGATTTGAAAGTTAATATATAATCCAAGTACTCTTGGTTGAAATTTCACTGTTGGATTTTTAGTACTACTACAAAAAGGGTGAAAGAATGTCATTTTAATATATTATTATTATACGTTTGTGTATTTTAACCCTCTATTGAAAAAGAAGGGTGTTTTTTCTGTGTGTGAAATGTGTTTTTTTTTTTTTTTTCTTGCGGAGGAAACCTTTTACTGTGTATGTATATTAGCTCCCAAATGAATGAACAATTTCAATACAGTTCTTTTTATTGTAATGTTGAATTAATCAAATTGTTTCTTAGCTATGTTTGATCACAATATGTTTGATAGATTTTTTTGAATTAATTAAAATGAATTTTTTTTTTTTTTTTAGGTTATTTTCCATTGATATTAAAAAAAAAAAAATTTAACAGCCAATATTCTAATTTCTAACTCATGTTAAATAAGTCACTTTTTTTTTTTTTTTTTTTTTTTTTTTTTAACCTATTTTAACAAAAAAAAAAAAAAAAAAAAAAAAATAGGCAATGAATTAATAATTATCACTTAAAAGTCTAAAAAGATTTAAATTCTATTGAAATAATTATAGACAAAATAATTAAATTCACAGCAAATCATGTGTTGTCATTTTACAATTTACTAGCTAGATTTTGCCTGACAGAAAAGTAGTGATTTTTTAGTAAAAAATAATAGTCTGAGAGTTTTCATAAAACTTGCTTTACACTTGTTGCTTTTTATTTATAATTTTTCACTGAAACAAGGTCAGCTTTTCTTTTACTATATTATTTGATTAGTTGACATTATATCTTTTAAAAAGCTTCAATAGTGGCTGTAATGCTTTGTCTCTATTTAGTGTATGTGCATATGAATAAGAAATATATGCTTTTATTGTAGTGTATTAACATTGAAAATGCTAATTTGCTGTTAATGACAGATGGGGCTGTAGGCAAGGTGGTACTGGAGGTTTAACCCCGATCCTTCAAAAATTCTGCAGATTTGTCAAAAATTTTTGAATTAGACATAAATACTTTTTAACACTTAACATTACATACTAAAGTTTGAAATTTTTTTCTGGCTATGGCCTTGACTGACACTAACATTAAATTAATTACTTTATTCGTTATCTATTGTTATGATTTGATATTTTGAAATTGTTTAAACCAAAAATTAGCTTTTTTCTTTTTCTTTTTTTATTATTGCTTAGGAGCTTGTACTGCTTTTGCTATCGAAAAATGCTGACGTATTTATTCGAAACGGAGAAAATCAGACAGCTAGAGATGTTGCTAAAGATGCTGACATTGTAAAATTACTTAAAGGTACATTCAATGTTTCTCTGTTTAATAAGCATGTTTGTTAACTGTTTTCTTTTTTATTAAAGTGCTTTATAGCTTTTCTTAAGTCATTCTTTTTAATTCAGTTTTTTTTTTTTTTTTTTTTTTGTAAACCAGTAAAACTCTTATTTTCAGTAGATGCTGCATTTTGTAATCATAAATTAATTTTGGTATTTAACTTTTTAATGTCCACTGGTTTTGCATTGAAAGCAAACGTTTATTTATTTTATACAATAGTTTGTGCTTATTTTACTTGATTTGTTAAACTTTTGTTTCTTTGATGATACCCTTATGTCTAGTTTTTCCCGTTGATGTAGAGCCATGCTATATTTTGACCTGAAGCAACTGTTGAGAGTATTTGTAGTTTTATAGTATTTCTTAACATAGTTAGCTATTAAATTTTTATTTGAATTTTATCAGATTAGTATATAAATGTCTAACCCATCAACACCCGAATTAATTTTGCTAAATAAATATATTTTGTTGAATATTTCAAATCTAAACTAATGTGGACTTACTGAGAAAAAAAATACATTAAATTCAAACAACTCTTCAATTAGTTTATCTTCATTTGAGGACGTTTGGTCTTTTAATGAAAAAACTTCTTGATAACAGATTAGTTTCCTATTACATGTTAACAAAGACCTCAAAAGTAAAGTGTTACAGTATATATTATTATTCAACTTGACTTAAGTTTGTGTATCTTTGCAAAAAACAAATATATATGCGATGAATGAAAAATCATAAAATAACTATCCAAATTATGAAATAATTGATATCGGGTACATAAAACTGTGTTGAATCATTTATAGGAACGCCATAAGCTGTCTCTAAAAAGCAGAAATCATTCCAAGAAACCACAAAAGATATACTCACTATTTTATTAGCTGTCCTCAAATGAGGACACTGGACGATAATAGGTTAAAAACAAAATTAGAATTACTGTTTTTTGGATTGTCTCTTAGATTTATCATTAAGAGGAGACAATATCTAATCCCACCAACAGCCAAACCAGTGTTATTCGATGGGAGAACATTGTTTACAAATTTGCTTATTACAAAATACATTTTTTTTTTTTTTAATTCCATTTTCACATACTGAAAATGCATAACTATTAAATTAGTACTTATTTTTGAAAAATTCATTTTTTTTTTTTTTTTTTTTTTTTTTTTTTTGAGTTCAAAGATACGAAATTTCACTAAGCACTTTTTTTCTCATTGTTTTAGCTGCAAAATGAAATACTAAAAATAAAAAAAAATCAATTTTGAGATAACGAGTGCTAATTTAACAATTGTGATTTTTCTAAATATAAAAACGGAATTGAAAAAAAAAAAAAAATTAGTAATGAATAATTATGGAAACAAATTTTTCTATGAAATAACATGGGCCTCTGCTGTCGGCAAGATTAGGTATTGTCTGCCCTTAATTAAAATCATGATTACTTGTCCTAAGTTTTTAATTTCTCACCTGCACCTTTCCCAATTTGTGAAAAAATTATTTTATGTAATTTTTAAATTTAACTGCATCGGGAAAATTTATTCTCAATGAGTTGCCTCATCAAGATTTAACAACTTTTTTTTTTTTTTTTTAATGCAAATTACTGATTTGTAAATGTCTGGCATCATGTAGTTTGAAATAAACAGGGGCGCGCCAGCAGTGTCAGGCGCCTGTGTGCAGAGAGTCAGTCGGCGCCCTATGTTAGAGAAGGTCTCTACTAAAATCCGCCCCCCCCCCCCCCACCCCACCCGTTTGCTGGAAGATAACTCTCAAAATTTGGTCTTTCGGGGAAGTATTGACTGTACGAAACATGGATGATCTTGAAGCCACGACAGATTTTATATGCATAAATTATAGTGAATTAAATATAAAGGCTGATTTTGCCTGGTCTGGGTATCGAACGTGAAATCTTCCAGTTCCCAGCTCAATGTTTTACTATCTATCTACCACAGCTTCTCAAAGATATTATTATTATTTAATCCGAACATAATTTTATTATTGCTACAAAATGCCAAAGATGACTTCCGCTGGTACCAACAGGCTCGTTTAAAACAATTTTATTTTAACGGTATTTTCAATTTTTTTTTCTTTTTTTGTTTCAACAACGCAAAGTTTTATAGCACGTTCAAAAGCTACTTTACATTGTATGATATATTTATAAAAATTTTAGATATTTCTGTTCAAATGAAATAATCAAGTTCAGGGTTTAACCTGGCAAAAAAAAATTACTTCAGCATTTTAGCGAAAATAGGCAAGCACTATTTTAGCTTTTTCGAAAGTTAATTCATTGATTTCTTTTACTTAGCTTTGTTATCCTCAGTTTTGTTTTCTATTCCTTTTGTTCATTGATGATTTTAACCAAGCATCCATATTTGTGACTTTAAAAATATGAATCAGGGAAACTATGTTTTGATTTTATCAATAGAAAAAAAGGTATTCATATCATATGTGTAAAATGAAAAAGCAATTTAAAAATCAAGTAAAGTGTAGTGGTAGATAATCGTGAAGTACTAGTGCTAAAAATGCTTCTATGAAGCAAATTCTGAATTCTAACATACTTTTAAATATTTTTGCATTTGAATTCAATCATTGAAAATTAAAAATAAATCCAAATTTCTATATAAATAAGGATTCCCAAAAATTTCAGTCCTTTCGTAGCTTTAAAGAACTGAAATTTTTCAAAAAAAAAAAAAAAAAAAGAAAAAAGAAAAGAAAAGAAAAAATATTACACAAAAAAAATTTTTTTTTTTTTAATAAATGCAGAATATATTGCGACATAGCTAGTTCCTCTTGTTCTTTTTTCCTCCAATGCCATTTAATCCGAGATAACGGCTTAATATGTTTTAATTTTCATAAAATTAAAAAAAAAATCATTCAACATAGAAAAAACAACATTAATAAAGTACAATAAATATCAACATGAATAAAAATACACATAAATTTCACATAGTTACGTATTCACTATTAAAAATAACATTCTGAATTTATCAGAAAATGGAGAATTTAGTATTAAGAACAATCTTAAAAAGTTAGCAGAACTGATTTTCAATTAATATAGATGCATATTAATAGGTAGGAATTCAGATTAATCTTAATTCGATAAATTAATCCAAACTTTAGAAAGAGCAAAAGTACAAAAAATTAATTTTTCCTAACAACTATAGTAAGTTGTAATATGTATTTAGCTTAATTTGTAAAAATACTATTATTTATAGTAATACTTATGTTTTATTATTAGTTACAATTTTACTATTGTTTATCATAGTAAATAATAAATATTTTTTAACATTTCTCAGTATACATCAAAACTGCATATGACTGATGTTGGTTTATATAACTGCCCGTGCTCCAGGACTCGTAAATAGTATCTGATAAAATAAATTAAGTTTATTGAAATTTATTGTAATATGTTCGCAGGAAAATAGTGTGCATTGCTTTTACACTTCTTTCATAGGAGCATTCTAAAAAACTGGATGCATTATGGTTTATGGGAGTAATAGTTTAAAGTAAATTTTTATAGTGATGTTATTAGTACACATTACTGATGTTTACTTCAGCATCTACCTCCAAGAATATGGTGTTATAATATTCATAGCTATTTAAAGGCGTGTGCAAAAGGCAAACTTACAACCGTAACTTTAGTGTGTATTCCGAGGACACATTAGACTGCATTATTAAAATGTTATAATATCTTATTAGTAATTATTACTACTCCGATTCAAAAAATTAGAATAATGAAAAGAAATATGGTCAAGGGAAATGAAAATCGAATTTATCAAATAAATAATCAACAATATCAAATATAAAGTACTATAATATGAATCTGCATATTTTGCAGATTATAAAAATGTAAACACATTACAATGAAATAGGAAATATATTTTGTTGGTATAAATGGGTCCACAGAGTGAAAAGCAGAGTCTTTTAAACAATCACAACATTTAATAATATAGAAAAGTAGAATAACATAATGCGGGCATTTCTTACCGCACGCTTAGCAAAGCTTTCTCGTACAGACTCTTATAAACCTCTCTTTCTCAGAGAAGCGAAGATGCGCTGTTGATTACGTAATACAGTTACGTCACATCTGACATCATGACAGGTGTGAGCTGGTTAACAGATGATATGAGGAAACATGCATTGAAATCCTTCATTTCCCCCTTATTCAATAAATGTTTCGAAAATAAAACATATTTATGCATTATAATAGCATATTAAAAATTACAGAAAATTATTTTTATGCAAGAGTTACTTAAAATAAGAAAAGTGTTAGTAAAGAAATAGAATTATAAGCAAATAATTATGGTTAATATAATAAAATAAAATACGTAAAATATAAGCAGTTAATTTCTTAATGAAAACACAGTTTAAATATATTTTTTTAAGTTCATCAGTCTTGAGTATTAAGTCCTATGATATCACAACATTTTTCATGTTTATATGCATTTAAACTTTTTGTTAAAATATCTGCAGGTTGTTCATCTGATGAAATATATTTAATGTCTATTAGTTTATTATTGTAAACTTCTCGCACAAAATGATGACGAATGTCAATGTGCTTAGATCGATTGTGATGAACAGGATTTTTTACTAATCTCAGTGCAGATTGATTGTCGCACATGATCTCAGTCGGACTTGATACAATTTCAGGATCCAATTCTTTTAAGAAATTTCTAACATGAATTGTCTCTTTTGCGGATTCGGACAGAGACATATATTCAGATTCTGTTGTGGATAGAGCAACGGTTCGCTGCTTTCTAGATTCCCAAGAAATAGGTCCACCGGCATATTTAAAGACGTATCCTGTATATGATTTTCTATCATTTATATCCGATGCCCAATCGGCATCAACAAATGCTGTCAATGGTTTATCGTCTCTGTAATACACAATTCCTAAATTTCTAGTGCCATTGAGATACCTTAGTATTCTTTTAGCAGCTATCCAGTGAGGTTTTCCTGGATTGTTATTAAACTGACTTAAATAATTTACAGCATGGGTGATATCTGGTCTGGTAGCAACCGGCAGATACATAAGAGAACCAATTAATTGTCTATAAGGAATTTTTGACATGTATGATTTCTCTTCTTCTGTATTTGGACACATTTGTTTAGTTAATTTTACACTGCTATCTAAAGGTGTATTCACCACTCTAGAATCTTCCATATTAAATTTATTTAGTAAATCTTCAATGTATTTCTTTTGTGTTATAGTGATGCTGTCCCTATCTTGATTAAATTCAATGCCTAAGCAATAATGCAGAAGGCCCATATCTTTCATTTTGAAAGATTCTGCTAATTTATTTCTTATATCAAAATAGTGCTCTTCACTTTTAGTGAGACAAATTAAATCGTCGACATAGACGATTATAATAGCATCAAAAGGATATTTTGAGTAATAGACACATTTGTCGGAATTCAAAGGGTTAAATTTCATTTTTCTCAATTTCTCATCTAATTTCTTAAACCACTGTCTTCCTGACTGCTTAAGGCCATACAAAGATTTTTTTAATAAACACACTTTATTTTCGTGTATATCATTTTCAAAAAATTCAGGAAGCTCCATATAAATTTCTTCATGTATATCACCATTAACATATGCCATAATGAAATCTAACTGGTATGCTGTGAAACCATTCTGGATAGCATACGCGATTGCAGTTCTTATAGAACTTAATCTGGCTACTGGTGAAAAATTTTCCTCAAAATCTATACCTTGTTTCTGTGAACACCCTTTGGCAACCAATCTGGCCTTAAATTTTTCAATTTGACCATCTGGTTTGAATTTTGTTTTTAAAACCCATTTACACCCAATTACCTTTTTATCTTTTGGTCTATCTACAATTTCCCAAGCGTTTTGCTTAACTAAAGAATCATATTCTAATTTCATCGCGTTTTCCCAATTTTTAGCATAATCTCCATTTAGCGCGTCGATTACGCTGGGATTAATTTCATTAAATGAGTTATCAGCTAATTGAGAAGTTTCATCTTTATATTTTGTATCTGTAATACACTCCTTATGAGACTTTTGAAAGTTCCAACTTTTAATTTTTTTAGGTCGGCCTGGACCGCGTTTAAAAGGATTGTTTATCCCTTCCTCTTGTTTACATTTATCGTGAGCACTCTCCTCCCCTCCACTCACATCTTCTACGTTCCCTCCTTCAGAAAGCGAGTGGCTCGCTTCCCCCCCTTTCCAAAAAGAGAAACTTTCTCCGTTGAATTCAGGGGGATAGGAAATCGATCCGCTGTTTTCCCCCCTTTGGATGTCTGCGGTTTGAGTAGGGATAGGAGTTTCATTTTTAATATTACAATCATTGCATTTATTCTCAGACGGAAAAATTAATTCTAATTGATCAGTAGTGGCTGAATCATTTATTTCAAATTCGTCTATAAATCGAACATCACGACTTATGACAATTTTTCTGGTATCCTTATTCCATAATCTGTAAGCGCGTGATTCATTTGAATAGCCAACGAATATATGTTCGTGTGACCTAGCTTCAAACTTTCCTTTTGATTTTTTATTTAGAACAAAACATTTCTGTCCGAAAATTTTAAAATAGTTAACAGTTGGTTTATAACCGAAAAACAATTCGAAAGGGGTTTTATTTTCTTTAATTCCTTTAGTGGGACACCTGTTTCTAATATATGCAGTGCAATTTACTGCTTCAGCCCAGAATGTATTTGGAAGGTTTGATTGCATTAATAAACACCTCGCCATTTCGCATAATGTACGATTTTGTCTTTCAATTCTAGAATTTTGCTGAGGGGTCATTGGTGAGGAATATTCGCGTTTAATACCGCATTCTTCAATATATTTATTGAATTCTTCGCCACAATATTCCAATCCATTATCAGTATGCAGTATTTAAATTTTTTTTCCTAATCGATTTTCGACTGCTGCTTTATATCTCCGGAACGCGTACTTAGCTTCATCTTTTGTTTTTAGAAAATTTACTTCAATGTAACGAGATTTATCATCCAAAAAAGTAATAAAGTAACGTGATCCGCCATGGGATTTAACATTTATAGGGCCACATAAATCAGAATAAACTACTTCTAATAATTCCTTACTATGAAATTTGTTTTCTTTACAAAATGGTTTCACAGTTTGTTTAGACTGAATGCATACTTTACAATCTTTTAAAGAATCTTTTTCATTAAAATTTAAATCTCTTAACATATTTTCAGATTTTAATAATTTTAAATCTTTTTCATTTAAATGTCCTAATTTTAAATGCCATTTATGAAAGTTGCTTACCTGAGTTGTTGCAGCGATATCCACCTGCGGCTGAAAAAAATATAAATCACCTTTTCTCGTAGCACTTATAATTAGAGAGCCGTCCTGCTCTGTAATTTTTGCACATTTTTCAGTAAATACAACTCGGCAGTTGTTTGCAGTAGCTTTTGATATAGACATTAAATTGCATTTCAATTTTGGAACGCACAAAACATTTGTTAACTTTAAATTGGTTACACCGTGATTACCGGGAACTTTTAATTTGACTGTTCCAACACCTGTGATCTCCGCTGTTTCATCTACAGCTAATTTTATAAATGATCCAATTCTAGGTTCGAAATCTGTAAACAAATTCTTGTCATGAGCCATATGTGATGTCGTACCGCTATCGAGACACCACTCGGAATGTTCTTGGAAAGAGTTACTGGCTGCCATCGTGAACTCTGTACTATCTTCAACCATAAATGATCTATCTTTGTATTTATTCGATGAAGTGAATTTTCTGTCTGAGATCTTCTTTCTGCATTCTGAGGCTTTATGCCCTACTTTTGAACAGTAATTGCATTTGAAGATTGCATAATTTCTTTCGCCATACGTGTTCTTGTTCTGCACAGGCTTTAAGATTTCTCTTTTGTTCTTTTCAGGAAGATTTTTCTTGTGAGTTGTAAAATACGCATTTGATGATTCTTGATGCTTTTTATTTTTTCTTGACTCATATTCTTCCATCATTTTAATTTTTAGAGCTTCAGGCTGCGGCAATTCCTCTCTTGCTTCTATGGCGCACCTGAAATTTTCATAGCTGTCAGGAATACTGTATAAGAGCAAAATTGATAATAAATCTTCGGCTACGTGAATGTCCATTTCTTTTAGCTTGTCCACTATATCAAAGAAAGTATTTAGGTGATCGGACATATTTTCACTATCAGTCATTTTCTTAAAGAGTAGCTGCTTCAATAGGGTGGCTTTCTTTGCCGGTCCTCTTGATTCGTAAACTTCTTTTAATTTATTCCATACTTCATTTGAGGTGGTACAATGTTTAATATGACACAACTCACTTGGGGTAATTGCTAGGATTAAATCGGCTCTAGCTTTAAGGTCATTTTCGAGCCATTTTTCTTCACCTTCGGCGCCTTCATCGGGCTTAATTTTCGTTCCGTTAGCATAACTCCAGTGATCATTCTTGATTAAAACAGCTTCTATCTGCAGCTTCCAGGTGTCAAAATTATTTTTCGATAACTTTTCTATATTTAATACTTGCGACATATTTAATCAGCTATAGTAGCTTCTTTATAAAAATAGAATCAAAAATACTTTCGATTTCAGCCCTTAGGCTTAACTGTAAGTCGCACTTTCGTTTTAGCGAATGTTAATTTAAATTTTTAAAAAGTCCGCAGTAAGATGCGTGTCTCTGGGCACATAACCATTGTTGGTATAAATGGGTCCACAGAGTGAAAAGCAGAGTCTTTTAAACAATCACAACATTTAATAATATAGAAAAGTAGAATAACATAATGCGGGCATTTCTTACCGCACGCTTAGCAAAGCTTTCTCGTACAGACTCTTATAAACCTCTCTTTCTCAGAGAAGCGAAGATGCGCTGTTGATTACGTAATACAGTTACGTCACATCTGACGTCATGACAGGTGTGAGCTGGTTAACAGATGATATGAGGAAACATGCATTGAAATCCTTCATATTTAAATCAGCTAACAACAAAAAATTCAAAATATTAGAATACTTTCTAACATGGTTCAAAAAATTAGAATAATGAAAATATATTGAACATAATTTAAACTCTAAGTATTTTTACTTGCTAATCAGTACTTTGTTGCATCACCCTTAGCTTTAATGACAGCTCTTAAACGTTTTGGCATGTTTTTAACTAAAGGTTCACAATCTTTTTTATCCAAATTCGCCCATATGCTCTTTATACTAGAAATAAGTTCTTTTTTGTCTCTAGGCGCAACTTCTTGAAGTCGTTTCTTCATAATTCCCCACAAATTCTCGATAGGATTTAGATCGGGTGAGTTTGCAGGCCAAGGGAGTACAGGTATGTCCTTCTCTTTGAGCCATTTAGTTGTTGATTTGGAAGTGTGGGGAGAAGCTGAATCTTGCTGAAACAAGAAATCGTCATCACATAAATCCTCAGCTGAAGGAATCATGAAATGTTCAAGAATTTCTTGATAGACTTCTGAATTGACTGTTGTGGAAACAATACACAACCTGCCTGGGCCTTCAGCAGTCATGCAGCCCCATACCATAACAGAGGTCGCAAATTTAAACGAACGTTTTAAACATTCTTTCTTATAAGCTTCATGTTTGAGTCTCCAGACACGTATACCTTGATTTCCGTGAGACACACAAAACACACTTTCATCGCTGAAAAGTATCTTTTTCCAATCGTCGTGATCCCAAAATAGCCTTTGTTTACACCATTTAACTCTAGCAGCCCTTTGCTTAGATGATAAGAATGGCTTTATCTTAGGCACACGTGATCTAAAACCTAATTTGCGAAGTCATCGTAGTGTTGTAGATTTGGAGACATTTATACCCATTTCTTTCCATTTTCTATGCACATATCTCACACTCCGAAAACTATGTTTCTTCACAATCTTTTTCAATTGCCTTTCATCTCTTCTTGAAGTTACTGGCTTTCAACCACTTTTAAAGTGTTTATTTTGAAAACACTTATTATTAGAATATTCTCTCAAAACTCTACTCACACTTGCTTGAGAGCATTTCACTTCTTTTGCTATAAAAAGTTGTGTTTTTCCTATTTCGTGCAAGTACACAATACGATATTTCACAGCCTCAGATAAATCGCTCTTTCGTCCCATATTAAGCAAATACTACACTACAATCAAATGCCAAACGACTTTTCATTTTCAACGGAGCACATTTTATAGTCCCACAGATGTTAATCCCGCAGCCGTTCTCTCAACTTAGAAGAAAAATTTGAATATTCTAATTTTTTGAACCATGCTATCGAGGTATTCTATTTCTTTGAATTATTCTAATATTTTTTAAATAGTTAATTATTAATATATCAGATAAAAATAAATATTTATGTTATATTTATAAATGCTCTGAAGATAATTAGATACTTTTAATATATTTTTTCCTGGACGCAGTATGCAAATTGACGCGTTAGCAACATCAAACTCATTCTTTTTTACATTATTCTAATTTTTTGAATCGGAGTAGTATATGTGCTGTTCATTCACGGATGACAGTCATAAAAAAAGGAGACGACTACTCCAAAAAAAGGGGTAACCTCTGAATCTAGCTGGCACTGAAGTATTGCAGCTGAAAATAATAAAGATTCTTTCTCTCCTTTCATCACTATACTGATAAAATCAAATTTGATACAGACTTGACACATGGATATAACTCCGACATGAAAATAAACAGCATAATTTTTAAATGTTCATCTTTTGTGCATCCCAGTGTATGAGTTAAAGTTTTATACGCACTAAATAATATACAAAACTTATTCATGTAGAATACCCGAACACAAACAGAACCAGCGCACTTTGATCTTTCTCCCATAACCTGCAATGTACCAATTTATATTCTACAGAGTTATATGTACTTTGTAGACTTTATACAAAGTAACATAATAAAGTAAAATTTAGATCAGCTTGGAGTTACATAATTAAAATGCTTACTTAAAAACATTCCAAAAATTATTCCACAATCAAAAATGTTTAAAATCTCTTTTATAAGTTTATTTAAAATATATATAATTATTCCCTGCAACTTTTATTTTTAAAAATATGCAATAAAAAAATTCAATTACATAAATCAATCACTTTTATTATGTTTCAAATGTCTTTGCCAAACATTAAACATATTATAAATTTTCCTCGTTAATAATTCGTAATAGGATTAAATATTATTAAAAAATAAAATTATAGCTATAATTTTATTACTTTCTCTTACCCATAAGGTAGAGAAAGTATTGTTTTTGGGTCAAATTTTCGAACGCGAGATTTTGTTATGTTTACACGTTTTGAGGTCCCCTGAATACGAAAATCATGTTTTTAGCAAATGGTCTGTGTGTCTGTGTGTGTGCCTGTCTGTTATCAGCATATCTCAAAAACAAATTATGGCAGAAAGTTCAAACTTGGTATTCTAAATGTGTATCATATAGGGATGCTACAGTAAGCTTTTCGTTAAGATCAAGCAAATGGTTCGTGTACAGGGACAATCAAGAGAATTCTAATACATTACGTCTATGGGGGAAATTGCAGGAAAGTAGAGTTTAACTTCTATAGACTGCACTAAACCAAATGAAACGAACATATATTTTTTGTAATAGAGATAGTTAACTGGGAAAAAAAAATTGTGTATGTATGAGCCTCGTCTCCCCCCCGTGTGTGTGTGGGGGGGGGGGGAAGTCCCCCCTCGAGGAGAGTAAATTTTCATGATGAGTATCTTTCAAAAGAGCTCGCCAATACCTTTAAAACGAATGGTTGAACCATCGATCTAAGTTATCGATTTTTTTTTTACTTTTAACGAAAAAAAAAATTTTTTTTTTTAATATTGAGAATAAAATGGACTGTTTTTGGATACTTGGTGTTATACTACTTCTCTAATATGGAAATTGTCTGCCTTATCATAAAAGATAATTTTTTTAAATAATAATTTTAATAAATTATTTTTTAAAAACAGAATTATTTTTTAATAACCGAATTGAATTCTATATAAATGTAGGTGCATTAATGAAACGGAGGGTTGAGGGGGCGGCAGCCCCCCTCACACAGAACTAATTACCATATAAAACTCTTCCGAAGCCTAATATGAATTGTTTAGCATAGGTTTACATAACAGTACTCGTTATCTTACCTATTAATCTGCAACCTGTATTTATAGTATTAAATTTCAGGGTAAGAGAAAGTCGTGTGAGTGACACACCAGATTATTTTTTATATTTCCCGGTAAATAAACAATAATTGGCAAATATAAATATTTTATGCGAAATATGTCTTAACTTAATTTGATAGCTTATGTAAATTTCCCTTAATCTGAAATGTTTTTACAGTAATTATTAAACTGAATTTATTTTTTTTATATTCATAGATTTTGAAGTATCTGTTTTTTTTTTTTTTTTTTTTTACCTGTGACAGACGCTGTTAACGAATGAGAATTGATACGAATATGATATTTCACTAACCCATAATGAATCCTAATAATACAAATTAATTTTGTCATTTTCTAACATTTTCCATTGTTTATTTATTAGGTTTAAAAGGCAATTCATCAAACGGATAAACAGGCAGATAATACTTAAATGTTTTTCAATAAGTGAATTGAACAATATTTGATTATTATTATTATCAAATATAAAAGCAAGAAATAACTAAACTTTGTACAAGGGTTGGAATACCACCATTTAACGTACAATCATCAATGCGGAATAATCAGTGAGTTATTTCAATTTCAGTAGTAAATTTGGTAAAGAAAACAAATTTAGTAAAATTTGATAAAGTTGGTAAAGAAAAGAAAAGAAAGAAAAAAGAAACTTCAATTTGCTAAAATCATGAGTTTAAAAAAAAATTTAAAAAAATCAGGTGCGCAACAGCTACACGATTCCCATTACACATATGCTGTTTTTGGGAAATAGTGTGGACGTTGTGAAGGGATACAAAAGATCATTTACATTGTGAATTAAAAAAGAAAAAAAATTCGTTATATCTGTTTTTTGAAATACTCGTTTCTGAGATTTATATCTGGCCTATCTAATCAGAACACCGTCAGTTTTCCTGTAGTAACCAAGTAACATACGCTAAAAGATATATAAATATATGTTTGTGTAGCAAATTTGAAGAAAATCGTTAGATACGTTTTTGAAAAACCGACTTTTGGTTTTACTGCCGATTTTCGACAAAACATGGCAAACTGGTCTTCTCACCCAAACCTAACATTTATATACGAAAGGATATATCTATAAGGATGTTAATATGGCAAATTAGAAGAAATGCGTAAAACTGCTTTTTTTTTTTTTTTTTTTAAGAAATACACTACCGAGACCTAAAGTTTTTTTTTTTTTTTTTCTTTATAAAAGACGTTTGTCAGGTGTTTATACAGCATATTTGAAGAAAATCGTTAAAGCCCTTTTTGAGATACGGACCTCTGCGGCAACACTTCTGTTTTTCCAATTTTCACCAAAAGTAAGGAAAACCATACGTACATTATAAAACCTGACATTATTAAACCTGACCATACATGGCCTTTACATACTATATTTTGAAGTTTCATTGTTCTATCTATTATATTTAAAGAAGTAATAGTCAAAGTATTCCACACATACACACGTACATACGCACTTACACAACGGCCAATTTGCCAAAATCAACTTTTTTTTCTTCACTCAGGAGACCTTAAAACAGGTGAAAACTCGATATCGAAATTTTTGGCGAAATATAATACCAGTTATAAAATTTAAAATAGTGATTACTTAATTTAATAATTTTAAGTTGTACGCTTTTAATATTACAATGTTTTGATACATTTATTCCATGCTGTAGCCTGATCATATATATATATATTCAGAAGGCATAGTTACGTAAATACTCTTACATTATCTACAAATGAAATATTCCATTGTATCTATGCGCTTTTTCTTTCTTTCTTTCTTTTTTTTTTTTTAATGTAGTACAAGGAAAGGGATAACAATCAAAATATATAGTGTGGTAATATATTATTATATCAGGAAATCAAAACAATTAAACTAATGTATATGTATGTACAATGCCTTTTTCTAATACTAATTAAAAAAAAAAAGAAAGAAAGAAACAGATTTGGCAAAAAATTGAAAAGGATATGCTTTTAGTTCTGGGTTCATTTATGTAGAAATTGGTCGATTATAATCGTTTAATTTATCTCTATATATAATGTAAAATTTGCATCAAGATAGCTTTCGAAATACTGAAATAATTCAAACCATAATTAGACATGAACAATGGACTTACGTTAGAAATATCTCAGACGAGTTTTTTAGCAAGACTGATCCGCCATCTTTGTTTCAAAATGGCAGGCATTTCGAAAATTTGAACCGCGTATTTATGAGCAGATATTCTTGAAACTCGATAAATACATAGCTCGTATCAAGGTCTAAATTAAGTGTATTAAATCAATTCGATCCGCTACTTTGTTTCAAAATAGCGCTTCGAAAAGGTAACAAAATCATTCTACTCTTTCGACTAAGTTGGAAATACTTTTTTTAAATTTAGAGAAAAGTGGGATTTCATAAAAACAGATCTATCAAAGATAACCAAGATTACTGTACATTAAATAACGATACATCAAAATAAATGTAAAAATGATATCTTACCAATCTTGGATAAATCTTCTCCCTGTTCATTTTTCTGAAAATATGATTTTTTTCGTTTTTATTTTTTATGACATATTAAAACATTAAAATAGTTAAAATCTAAGCAAAAGAGTGATTTTAATGAATGTACAAGCACATATTAATCGTAGAATACCAAACCTGTATCTGACAAGCTTTAAATGTAAATGTTTTGCTCGCTGCGGCTGCAGGTGCAAATTTAAACACAAAACGCTGACTTAGTAATTTCTCAGCGATAACAGAAAAGATGGGAGGAAAGAAAGAGAAAACAGGAAATACTTTTATTGCGGTTATTTATTAACTATGTTAGATAATTACTTAAAATCATTTCTTTGAAAATGTTATTCATTCGCTTCGATACGAATTTCAAGAAAAATGACGATTAGCTCAAAATATTTTAGCCAAAACAGCATTTTTTTTTTTTTTTTTTTTTTTTTTTTTGGGGGGGGGGGGGGAGTGAACTCATTCCAGATGGTGGGAGGGAGTTGTAGGGTTCCGGTGGTGGCAGGGGGCGGCGCCCCCTCTCACCACCACCACCTAGCTATGAAGCATCATTCACATTGTCTAGCACTGACATTTTAAAAGTTTTTTTTTTTTTTGTAATTAGTTTTTGGTAGGCGCCTTTAGATGCCTGGCGCCTGTGTGCGCCGCACACATTGCACACTGGGTCGGCGCGCCCCTGGAAATAAAGCTACTAATAAAAGATAGGGCTGGGTTCTGTTCTTTGTGGGATGCTCTTAATGAGATGTTATGTGATTTCAATCTCATGTAATGTTTCTTATTCTAAATATGCATTTTGAGTTTTATTAGTTTTAAGAACATAAAGTGATATGCTGAATGTCTCGCAATTAGTAAAAAAAATGGGAGACCTTATATTTTAATAAGAATAAAAAAGTAAAATTCTGAAGAAAATTAAATTCTGAACCTTGATTGGCTTCTGGGAAATCAGCCGGAAGCTAAGTTCCAAGATGAGTCGGGAGGACCAATCAGAAACTAGATTCCAACTTTGAAATTTTTTACAATCCTCAGACAATATTTGCTACCAAAACAAGAGAGGATTTTGTCCTAATTGGCTCGATCAATCAGAGCTTGAGCCTCTGACTAATCAGAGTTGGAATTCAGACAACGCTTCTAAAAACTAAGTCCTCAGCTTACAAGTCATAAAAAATGAATAAAACAATAAGAAATGCCAAAAAAAAAAAAAAAAAATTAAAGAAAAAAATTAATCTGGCAGTTCCAAATTTGGAAAAAATATTTACAATAAATAAAGCATTTCACCAGAAGGAAGGCAGGCACTTGTGACTGAAATCAAAGTTCAGTACTTCGCCAACTCTAGTGTAACATTTCATTCAGTCTAGGGAAAAAATGCAATTTAGTGTTGTTACTTAACTCCAGATGTAATAATTCTACTTTTCTTAGAGACGGGCAGAAAGTCGTTTTTTTTTAGTTAAAATAACCAAAGGTCGTTTCTTCCCACAACTGACTCTAAAATCGTAGTGGTGAAAGGTTTATCTAAAGATTTTAATAAAATGATAAAAGAATATTGTTAGTTTTGATGTTGGCACTCTATTGTACAAGTCATGAAATGGTTTAATAAAACTTGTCCCCATTCTTCTTCAGCTATGTGTCAAATAAACATTTTTAAAAATTAGTTTAGCCGTTTTCAAAACAAAACAGGTAGTGATTGTTAAAGAGTAAAAGGAAGACCTTCAAATTGGATTTAAACTTCTCACCACTAATTTTTCAAAAGTACTATTTCAGAATTGTCAGTTTTATTTACTATATACCTAAGAAGACAATAAAATTTTTAGTTTTCAGTTTTCTATAGATTTAGATGTTTTGAGATGTCCTAATAACCAAATTTGATATTTAGTTTGATCTTGACTTAAATTGATGCTGATTACCTTTTGGGATATATCACCCAATAGGTGGTGCTTTTTTTTTTCTTCATAATTTTTAATATGACAGTGTAGCACAAAATTTTGTATAAATATACATAAGGGCAAGGAAAATTATTTTTAACCAATTCAAATAATATTTAAATCCTTCAAAACATTTAGTTGCAATAGTTGTATTTTTCTGTTTGTATAAGCCTATTTTAATTTACTTTGGAATTTAAGCTTCTGTTATAAAATGTGTTTTATTTTCTGCCATTTTACTTTGCAGTGAAAAAAGAACTTTATATTAAAGTGGTAACGTAACTGAATACTAATTTATATTGATTATTCATAGTCCTAAGCGTTTATTTTATCATAATATTTCATAGCTGCCAAGTCTTGATTTCCTAGAAAACTTCCTGATTTTTGTGTTTTCTTCTTGCTTCTTGCCAGAAAATAAAATCTTCTTGATTTTCAGATTTTCCATGCATTTCATCTTTTTTGCTTCCAAAAAGAAAAAACATCTAAATATATTTATAAATTGTACATAAAAATCTCATTTACTTTATGCATAAATTTTCATCAATGAAATTTGTTCCAAAATATTACTCATATCTTGCAATAATGGCTTTTACAGTGCTAATTCCTGATAAAACTGGGAGTGTACAAATCTGTAAATAGGGCAATTCTCTCACGTGCTTGCTTATAAGAACATTTTTTTTTTCTTTTTTGTGAATTATATGCTTGATTTAAGAAACAATATATGCAAAAACAATAGAATTTACTTTTCTAAAGAATTCAAACATAAATTCACATGTTTACTGTATTATTTGTTCCCCAGGTTTTAAATGTTCAAAACTAAACTTATTGGCTTATTTTAGAATTGATACCTACTATTTCTTTTCCTTAATAAAATAATTATTTCTGCTATACCTACTATATAGAGAAAATCTTCTGGATTTTAATGAAATCTTCTTGTTTTTTGAACTCAATCTTCTTAATTCTTACCAGAAGAAATTGGCAGGTATGAATATGGTAGAATAGGACAATTTCATGTAAATGTAAATAATGAGGGCTGTTTTAAATAGTATTTGTGAAATTAGAAAATTGTAATATTCAACCAAGATAAAATTTTTTCTATATGTAGGAGCATTATGTCCCATCCCCTCTCTGGAGGGGATTTCTCTGCCCATCATACAAATTTTCACTATAAGTATTTTTCAAAAGAATCTGTCTTTACCTTTAAATTGAATTGATATTTTTCATTTTTAACAATTAAAAAATAAAAATAAAAATAAATGGATTTTCTAAGATGTTGTCTTTAGTGCACAAAAGTGACTTTATGTTTAAGATTATGCTTTTGTAAGATGAAAATTATCTGCTCTCACCATAAGAAAAAAGTAATTTTGTGTGTAATAAACTACAGGGGAAGGGGGTTAAAATCGCTTCAAACCACTTTGTAGCAATCTCCTTCAGTCTTTTTAATAATTTTAATAAATAAATTGCACTGTGTGAATTTGTACAAATATAGGAAAGTATTGAAGAAAATTTTGTGATAATCACAAAATACTAGCTTGTTCTTTCTTCTTGCAAATCTCCTCTTTTCCGTATTTATTTTTTTCTCATTTCATAATTTTATAACTAAATTTCTATTACTTTTAATGGTCTACATCATAAATTATGAGTATCAAAAATTTCTTTTTCAAAGACTATCTGCTGATAAGAATTGTTTTGTTATTAGCTGCTGAAGATGCTGATATACAGCGAAAAAATGCCATGATTTTGAAGGCTGCTCGTGAAGGCGATGTTCAAGTTATTGAAGATTTGGTATGTTATTCTTTTCTTGAATTACAGTTATAGATTTGAATAACAGAGTAGATATTTTATAACTTAGTGATCCATCAATACACCTCCAAAGATTTGAATACAAAATATCTCATACCCAAAACTATTTAAATTTAGTATCTGTTAGTATGAATGGACTATTTCTTTCAGATAGTGATTTTGTGTTGTTGCCATTTATTTTATTAGAACTTGAATTTTTTTTTTTTTTTAAACATTTTGATAATATTTAATTTAGAAAATAAAAAGTGTGCATTGAGAAGGAAATATAATGGTACTGGATAATTTAATTTATAGAAATGTCAATGATATAGGAAAAACTACTTTAGCTATTTTCTTTCTGATATAAAAAACAGAAAAGAAAACAGTTAATGCATATTTTACTTGGAGACATTTTGTATATTTAGACTACAAGGTGTCTCTATTAAATTCCAGGACTGCTCTAATAACACTAGAACAGATGACGTGAAAAATGTATCCTTGTAATATGTTTCGAAGTAACTGCCACCTGCCGTAATACACTTCTGTGCTCGGCTGTATAAGTTGTGGAAACAACTTTTAAAGCCCTCTTTCGGAAGGTTCTTCAATGTCGACGTCACGTGTTTCTTGATGTCTTCGACATCCACAAACTGTGTTCCTTTCATCACAGCTTTGAGTTTCAAAAACAAGAAAAAGTCTGTGTGGTCTAAGTCCGGAGAGTATGGTGGACGATTCAGCTCCACGAACTCATGGTTGGCCAAAAACCTGGAGCAAATCTACAACACTAGATCTATCTACACATCTAGGGAAATGCAAGGTGTGTACCTTGCATTTCCCTAGATCTTGCGTCAGAATTTGGCGAACCACCTCTTTATCGATGTTCATTTCACTGGCCAGTATTCGAATAGTCAGTCGCCGATCCAATGTTACAAGCTCACAAACTTTCTGAATTGTTTCCGGCATACACACAGAAACCACCCATATGGTGTGGCGTCATCTTCAACGCTTTCGTGCCCATCCTGAAACCATTCAAATGTGCAGGAACAGGATAATGCTTTCTCACCATGCGCTTTCTTCAACATTTCATGTGTTTCTCTCACACTTTTGCCAGTTTGAAGCAGAATTTGGTGTTCATCCTTTGCTCCATATCTGCACTTCGATCACAGCTCTTTACCAGATATGTTTCCACACGTCTTTCAAGGCCAGGCTCTTGCTTCCCAATGGCACGTGCTTTGGGGAGCATGCGCAGATGCCCTACCTTCCAGATACCAGTTGTGCCTTTCTCTGGGGAGTTATTGGTTTCATGCTCTACGTCAGTCCTGGAATTTAATAGACACACCTTGTAATTAAAAAATGTTTTTCCTTTTTTTCCCTCTTGCATTAAGTTTAAAAAATATTTAAAATAAAATTAAAAAGAATTGTGCTAAAGCAATGGAACCGATTGGACCTCTAGGTGAAATTTGAAATTTACCACTGAAATAGCTCAGTTGTTTTTTGCCAAGATGTTTACTTAAGCAATTGTGATAATCATTTTAATTCATCACTGAAATGACAATAAAAATATAAAAACCGCCAAGAGACTTCTATGCTGAAGCTATACCAAAGAAATTTTAAATAATGAATATAGTAACCATTGCTGGGGGGTGAATCTTTCATTTGCCATTAAAAGGAAATTTTGTAATAACGAACAGGAGAGGGGGAGGGCTTGAGCCCCCTACGCCCCTCCCTTTCCTATGCCCATGCATCAAATGCATTTTATTCTTTGAATATTCTGAAAATAGTCCAACGAAACAGTCACTTGTATTAAGAAAAACAATAAATATTATTAAATTTACCCCCAGAGCAGGAATTACAGGGATTCAGAAACAATGATCAATTTCTTATAACAGTCTTTTGCAGAGAACTACTCAGCACAATTATCTGAATACATCTGAGCTCCCTGCAGAAAAGAAATTTACCTTTTTATAGTCTCAAAGATGATTTGGTGAGATTTGGAGTTCTGGGCCGTAGATCAATAGATCATTCCACAAAATTACAGAAACTTGGCTCCAACTGAAGATAGAGCTTCCAAATTTTAAGTTTTAAACTGCTTTTTCCCCAAAAAATTACTGCAAAGTATGCTACCAATACTGACCGTTGTAAGACCACTAATAGACTGTGTATATTGCCTGTAAAACTATCTTCTCTTCAACAGTAATTCATTTGTAGAGAAAAGGATTTTAATACTTTGCTATTATAAAGCTAAATGTGTAATGCTTTCAATTCAAGATTTCTGAATTGGATTCTTATTGAATCGTTTGTTACTATCGTACGCTACTAGTTTGTGTACTTGGGGGTTCGTGAGTTGTCTGAGAATGAAAGGCCAAACGTACAAAAATTCAGTAATTTATTCACAGAAAGTTCCAGAAAAATACAGGTCAATAAACCAATTATCAGCTTCAATTCAAGCAGTAACCACAGCTTAAACAACAGCTGTCAATAGCAAATCCACAGTACAAACTGTATAAGCAATAACACTTGAAGCAAGTCTCCCTCAAAGAGGCTTAAGAGCAATGCAAGCACTAGCGAAGCTGGCTGAGATCTGAACTGAACTGACTGCCTTGGCGAGGAAGCGCTCCTTATATGCTGTTCCATGGAGCCCAGATTTTTCGAGAAAACTCTAGAAAGTGGTCAACCAATCAACTTACAGCTTCCATATTTGGTATATCCCATATAAGGATTTTCTCGCCAAGGTCGCCAAAAAAATCACCAAGGTGGGAAAAAGTCGCCAAATTTGGCGCCAAATCCATTACTTGCATTACTGGGGCTTTTTAATGCGTTTTTAAGGGAAAATAAGGCTATTTCAACGTTAAAACGACTAGAAATGCACAAAATTAGCACTTTATCAACTTACTAAGCCTCTTTGAAAGAATTTATACAACAATAAACACAATTATTTACAATTTCCTAACACTGCCCCCCCTCCCAAGGACTGCACGTCCCGGGCAGTGCAACCCTTGGTCAAGAGGCGAAACTAACCAAATTTACACAATCTAAATTACAAAAACTAAGTTGCACATAAAGATAACATAGAAATATAAATTAAGTGGGAAATATTTACAAAATTCACAAATATGTACAAATATTTATATACAAATATTTACAGTGCGCATGCGCAAATTTTACCAGTATTTACATTTTAAATTTTAATTTTACCGTTATTTGTGGTACTTGGCTAGCCTATTATAGTGCACCACCTTCGGTTTTGACGAAGGTGTTTTAGTGATACGCACCACTACATCATTCAGCCTTTTTAAGACTGTGTATGGTCCATCCCAGTTGCACTGTAACTTGGGAGAGAGTCCTTTGCGACGAACAGGATTCCACAACCAGACCTTCTCTCCTTCCTGGAACTCATGTTGTGTAGCCTTTAGATCGTACCTTGTCTTCATTTTCTCCGTCGCCATGTTAATCCGCTCCCGAGCAAAGTTGTGTACGTCCTCAAATCGTGCCTGGAGATCTTGGATGTACTCCTCGGGCGATGAAGGCGCATCGGGTGGACAACCAAACAGGAGATCACAAGGGAGACGAAGTTCACGTCCAAACAGCATCTGGGCTGGAGTATAGCCGGTGGTTTCATGGACAGCACTTCGATAAGCCAGCAGAAACAATGGCAACTTCAAATCCCAATCTTGCTGGTTCCTTGATACTAGAAGTGAGAGGTTATTCAGAATGGTACGATTGAACCTCTCGACCATGCCGTCCGACTGGGGATGTAAGGGTGTTGTCTGGGTTTTGTCTATGCCAAGTAGTTGACAAAGTCCTTGGAAAACATCTGAGGTAAAGTTCCTACCTTGGTCTGTATGAAGTTGTAGGGGCGTGCCGTACCTTGACACCCATTGCTGCACTAGGACTTCTGCGACTGTGCATGCCTCTTGATTGGGAATGGGATATGCCTCAGGCCACTTGGTGAAATAGTCCATCACGACGAGAATGTATTTATTTCCACTGGAGGTCCGTGGCAAAGGACCCAAGATGTCGATTGCAATCCGTTCAAATGGTGCTCCCACGTTATACCGTTGCAGTCTTCCTCGACTTCGTTTCTGCGGGCCTTTACGTGCCGCACAAGCATCACAGGATTTACACCATTTCTCCACATCCTCCTTTGCCTTGCACCAGTAGAAGCGTTCCCGAACTTTCTGCAGAGTCTTCATTACCCCAAAATGGCCTCCGGTAGAGCTACTATGCAGTTGTTCTAAAACAGCTGGAATTTTTGTTCTTGGTAATAAAATCTGCCATCTGAAGCTTTTCCCATCATCAGATTCCCACTTTCTGTATAATACGCCGTTTCGGATATGAAGAGAGTCCCAAAGTGCCCAATAACTTTTCGTAATGGGACTAAATCTGGAAATGTCCTGCCAGATAGGTCTGTTGCTGGTCGTCTCCTTCAGCTGTAATATTGGCTTTATGTCAGGATCTTCCAACTGGGCTTTTCTAAGTTCTTCGTCACTCCATGGATCGGGATCTTGATCTGATGGTGTTGAGACAGTAACTTGGCAGGTAACCGGATTTATCGGCAGGTATTTCTGCTCGGTTCTAGAGCAGTACTTGCAGCTTTCCAAACAGGGCTTCCGTGACAAGGCATCTGCATTACCATGTAGAGTCCCTTTACGATGACGTATTTCGAAGTCATATTCCTGGAGGCGTTGTATCCACCTGGCAATCTGACCTTCCGGGTTCTTGAACTGGAGCAACCACGTTAGAGATGCATGGTCAGTCTGTAGCAGGAATCTTCTGCCATAGAGGTAATGATGGAAATGTTCTATGGCTTTTACGATAGCGAGTAGCTCTTTCCTGGTGGTACAGTAATTTCGCTCCGGTTTAGACAAGCATTTACTCCAATAGGCAATGACATGTTCTTGACCATCAATTTCCTGTGACAAAACAGCACCGACACTCTCATGGCTGGCATCTGTATCAAGTATGAACTGTCTGTCGGGCTGTGGATATGTCAAGATAGGCGATGATGTTAAGGCCTCTTTAAGTCGCTTGAACGCTTTTTCACATTCATCTGTCCACAGGAACTTCTGTTTGGCTTCCGTCAGCTTGTGCAGTGGTCTGGCAATATTTGAGAAACCCTTGACAAACTTCCTGTAGTAAGTGCATAACCCCAGGAAACTTCGTAGTTGGTGTACATTTTCAGGGCGACTCCAGTTCTCGACTGCAGAGATCTTCTCAGGATCAGTTCTCACACCTTCGGCAGAGATGATATGGCCGAGGTAGCTCACTTCACGAAGGAACAAGTTACACTTGCCTGGATTCAATTTGAGGTTAGCCATTCTGAGTTTCTCCAGCACCTTTCGGATGTTTCGTAGATGGTCTTCAAAAGTGCGCCCCACAATGATAATATCATCCAGATACACCAGACAGCATAGGCGTAGCGTCGAGGGGGCACGAGGGGGCACGTGCCCCCTCAATCTTTCAGAACATAAAAAATTTTTAGACTAGGATATATGATAAAGTCAATTAAAAAATTGTTTTATCACACACCGTGAAAAAAAAGAGACCCAAATAAAAAAGAAATAGCAATTAGGAGTTTATGTAATTAAAAAATGTATATGAAGTACCTCAACGTGCATGAAAAGCGTCACATCCCTTCTCTATTCCGTAACTTATCGACCTAAGAGGCAGTTGTATCAGCATTATTGTAAGCTAATCAATGATTTAATGTCATCTTTACATTTTTTTTTCTTCAAATACTGCATTTTTGAATTGTCTAATTTTTCTTGCAATATATAGGTTAAGTAGCAGAATCAGATTTATGAAATTAAACATACACTTTTGGTTTCAACTCCAATTTCTTCCTTATTTATAGCCTTATTCAAGAAAATGGATAGTACGTTTGCTTTCTGAAAAATAAACTGTTTAGAATTTGAATTTGCTATAGTTTGTATCCGTGCTGCCCGAAATGAGTAATTTTCTAAATTGTTTAAAATTTATCTCCATCAGTAAAGTAACAAGAATAATTTTTCATTGAAGCGATCAATTTAAATCACGTAACCTTTAGCAATACAACCAAAATATACTCTTTGCTGAATTTAAACCGTACCTCCAAGCACCGTTTTAGACCAGGACACTGTTACCACTAATTTATAATGTTAAATTTTGACGTATAAAAAAATTTTGGGATTCATGACTTATTTTACGACTATTTTTTAGATAAATAAAGTCACAGGTGTCAGATATTGTAAATATGGTGGATAAGAAAGCAATTCATATTGTGAACCGAACAATAGAGCGAATGTGATCGCGGATATATAAGCGGTTTTTTCTTGTATAAGTAAGACTGATATTTTGCCATGAAATTCTCTAATAAATTAGCATAATAATACTGTCGGATTATAGTTTTTCCCTTTTCTAGATAAAGGATAAGGATTATTCCCGGTCATAATAATTTTGGACGATGGAATTGGTTTTGCCTTCTTCGAGGCACATTCGCTGAAAGAAATCCGCTATTTTTAAATTCTTCTTTCATTTCTGGTGTGTTATAATATACAGGAGTTTTATTAACTGTAATGCAACGCTGTAAAACAGTAATTGAAATGCGCTTAAATTTGTATTAACACTGTTTTGAAAAGGTTATACAAATTCGCTTTTGATCGACTCCATATCACAGAACAGTAATTGCGCAGAGAGAGAGAGAGAGAGAGTCAGTGAGTAGTTAACTGGGGCACGTCCAGGGTCCACGACGAAAGGGGACCTCAAAGTAATTGATATGTTTCACATTTTTCTTCTGCATATGACGAGATATTTGTTTTAAAACATAGGTATTAGACCAAAATCACAAGCGAGTGTAATTTAAATTGTTATACCTTACAATAATCAATATTTTTTTTCTTTCTTAATCTTTATTTTATTTTTCTTTTACTTTACTTTATTTTATATATATAAGAAGATGTATGTATGGATGTATGGATGGATGGATGGATTTTACGTCTCAGTAGTGCTGCACTACACAGGCGTGCCTGAAGGGGGGGTGGGGGGACGTGTCCTCCCAGAAATTTCATCTGTGTGGACGGCTCCCTCCAAAAGTATTTCTAAACCTTTTAATTTTAAACCAAAAAGAAGGTTAGGATAATATATACAAGATGTGAAGAAGAGAAGAACAGGTGTAGTCTTCAAAAACCAAGGGATTTTAGCCTGAGGGTCTTCTTTATCCTTTTCTTTCCCTATAATGAATGTTTGCTACAATCGCGGATAGCTTAAAAAAGCAATCAGCGCAATCAGCTTGCATTGAATTGAATAATAAACTACTGATAGAATGCGAAAATCTGAGAGGTCTTTATCTCCTAATGATAACAAATAGGATTTTAAATTGTCTGGATATTTTAAATAACCTCTTTGGACATTTCTTAGTTATTAACGTATTTGAATCACGGCAAATTTGACAAAAATATTGACATAAAATGACTTAAATGGATTTATGTCTGGTTTGGTTTATTTTTGACGGGCTATGATTATTTTTTCCACATTAATGTTAATTAGACAAGGACTTACTAAATAGGTTTAGGGTGGAAACGCTCTACATTTCGGAAATCCAACTCTGTGTGTTATTTGTTTAGTTTAAAGGACTTGTTTTTCTCTAACACTAAACATGTTGCATATGGTGTATTCCTCTCCTTCCCCCCATGCATTTTAAAGTTTTAAAGAAAGGGAGAGAGGAAAATGCAAGTGGTCTGCTTAGGCTAATGATCATCATATGCGACAGTTTGGTGTTTCGTAGTATTATCACTTCCAGAGGTGTAGTTTTCCCATTTTTGTTTTGAAGCGAAAGAATTCCTGAATTTTATGGATACATATGAATATTTTTTAATACGTAATATTAAATTGAAGGATTTATTGAAACGGAAAATTTTTAAAACCCATTGTGAGCTGGACAGTGTTTTGAAAAATGATGATTAAAGAAAAGAAAAATGAAACTGTTGAATCAATTAAAGCTAGTGAGAATTTAGGAAATGCTAATCAAGATCCAGGCAAAAAATCTAAGGTATTCCTTTATTTTGTTTACCAATTATGTGCAGCCAACATAAGAAAAAAAAAAAATCTGGAGTGACTCCACTCGACTTTCCGAACATTGAGTAATTAACAGTTTTGTAGATAAAATAAATAAAGAGGAGTTGTTAAGCAAACAAAAGAGAGAAAACCATAATAGAGTGTTTGAGTATTTTTCTCCATGTATTACACGATGTTTTATTTAACGCTACTGAACTTTGAGCCCATAGGTCATAGTGATAAAGAATTTTTCGTTGTGTCCCTGTAAAAACCTATAAATGCTAGATTCACCAAAATGCTTATAGTTAGTGCAACAGTGATTTATAATATCCATATAAATTTTCAGCTCAATTGAATAAGGCGTTTAGATGCTATCGCACTTTTAAAAATTTGGTCCCATAGGCCATAATGACAAAGGATAGAATAAATTAATACATTAGAATAAGATAAATATATCGAAGTAAACGGTGGATAGCCTATTAGGCGGGGATTTCATTCTGTCACTGTATCAAGCTTTGGTCAAATTCATTTTTTTTTTTTTAACTTGATTACAATATGTCTTGCACTAGAAATTTATGAGAATATAAATATGATGGGGAACTGAGCAGAGTCCACCTATGCCAACTAGTTTCTTCTTACATTTTTCGGATTTGAAAGTTGGAATATTGACGAAATTTAGACAATTCATGAATTTTCTGAATGTAAAAATAAAATTTAAAATTATGTATTATTTAATGAGTAATGACAGGAATTTTTCAGGTCTAGATGCCGTAAAATAACATTTGAATTGTAAAATTTTTGTCCTAATTTCTGAATTCATAAAAACTAAAATTTGTCACTTAAAATTAGACGTTTTCACGATTAATCATTTTTAAGTTGGTGTCTACACAGACACTGACACCACATCAATTTATAATTTTTGGATTTCTCATACCTTAAAAATTGTTTAAGAATTGAGATGTACAATTTTCATAAATATCTAATATTTCCATACTTATAGCATAGAGGAAAATTTTTAATTCGTTTTTCATATATGTGTGCCCCCCCAAAATTTTCGTTCACGCTACGCCTATGCCAGACAGGCTTCATAGGAAAGTCCTTTTAGCACTGTCTCCATCAGGCGTTCGAAGGTGGCAGGTGCATTACATAATCCGAATGGCATAACTTTAAATTGCCACAGTCCTTGTCCCGTGGTGAATGCAGTCTTCTCACGATCATCAGGATGTAATTCTACTTGCCAGTAACCGCTCTTCAGATCCAACGTCGAGAACCATTTATTGCCAGCAAGTGTGTCTAATGTGTCGTCAATTCTGGGAAGAGGGTAACTGTCTTTCTTCGTGATGTCATTCAAACGACGATAATCCACACAAAATCTTGTTGAACCATCCTTTTTCCGCACCAGTACTATGGGAGAGGCCCAAGGACTCGTTGATGGCTCGATGACATCATTATGCTGCATTTCACTTAGAAGTTCAGTGACCTCTTCCTGTTTAGCAAAGGGAAGTCTTCTTGGATGTTGTTTGATTGGAGGATGATTTCCTGTATCAATTCTGTGCTAGGTGAAGTTCGTTCTCCCGACGTCTTCAGGTGTTCGAGAAAAAAAGGTCTTTAAATTCTTGGAGTAGCTTCTCCGCAGCACATCTCTGTTCTTTTCCTAACTCTGCATTCTTGAGTAATTCCGTTATTAATTGTTCAGAAGACTCGGATTCAGTTGATTGCGTGGGGCGGTTGATGCATGTTACAGGAGTGCAGGCTGCTAACACCTCATCCTTCTTCACTGTTCGGACCTTATCGCTGATGTTTGCGACTCTCACAGGAATAGTATTCTTTGAGAGATCAACTAGAGATGAAGCTACCAGAACTCCTCTTGGGCTATTGTCTGTATTCGGGTATTCAATCAGTCCATAGCGGAAGTATTGCTTTGTAGGTGGTGTTCCTGAAACTATTATCTCTGTGTGTGGAGGGATGGAAATTTCAGACTTGGCTGTTATCTGGCAAATTGTCTGAATGTCTTGATTTTCAGTGTTGAACACAGCGATGTCTTCCGAACTCGAATGCAGTTCATTATTCTTGAAGTCCAATTGAAAGTTAAATTTTCTCAGAAAATCAATTCCAATGATTAACGGATCTCTTATATCAGCCACATATGCCATATGATGGTAACTGGCATTCCCAAAAGTGATGGTCAAGTTCATTTTTCCATATATTTTGATTTCGTCTCCGGTCACAGTTTGGAGTTTAACACAGGGCGGGGTCCAGATGATCTTCTCTTTTAGTTCTTGAGCCAAATCCGTTCTAATGATGGTCACGTTGGCTCCTGTGTCCAGAATCATCCGGCAGGTGGCGTTGTTGACTTGGCCATAGACGTGAAGTCCATTATCGCCGCCACTCATCGATGAAACATGGAATACTGTAAATTGGGGCTCTTTAATTTCAGGCAACCTCCGCCCCGCGAGATGGCCTCCTCTTAGTTTCCCTGCAGTGATGGTGAAGCCGGGTGATTTCCTACAGTTTGTCGTACAGGGCAGTTCCTCTTCACGTGACCATCCCCTCCACAGCCCCAGCACTTTATCTTCCGGTCCTTTATTTCCTTTTTATTCTCCAGGCTGCGCAATTTCTTTAAGATCTCTTCGATACTTCTCTTCATTTCATTTTCACCAGCAGGGGTATCGTTTAATGAGACTGCTCTTATGGTATGGCGGTCTTTATGGGAGGCTTGTTGGGCTGCCTCTATCCTAAGTGCATAGCCTAAAGCTGATTCTACGTCTCTGATGTTGGAGAGTCTTAGCGCTTTTTGAATTTCTGAATCACGAACAGCATCGATAAAGTACTGAAGAGCTAAGTCGTTTCGAGTGTCAGCTTGACAGTCTGAGAATGCTAGGTGTGACAATCTCTGAATGTCCGCTGCCAGCTCTTGCAAACTTTCGCCCATTTTCTGGTAACGGGACTTTAGCTGGAGGCGACTATAGTCCTTAGAACACTTCTCTCCGAACCGTAGCTCCAGTGCTCTAGTCAGGGCCTCGAAGTCGTTCCTTTCTTCTTTAGAAACATTTCTCAGGATCTCGGCTGCATCTCCCCGTAATGCTGCTGCTAAGTGGACTGACTTGGCGGTAGAGTCCCAGCCGTTAGCTTCAGCTACGATGGAAAACTGCGTTTTATATACATGCCACGAGGAACTGCCGTCGTAGGTGGAAAGCTTAATAAATTCCTGATTCTGGATTCTTCTCTCTTTCTTTTCAGTTTCCTGGGGCAGGGATTCTAACTTTTCTTCCACTTTTCTCTCCAGATCTTCTTCTATTCTCTTCAGTTTACCTTCTATCTCTAAAAACCTTCCTTTCAGTTCCTGATCAAAATTTTCTTTAACTTTCTCCTCAAAACTCCGTTCTATTTTCGTAACACTCTCTTCAACCTTCATAACATTTTCTTCTATCTTCATAGCTTTCTCTTCAGCCTTCATAACATTTTCTTCTATCTTCATGGTTTTCTCTTCAAAACTTTCTTCTATTTTCAAAACTTTCTCTTCTATTCCATCCATTCTATTTTTCATCACCGTTAATTTACCCTCGATTGATTCTTTCACCGTTGAAAGCTCTCTCTTCATCTCATCTTGATTAGATTTAATTTCTTCCTGAACTTCACCTATAGTGTCTTTCAACTCTCTTTGCGATGTTTCCATTTTCTCTTGTGCTACCTTCATTTCTTCAGTCAAACCGTCTTTCAGCTCTCTTTGCGATGTTTCCATTTTCTCTTGTGCTACCTTCATTTCTTTCATCTCTTGACTCAGGCTAACTTTCATCTCATTCATCTGGGTAGCTAAGCTTTCTAGAAGTTTTTTCATCTCTTGTTCCATAGCCCTAGTTTTCACCATTCACAGACAATCCCACTTCTGACACCAGAAATGTTGCGTACTTGGGGGTTCGTGAGTTGTCTGAGAATGAAAGGCCAAACGTACAAAAATTCAGTAATTTATTCACAGAAAGTTCCAGAAAAATACAGGTCAATAAACCAATTATCAGCTTCAATTCAAGCAGTAACCACAGCTTAAACAACAGCTGTCAATAGCAAATCCACAGTACAAACTGTATAAGCAATAACACTTGAAGCAAGTCTCCCTCAAAGAGGCTTAAGAGCAATGCAAGCACTAGCGAAGCTGGCTGAGATCTGAACTGAACTGACTGCCTTAGCGAGGAAGCGCTCCTTATAAGCTGTTCCATGGAGCCCAGATTTTTCGAGAAAACTCTAGAAAGTGGTCAACCAATCAACTTACAGCTTCCATATTTGGTATATCCCATATAAGGATTTTCTCGCCAAGGTCGCCAAAAAAATCGCCAAGGTGGGAAAAAGTCGCCAAATTTGGCGCCAAATCCATTACTTGCATTACTGGGGCTTTTTAATGCGTTTTTAAGGGAAAATAAGGCTATTTCAACGCTAAAACGACTAGAAATGCACAAAATTAGCACTTTATCAACTTACTAAGCCTCTTTGAAAGAATTTATACAACAATAAACACAATTATTTACAATTTCGTAACAATATGTATATAATATTATATATATATATATATATATGAATTGAAGGATATAAAATATTTAATTTTAACGTTAAAGAAATATATTAAATTATAAATTGCTATTCAGATTTATGGATTGCTAATAAGTCATGAAGTTCCCCTATAAACTTAATTTTCCTGAAGATATGTTATAATGCAATGAAACCAAAAATGGAGAAAATCTAACTCTGCAGTTGTCAGCACAATCATACTTTATTTAACTGTGGTCAGAAAGGCATAAAATTGGCCTGGACTTATTTCTGTGAACCTTTGAAAGACTAGCAGTCAATCAGAATGAAGAATTTTGGAGCAAAAGGTTAAAGAAAAATAATAATAATCTGGTGTGTCACTCACACAACCCCTTTCTCTTACCCTGAAATTTAATACTATAAATACAGGTTGGAGATTAAGAGGTAAGATAATGAGTACTGTTGTGTAAACCTATGTTAAACAATTCAAATTAGGCTTTGGAAGAGTTTTAAATGATAATTAGTTCTGCCTCAACCCCCCTTTTCATTAATGCACCTACATTTATATAGAATTTAATTCGGTTATTAAAAAATAATTCTGTTTTTAAAAAATAATTTATTAAAATTATTATTTAAAAAAATTATCTTTTATAATAATACAGACAATTTCCATATTAGAGAAGTTGTATAATACTAAATATCCAAAAAAAAAAAGTTGAATTTATTCTCAATATTACATTAAAAAAAAAAAAATTGATAACTTTATTTAAAATTTTTGCAGATCGATGGTTCAACCATTCATTTTAAAGGTATTGGAGAGCTCTTTTGAAAGATACCCATTATGAAAATTTACTCCCCCCCCCCTTCCCCAAGGGGGGAGGCGAGGCGAGGCGAGGCTCCTACATACACAAAAAACATTTTCCCTGCTGACTATCTCTATTACAAAAAATATATATTAGTTTCATTTGGTTTAGTGCAGTCTATAGATGTTAAACTCTACTGCAATTTCCCCCATAGATGCAATGTATTTGAATACTTTTGAGCGCCCCTGTACACGAACCATTTGCTTCATCTCAACGAAAAGCTTACTGTAGCATCCCTATATGATACACATTTAGAATACCGAGTTTGGAATTTCTGCTACTATTTGTTTCTAGGATATGCTGATAACAGACACACAGACATCCACACAGATACACAGACCATTCGCTAAAAACATGATTTTCGTATACATGGGACCTCAGAACATATAATTATAACAAAAACTTACGTTCGAAATTTTGACCCTAAAACAATACTTTTTCGACCGTATGGGTAAGAGGAAGTAAAATGAGCAATTTTTTTGGTACAGAGTTGCTAAAACATCTCATTGCTCACCTGAGTTTGATAAGTGGGAGTTCTTATAAAAATCATAAGTTTTCTGTTGCCTTTTCCATACATGACTAGAAAGAAATAAAGATACTTTGATAGAATTAATCAACACTCGTTATTATATTCATAAACTGCAACCCCATAAAAACACTAAGTAACATACTATATACAGACTTACTTAATTTATGATTATCTCAAAATATTTCTTTTCTATTCCAATTACTTATGAAAATGCTGTTAATATTTTAATTTCATATAGTGAAAGTAGAGGATATTTATATTGTGTAGAAGAATCTTAATTTCAAGTTCATAAAAATTATTTTTGATATTTAGTTTATCATTTAAAAATAATCCACAATTAAGCATGAAAGTCTGAAAAAAATGCACATTTATTTTCAAGTGCGGCATTCAAGAGCTATAGTAAACTCAGTTATCTGCAGGCAAAGAGTGAGAACAAGAAAATGCCGGATCATGAAAGTGTTTTTCAAGAAGAAGCAATAACAAATAATTCATTTTCTAAAAAAATGTAACTATAAAGAACTATATATCTGGAGAGAATTAAAGACTATGATTTCCCAATTTTGACTTATGCAACACCTACTCTGTTGAAGCAGGCGCATGCATGACAAAGTACTTTTTTTCCCTCCTGTAAAACTTTCCAGTGGATTTAGGAATGAGGTCTTATGAGCTAGATATGTAATTTTTATTCTTTTAATCATATTTTTGTTTTACATTAATGTCATGTCTGTAAAGCTACAGGTAGTTAGTTAAATTCTTTTCACTACATATGCAAATGTTTTTTAGTAATATACATTTGAATAAAATATTTGGGCATGTTATAGTTTAATTCAAAGCATGTGTTCTCTAAGGCTAACATACCTGATCAGATAGGTTTTGAGATTTTTCTAGCCCTGATATTTATAAACTATGTTTTTATTTATTTTTTTACAATACACCAGTGTTTTAATTTAGTGCATAAATTAGCTTACAGCTTGTACCTTGACTTTATAGTAAGTGCACTTTTTTTAACATCCTTTAGTGCATAAAATACAAATATTTTTATTGAACTATGAATATTCTCACCATTTTTATTATTTTTTGCAGACATGACAATCAGGTTTCTGAGTTAGAATATTTTTTATTTCATTTGCCTCTCATTTTCAGCTTTTTTGCGATATATCCCCAGAACCTGTGACACTCAATTCTGCATATATTCAGGAGTTTACTATAGTTATAAGTAAAGTTAAAATTAAAGACTATGCAGTGTATTCTATACATAATATTTAGTATAGTATATAAAATTTTCTAATGTGACAAAATCATGAACTAACTAAAATATATATCTTAGATTATATGCGTTGATATATTCTGTGTTTATTTTTCAGCTAAAAAGCAATAATCCTCCAAACATTAACTATGTTGATTCTTTGGGCAATACAGCTCTGCATTGTGCTGCTTATCGAGGCAAAAAAGAGGCAGCAGTTTTATTACTACAGAATGGCATTGATGCATCAATTAAAAATGCCAGAGGTAATTATTTGATTACAGTTTTGACTATCTTTATAACAAATATTTGAAATTTACTTTAGAGGAATACTATAGAATGTTTATAAATTCACATGTGTTATTTTTTCTTTGAATACAGTGAAATATGTTTAACACAAAAATGCTTAACATAAAAAAATGGTTAACACGAAATGATATAGCGGTCTGAACAGTGTACTATGCTATTTGATACATTTTTGTTTCTTTTAACACAAAACAAAAATCGTTTAACACAAAAAAAAAAAAACTTGTTTTCGATCTTCAGTGACATGCTTGCTACAACAGAGATGCCAACATTTTAATTTATTCCGAAGCATTTTTAACTCCGCCTTTATTTCCATATCACATTTTTCTTAAGAGTAATATTTCCTTATTTTATCGTAGTTATATATTGAAGGAAAATAGTCTGTAAATAAAGTGCTGCAGATTAAAGGTGGCGATAAAAATGCTCAAGAATAAATTATAATGTTGGCAACAATGCTACAATATGTTGCCGCCGATGATCATGTGTGTACAGCACCGATAATGAGATTTTCGACATCGTTTATAATTAAAATGATCTGACGAATCTGACAACTGAATCAACGATGCAGTTCCTATTCCCTCTGCTTCAGAAATGAAGAAAGTAATGAGTATCTGCAGTTATTTAGATGCGCAATCGAATTGAAAGATGGACAAAGACAATGGATGATCTCAATCAATTTTTGAACAATATGGTGCTGAAAAAGACACTTCAGTAAAAGATATCTAAATTTGTTTTCCAAAAAACAATAATATTTATACTTGATTTTTATCCTAATGGATGCAAGTTAGCAGTTGTTTTACAGGAAATGGAAATAAAAATTGACGACATGGAAAACATTGGTGAATTTTGTACTTTTTCTACGAATCTTTTTACACGAAATTCTTTTAACACAAAAAAATATTTTGATCCCCTTAGTTTCGTGTTAAACGTTTTTCACTGTATTTTGAAACATGTTTGAAAGTTTGAATACAAGTTTAATCTTGTACTGAGGAGAAATATTTAACATATATATTAATTTAGATTAATACTGAAATATACTAATTTTAGGGGACAATGAAATTTTGCAAAAAATCATTATACTTAAAGAAAATAAGTCTATTTTTATTATATTTAATATGTATATATATACATTATTATTATTATATATATATATGGGGGGGGGGGGAGAATTAATAATAACTTATATTAGTGTATTTATCATCAAATTAGTCCTGCATGATGGATCAGATAAACCTGACCTGCAAAATGACTTTCAATCCACAATCCAACCATCAATTGATGACCTAAGCTTTGTTAAATATAACAAACAACATTCTGTTACACAAAATAATTTCATATTACTTAATATATCTTTAAAAGAATTGTATATTATATAAAACATCATTAGTAGTATATTTGTATAATTATATTTATCTAATTATTAACAAAACTTCAGCAGTGTACAATGTAACAAAATTTCAAATGTACCAAAACTGATTTGTAAAAAAAATCTGCTATTTCAAATATTTTGACAGTATATAAAAAATAAGGAAGCAAATACACCCCAGATGAAATTATCTTTAAACGTATGAATTATATTGCATTTGAGTAAACTCATTGGTTCATGTTGCTTTAAATCATTATGGTAGAAGAAGATTTAAATATTTTATTAATTTAAATAAATATCATTAATGGGAATGTTTTCCAATTAAAAAATAAAAATAAAAAATAAATTTATAAAATGCAAAGTTTTACTTGGGTAATTTCATGTTTTACATCTTCAAAATAAAATATCAAAAATTTAGTAAATCAACTATTGGAACACAAAGAAGTAGTTTAATGGTCATAAGTTTTCTGAATGTGAAAACAGAATTAAAAATATGTATCATTTAATGAATAAAAGTGAGACACATTTCCTTGTGGTTTAACATGAGATTTGGCTAACGCTGATGCTTACTGATAGGAAATCTTCAGCACAAGTTCTTAAAAATCATTTTTTTTTTCTGTTTCCAATCTCAATCATCCATTTCTGCATTCAAAAACTTAAGATTCATTATTTTAATAAATAAATTCTTTTTGCCAGCAGGCCCTCAGATAAAAAAATTAATGCAAACCTGACTATGTCTGGTTTAAAGGTACCTCATAGGTCCCAAGTCTCCCATTTTTCAAGGGAAAGTCAATACCAGAAATTTTTTATAATAGTTTTTAGCTCATTTAATCGCCAAAAATATATGTGACATATTCCTTTTAATATATAGGGATGATAAATTTGATTAAAAGACTAGAAAGGTTGGCAGCTATGGTATCTGATCTGATGCATGACTTTACATCAAATTTGTTCTAAAATCAAACAGAAATTTTTACACTTTATGAAATTCATTTTTTAATCATTGGAGAACTTTTACATATAAAGATTATGCTATCTCTCGCATTGAATTGAACTTGTATTACAAAAATCTCAATTTGTAACAACAAAAACAGTTTGAAATAATTTATAATTTTCATTTTAAAATCTGTAAAGAAGCATCAAAACCACATACTTGTCATTCATTTATTTTATTAGTATAACAGGACTATTTCTTTCATACAGTGATTTTGTGTTGTCACTCTTCCAATATGCCAGGATGCCTGACAATATTTAATTTTACCATTTAATATCTTAAACTATCTTAAAATATTTAGAAATTTTATTTATAGACCCATCAACCATGGAAATTCATTTTAAGTAGTTTGGAGCATAAGATTGATTTTTTTTTTTATACCAACTATGCAAAAAATGCCAGAGCCAGAATTTGAACTCAGGCCCTCTGCTTAACGTGCAGATGCTCTTCCACTGAGCCACCCTGACTGATAATCAGCTCGACATTTCTCACATAATAACTGTTACATCTGTGTTTGCAAACTCGGTGACCTTACCGATGGTTATTATGTGAGAAATGTTGAGCTTGTTTATTAACCAAGGTGGTTAATGACAATTTTTTTTTTCTTTTAGTTACAAGATTGCAATATATAAATTAGTTCTGTCGTGCTAAAGTAAATTCTGTCAAAAACAGATTTTTTCTTTTTTTTATATGTTATTCTGCTTTGTTTTGTACGCAATGAAAGTGCAAATTTTTTATATGCTGACATTTCCTAAGTAGGAAAGCAATCTAATCTTAGTCAGTTCAGGTTGTTAGTGGAATAATAAATGTATATACTTTATTCTGTTAAAAGAACAGTAATTAAAACTAGTAAGTAAAAAACTTTTTGACCCAAAACCGTTGTTACGAGTTTTTTGCATTTCATGCATAGTTGCTAACTTAGCACCTTTTGGCTACTGGAAAATTTTTAATAATTTTTTTTATTTTACTTAATCAATGAAAACCGTTACAGTTCATTAATTAAATAAAATAAATATTTCTATTAAATTTGTCTGTTAGCCAAAAGGTGCTAAGTTGGCAACTATGATTTCATGGTGTTTATCCAGATTTTTTTACTTATTGCCTTCCAATGCTAGTCCTTCAGTGAATTTTTTTTTTATTATTATTAAATTAGAACCAATATTTTCCATTCATGCTAATAAGATTACCGTAAAATCCCGAAAGTAACCCCCCCATCGAATATACCCCCCCCCCCCCTTTTTTTTTTTTCTCTCTGTCCAACAAAGCTACATCCAACCTTTGGGCGCACTTACGGTACGTCGGCATTGCAAGTTAAGTTTGGCATTGAATTAAGTTTTAATAATTATATATTTCTAATTTAACTAATTTTTCATAAAGTGTCGGATGCACGTTATCAATGGAATCATTACGTAGTTTTTTTTTTTACCTTTAATGCAAGAAATGATAGCCTTTAATATTTCCTTTTAAGTAAGTACCGTAAAATCCCGAAAGTACCCCCATCGAATATAACTTCCCTTCCCTTTTCTTCTTTTTTTTTTGATAATTATTTTAAAGAATCTTGATTATAACCCCCCCCCACCTGAAATTTATCCGTTTTGCTTTTCAAAAAGGGGGGGGGGGTTATTTTCGGGATTTTACGGTATATAGATTTCATTCTTTCATAGAAGATTTCATACTACAGTCTGGAAGTAAAAAACTGTAAAGTGTAATAAAAATGAAATAAGCATTTAAATTATAAAGCATTATCTATTTATGATGATTTTATTTAATGTTTTTTTTTTTTTTTTTTTATTTGCAGGACAATATGCTATTGACATGGCTGCAAATGCTACCATGAAGCAGATTCTGGGTGTTCAACCTGTAAGGCATTTACAAAAGACAGCCTCCAGATTTGAAGGTTTATTGTTAAGGGTAAATATACCATAATTGTTCTGAATGTGGGAAAAAGTTAGTCATTAAATTTTACCCAATTTTATTTATTTTTTTATTTTTTCTATATGAATAAGGAAAAAGCATTGAATCTAAAAAAAATAGTCAACCTCCAATTTTTCGTAGATTTACACATTTTCAGATGTTCTGAATATAATTAGATAATTTTTAGGAAACTGTCTGTGTATTACCAAAATTTTGTGCATGTTGCTAAATTTCATGATTTAATGAGTGGAATTCAACCCATTAATTTATATTTAATTTGAAGTTGATTTAAATTGAGGCTGATTATATTTTGAGATAAATTGGCAGTGCTGTTATGCTGCAATTCCTTCTGCATCTCAGCTTCTGTAGTGTGTAATCACACATTATATGTGCGTAAGCAATGATAAAAAATATATTGATTCAATTTGGGTGCATATTAGTTGATGGATGGCTCTACTATGTTGCTATTTCATCCCATTTACAGGGAGGCAATTTTTCAGCTTCTATGATATATACATGCACCAAATTCCCGGCTCTGGTATTTTTCACATTGTTGGTATAAAAAATCAGCCTTCCACTCCAAAATTTTCTGAAATGAACTTTCATGGTTGATGAATAAATTTCTAAATTAGAATAATATTGATTTTTGGTTTGACTTTCTGTCTGTGTGTGTGCCTTTTGTGTTTGTTAGGGATAATGAATTTCTGTTTTTATGTAATTATCTAAAAGGTCAGATTTTTTTTTTTTTTTTTTTTTCGTTAATGGATATATAAAACCACTTATTAAAAAAATATTCTGTAAAAATGCATGCAATTTTTTTATTTTTCATTTTTCATTTATCTTCTTGGGTCGGGCCTGATTTTATCATTTTTTTCTCTGGGCCAAGTCATGCATTTAAAAAAATAAATGGTCCTGGCCTGGCTTGGGCTGAACTTTCAGGTGTTATGCCAGGTTGGGTTGGGTATGCAATGATCTTGTACAGACTGGACCCGAGCCTCAAAATTTTTGGCCCATGCCAATCTCTAATTTATGCCTTTTTTTTTTAAAGTATTACCTTTATTGTTAGCTTTTTCACTAAAAATAATAAATTATTGTACTTATCCAGCCAGCCATAAAACCCTTGGGTTGGCAGGTGGTTGGAGTCTCTCTCTCTGTAGTTATCCAGAATAAAGCAGTTCTAGAAAATATTGATTTGTTTTTACCAATCAAAATTGATAAAAAAATTAATCTTTTATTGTTAGTGCTGTTTATTTTTTTTAAACATGTTATTTGTGCATATAAATCTTGTGAAAATTTATCAATGTAGCATTGCTTACGTATATTTCAGAAAAGCAGATTTTTAGGCTGGAAAGAAGTATGGACTGTTTTAGACAAAGGTGTCATGTCTTTTTTCAACTCTCTGTAAGTTTTTATGGTTACATTGATTTTAAATCATAGAAATCTTCCATATTTTAAGTTTGTTTAAAATCTAGATTCATTATTTTTCTGATACAAACATAACTTTCTCAATAGAAAAGCTTTTTCCTTTTTTTTTTTTTTTTTTTCTTTTTCAATAGGAGAAAGTGGTGTATCTTGGGCCTATACCTTTTCTAGTTTTATTTACTTAGATATAGAAACAATGTCACATGGAATTGAAACATTTACTGTTAGGGCTCTTAGTGAAGTAATCTGTTTGCTTGGTGGCTCAACTTTTTGAAGGGTTTTTGAAAAAGTATAATTCACCTTGCAAAAGTAAATTTTTCTCAGATACTTTTTTGTATTTCTATACCCATACATACATTGTATATTTTGAAAATATTATTATGCACCATGAAGTAGCTTTCTAGCTATAACACCATATGCTTGTAATCAATCCCCACCTGAACATCATGATTATCAATATCGTTTTAAGTAACTGAGTGTACCTTCAACCCAATCCAAGTAGTGTACCTTGAACTGGTCATATTGTGTGATAGATCAGAAATGCAGCTCCAAAAGTTAACATTTGTAATTGACCTATTCAGTTACAATCTTGATTATAAATAAATGTGATAATTTTTGCCAAAAATCACAATGATTTAATGTAGACTTTTTTAAGTTTAATAATTAATATTTTCCATTTTATAGACTCAAATTAGACTTAATAACAATACAATTGTGACAGATTAATGATTTTGAAATAAGAAAAAAAAAAATATTTGAATTCATATGTGTGTAATTGATTAATAGATAGATTTTTTTTTGCTTAAAATTGAGTTTTTCTGCTTCTTTTAGTAAATGGTCCAAGGTACACTACCAGTGGTGTACCTTAGATCTAATTGCACTTTTTTTTTATTTAAAAAAAATATAACTGATATAATTTTAATGAAACTTTGGAACAAACATATGTTGTATATAATACCATATAGTATTTTAAAAGGCTATTTGTATTTAGTTTTGGTAAATAATTACAAAATTAAAATTGGAAAAGTCAAAATAGGTCTGAGATACCCCACATTCCCTTACTCTTGACAAAGAAAGAGAGTGTTAAAAATTTAAAGCGTCTGTTTGTTTCACTCTCTTTCTCTGTGCATATGTCTTGGCTATTCAGCAGTGTAGTTGCAAAACAGATAGACACACATTTCAACACATTTTTTTTTTTAATATTATTGTTATAAAAATGCTGATTTAACCGGGAAGGTTCGCACCTGTATTTGATGAAAATGAGATTAGTAAACTTTTAAAAATTAATTAAAATGGGATTTTATTTATTTATTTATTTAATTATTATTTTTTTTTTTCTAGGCCATTTTAACTAAATTTTTACTAGGTTTTTTCTTACGAAGCAGTACATTTATACTATTTAAAAATATTATTTGTACCTTAATTTCATTCTGTGAGAATTCACCTATATATTTTGTTCTAGTCTACCTAGATATCCTTGGGATGAACTGATTTTTTCCTGATTATTTTCCGTTTGTTTCTCATTCGTAAGCTTTTTACTTTCCGAACACTATAGTGAGGAAAGTATTGTAATCATGTCAAAAATCCGAATTCGAGATTTTGATGTTTCTATACGTTTTGAGGTCCCCTGAGTCCGTTTTCACTATTTTTACGATGATGTATGTATGTGTGTGTGTATGTGTGTATGTCTGTGAGTGAACACGCTAGCGTCTAAACGCTTTGTTCAATTAACCTGAAAGTTGGTACGCATATTGTAAGTCACCATAGTACAAACCCTATAGATTTTGGTGAATCTAGCACTTATAGTTTTTTTACAGGGACACAAAGAAAAATTCTTTATCATTATGGCCTATGGGAGCAAAATCTTAAAAGTGCGATAGCATCTAAACGCCTTATTCAATTGAGCAAAAAATTTATACACATATTATAGGTCACAAATACTCAATCTGTATAGATTTTGGAGAATCTAGCGCTTATAGTTTTTTTACAGGGACGCAAAGAAAAATTCTTTATCATTATGCCTATGAGGCCAAATTTTTAAAAGTGTGATAGCGCCTAAACGCCTTATTAATCTGAACAAAAAATTTGTACACATGTTATAGATCACAGTTGAACTAACTGTATAGACTTTGGTGAATCTAGCACTTACAGTTTTTTTACAGGGACACAAAGAAAAATTCTTTATCATTATGGCCTATGGGACTAAATTTTTAAAAGTACGATAGCATCTAAACGCCTTATTGAATTGAGCTGAAAATTTATATGAGTGTTATAAATCACTGTTGCACTAACTATAAGCATTTTGGTGAATTTAGCATTTATAGGTTTTTACAGGGACACAACGAAAAATTCTTTATCATTATGATCTATGGGCTCAAAGTTCAGTAGCGTTAAATAAAACATCGTGTAATAGATGGAGAAAAATACTCAAACACTCTATTATGGTTTTCTCTCTTTTGTTTGTTTAACAACTCCTCTTTCTTTACTTTATCTACAAAACTGTTAATTACTCAATGTTCGGAAAGTCGAGTGGAGTCACTCCAGATTTTTTTTTTTTTTTCATTACTTGGAACCACCTGTTGTCGATATAAGCTTGTTGGGTATGGTTCCAGGCATTTGGTTAACTAATCATTTCATTTGCAATAATCAGTGAAATATTTAATTTCTCGTATCTCTAAGCAGCAGTCAAAAATATTCAACAAACAAGATTTTTAGAATAATACCCAACATGCTTATATCAGCAATATATGGCACCATCTGTGTAAAAACAAAAACCACAAATAAAAAACTAAAAGAAAATAATTGGGAAAATAAGAGTTTCACCTTTTTAAGTGATCAAGATTGTCTGGAATGAAATATATAGGTGAATTTTTACAGAAGGAAATCACTGTATAAATCACATTTCTAATAAAAGTTTTTTTTTTTTTTTTTTTTTTTTTTTTTTTCCTTTTGAATGTTGTACAATTTATTTAAAAATTAGAAATCTTATAATTTCAATTGCACCTTTTTAGAGCAGACTCTACTACTGGAACTAAACGGAAAGGCTACAAATATTTAGATGGAGCCAGAGTTGATGTAAGAAAGCTTTATTCTTTTTCCCTTTTATTATTATTTTCTTGTTAGAAAAATTCTCATACAAGGAACACTCACTGCAATACAAATTGTAACCAAAATTGCCTGGTAGTTAAATGTGTAAAAAGTAGTTAAAAGTCATGAAATTTGGCTGTTGGTCATGATTGTTTCCTTCCATTTTGCCAGACTTCTAATCATAAAATGCATTTATTTCCTCCAAAATATAATATGATCTCTTATCTTGCTCTAAGTTGTTTGCAAAGAACATTGCAAGAATAGTATTTTAGTATTTCCTGAATGGAAAGGACTTTTTCCTTTACTCACATTTTTTTTCTCTTTTTACTTTTTACTACCTATGTATGGTAAAGAAAGTATTGTTTTAGGGTTAAATTTTCAAGACTAACTTTTTACTATAAAATTACATGTTTTTGAGAATCTGTGAATGTGAAAAATCAGCTTTTTAGCAGTTGGTTTGTGTGTCTGTGATAAGCGTAATTCAAAAATAGATAATAGTAGAAAATCGAAACTGGATATTCTGAATCTGTATCGTATGCTAATCATATTTGGAACTTTTTATTAAAATTAAACAAATGATTTTATGTACAGGAACATGCAAAAAAAAATTCAAATACATTATATAAACAATATTTTCTTTACAATATTAAAATTTATAGTTTATGTAGTTATTAAATATTAAAATAGATATCTTTTAAGGTCATATCAGGCCCCAATCATGACAGACTGGGGCCCTGGGCAAAGCAAAATTAAGGGTAAATAGACAATAAGACTTCTTCACACACCATAAATTTTAAGCCAGCACAACCGGTTTTGAAAGGACGTAGCCTTCCTTCATCAGGTGCAAAAAAACACGTGCTACTTACTGCCTTGGAGGCAAAAGCAAGACTGGACAATGTCTTGCTTTTGCCTCCAAGGCAATAGCACGTGTTTTTTTGCACCTGATGAAGGAAGGCTACGTCCTTTCGAAACCGGTTGTGCTGGCTTAAAATTTATGGTGTGTGAAGAAGTCTTATTGTCTATTTATCGTTTGTACACCAGTTTTGCATTTAGTTTTGGAAAATTAAGGGTGCCTTTCAAAACCATCAGAACATCATTTATATATGATAGATGATGATTAATCATATGTACAATGCATAAACAATATTTTCGAGGCTAGATGTTTAAGTATGTTAATATTTTTTACATTTTTAATTGTTATTAATGTTACCAGCTCCACATCCACACAGTTCAATATGGGATGGGTTTGTTCTGCTGATCCCCCTCATGATATTGTGTCTGAGGCGCGACAACAAAGAAGCTATTTAATTTATACTAAACAAGATTTGACAGATAAATTTAGTAGTCATAGATTTGCCAGCTTTGGTTTGTCACTCTACTATTGTTTTTTACATATTAGGTTTAATTACAGCGGGATTTACTGATTAAAATGAATTTCAAACCACTACGGACTTCTTGCCTGAACCGGGACATAAATGCTGCATTTGTTGATTCAAGGCCATTATGCTCACTATTTAGGCACTAAATGAGCCAGCAGAAACGGAAAAAGCAAAATTGCCAAAATAAAAATTCTGTTTTCTAGAAAGTTTAGTAATTTTTAAAGAGAAATTTCATAAACATAAATAAAGATGTACATAAACATAAATAAATATATACATATTTAAATTTTCATTGAAATAAAAGGCAATATTTTGCAATTTAATAGTATGGGATTTGGGGACCCATGGGAAAAGTCACGGTTTGTCCATGCGATAATATGGGCCTGGGTCATATATTGGTGTTAAAAAAAAAAAAAAAAAACTCAAGTGAAATAAACAAATAAAAAAGGTTGCATATGTTAATAAAATAGCTCATGAAAATTTGAAGTTATAAATTTCTTTCCTTTTGAGTCAGTAGATACCCTGTTTTCAAAGTAAAATTTTTTCAGCCTGTTGTTTTAGGTTGATTTCTTTAGAAATCGACCTATTGCAATCACTTCGTTTATCTATACATCCATCTATCTATCTATCTATAATAAAAATTTTGTCATCACGATAACTCCCGAAATAATACTCGAAATGGAACCAAATTTGGACAGTCAACTGATCTTATAAATATCTTGGATGAGTTCGTTAACCAAGTTGCTCCGACTTTTTGTTTTCAAGTGGCAGCCACTTGAAATTTTCAAACCGACATTGTAAAAAGCCTATTTAAAGCAAGATTTGCTTGAATTTTGTTGTAAATACAGGCCACATAAGGGTCTCAATGAAGTTTATTAATGAAGTTTATCCGCCATTTTTAATAAAGTGGCAGATATCTTAAGTTAAGCGGGACCATTTGAAATCAGGCTACCACTTGAAAATTTAAAATCACTATAACTTCCGAAATAATACTCGAAATCGAACCAAATTTAGACAGTGTCTTAACTTATCTTATAAATATCTTAGATGAGTTTATTAACCAAGTTGCTCCGCCATTTTGTTTTCAAGTGGAGACTACTTGAAAATTTCAAATTCAAATTGTAAAAAGCGTGTTCCAAATTTGTTTGAAATTTGATGTAAATATAGACCACATAAGGGTCTCAATGAAGTTTATCCGTCATTTTTAATAAAATGGTAGACATCTTAAGTTAAGCGGGGCCACTTGAAATCATGTTACCACTTGAAAATTTAAAATCACAATAACTTCTGAAATAATACTCCAAATCGAACCAAATTTGGACAGTGTCTTAACTTATCTTATAATTAACTTAGATGAATTTGTTAACCAAGTTGCTCTGCCATTTCGTTTTCAAGTGGAGACCACTTGAAATTTCAAATTCAAATTGTAAAAAGTGTATTCCGAATTTTTTTTAATTTTGATGCATACATAGATTCAAGTGTCTCAAATAACTTTATTAATGAACTTTATCTGCCATTTTTAATAAAGTGGCGGATATCTTAAGTTAAGCGGGACCACTTGAAATCAGGCTATTACTTGAAAATTTAAAACCATGAAGTGGCAAATATCTTAAGTTAAGCGGGACCACTTGAAATCAGACTCCCACTTGAAAATTTAAAATCACGATAACTTCTGAAATAATACTCCAAATCGAACCAAATTTGGACAGTGGTATTATCATATAATTATCTTGAATGTTTTCACTGAGCAACTTGTCCCGACATCTTGTTTATAAGTTCCAGCAACTTGAAAATATGCCATCACGATAACTTTTAAAATACTAAACTGATTCAAATAAAAGTTGGATAGTGAACTTATGGTTCAAATATCTAGGATAAGTTCACTTAGTGACTTGATCCGCAATTTTATTTCCAAGTGGCGGCCACATGAAAATTTTTCATTATGGTAACTTTAGTAATACAGAATCAATTTGCATCAAATTTGGGTAGTGGATTTATCCTTCAAATATCTCAGATAAGTTTGCTGGGCATCTCACTCCGCTTTTTTTTCCAAGTGGTGCCACCTGAAAATTTCTTATGACGATAATTTTTGAAATACTGATTTAATTTGAACTAGAACTGGACAAGGAACTTATCATACAACTATACTGGATGATTTCACTGGGCAAGTTGTTTTGCCATTTTGTTTCCAAGTTGCAACCACTTAGACTGCCACTTGAAAATTTGCCATAAAATTAACTTTTGAAAGACGGCACTGATTTAAACCACAGCTGGACAGTGAACCTGTGCTTCGAATATCTTGGATATGTTTGCTGAGCAACTTGTTCCACTGTATTGTTTCTAACTGGCGGCCACTTGAAAATTTGTTATCACGGTAACTTTAGAAATACTTAATCAATTCAAATCAAAGTTGAAAAATGGATTTATCATTCAAACAACAAAAATCTAGAAAATTCACGTAATTCGTGAACCAATCACGTTATTGCGTCCATCTTTGGTATATCGATAATAAGTATTTTCCTGCCAAAACTCGCCAAATTTGGCTCCATAAGGAAAAAGTCACCAAATTTGGCGCCAAATCCATTACCTGCGTTACTGGATCTTTTTAATGCGTTTTTAAGGAAAAATTAGGCTATTTTAATGCTAAAACAAACTAGAAATGCAGAAAACTAACATTTTATCAATGTACTAAGCCTCTTTGAAAGAATTTCTAGAAAAAAAATTATTTTCAAATTTGCAACGATATCTTAGATGAGCAACTTTCTCTGCCATTTTGATCGAAGTGCCAGCCACTTAATTTTTCAACCCGATGACTTTTGAGATTTTGAATTAATTCAAACTATATGTGTACAGTAGACTTATCTCACAAATACATTTCATATATTTGTCAACTTAACTCACCATTTTATTTCCAAGCGCCGGCCACTTGAAAATTTTAAATTCACATAAAAAGGTATGTATGAACCGATTTGCTTAAAACTCCATATGTACATAGCCTACATCAATATTTCTACCAAGTGCATTAATAATTTGTAGCCGCCATTTTAAAACAAAATGACGGCTACTTGATAAGGAAAAAGAAATCAACCTACCCTTCCGAATAAGCCGGAAGGACTTGTTTTATTATTTCTGTTTAAAAAAAAAAAAAAAAAAATTTCTTTGGTCAAAAGGAAGTAAGTAAAATAACATTTTTTTTTTTTTTTTAACTTTTCAATTTTTGGCTTTAAATTTTTATTTTTGATATTTTAGGTAGACCCAGTTTTGATGAGCACTTGGATTTAATAAGCAAATTGTTTCAGTCACTTGTTTCTTTTGGGCCCACCAGTGGCCTAGCGGTTCTGCGCTCAAAGCTTGTACACGTGAGGTGCTGGGTTCAATCCCAGGTTGCGCTCATCTGCATAGCTGTTCGAAGTTTTCTGTGGTTTTCTCCTAAACTTACATAAATATGGGCTAGGACACCTTAGAAAACCACCACTGAGGGCTCTTCCCCTCAGGCCTAGGACCTACAGCAGTCAATTGGCCTTATTCCCAAATCCAATCCAATCTACTTCTTTCTTTTTATATTTAAATTCTACTGTATTGTTATTTATAAAAAGAAAGAATACTAGATACAAAATATATTAATTGTAGTATATTATTATTTTTAACAAACAATATTTTTAAACTTTGCCTTGAAATTTAATTACAAAATTCTAAAATGGTTTACTTGTTAATATTGATTAATGATTGATCATTGAAGTTTTCAAGATCTTTAATTTGTAGTGGAAGTATATATCTGTTCCTATTTGAAATATCAAGTTGCTGAGATATTTAGAAAACTTGGTGTAAACTGTGTTGTTTTAGATTATTATCGTATTTTCCTGTGTATAATATGCAGATTATCTATCAAAAACTTGCAAATTTTTTAAATGTGGATTATCTTTTGCCGCGGGTCATCTCCCGAAATTTTTTTTAAAGCAACTGTCTGACGGTAACCAAATGTAACCAAATAACTTCAGATTGTGTATCTACTTGGCTGATTGCGGAGCCAATAGTGATTGGTTCATGTATGATGTATTTGTGCTAGTACGAGTGGCTTCCATTTTCAAAATATACTTTTCTAACCTAATGGCAACAGGCTTCTGTTTATTTGTTATTAAAATGACATTGTTTTTGCATGGATTTTTTTTTTTTTTTTTTGAAGTGAAAACTTCTTTAGGTGCGTTAAGCACTTTTTGGGTGAACAAAAATCATGGAACTTGTGTCATCGTCACCGAATGCTTTCCATGAGCTATATGTATACTGTGTATGTATGTACATAGATATACCTCCGTGCGTTATTAGTATACATCATAGTATACAAAGAGTATATCTCTCTACATATATGTAGCGCACGGCACGGTATGCCTCATATACATATATATATGTATAGAATGTATATTAATACGAGTAGTATACTGGCTACTGGCATCTGTCTCTTTCTAGTTCTATACTCTATGTATGTATATAATTTTTCTACAGTATATACATAGTTTACAAAGTACAAGCACGTGTTTTTATACAGACTGTTATATTCTTCTTTTTGCTTTCAATATAAATTTTCAAATAAATAATTAAAAAAATAAAATTATTTTAATCATATTACAATATTAACACTTCTTTACAAACCAAAAATAATTCAAAAATAATAATCTAATAGCTCAACGATACAATTCACAAGTTACGTAGTTTTTACTTCAATCGGCAGTCCCCAATGACTGCCCCATTTTTTTTTTTTTTAAAGAATGACTATTTTTATTATTATGAGATGTAATCTTTTATGTTTTCAGTATAATTCTTTTAAAGAAGCAGCTGTGATAAAGAGCATGGCGGTTTATCAATAATTTGCATGTTAATTATGGTTTCTATCCGCGGATTATACGGTGGTGCGAATTATCCGATGAAAATTTTCCATCAGGGCTTAAAATAGCACCCTGTGGATTATACACCGCTGTGGTCTATACACAAGAAAGTACAGTAGGTAATATCTCTTTATTTTCAGTGTACAGCAGATTTATTTTTATTTTATTTTTTACAGCTGGATAATTCTGACACAGCTGTTTTCACTGTTACCTATTCAAACAACACAAGACAGAGATTTAGTGTGCCTTATGTTTCGCAGCAACAAGTAGATCGACAGGTATATATAATATATAAATCTGTTTTTCTTTCTAACCATTCAAGATGTTTATACAAGGAAAATCATGTACATGTTTACTCTGTAGACGATAATTTATAATAGAATAAAAATTTTGTAATTTGACCAGTGATATTGATATTGTATTTTGAACAGTTTTTTTGAAAAGGAGAGAATTTAACTTTTATTTATTCACTTTTAAGTAAATTCCTTAATTTGACATAATATGCATTTTTTTTTTTTTTTTGCAAGTTATATTTGTGAGAAGTTTTTGTAATTTGGAATCAATGAAATGTATTGGGGACATACAAACTCGCAAAAAAATCTTCACTTACAGGAATGAGTAAAATGAATGTTACATAATTGAAAACTATTTATTCAAGGTTGTTGCAGTACCTCGAAGTCAAGGAAAACCTCAAAAACTCAGGAAATTTGAAAAATCTGTTAAGGGCAAGGAAAACTTGGGGATCTTCAAAATTTATAGGAAAAATGAGAATTTAGAAATTTTTTGGGAAAACATGATGATTTTTTTTGCTTGTTAAATTTTAGTAATAATTTTTATAATAAAGCAGGGTTGCCAACTGCTCCGATTTCTGCGGAGTTTCTCCGAAAAAATTTAAAAACTCCGCAACTCCGCGAGTTATTTTTTATGCTCCGCAAATTCAGTCTTGACCACCTGGCTAAATATTTTTTATTAACTACATAAAACTGAATAGTGGCAGACACTGAAAAAAAAAGAAAAAAAAACTATATTTTTTCTTTCTTTCTTTCTTTTTACTTTCCGAACACTATAGTGAGGAAAGTATTGTAATCATGTCAAAAATCCGAATTGGAGATTTTGATGTTTCTATACGTTTCGAGGTCCCCTGAGTCCGTTTCCACTATTTTTGAGATGATGTATGTGTGTATGTCTGTGAGTGAACACGCTAGCGTCTAAACGCTTTGTTCGAACAAGCTGAAAGTTGGTACGTATATTGTAAGTCACCATAGTACGAACCCTATAGATTTTGGTGAATCTAGCACTTACAGTTTTTTTACAGGGACACAAAGAAAAATTCTTTATCATTATGGCCTATGGGACCAAAATCTTAAAAGTGCGATAGCATCTAAACGCCTTATTCAATTGAGCAAAAACTTTATACACATATTATAGGTCACAGATACTCAATCTGTATAGATTTTGGAGAATCTAGAACTTATATTTTTTTTACAGGGACACAAAGAAAAATTCTTTATCATTATGGCCTATGGGGCCAAATTTTTAAAAGTGTGATAGCGTCTAAACGCCGTATTAATCTGAGCAAAACATTTGTACACATGTTATAGGTCACATTTGCACCAACTGTATAGATTTTGGTGAATCTAGCACTTACAGTTTTTTTACAGGGACACAAAGAAAAATTCTTTATCATTATGGCCTATGAGACCAAATTTTTAAAAGTGCCATAGCATCTAAACGCCTTACTCAATTGAGCTGAAAATTTGTATGAATATTATAAATGACTGTTGCACTAACTATAAGCATTTTGGTGAATCTAGCATTTATAGATTTTTACAGGGACACAACGAAAAATTCTTTATCATTATGATCTAAGGGCTCAAAGTTCAGTAGCGTTAAATAAAATCTCGTGTGATATATGGAGAAAAATACTCAAACACTCTATTATGGTTTTCTCTCTTTTGTTTGTTTAGCAATTACTCTTTCTTTATTTTATCTACAAAACTGTTAGTTACTCAATGTTCGGAAAGTCGAGTGGAGTCACTCCAGATTTTTTTTTTTTCCTTGCACGATCCAGTTCTTATCAACTTTTGATTTTGCATTTCCATCAGTTGCCGCATAAAACATTATTCTTTGAATTTTATTTTTTATCTATGAAAGCGCTTCAACGCCTCTTGAAAATAAAAAAAAATAACAAAACTAACTTTTACAATCTAGTTGAAGAACCACACGCTTCATCGTAAATACTCATAAATAAATAGTAAAGGAAAAAAAAAAAAAAACATTCTAGTGCTAGGCATCACGTAATCGAAATATTGCTGACTCAGAACGGGAACAAGTATTTGTTTACATTAGCTGAGAGTGTGCTTAATTAAAACCGCAAGCTGAAAGGGGGGGGAAGAAAGAAACCGAATTCTATGATTATCTTCATGGCTATGATTATGCGGTATTTTGATTTTCATTTAAACTCTATCAATGTTTCAGTTATCTTAATGCTTAATAAGTCGCTAAAAAATAAAAATTGTTTATTTTAATTATTTATCGATAAAAATAATGGATTGAAAGCTACTGAACTTTAAGTACGATTGACAATGCAAGGAATCTAAGACCAGGAAGAGCTATCTTCCATGGGAGACTTTCTAAAGTGTCTTAGGCCGTAATCACGCGAGTTTTGGAGAAAACAGTATAAAGTCGGACTTTAACGGAGGAATTGTCCTCTGTAATAGGAAACTTTTTTAAGTGTTTTAATATGCAAGTTTCTGAGAAAATCATGGAAAATTTCGAACTTTGTACCAAATATCTACCGTTGGAGAAAGAAAAAGAATATTTTCTGTGCTTTTTCTTAGGATAACTGAATACGCGATAACTTAGTTTTTATAGTGCGTGGGTGATTCTAAGAAATTTTCATATCTGAAAATGGGACTTTCACAAAAATCGTCGGATATATCAGCCGCAAAAAATGACATTTCAGTAATAAAAAAAAAAAAAAAAAAAAAAGCTGATTTATGACTAAATAATTACACATTTTTAGAAAAATAACATCTATTTTAGCAATTAGTTTGCGATTACGTAATTTTAAAAATTAGCTGTAAAATAATTCCGTATTTCTATAAAAAGCCACAAAATTATACTTATAATGCAAATCATGTTTGAAAAAAGCAAGAAATTCATCGATTAGCATCAAAATAAAACCTTTTTCAGCGATTAATTGCGATTAAACATAAATTTTGTTAATTAGCGGCGAAATGATTGCGTATTTCCGTCATCGGCTACAAAAATATCGCGATTTACTGAAATCAACAGGGTGAAAAAAAAAAAAAAAAAAATTTTATTGGCTAGCAGCCAAATGATAGCATATAAAACGTAAATTTTTGATAATAAGTGGGTAAGCGATCCCCTATTTGTGAAATCTACTTCAAAATTATTCCCGATTTCCGAGATTCCACTTTAAAAAAATGCAAATTTCACTGATTAGTGGCAAAATAGTTGAGTATTTAAGATTCAGCTTTCAGAAGAACGCATTTTACGTAGATTAGTAGCTAAATAATAGCAAGTTTCGGCAATCGACTGCATAATAATCGCGTATTTTAGGATTTACCTTTAAAGAGTGAATTTTATTAATTAGAGCAAAATTATAGTATATATATTAGCAATTATTTGCTATTAAACGTAGATTTTGTAAATTTGCAGTGAAATAATTACGAATTTCGGCAATCGGTCGTAAAAATAGCGCGAATTCTGTCAAATACGGGAAGAATTACATATTTATTTAATTAATGGTAAAAACGTAATTCTACCTTCCCCCCCCCCCCCTACGAGAAACTCTCGATTTTTTAGGTATATTTAGCAATAATCTTAAGGAAAAAAAAGAGTTTCAGAAAAGTTGATGGCTGTCAGTTTGCACTGAAATTGAATTTAATGTTGTACAATTTCAATCCTTTTCCATCCTTAATAACAATGATTATTTTATTGTAGATTCAGTTTTATTACATTTTCTAATATCTAAACTATTAAAATTGTTCATTATTTTGACTTTTGTTACTCCAAAAATTTAAGATTTTGTTTAAAAAAATCCAATTTTTGTATCTGTTTGAAGTATAGCATTGAAATTATTTTCACATCAATTGTCTTGTTCTTGTAATTAAACAAGTTTCTTTTGAATAGGCATGCACTAAATGTTTGATTATTACTGAATAATGAATATTCAGTATACCAAATAGTAACTAAAAATTTGATGCATACCTACATTTTGCTTTTTTTTTTTTTTAATTATTATTATTATTATTATTATTATTATTATTTTTACTTAATTTCATATGATTATTGTTAATTTATTTTTGTTAGTTTTTTTCTTTCTTTTTTTTTTTTTTTTAATTTTTAAAATTGCTCCTCAAAGTAGCTGAAATGCTCCTCAAAATTTCTCTGAATACTCCTCAAACTGTTTTTGAAAAGTTGGCAACCCTGATAAAGGAAAACAGTCCATTATATGATTTTCCCACTAGATAATGTGACTTTTAACACATTAAATACTAACGCTGCATAATTGCTTATAAATTTACTTAAAAAGAAAAAAGTAAAAACTCCGGATTTTTTATTTGTTTCTTATTTTTAAAAAAAAAAAAAAAAAAAAAAAAATTGGTCTGTGTATGATTTTTTTTTTTTTTTTCCCTTTAGAAATGGCAAAATGCCATTGTAGAACACGTTGAATTCAGTAGCTATTACTTGAAACAAGGTTTCTCTGATTCTGACGCTGAAGATGATGATGAAGGTGATATTATGCCTGTGGGAACCATGCAAGATAAATTCCAGGTGATTTTCTTCCTTTCTTATTATTATTAATAAAAATGAGGAATGTTTGTTATTTTTTTTTTTTTTTTTTTTTACATCCGAACTTTTGATGTACATTGCCAGGAGATAGCCTAGAGGTAAAACTAGGTCAGTTATAAGGCCTTTCACAAAACTTTTTATTCTAAAAAAAGACTCTTTGCAAAGTTTGTTGCCCTAAAAAAAAAAAAAAAAAAAAAAAAAAACTTTCATGAATTTTTTTTCTTTTGAAAACAGACCTTTAATGAATCTCTGTCATTTCAGAAATTATTCTTCTATGGTGCGAAAAGATCACCTGAATAATCGAACTTGCTTTGCTATATTTCCCCCAAATAGCTGATATTCACTTTCTAATTTCTTAAGGGTTTCTGTGCATATGTATGAGTTTAGTTCTATAAAAGTGAACCTTCATTGTCATAAATAAAATTCTATTAATCGTCATTGTATTTTGCAAAATTACATTTTTTGCAATTTCACAAAGAGAAAAACCTTAGCCGAAAAGTTCAGAAGAACTTGATTTCCATACTGATTTTGATTCACAAAATTACATTTGTTGATTTTTCACAATTTCCCCAAAACAGGACCCTATCTGTAAAGTCTGGACAGATCCCTGATTGCTAATGTGAAACTTCTATACAAAATGCATAAAAAATCATAAAATTATTTCTTTATATTGTTATGTTGAAGTAAGTTATTGAGGATGTCTAATAGTAATAATGATTATCTTAATGATTGTGCTTTATCAGAAAAAGGAATATGTTAGAAACTACTAGATAAACCTTACCCAAGGCCTCATCCTCAGTTACTTTCGCTAGGGGTCCCTGACATTTTCAAAGGCGACCTTCTGTGGTAGCATTCCAAGCTGCAAGTGAGCTGTGCCATTGCTTTTGGCTTCAGTTGGCTGATCCTCCAATAGGTGGCCATCCTGAGTCACTTTCGCTGGGGTCCCCCAGCAAAAGTGACTCAGGATGAGTGACTCAAAGGGCCTTGGGTAAGGTTTATTTAGTAGTTTTTAAATATGTTACTAGGCTTAATAGTTTGGATTTTTTTAAAGAAATATGTTAGATTGAAAGGTTAAAGACTAGTTCTTGAGATATCTAATATTTATTTAAAAATAAAATAAAAATTCAGATTTTTTTTTATATTTATGAATTCATTAACCGTGAATATTCATCTTAAGTAAACTGGAGTTTAAAGGTTGATTTTTTTTATATACCAACTATGTGGAAAGTAACAGAGCCAGGAATCTAATCCGGCCCTCCGCTTAACGCACAGATGCTCTACCACTGAGCTACCCTGGCTGATAACCAGCTCGGCATTTCTCACATAATATTCACCCAGGTCGGATTCCCAGCTCAATCCCCATTCACGGTTGATGAATTCATGAATAAAAATTTCTAAATTGAAATTTCGTGGTCTATAGAGTTGTGCTTTGATTAATATTGTCTCACCTGTTATATCTGCTTTTGCAGACTCGGTGGCTTTCCCAGTGATTATTGTGTGAGAAATGCTGTGCTAGTTATCTGCCAGGAGGGTAGCTCAGTGTTAGAGCATCCGTGAGTTAAGCAGATGGCCTGGGTTTGATTCCCGGATCTGGTATTTTTCACATAGTTGGTATATAAAAAATATCAACCTTTACTTAAAATTAATTACCTAAAAATCAATTAATTAATCTTATTAATTAAAATCAATTTACTTAAAATTAATATTCATGGTTGATTAATTCATAAATAAAAAATTTCTAAATTGAAATTTTGTGGTCTATGGAGTTGTGCTTTAATTAATATTGTTTCACCTGTTATATCTGCATTTGCAGACTCAGTGGTTTTGCCAACGAATATTATGTGAGAAATCCCGAGCTGGTTATCAGCCAGGGTAGCTCAGTGGTAAAGCATCCATGCATTAAGCAGAGGACTCAGGTTAGATTCCCAGCTCTGGTATTTTTCACATAGTTGGTATATAAAAAATATCAACCTTTACATTCCAATTTACTTAAAATAAAAATATTCCGTATTACAAACACATGTGAAATTTTTGCAGTTTCTTTCTTCTTTTATTTACGTTTAAAATTTGAAACCTTTGAATTGCATCAATTTCACTACCCAATTTAAATTTTAATTCATCAGAAGCCAAATTATTATTTGTTTTGCTGGGATGAAATGCTAATGATAGTTAAACAAAAGCATTCAAAGAAAACTTTTAAAATAAAATTCATATTTGACAACCCAATTTTTTATACTTCGCCAAGCAGGACAACTTTAGTATAGGGCCTTTGTGGCGACCAAGGCCGTATCCAGAAAAAAATTTCAGGGGGGGGCCCAACTTTCACTCAGATGTTGGTTGTGCACCCGCACATATGCACACCAAGAGCGTGTGCATTAAAATTAGAACACCCCCCCCCCCTCCAAAATCACCTTAACTTTAAAAAATATATAAGTTTTTGCCTTAAACTTCATATCTAAGCATAATAAAATGGTTATGTGCTATAAATAAGATTGGTTACAATGCCACATGGTGGTAAACAGTGGAATTAATGTTCCTAAAATCAGAAATGGCAAGAAAAGATTTAATAATAATAAAAATTTTAAAAAGTGCCTTGGGCCTAAAACTGATGGAACTAGTCCTTTAAAATGCACAAGTCTCTACTAGAGAGTTCTTTAATCTGTGATGTTATAAACTGCTGACAAACGGTGAAAATCACCAAAAACTGGACTCACAGTAGTCCGGTTAATAAGGAGTTGAGCTTGTAATTGAAGGATTGAGCGATCGATACTGGAGCCATCCAAAGACTATCATGTGGATTATAATGGTATCTGGGGCATGTAAAATCCGTTGTGAAATATAGCTCGGGTATACTGAAGTAGAACTTGGGGAAACATCTCCTCCGTGGAGGTTTTAAATTGTGATGGTACGATTCCGGATTACCCTAGAAATGAATTCTAGACCATTGCTATGCTGTCTGTCTAGCTTTAGTGCAATGTTAAGTCCATTCAAATTCAACATACCAAAAACTGGCTGACATCCTAATTCAGTGGTATGGTGCATGATTTATGTTTGAAACAACCATGTTTCAAATACTTTTCATTTTTTTGAGATATAGCTTCCTTTTAATACAGCCGAGATATATCTTTCTCTTGAAAAGGGAAATTTAGTGCAGCTACACAACCTGCTGGGTGGTATACCCAAAAATCTAATCAATGAAAAATTTATATTTAACTTTCCAAAAATAGTTTAATGGTGTTCAATGCGTCTAAAAACATGTAAATACACTGAAAACTGGAAGTCTAAAAGTTTCTGAATCCAATACTTTTTTTCTCTTGTTATGTGTATAGAAGAAAATAATATATATATGTGGTTTTCTAATTAGATAATATTGCTTGATTTAGATCATATTACCGGAAACATGAGGACCTGTGTGCTGGCGTCCACTAAACGTAGACCTATTACATGTCTAGGTTTAGTGAACACACTGAGGTCTTCTCATATGGCTTATTGTTTAGCGTGGGTAGACGTGTCTTCTATAGACCCTGGGGCCATGCTTATATGCATTGTAGTTGCTGAAAATCTTCTGGCATGGTGTACGGATTGAACTATCTAGCATTTCTATATGTACCCAGGGTGTGTATCAACCAGGTGTCTCATATGACACAGCATATATTCAACTGTGGCTGCACATCATTATTGATTATCGTTTGGAAAGTGTACAATGAAGCGATGGCCCGTCATCGCATTCTATATCAGACTCAGATACGTTTGCTTTGTAACGATCGTAACAAAGATGTTTACACAACTTGTTGGTTTTTTAAGGCCTGTCAGGGCAGTAGATAGCAGAGCCTCTTATTCTACTTGCATCGCAGCTCACACCCACTGTTGTTTTTGCTCGAGCCCCCCCCCCCCCCCCCTCTGGATACGTTCCTGATGGCGACTTCTAAATTTTTGTTGCCATGTTGGTGAGGCCTTCTAATTTATTTATTAATTTATACATTTTGATAATTTTTGTTTTAAAAAAAAATTAGTACCTATTACAATTTTATTTTTTAGTTAATTTATGACAAAAGTTCATATTTTGTTTATATCTTTATTGCTAGATTTAAAATGGTGCTTGCAAAGGTTGTAAAGATGCAACTTTTAAAAATAGAATTTTCTATAAAATGACCTCATTAGGCAAATGTCGTCATTTTCTTTTAATAGATTGCTGAACAGAGGTTATCATAAATTAACCATCTGTATCTGTTCTGACAATCAGGGAGCTCTCCTTTTACTGGTGAGGTGTAAGTTCACCTCTCTTCTTGTGTGGGAGTGCGACAAGGTGCTTTGTGACCTTTCTTTCTATAATAAGGTTAGTCTTTACTGGGTATCGGGTCATATGGGTATTTCTGTTAATGAGTTGGCAAGGTCTGGCTCCAACACTCTTTTTTGTGACCCTGAGCCTTTTCTGGGTATTTCTCCCACTACTTTCTGGGCTTCTGTCTTCAAGCTACTTGGAAAGGAGCATTATAGGCAATAGCATAAGTCTGATGGTCAAAGGCAAGCAAAAGAGCTTAATTGTGACTGCCCTCGTTTTTGTCGTAAGGATCTTCTAAAGCTTAACAGAAATGGTTTGAGGAAGGTTATTGGCCTTCTCACTGGTCACTGTACCCTTAAGAGACATCTGAACATTATGGCTATCAGCTCTGATGCTATTAATTTGTCGTAGTTGTGGTCTAGTAGAGGAGACTGCTCAGTCTTATTTTATGCGACTGTGAGGTCTTTTCTGCTCACAGGTTTTGAGCATCTTTGTTGGCATATCATTGAGCCTTGAGAGCTGCAGGATATTCCTTTTAGGTGTCTGCGCTCAAAGCTGGTAGACGTGAGGTGCCGGGTTTGATCCCAGGTCACGCTCGTCGGCCTAGCCATTCGGAATTTTCCATGGTTTTCTCCAGTACTTGCGTAGTTATGGACAGGACCTCTTAGAAAAACCCCCACGGAGGGCATTCCCCCTATAAGCCTAGGACACTTACGGAATCAATCAGCCTGAATCGTACAACCAACCAACCTTTTAGGTGTCTGCTGAACTTTGCTTCAGCTACGAGGCTTTTCTCTTAAGATGCTTTTGGGTTTGAGTACAATAGACCTCTGGTCGGCATTATCCTGTTGAGGGCTGACCTCCATTTCAAGTCATAATTCATTAAAAAAGTAGTTCCTGTGCAACCTTTTGTGGACTGAACTTTTTTTCCTTTTTTTGACTTTAACCGTATTGAACTTCGCGATTATATATTGCTGGCTACTATGTTACTTAAGTACACCTGATAATGCTATTTTGATAATAGCAAAAAGCGTTGTGTCTGGTTTTAATAAAAAAAACTTTTATATACATGTTTTTAAAAGTGTTTTTATACTTTTTTATTTAATATGTGTACACGTGAAACACTTTCCAATTTTAAATTTTCAGTAGTTTTTAATTTTAACCATAATTCATTAGATTGCTGAACTGAATTAGTGTGTTTAAATATTGCTTATGTGTTATCTTTTACCTTTACGTATTTTATTAACTCATTATTTTGTAGTGTTTCTACACAATTTAGTCTTAATTGGTCCACATTAGAGAAACATTTCATAGATTTTAATGGATTTTTTTTTTCTTTTTAACTGTTAGACATTCATTTGAATTGGATGAATTTTCAGTATTCTTAAAAAGTAATTTTAAAAATGATTCATCTAATATTTGTTCATTATTTCTATCTTTAAGTAAGAACTTGCTTTGTAATAATTTTGGGTGGTTGTTTGACGAATATTTGTGTACTATCAAATATTAATTTCATTAATCTAATGGAAAAAGCAAACTAATATGTTGTGACCTTTACGAAATGTTGTTCTATATTTTCCTTTACAAATTCACACAGTACATACCCTAACAACACACATATCCATAACAAATTGTGAGGATATCCATGGGATGTCACTTTATCCATAGGATATCATTTGAAGATGATGTGCTGTCAGGGTATTATTTATCAAATTCATGGATTATTTTAAACAATTCTTTTTAATATCCTAATGATTTGTTAAAAATAATTCTCATTATGCACATTTATAGGAAATTTTGTTTGTTACTGCTTTGCTGAAAATTTATACAAAATAAGATAACCTGTTGAACCCCAAATGTAATCAGTTTAGGTCAAGATCCAACTAAATACCAAATTTCATTCATTGGTTTGTAAGATACAGCCTCCACAAAATTTGTGATTCACACACACATACACGTAATATTTTGAAGCACGAGCCTGCTGGTACCAAGCAAAGAGAATGCTTCCTAATTCACTGTAAGTAGCCTTTTTGCTAGTTTTCCTCTTTTTTGCAGAAGTTCCAAGCTTATCAGCCTACTCTCTAATTTTTCTTTTTCGAAATTATCAAATTCAGGGTTGAAGGTGGTATACCTAAATGTTTAGCTACGTTAATTTTTTTCTCCAAAGGATTCTTTTCCACCTTATTTATAATGTGAAGCCTTTCTTCAAAGGTTCATATTTGTTTTAACATCCTTAAAATTCAAAGGATGCATAAAATTTAACTCATAAATGAAGCACAAGATGTATTAAATTGAAAGCTACACTCTTGAAATTAAACACATGCATATTATGCAATAACAGATTTGCCAGGAATTTGAAAGAATGTGGCAACTAGAGGAAGTGGATGCATTCATTCTCCAAACAAAAACACCTGCTCCTTATTCAGTAATTTACACCTGCATGCATATCTGCAATAATCCTTGTTCTCCCCATAAAATGGAATAAGGAGTTATTTTAGGATAAAAGAAGTAATTCCAGTTTGTATTTTCATGTGTATCTGCTTGACCTACAATTTCATTTCAATCAATAAATCACATTTTAATAAATAAAGTATGAACTTTTACTTGCTTCATGATGCAGCTGAAATATTTTCAACACGTTATCCTGTCGTGGTCACTGACATCAGCAGTGTTGGAAGCCCTCTCCACTGGTTCCTCTGTTGAAAGAGGACTTCCAGCGGTGACCACGATGGGGGTAACCCATTGAAAATATTTCGGCTGCATCATGAAGCAAGTAAAGGTTTGTATTTTATTTATTAGTTTAAAGCTTCGTATTTGTGTTATTATTTAACCTCTTACCTGCTGAGCAAAACTTACAAGATTTGCTTCCCAGTGCCACCATTTTCCTCACTGGCACATATAGTTATGTGTTCCCTGTTCCAGAAACATTTTGCTATTCCTCCCAATCTTCTTCAAAATAAATAAATCTTTCAAAAACACGAAAAACTTTAAACTTAATTTCTTACCATTTTTCTCTTATAAGTATCCGGTTTGATCCAATGTCACGCTCATCGACCTACTAATTAAAGTTCTCTGTGGTTTTCTGCAAAACTTGGGTAAATATAGAATAAGATTCCTTTGAAAGACCCACCACAGAGGACATTTCATCTATAGCCCTAGGACCTTAGCGTAGTCAGTTGGCATTAACTCATACAACCAACCCTTCTAAATATCTTAATATTATCAGATGTGAAACTTTACAGGGACTACCCCTGAATTCAATGTTTTTTTTTTTTTTTTAATTTGGCTGTTTCTGAATTTCTTAAATTATTTTTTATAGAAATTTCTCATTTTGAAAGCTTAATTTTCCTTATAATGTATTAAGAACTATCCAAATATTGCTTATTATAGGTATAAATAAATACTTTTATTAACAGCAGTATAATATATCAATAATAAATCTCCTTTATTTGCATCCAAGTAGCAGTTTACAGGGTTTTTGCATGTTAAGTAGATGATACACTTTAAATATATCCTGCCCCCCCCCCTTTTTTTTTTTTTTTTTTTTTTTTTCAAGACATCTGTGTTTTAGTTCTAGTATGTTCCAGTATAATAAGCAAGACTTTTTCTTCCCATGTAGACTGCTCAAGCATATGTACAGTTGTTTGAAAAGTCTGTAAAATCCTTAAAGTTGAAAGTGGAAGAAATTGGTACTGATAATGGTAAAGCTTCATCTGCTGTAGAAACGTGGAGATTTATAGCCATGGATCTTGAAGCTTTGCTAGAAAATGCTAATAAAGTTTCATCCAGTCTGTCCCACTGTCTAACAATTTTTATTCAGCAAGAAGAGGTATGTAAATTGTTCTGAATAATTTACTCTGTTAGATTGATTACAATTACAAAGTTTAAAAGATAAAATGATCTAAAAGTTAAGAGGAAAAGGAGACTGTGTCCTTGATAAAACAAAAAGACTACAACAATTCTATAAATATACGCACATACAATAATAATTATTAAAAAGCAGGCAACTGTTTGAGTTTCAGTGATTATACCATCATAAGTGGTAGCAAAGACAGAAAAATGTTTCTATATATGCTAAGGGAACCAAATTCTATGGGCTATACTTATTAAATTAAAAATAACTTATTAAAATCCTTAGAAAATTTGAGCCTATATATTTCAGCACCTCAGCATCATCAGAGCTCGAAATGACAAGAAATTACTGCTGGGCGGTTTGTTTACTCTTCTCCTTCTCTTCATCCTCCTCTTCACTTCGCTTTGTTTGCTGAAACAGGGGTTGCCATTCTGGTGGAATAATACTATGTTCGATGTCATTCACTGAATTGTTAGAGGTTAATATTTCGAGGGTTTCTCTTTTAAGGGCATAAAGATGAGAGTTATAAGGGGCTATTTTTTGATAGTTAATGGAATTAAGTGTTAACTGGTTTAATATTGTTAATTCTTGAAAATGCAGTAGATTGTTTATTGTATTTTAGGTCGGCGAGGTTTTCGGAGATCTGGTCTTTAATTTTTCGTTTCGTCATACCAATGTAGCTGGTGTTAATTTTATCGTGGAACTGAAAATTAATTTACCTGCAGTTCCATGTAATTTTCAGACGAAACGTAATTTCATGACGAAACAAAAAATTAAAGACCGGATCTCCGAACACCTCGCCGACCTAAAATATAATAAACAATCTACTGCATTTTCAAGAATTAGCAATATTAAACCAATGAACTCTAATTCCACTAACTATCAAAAAATAGTCCCTTATAACTCTTATCATTATGCCCTTAAAAGAGAAACCCTCGAAATATTAACCTCTAACAATTCAGTGAACGACACATAGGCGTAGCCAGCTTTCCGAGCGGGGGGGTGCCCAAATTTTAAACTAAAAGTTACAATATGAATACATTATGAACATAGTGCGCATGTGTATGCATGTGTGCATTTTAACACATGTATAAAAGTTACACAAGTTAACACATGTACGTTTTAACATATAAATTAAGTAACATTCTCTTAGAATAAATAACTAGAGTTGACGAAGAACAGAAATATCAATATTTATACAGCATTAAAAATGCCAATGTAAAAGAATGTTAAATGCAGACTGCAGTTTCGGTAGCGTAAATCGGTGCATTTGGCTTCCTTTCAAATATCATTTGATAAAGTTTGGACTTTCAGAGTAGTGCCGCTATCCGTATAAAAGAAAAGGAACAGAAGTTTGAAAATTGATTAAAACAAGGAAAGAATGTTGCATAAAAAATATTAAATGGTGTCGAATATTTGGATTCAGTACGAAACCAACGAACGTTAAAAGGTTAAATAAAAATCTTAAGCCTTAAGTTACAAACAAAAACCTAAAAACTAAACTACGGAAAAACTTATACTATGGAACTTAAACTGCGCACACAAAGTGATAAATTAGAATTATGATATGTTTACTTTATTTATAATCTCATTTCATTTCTTTTATTTTACCAGTTTCAAATTATGAACATATATATATATATAGATATATTAATCAAATACATTTATATATATATTAAATTAATACAATCTTGTAGCTACTTTTTTAAAATTATTATTTTATTCGTTCCCATATTCACGAATAACATTTATTTTCTATATTTTAAAACATTGTTGTATTGTTGTAATTGTGATGTTAGTTTCAAACAGAATAGTGCAAACGGGTACTGTGATCGCTATAAAATTAAAGTGATACTTATTAATAAGATTGTAATAAACTGTTGTGTGTACCATAATATAAAAATGTGGTGTGTGTAAAAGTCGCAACAAATAAAATCAGCATTAAATAAATGCATAGAATCGGGGAATGTGTCGAAACACGCCACAGACCTGACCAAGCGCTGAACATTAGCCAAATAAATTTACGAATTACCACAGTACATAAGAATTCCATGAAAAATTGCATAAAGTAAAATGAAAACATTAAAAGGGACACATACCAATAAAATTGCACTGAAAATCCCCGCAAAGTAAATGCATCAAAATGGAGAACAGATAAAAAGCTAGTGGATTGTCTCACTATCCGACCGTGCACTGGCCATCAGCCGAAAATATTGTCTAGCAGCCACCACAATTCAAAATTGCATACATAATCGAATCCAGAAACATTCATTAATAAAATAGCACGAAAATTCATCATGACATAATGTCGGAAATTTTTTACCCACACAAATAAACGCCTTTGCAATTAAAAAAATTAAAAGACTAAATAATGGAGCATATTTTGCGCATACTTTTTTGATGTTTATATTTTCTGTGTTGTCTTGAGCTTCCTCTTCAAACTCTCTCTTTTTCTTTGGTTGAAATAATTATCAAGTCCTTCACATTTTTGCACATGATTCCAGAACAGTTTTTCGTTTCTTTAGTCATTCAATACAGCTTTAATAAAATTATACACCACCTTCTCCAGATCCAGGATTTTCAGGAAAGGGGAAATTGTTTTATAAAATCGCATGAGAAGAAGGAATCCGAATAAATATTTACACTGTAGCCTAATTTTTAATATTTTTCTTTCTTTATTAATTACAAACACAAAATCGTCTGTTCATAAATACATAATTTATTTTCAGCATTAAATCGTTTGTCAAAGTTCAAAAGTAATGCAAACAATTATGAAATGTTTTATTATTAAATTTGAGTGACAGCTTTTAAATAAGGTTAAAAAAAAATTAAATAAAATGTGGCATTTAGTTACAAAAATAAGATATTGTATACTTGACCAACCATTTCTGAGGTGTTTTAAAAAAGTTGAAAATTGTTTTAGAAACAATTTTTTTTGGCATGTATTTTTGTGAAGGGGAAGCATGTCTATTGCATCCTTCAAAACCCTCTGTTTGATTACTCTACCTGCATTCTTAAAACATTTAAGGCTTAAATTAAAAATATTTTTAAAATGATTCAAAGAACTTTCCCCCACAGTAAATTTTTCCAGAAAAGTCTGCTTATGATATGATTTACAATACTAATTTGAACTTTCCAGTGTTGTCTTTTTAAAAAAATAGCAAATAAGACAGGCCGGCGAAGAAATTTTTTTCTTCAGGTTGATATGTTTTTCTGATATATTTTTGGATGCTGTTTAAGGAAAACCTATTTAAAAATTTCCCTCATGTACAGTTTTGAAAAAAAAAAAAAAAAAAATGGAATTGTTTGAGCTTAATTTTTTTTCGACTCCCATCTAAATTATTTCCCTTAAAATTTGGGTGATGTGCTTGAAGAACAAGGAGAGCTGTTTCATCAAGACATCAAAGAAATAGAAAGCAGGTATCAGATACGATACATTTTTAACATGTTAGCAGAATATTGTTGCATGAAGAATCCCCCCCCCCCCCCATCCACACACACACACACACACACAAGACCCTCAAACCTTGCACAAGGTGAAATGCTCTAAAGGGAGATTCGATGTGAAGAAATACATTTAAATGATAATGTTTAAATAATAGCCTATTTCAATGCATTTTTTATACAAATTATTTCGAATTTGTCATAACTTCTAGTTGAATTCTTCCGATTTTCATCCTTACTTTGTGAAAATTTCTTACGTGATAGGAAAAAAAAAAATCGTATCTAAATTCAGATTATCAAAACACAGTAGAGACACCCAACGCAGTACATAAAAAATTTCAAAAGTACGATTTCGCAGACCAGTGTAATTGGAAAAAATTTAACCGCTAAGTTATTATGATACCAGACATGCATTCAAATCAACAATTACTAAAAAAAAATTATTCTTGTACTCAAAGAACTTCAAAACCTGAAATTATCGCAAATATGTAGTTTTGAAAATTCGACCCCGTAAATAATACTTTCTGTAACTCGTGGTAAGGGAAAGCAATTATCATTTTTAAACGTTTTTACTGGACGCAATGTAATTTGGTATGAATGCTTTTAATCGAACCTAACTTTTCTTACAATCTTTTAGACGAAAATTATTTTGTATCAATAGAATATGTTAGTTTCATTATGTTTAGTTCACTTTAAAAATGTTGTTGATATGTACCAACTAGAAATTTTGTACTTAAACAATAATGTATTTGAACTCTTTGCATGTCATAGTATACGGATCATTATGATATAAATTGAATACGATTTTTAGATTTCCTGTCAATACCTGCTTTTGAGTTATGCTCATACAGACTAACCACAAGAACCTGGTTATACAATTGAGCGGACCTCAAGACATACTATTGTAAAAACTATTTCATATTCAAAAATTGGACCGCAAAACATTACATTATCCAACATGTATGCGTAAGAGAAAGTTAAAAAAAAAAATGCTCATTAAAAAGAAATGACACAAAACTTGACTCTCTGTTAAGGCCACGAGTTTAAATAAACTAAATCATTTTATCGCCTCTTTTCCTGCTTTTCCTTGAAGAAAAAACAAACTACTAATTTCTTTTTTTTTTCTTTTTTTTTTTTTTTTTTTTTTGTTTACCAAGAAAAATTACTTTGCAAATTTTCGTAAGAAATGTGCAAGTAAATTTAGATTTATGAACAATTTAGATTATTCTTTTAAATATATTTTACCACCATGTTTAAGAAAGTGTCTTTCAACTGCATAGAATCATTGGTATTAGTAATAATAATTTTTTTTTAACCTTCAAATCTTTTAATTTTTTTTTCTGTTTTCAATATGTTTTTGTTAAATATACTGAATGTGTGTTCGTGAGCGGGGGGGGGGTGCCCGGGCACCCAGGGCACCCCCCCTGGCTACGCGCATGCGACATCAAACATAGTATTATTCCACCAGAATGGCAACCCCTGTTTCAGCAAACAAAGCAAAGTGAAGAGGAGGATGAAGAGAAGGAGAAGAGTAAACAAACTGCCCAGCAGTGATTTCTTGTCATTTCGAGCTTTGATGATGGCCCCCGTTTGGGCGCTGAAATATATAAGCTCAAATTTTCTAACGATTTTAATGAGGTATTTTTAATTTAATAAGTTTATGAAATCAATCCTTTTAAAACTTTTTAAAATGTTCTATGGGCTGTTTATCAACCAATATAATTTAAGGGATTATGCAGGGATCAGGCAATAGAAAATTGAGAAAAAATTGTTCTGAAAACAGTAGAAAAACTTTTAAAAATTGTAGATAGAATATATCGTTTGCAAACAAGAAATGAACAAATCAGATATTCCTAAGCATTTTTGAGAGAACAACCATAATTTTATGGTTGATGCAGCTACAATAAATTGCATTCCTGAATCTATACATAAGCTGCATTTCTTTGAAGCTTTTTTACATCTATAAAGATCTTTAAAATCTTGTTAAACTTTGAACAATTAGCCAATGAAGGTACTACAAAGTTTTACATTCAAATTTTGAAACAGAATGCATCTATGCCAAATTTATTTTTATGCATAAATTGACAATGAACAGTCAAAAAATTTACATCTATACATAAATAATTACAAGAATCAATAAAACATTTGAATATTTTTGATTAACAATATTCTGTAGGTATTTTCACTTCAAAGAATCAAAATATCTTCATTAATTTTTGCTATGTTAATCAAAGATATAAAATTATAAATTTTTGGAATTTTATTGCATTGACTGTAAAACATTATATGACAGATTACACGTGACTTGTCTCAAGGGCCATAGTTTGGCTGCATTTAGTTTACATTATGCCTGTCCGACCCAAGACTTAATGGGTCATTTCAAATACATATTTTATTCTTGTGAGTTGCTTTTGTGTGCATGTGTATATAAATTTTTTTATGAAGAAAATTTGAAGCAAAATATATTATTATTAGAAGGTTTTTAATTGAAATTGACTTGGTCATTGTGTCTTCGTGTCACGCTAGTAAACAAGACGCCTTCATTTTAAAGCAAATATAAGCTACTTCGTTTGTCGCTCTTTGGCTCAGTTGGTAAGCGCGTCCCGTTAATAGCGCAGTGGTCGTGAGTTCGGTCCCCGGAAAGTCCAGCGTGTTAATTTTTGCAGATAATTAGTAGAAACGGTGTCAATTGATACAAGAAACTTTTTTGTTGTTTACAATAATACCTAACAAGTCCACGTGTTACATTTTCGCAGATAATCAATGGAAACGATGTCAACTGATAAAAGAAAATTTTTCATTGTCTACACAGTATCCCAAGGAATTTTGATAGTTTTTTTAAGAAGCTTTTTTTGAGTTACTAAAACGCACAAAATAAAAATTTCAGTAAAAATAAAAATAAAAAATTAATTAAATTAATAAAATTAATTAACTAATTAAAATAACACTGAAAGTTTTTTTATTATTGTGAAACCCTAAAAGGCCTAAAATAAAAATTTATTCTAGCAGAGACATTCTATGAAATCATAAAAGTTTCGACAAGAAAATTTTAAAGAAAAATACAAATATTTCACTTTTGCAAAAGATGAAAAATTTTAAAAATTCCAAATATTTTTAAAAGCATTCGAGAACAATATTCCTTTTGTATAAATATTTTTTAGATTTTTCTAGAATGTTCTATGATTTTTCTTGACAGTTTTTAGACTTTTGGTTAGAGCGTCAGGCTGATAACGCGATGGTCCCGGATTCGGTCCTCAAAAGACAATATAGTGCTTTTTTGCAGATAAATAATAGAAAAAAAAAGCCAATTTATAAAAGAAAATTTTCCCGTTGTCTACACAATATCCTAAAAAATTTTAATTAGTTTTTTAAAGAAGCTTTTAAGTTAGAAGCTTTTTATTGTGAAGCCCTAAAAAGCATAAAATAAAATTTATTCTGGCTAAGACATGCTACAAAGAAATGAAAGTTTCAACACTAAGAAAATTTTAGAGTAAAATACAGGTATTATCCTTTTGCAAGAGATGAAAAATTTTTAATGTTCAAAATATTTTAAAAAGCTTTCGAGACATTTGAAATTTGTGGCCTAACAAATGATTATACCAAAACTAATAACTAAGAATATTGGTCTTGAAAGCTTTTTAAAATATTTTGAACATTAAAAATTTTTCATCTCTTGCAAAAGGAAAATACCTGTATTTTACTCTAAAATTTTCTTAGTGTTGAAACTTTCATTTCTCTGTAGCATGTCTTAGCCAGAATAAATTTTATTTTATGCTTTTTAGGGCTTCACAATAAAAAGCTTCTAACTTTAAAAAATGATTTTTTACTTAAATTTTATTTTTTTATGCTTAAAATAACAATAGAACAGTTAAACATATATCACTGTTCATAAAAAAAAAAAAATGATAATAAAAGTTAATAACAGGGGTGTTTGTGATCAAGGGCTACCCCTGATTTCAGGGTTTTATCTCATTCATCCATATTTTTATATATACAACAAAGTTATCTTTTGTTTTCATTGGTTGTTTGCTTGTTGTCTAAGTGATATGTGAATAAATTGTATATTTTTATTGATTGGCTGATGCAAGATACAAAAAGATTGAGGGCTTTTAATCTAAACAATTCGAGTATTATTTGGCATTGTGGGTTTTCTTTTTATTTGAGACTTTTAATTTTCAGGATTTTTATTTTTGAGTCACAATCACTTCTGTAATAAAACAACTAAATAATTTAAGTATAAAAAAAGTAGCATGAAATTTCTCTGTTTGCTTGAACATTTCTGCCATCTTCAGAAACACTCATGATCTGGCTTTCATTAATTTTAGCTGGTAATGCCACCTTGCATTATACTTTGTGTTGAATCCATGCCATTGCATTTTTCTCTTGGTTATTCCTATGTATGTTGCTGTTTCATACATAGAAATGACTAAGAGAAAAAAAAAAAAAAACTGAATTAAAAAACACCACAGCAACATAAAATATAATCGTTTCACTACTGCCTTAACGAAAATTAATAAAGAACAAAAAATAAATATTAACTCTGAAAAAAGTAGAAAAATAGCTGAATACAACAATAAAATATGTACATTAAACTGCAAAACAATCAAAATTCTTGCTGATGCGTATGCATGCAACATCGTGGAACCAGAACCAACACAAAATCTAGATCCAAAGGTTGCTCCAAATCTGCTCGAATCAACAAAATGACAAAAATCAGATCACCAGTGCTTCTGAAAATGGCCAGGTGTACCAGTCGAAAGCGTACAAGAAAATCAAAAACTTTCAAAGTACTTCTTTAGAATTTAAAGTTGTTTTAAATAAATTTACAAGTGCAGTTGAATAATATTTTATTTGCTATAATCCATGCATTGTTTGCTTCTCTTTTCTTTCATTTTGTGTTTTATTTACACAGCTACCATAATCTTCCATAATGTTTTTACTCAAAAGAATCAGAATAGATTTATTAATTTTTGCTGAGCTGACAAAAGATAAATAATTATAAATTTTCTGAATTCCCTCACATTATAAGGTGGGTCACACCTGGTCTGCCACTGATTTAGAGAAACATCATTTAAGACTGAGATTTATGTTTTTGTTGTTTGTAAATATATGAAGCTAACAAAGTTTATTAATCATTTTACTTTTTAGGTTCGTACGTTACAGGCAAAACAACTGCAGGAACGATGTAGGGTCCTGCAAGATGCTCTACATGCTTTGGCACAAGAACACCATGAACTAGAAAAATCAATAGTCAGCCCTTTCCACTCCTCTCCGAATTTTCCTCACTATGAGGATACAGACTGCGATGAATTCTTTGATGCTTTCGAGGGAGGTAAGTTATTACTTTATGAATTTAATATTTTAGCTTCTCCATTTATTGTATTAAATTCATTTTTATATGAAATCAGTATACAAATTTTAATGTGATTTCTATCTAAAATCTATCTTTTTGTAAAACTAAATTAAAATTTTTTTATAATTAAGCCATATGAAATCAGGGGCATAAAAAAAAAAAGAGGGGCTTAGGGGGCTCAACCCCACACCTATTGGTTATTAGTTTCCTTTTAATGCCAAGTGAAAAATCGCCCATTTAAAATCAAAATAAATATCTTATATATGTTCATAATTGATGTTTTTAAATTAATAATTAATGAGAATATTAACATTTAATTATTAACTGCTTTTCTTGAGAATAATTTTAAGTTATCTTTAAAATGAAATTTTTTGAACCCCTCTCATGATTTTTGAATTGCCACTCCTCTCTGTGAGATACGAAGTATTGTACATTTCATATAATTTTCAAAACAGTTTTATCTTCCCCCTCCTCCTATTTAAATATTGTAGCTATACTCATAAACATTTTAGGCTGGTATTGAGTAATAATGATAATGATAAAATATTCAGAGACCATCATTTATTAGAACTTCTTTTACTACTTTAGTGGAACTCTATACTGTATAAAATGAATATGTAACAACTACAGCTCTTAAATTTACCACAGCAAAAAATTCATAACATAAACTGAAATGCATCTTGCACCATTTGCAACTATAGCTCTAATATTATATTAGAATTATTTTGAATGGCCTTGTAAATGAAAAATGAATGCTTTTTATGCCATAATCTATTTGACAAATACTTTTGTATGTATAAAAATATTAATTTCATTTTGTTTAGTGTACACTGAACAGGGTTCTCATCAGAGATAAAAACTGGGTAAGAATTTCTCACCCTTGCTCAGAAACAAAGTGAAATTTCTAAAAAGAATGTGAGAAAAATACTTTAATAATAATAAATAAAATCTGGATTAATGTAAATTGCTCATAATGTGTAATTTTACAGCTGACTGGTATAATTTAAGTTTTACTGGCATTTAATTTCTTAAATATGTCATTTTTTTTTTTTTTTTTTTTCATTTTTTTTTCACTGCCAATCACGGAAAAAGGCAACTATTGCACTGCTAATTGATGAAATTTACTTATATATATGAAAGGATAAAATAAGCAAGATTCTAAATTAATATTTAAATTAATATTAAATGATATCTTAATAGTATTAGCTCAGAATAAATCTTAATTTTAAGAACAACTTTGTGAGAATTCTATTTTAGCGCCCCAGTAAAGTTAGTTTTTCAGCAAAGCACGTTGTAGCGCGGGAATCGCGATTAGAAGAAGTTTCATAATCAAAATTATGCAATAGTTGAAATTAGCGGCAATGCATTGCGAAATACGAAATCCTGGATATCCGGGTCAGCCAATGAAAGAATGTGGGCTGGATTTTAGCTGACCTAATTATCCAATAAGCATTCATAAAAATAGTTTGGGTTCCCACCGAAATATCCATATAAAAACGGGAGCACCCGAAAATTGGGGTCTTTTTCCATGGCAGCTTTTGATTAAATAGTTCACGACAATAACAAGTTTAGTTTAACGGTCCCAGGAGGGGGATTGATTCGCGGTTCCGCCGTTAATGGAAAGATTTCGGCCCGACTCGGCTACGGATCTGTACAGCGTGCTCAAAATGGATTTTCCGATTTTCGGGTGCTCCCGTTTTTATATGGATATTTCGGCGGGAACCCAAACTATTTTTATGAATGCTTATTGGATAATTAGGTCAGCTAAAATCCAGCCCACATTCTTTCATTGGCTGACCCGGATATCCAGGATTTCGTATTTCGCAATGCATTGCCGCTAATTTCAACTATTGCATAATTTTGATTATGAAACTTCTTCTAATCGCGATTCCCGCGCTACGACGTGCTTTGCTGTAAAACTAACTTTACTGGGGCGCTAAAATAGAATTCTCACAAAGTTGTTTTTAAAATTAAGATTTATTCTGAGCTAATACTATTAAGATATCATTTAATATTAATTTAAATATTAATTTAGAATCTTGCTTATTTTATCCTTTCATATCCCCCCCCTCCAAGCCGACGCTCCCCCATACTTGCCTGCAAGTATGTGGGAAGTCCCTCAGAAGTAGAAGGTACTCCAGGAGAAAGTTAAACTTAAAATGGAAAATTTGACAAATTATAAAACTTAAGTTTTTGAAAAATTTATTTAAAATGGAAAATTTTATTTAAAAAATGGAAAATTTTATTTTTTAGAAAATTTCGTCTGAAATATTTTGTTATGGAATCCTTTTTAAGTAGGAGTTATGGCCTTTCCCATTATTTAAAAAAAAAAATTAATTTTTCTTTTTTTTTTAAATTTATTTACTTGTATGTTGGACTGGTCAACGTGCTCGCCTGATACATATAATGGTATTTACAGCACTTGTTTACAAACATAAGAAAAGTTTAATATAATATATGAAAACGTATGACATACTGTATGAAAAAAAAAAAATTATAACATAACATGTTTACCAGCATAACATTTTTGACAAGATATCTTTCTTATGTACAAACTAGTTTGTTGAGGAAAGTCTTTAAAATGTAAAGTTCCTTTTGGCCAATAAAGTTTTTAAATGTCTTGAAAAATAACATTGATCGTTGACAATAAATAATTGTTGTAAAAAAAGTCTGATCTTGGTTATTGAGTCCATATAGAATATGTATAACAATAATTATAACACTGTAATTTTAACAGTATATTGTAAAAAATGTTTTGTAAATTGTAAACAAACTTTTCTTTTCACAAAATCTGTGTTTTTCTTTGTGCATCTTTTTAATAATGCAAATTTTAGAGAAAAAATTTTTACTTCCAGAAAAAAATTTTGTACACCATTTCATACCTGATATATTCTATTATCAAAACATACATAAAAATTTTTCATACTTTGCAACAGAAAAGAGAAATAATGAATGTTACTGAAGCAGAATTTTTGGGTCAAGGCTCCCCACATATGGGAGGTTTGACCCACACAATGGGAGGGTTGGCCCACCAATATTCACATATTATAATATTTATGAACAAAGTTATGCTAGTCCTAAAATTTAAGAAAATTTAGCAATGCAATTAATGTGATAACAATAAACGTTATAGTTTAAGAAGTAGCAATATTTCTAAAGCGTAAATTGAAAAAATTATATAAAAGAACACGTTCACACTACTAAAACAACTCTTAAATTAAAAATAGTCATTGCCATTAAGCTTTGTTGAAAAAAGCTAGAAATATTAAATAATAACGAATATTTAGCAGCACTTATACTCAGAAAAGTCAAAGTTAAAATAAATTCGTAATGCATCTCTTGCAGTTCCTCCAGCTGATATTGGATTTGGTAACTTTATCATATCATCCATTGAAACAACAGATATATCTTCCGCTTCTGGATAAATAAAGTAATTTGTTTCAGCAGCACTGCGTAAAAACATAGCAAGAAACTCTCTCTCTCTCCACTTTGGTTATTCTGCCTACGAAATGAGATGCAGTAGGCCTACCAGTTTTAGGACTCGCAAATTTTACCAGCACAAAATCTCCTTCTGACATTGACTTTGATATCACAAACTCATCTTCACTGCGGTCTAACACATGAGGGATTTCTTCATCCTCATCACTCAAGGTTTCAACCAGATTAAAAAATTTCCGTTTGGAAAATCTTTTGGTTTTAGTAGCTTTAACAGAAGGTTGTTTCTTGGATGTTCTCAATGCATGCTCATTTTCTATTTGTTCTTTAACTGGGGTATCTATCAATATTCGAGACTTTGCTTGTTTTCTTTTATAGTTATGTTTTCGTGGTCCAGCTTTTGGGAAAGATCGAATCTGTTTATGGGTCAAAGATGCAGATTTTTCAATTTCTGGCTGACAGGTGATCCTAATAGAAGTGACTTGCGAACTACTACTATGAGAAATATAATCTTCAGGAATGAGAGCTAAATTGCTTTTAGGTTGACAGGTACAGGAAGTAGTAATTTGCGAAGAACTTGGCAAAATCTGTTTGCATGCAAGGTTGTGAATATCATGCTGACCAATTTGTGTTGTCTGAGAATCGGTTGGCTCAGGTCGGTTTGTCATACTGCAGGCCATAAAATCTGCCTCTGTAAAAATCCCTGAATCAAAAGGAAATACAAAGGAAAAACGAAAATATTTTTTGTTTTAATTTTTTATACAATTAAATAATAGATGAATTAATATTTTCAGTCCACAATTAAAGAAATATATAAGGAAGGCTTGACCCATGGGTCAAACCTCCCTTATATCATGTGGGTCAAGCCTTCCTTAATAGCCATTTGCAGTTTCATATAAAAAAAAAAAAAAAAAAAAAAAAAAAAAAAAAAACTCAGGGAATTAAACAGTTATTTAGCAAAACTAATTATAGCACATATTAGCTTGAGGTATATACTTTAATCATATAAATCTGAATTCTGATATTTGATAAAGAATATTTGCACAATGCCTTACAAATTTAATCAAAATTACTCACTTTTTGATGAGGAAAACTCAAATTTCAAGCTTATTCAAATAATAAGCATGGGATAACTTTCAAACAAACATGGCTGTTACCTTGTATCAGTAGGATATGCTGCCATGTGTTGGAAGTTTTTGAAAGCTAAAAATAGCAGAGTAAAGAAAGGTGGGTCAAGCCTCCCATAGGGTCAACCCTCCCCAGTCTCCCCTATACAAATTTTTCTCAATGTTAAAAATTTTACATAAGAACATAAAAAACATGTGAGATTTTCACTATCTTGCATTTTAATGGGAACCCTGACTAAATAAGTTAAAATTTACCGACAAAAATTTTTTTCTCATGAACTTAGTGTATTTTAATTCCTTTGTATGTTGTTATACACAAACGGTTTGTCTTGTCCTATCTCAATAAAAAGTTTCAAGTAATACTCTCATATGACACATACATATTTAAAATATCAAATTAAAACTTCTTGCTAATATGTTTTTGAGTTGTGCTGACAATAGATTCATAGACAGTCATACAGACTAGCTGCTAAAAACTTAATTTTTGGGTTCAGGAGATCTCAAAATGTGTAATCGTATCAAAAATTAATTTTGAAAAACTTGAACCTAAAACAATACTTTCTCTACTGCATCTACTAAACAGTTTCATTTTGGCATCATATATTGACTTGATAGCAGAACCTAGGTTTTTTTTTTCCCTCACTCTTTTATGATAAAATTTCAAGTAAAATAAAATTATTATTTATATTATAAAAATTATACATAAATTTAATTATTATAAATTTTAATTAAATTTAAAATTTAATTATATTACCATTTGATTCTGGTAGAAACAACAAATTAAAAATGATAAACATTTCCCTTTCAAAGAGATTTTTATGTTTCCACGCAAACAATTCTTTTGAAAAAAGCAATGATTGAAATAAAGTATCACATTTTATTGTATTAAAAAAAAAAAAAAAAAAAATCTTATGATTACTTTGACCAGATCTTTGACTTGATCACCAGATTGAAAAAATGTTTATCACTTGAAATATGCCAATTAAAAAAAAAAAAAAAAAGTAGTTTATATTAAAATTGTGGTTATGCATAAACTATATTTAATCATGCAAATTAATATGAAAGAATGAAAAATAATTGCTAAGGAAAGCAGACACTTGGAATGAAAAAACATGCAAATAAAAATTAAGAAAATGAAACAAAAATAGAAAAATCAATGGAAATATTAAAAAAAAAAAAAAAAAAAAAAAAAAATTAAAAAATCTTCACAAGGTGTCCTTTCACATGGTTCAAGCACTACCCCTCTGCCAAGTTTTGTATCTCTGGGAACAATGGCCTGAGCTCCACAATGCACACAGTCACAGATAATTTATATAGACTTCAAAGAGGGAGGGGGGAAATATTCCTACATATAGGCACACTTGTAGGAATGTGTATGTAGATGTATTAAGTATTTATATTTCAGGGTGATTCATGCAAAAATTGGGACCCTTTTTCTGCCCCTTCACAAAATTCCATTTCATAAGATGGGCTCTTTCATGAAATTCAGATTCATAATAATGGGTCTTTCACAAAATTTTGTTTTATAAAAATAATCCTACTGCATTTTTTCCCCCGTGTTTTCAGCATTTTGTCAAATGAATGCCTGTACTTGATTTAATGAAAAGCTTTATATTAAACATTAAATAGCATGATTGCTAAAATGGAAAATTTTACACATTTTTTTTCACAGTTAAATTTTCCTAAAAGTTAAAACCTGGATCGACCCCCCCCCCCCCCCCCATAATTTGCAAGGGGGGGTAGGAGGGAAAGCAATTTGATGTTTTGCTGCTCTCATGCTGCAATATTAATTTTTATTTTATTTTATTTTATGCCCACTTGATGAAGGGTTCGGCTTTATTTCAATCTAAAATAATTGTGTGCTTCTGGAATTTATAGAGTTTACTTTAATTTTTTTTTTTTTTTTTTTTTTCATAAAAGTCAATTCACAGTGTCCATTGTAGCCATTTTTCACAACTTTTATAAACTCTTGCATAAGCTATTAATCTGACAATTGTTTCAAAAAAAGCAAAGGAATACTGAACCCTTTCATGTCACTATTCATGTTGTAGATTAGTGTCCTTGTTGGCCTTATTTAAAAAATGTCCAATTTTTAGCTTATCAGCTATAAAATTTACCATGCAATGCATATCGCAATACTTTATTTACCCGATGCATAATTTCAAGACAGAAAATACTACAAAATATTTTTCAAGTGCCCCTTCAATCTTCAAAGAAAATTGGGATATATTTGGTTAGAAGGCAGTTAATTGGTCAGAATTGGCAAAAATATGGAAATTGGCATGTATTTTAGCTAGAATTAAGTGGCATAAAAAGGATTTTAAAACAAGATCTTATATATGAAGTTACAATGATAAAAATAAATAAATACAGTAAACTTAGTTAACCGACATTCAATTAACCAGAAAAAATTCAGAAAGCACTGCCCCCCCCCCACCCCCCCTTCTTTCAACAAGTTGATTAAAATATTTACTGATGTTTTAGGAATCTTTTGTTTTCTATTTTCAAATCTCAGTGTCAGATTTAATCTAAAACAAATCATTGTTTAAATTTACGAGGGCAAATGTTATAAAAGAAATAGCTAAAAAACTGCCTACTATTTGAATAAAGTCAACCGCTCTGCTAATCATAAATGTGAGCTTATTCAGATTTTTAGAACAAGCGAAATTCACATGTGAGAATCAGTGGGGGGGGGGGGGGGGAATAATCAAAAGAAGGATGCTTTTGTGCATTTTACAGTATTTGTAAGTAACTATTTTGGCTGGATAGAAAAGTTAATTAACTGAATAGTAATTAAAGATGACCAAAGATTTCATTCAACTTTTAATGAAGAAAGTCATGAATGGGGCTCATGCTCAGTGAGACTAAAATTCTTTTTAGTCATGCACGGTGTGCATGCCAACTATAACTTTATTAATTTGTAAATATGAAATTTGAAAAATATTGGAAATGCATACAGCTGTTTCGGCAGCTTAAAGCGTGCCGTCTACAGTGCAAAAAGGAATCCTTTTTGCACTGAAGATGGCACGCTTTAAGCTGCCGAAACAGCTGTATGCATTTCCAATATTTTTCTTTGGCATTTCTGACGTAGTTGTTTATTCGAGTTTTAGTTAAACACTTACTTATTCCACAAGAGTAAAGCAAACAGCATCAAATATTCCATAGGAATTTTGATGATTCATGAACAAAGATTAGTCAAAGATCACCTGGAACATAGTCTGAAATGTGCAATCGCTCTGAAACAACACTGATTTGCAGAAATCAACTTGCTTCTTTTGGCGGTGGAGTTTTGTGGTGATTCTGTGTTAGAATGAAATGGTAAATTTCAAAAATCAACTTTTATTCATCATAGAGTTTCGAAACTTCAGGAATTTTAATTACCTTTTTTTTTTTTTTTTACTAAATTTGGTTGCTAAAATTGACCTTAATGGAAATGAGTAATGAGTGAAAGGCCATTAATTTCCTCTTTGCCTATAAATTTACTTTTATAGCAACAGCCTAATTAAAGCAGATAAGAAATGTAACCCATTGCAATAATATGTGTATAGTAGTAATTGTTAAAGTAAAATCTGATTAAAATCTGTTGTTAGCAGAAAATTTTTGTTATGTTTTTTGATGAATTTACAAGTTTTGCTTTTTCCTGAACATACTGACTTAACCGGACCATTTTTTGAAAAATCTCCATTAATTATGTAAATTATATGGGAGGTATAATTCAGGAACAAATGTGTGAAATGCTGCAAGTATTTAATTTAACACAATGGCAGACCTACAACTCTCGAGGCCCAGGGCGAAAATTTTACCGGGTGCCCCTTAACTGGAGCACCTCCTGTATTGAGAGGCCCCCTTGCATTTTCATTTAAATTTATTACTATAAAAAGGCCACTGAAGTAAGTTTTAAGATTGAATCAGGAGCCGAACCTAACAAGAAAGCCAGGGGCATTAGTGGTTCTTGTCCTGCCTGTATCACGCTTTACATAAATGAGTTTTTTTTTTTTTATGTAGTTTTGAAATTGACACTCTGTGGTCACATTTTGTACATTAAGGCTCTTTAGACAGGGACCTACAGCTTGAAGAACTGCAGGGAATTTTTCAGGTTAAAATAATGGTACGACAACTTCACTAAATATATATTAGGGTGGCTACCTGTCAGTGGCAAGGCGTCTGGTCATCGATATATTAGTCGATGACCGTAGAAAAAATTAAATATAAGTCAATTTAAATCTATATAATCCTATTTTAAAATATCATTTTTTTGGACATTTTCTTATCCCCAACGTATGATAAAGTTATCTGGTACTGCCATCTATCGGTCCTACAAAGAACCATCCAAAAACATTTTCGAGCCCCCGTTTCTTGGAGTGAATCTGTTTTACGTCTGCACAAGCCTGCATGCGCAAACATTTTTCGTCTGCAACGTATCAAATAGCTTAAAAATCGGGTACTAGTCATCTATATTTTTAGCGATTCTTGTGTCAGGAAAATGAGCAGTGTTGCAAACTGTAGGGATTTATCCCTACGTATAACGACTGTACAGAAGTTTCCTTCAGAATGTAGGAATGGATTTTTACTTTGTAGGGGCTTTTTGGGGTCTTATGCAAGTCTTTTATCAGAGATTTTCCATAAATTTTTTTTATGTGTGACTTTTCATTTAAGTAAGGACTTTTATCCTTAATGTAAAGATATTTTATGCTCTGTGTACGGACAATAGGGAATATTTAGTTTCAAAATAATTTCATGAAATTTCATTTAATAATTTAGGATATTTCAGTAGGTTAAATTATGGCTTTAATGAAGAATTTTAAATTTGAGAATCTGTGTCTTTTTTTTAGGTCAATTTGTACCAGAGTTAATGGAAATCCTTTTATTTATTGTTAGAATAACTTTATTTCTTTTCTTTTCCATAAAATATGAACAAAATAATAACAATTATAATCATTGTTGTTATCATCATTATTATTATTATTTTGTTCAGTTAAATGTTTGAAATTGAAAAGCACTCATAAAATTATTGTATTTAGTGCACCTTAAGTCCAAATTGAGCCAGCAGTAAATCTTTAAAATATTGAATTATTAAAATACTACTTCCTGATCTTCATATACTTTGTTAGAAAAGAAATCCAATAATAAAATATTTTTTATTCAATATTAGAAGGCAATGTGAAAAATATCTTCTTAATTAAAAAATTTTCATACCTTAAAATTAATCCTTAAAAAGCAACGAATATATTTCGGCTGCCGTCACAGCCATCTTCAGCGTTGCAAATGACGAAACATTGGATTGCCGGTCTTCATAGTAAACAAAACTCTCCTGCTGACGTTTCCTCTTCACTTCAATTCGTGGTAGTCAGGATCTGTTGCCATTCTTCGGGTATAATACTGTGTTCGCGTTCGTTAATGGAGGAAGGAGTGGTTAGAATCTCAATAGCTTCGCGTTTCAGGGCATATTTATGATTGTTGTAATGGGCTATTTTTTGAGTTTTAATAGTGTTAAGGTTAATCGGGTTATTGTTATGGGCGGTAGATAGAGCGGTGGAAAATTTATTATGTTTAAGGTCGGATAGATGTTCTTTTTCGCGTTCCCCAATGGTCCTCTTGGTCATACCTATATAGCTTGCCTGAGTTTGATCTTCAAAATTAAAATCTATTTTATAAATTCCGGAGGTGTCTTTAGGAGAAATAGTATCTTTTTCATTTCGGAGGTGTTGGAATATATTTTTATTTGGCTTGATTGGGATATTAATATTAAGTTTAGTTGCTTCGTTTTTGATTTTATTGACGGCCCCATTACAAAACGGAATAGCGGTGGTAAATTTCATTTTGGTTTTTTGAGCATTAGGGATTATATTATTGTTTTTTAGGCGTTTTTTATAGAGTTTCTGTACTAGATTTTTGCTGTAGTTCGCCTTACTAGCGATATTTTTTATGTGGTTAATTTCGTTTTTTAGGAGACTGTGGTTTGAGCAAATTAGGATGGCGCGGTCAATGTAGGAACGGATGGCAGCGAGTTTGTACGCGGTGGGAGTATTGCATTTATTATTGATTATTTCATTACTGGATGTGGGTTTTCTATATACTGTAGTTTCAAATGTGTTTTTCAGTTTTTTAGCCCTGAACGCGAAGCTATTGAGATTCTAACCACTCCTTCCTCCATTAACGAACGCGAACACAGTATTATACCCGAAGAATGGCAACAGATCCTGACTACCACGAATTGAAGTGAAGAGGAAACGTCAGCAGGAGAGTTTTGTTTACTATGAAGACCGGCAATCCAATGTTTCGTCATTTGCAACGCTGAAGATGGCTGTGACGGCAGCCGAAATATATTCGTTGCTTTTTAAGGATTAATTTTAAGGTATGAAAATTTTTTAAATAGTAATTGTAATCCTTTGTCTTGAAATGAATATATATCTTCTTAATTTGTTAAACGATTTTTTTTAAATGTTCCAACGAACATGTGTGCATAAGTTAATCATCTGTTTTTAACCCTTAACAACGAAATCAATTTTTCTCTAGTTACATTATGAAAAAATGCTTCTTTACCTTTTCCTCTGTGTTACTCCAAGTATTAAACAAATTCTCTCTTATTGCAAGATTTATTGTTATTTAATTTATTTTCATAACAAAATGGTAAAGATTATGTTATCCCCCTCCCCAAGCACTTTCATGCTGAAAACATGATATTTCTCCGAATTTATATGCATTTATATATTTAATTATAATGTTATTAACAAATTTTCTGCGATTTTAGACAGTTCTACAGTTATTTAATAAAAAAGCACCACAAAACTGGCATTGTAAAAAATATTACTTACAAACTTTGAATAAACACCATAAAATGTAATAAACTCGCAACAATTGTTTCGGGTCGAAAAAGCACACGACCCTTCATCAGGCGAATAAAGTAAGCACGAGTGCTACAGTCAAAGTGGCAACGCACCGCTTGACTGTTGCCGCTTTGACTGCAGCACTCGTGCTTACTTTATTCGCCTGATGAAGGGTCGTGTGTTTTTTCGACCCGAAACAATTGTTGCGAGTTTATTGCATTTATGGTGTTTACTCAAAGTTTGTAAGTAATATAGTTCTACAGTTAGTTAGACAGTCACAGACAATGATTATTTAATTCAATCTGCAGATAAATAGTCATCATAAAAAGTATGTGTCACTGATAAATGAAGAACAGATTTTTCCATATTATGGGATTCAGTTGTAATCGCAACTGGTAAGAATAAAAAAATTGAAGAATTTGATTAGTTAATACATGTTTACACGTGTGTAAGACAAATTCATGTTGCAAAACTCACTCAAAAACATTATTCATAAACTATTACTTTTACCCATATTACAATATAGTGCTATAATAAAAGTGGTAATAAGCCAGCGAATGGTTAAATTAATATAATAAGACAAAGTAAAATTATGTATTGCTCACGAATTTTGAAATCATACCACAATTAATTAAATTAACCATTATTTATCAATTAATTATTACACACATTAATTTAAATTATAGCATGTTATTGGATACAGCAAAAGTGAGAGTGAGTCAGAGAATGATTACATAAATGTTATTTGAAAAACAATGTTAAATCATGCTCTTGTGAACTGTGAAATACTTTCCCATATTACGAGATATAGCAAAAGTGAGACAACAAGCAACAAGTAATAACTGAGTGTATGTAATTGATTGAATATAATCAATTAATAAAAATTATGTTAAGATTTAAGTTTAAAATTAAAAAATAAATAAACAAATATTGCTAAATTAATGTTTTTTTTTTTTTTTTTTTTTTTTTTTTTTACAATTCCTTACAAAATGTGTCATGTAATAAAGAGAATGTAGGAATGATTTAGGTGTTGTGTGTATTGGGGGGGGGGGGGGGGGAATTAGAATTAGCGATGACCCCGATGAAATCTCACGCCTCGCCACTGCTGCCTGTCAAGTCAAGGAAAATCAAAGAACCAGGGAAAAGTCAGTCAAATTAGGAAATTTGGAATAGTCAAGGAATTTTGATAAATTTTGTGAAAATAAGTTAAATTTATCATTAAATTATTAATGCTATTTTATATCACCAAATATTACGCTAATGTTGTGAAATTTTCATAGGAAATAAACAGTAAGAATCAGGGAAAAATCGGGGGAAATTTCGAAAAACAGTCAGGGAATTTAGAAAACTTCTAATGCTAGCCACCCTGTATATACTTAAAGGTTGAGTTTCTTCGGAGGCTCCCTCATGACCGGAGGTTCAGGGCAGACTGCTCTCTCTGCCCCACTCTTGTTACGCCACTGATTTAACAATGACATAATTTGGTGCTAGATTTAGCATATGTTCTACTGAGGTGCTGTTCATAATTTGCATTGTAGCTACATATTGACCTCTGTAGTATGGAATGTTACTGAACTTGATATATAAATTGTAAAGGACTCGTGAAATACAGTCCCTGGTCATCATTGGTGACAAAGTAATTGGCACCTATCTTGCCAACTTTTCAATGGAAACTCATTTTTTTTTTTTTTTTTTTTTTTTTTTTTACTTTAATATTTTGGTAAAACAGTTGGTACCAGAAAAATTTGTCAATTCCAGTCCCAGTGCTTAACACGCATTGTTTCGAGATACTGTTCTGTTGAATCAATAAACTATTAGGGAATTTACATCACATTTCTCTGTGCATGTTTCACAACCCATTATTTGAATAGATGCAACTTTAAGGTAACTTACACTGCTGTTGTTCATGTGTGCTTTGTGATCCGGTGTTGAATCATTGTGCCAGTGTAATGATATGCCAATGTTGGCGGTGTATTGATTTAGAGAAAATAATAAAACTGGTTTGATAGATTTAAACTGGTGCTTCTCGATGTATCATCTAGTCCTAGTAAGCATTTGAAGGTTTTTTTTTTTTTTTTTTTTCATAGAGAATTTTAATTTCTATATTCAAATTTTAATATTGGGGGGGGGGGGGGGGACAAAGGGGGTTATTGTTTACTTTATATCAAATTTTTGCTGGCTACAATTTTTTTTTCAAATTGCATGAGCCCTGAAAAATATTTAAGGCAAAAGTTTGCTGACTCAAATTTGATATATATATATATATATATATATATGCATGTATTTCAGGATATACTTAATAGCCATAGAAGCTGAGATATTCTTTCAAATTCTGTGGCACTAAGCAGGAAAGATATTTTAGATGATTATTATAAAAAAAAAAAAAAAAAAAAAAAAAAAAGCTGTATGGATTCAATTTTTATTTGGTTCACTGGATCACTCAACAATGGATGCTATTTTCTGATAAACTTTTTTTAAAAAAAAAATCTATGATTCTATTGTTAGAAATTAACATTGGTAGTTAACAACCACAATACTGTGTTGTTTAAAAAAAAAATAAAGTGATAGTGAGGTAATGTTATTGCCACAGCTCCACACATCAGTTTTATTTAAAAGTGTTTTGTATACTATTTCAATTTTTATATGAATTTCGATGCATAATCTATCTAGAACTCAATGTGCACACATATAATTTTAATTTATTAATGTAATTCTCTATTAATATAATTTTAGAGATGCTATGATATCTGGTATTCAGAGAAAACTCTGGGAACTTAAAAATCAATTTAAAAAAAGAAAAGGAAAATCAAGAAATTTTACTTTAGTGCAAATTCAGGGAATTTAGAGATTAAAAAATAAAAATTGCGAAGTAAAATTTTAATTTCAGTTTTTAGATTATGTAGTTCTGTAGTTGCATCTTGTTTTTTATTTTAGTGCTTTATAAGGAAGGAAGAAAAAAAAAAGTCAATTATATGATTTTCTCCAACTATATAATAATGTAATAAAATTCTAGATATGTTTAATTAGCATGTAAAGATGTTAGATTGTGAAACTGCATGATACTGTGTCATCTCTTTCACTTTGAAAAAAGACAGGAAAAACTTTGGGATTTCCCCCCCCCCCCAAAGATTCTATAATTCTTTAATATAAAGAATATTTTTTAAAAACTATCCAAAAGAATTATACCTCTCATCCTGAAAAAGTAAGAAGGGAAACATTGTAAATTATTTTGAACTAAACTGTGACAAATAAAATTCTTGTGAGACTTAATATTTTATATTCAGAATTAGATTATGATATTCACTTCATAGATAAATCATTGAATTTGATCAAGGTATTTTATTAAATAAACTGTCAAAGGAAAAAATATATATACTATACTGTAACTGTTTTAGGATAATAAATTATTTTTTGAATATCAGTAACATTTTTTTTTTTTTTTATCAATCTAAGAATTTTTTTTTAATTAATTTATTTATTTTGTGTATATTGTGTTTTTCCTACAGATGTAGAAAAATATTTTCAAAGTTTCTGTGTGAAGTGTTACTGAATATTTATTTTTATGAAAGAAGAATTAAAGAAATTTGGTAGGATATCATTTTAGAAATCATTTGCATGATTCTACTCATATGCTTTTGTCTGACGTTTTAAACTGAGTAAGATTATCTAAAATATCGTAGCATTTTTATATTTTCCACAGTTATAAACTGATGTGTGCAAATAAATGTAACGCTTTTCATTTTGCATGAAATACTATAATGTGGCATGATCGTAAGTAAACGGGCTTCATTTTGCAGCTATATTTTCAGCCATATTTTTTAATTTAAGATTTTTATTTATTTCTTAATTGGTGGTGTATTCTATTATAATGTACATAATAAAGATGCACACACGTTATTCAAATGCATAGCTTTTGCACATGTGTGAACATTTTGTACTATAGTTCATATTTTTAATAACTGGAACCGCTAAAAATTATATAAGTTAGACATTTATTGAAAAAAAAAATATGAAAATTTCATAATTTATTTTATTTATTCTATTTATTAAGAAGTTTTATGCTATTGAGTTTGACAATGTAATTTTTGTGTTTGCGCATAACTTCTGACAACTTCTATTCTATTTTATTTGTTTATTAATTATTATTTGAATTGGTTTTTAGGTTTTGAAAATCTCATTCCAGGTTAGGATTCTAACTTGCAGTATCTCTTTGTTTTTATCCATTGTCCTCTATTCTTAAAAATAGGATAACTGCCATAAAATTGTGTTTAAGCTAAGCTGCAGTATTTTTTCTTATGCACAATTAATTTTACTAAGACCTATCCCCCAATGGGAAAAAAAAAAAAAAAAAAAAAAAAAATTAACAACTTTCTAGTATTTATTATTATTTTTATTATTATTGGTAAATTAATTTTAAAATATCGCAATTTTAATTATAAAATTTTTTTAAACCTATTGCTATTGACTTATGATTTTACTTTTTTTCCACTGTTTCCTAAAAAATTATTACCCTTATAAATTTAATAGATCTTCACAAAAATCTCATATTTTAACTGAATGATTTTAATAAAATCTAATAAAGATTGAGAATTATAATATATCTTAAAAATGAAATAAAGCTATGTATGTGTATTGAATTATTAGATTTCATATTAAAAAGTAATGTACATGAGATGATTTCAATAATTATAAAAAAATAATTGTATTTATTAAGTTTTTTTTTTTTTTAATAATCTTGCGTAATAAAAATAATATGCTGTGAGTTAATATTTTGTGTTAGTGAAAACTATACGATATATTAATTTTTGCAACATAGTTATTTATTAAATTAAATTAAAACATACAACTTCATGTTGATTGACGGAGCATAAAAGAACATAGCCATGACATCACAACCGGAAAAATAATCACTGCTTTAACGCAAGTAAATAGAGATGAAAATATAAATATTAAATTTGGACATGTAAGAAAAATAGTCAATTATCAAAACCACAATTGTGCCGCTGTTAGGGAGTCTTTAGAAATTTTATCTCATTTTAATAATTGCAATGGCAATGGTGGAGCACTGCTTGATTGTCAGTGGTGCCGAGTTTTTAAAAGTGGAGAAGCTAAGAGGGAACGCCAGTTTCGTCAAACTTCAAACACTGTTTCACCAGTGAAAAAGCTGGGGTGCCCCATGCGAAACTAGTCCGGCAATCAACATGAAGAATAAAGGTTGTATGTTTTAATATAATTTATAGTTATACTTCATGGTTTAGTTTATTGCAAAATAGTTATTTATTGTCTTTAATCCATTAATTATTTAAGAATGTTAAAATAGAAGTCTAAATCATAGATATAGTCCATTTTTTTTAAAGTTATCTGCAAAAAACAATTTTAATAATATCCACAAATTTTTATTTCTATTTTGAATTAAGTGCATAGCCTATAGTTTGTACAGATTTCTTATATTTCTTAATAACTCCTTAGTGCTAAAAAATTTTCAGAGGAATGCTTAGAACTCCAAATAAACAAACTACTCCGTAGAAACTCCTTAACATGACACAAAATTATTTTTTAAATTTTGCTGCTTTGACTATGTTTTGTTATTGCTGTGGGAAAAATTCAATGCATTGTGAATGTAAAATGCCCAGTAATAAATATTCAGTTATTCAGAAAAATTAGAAAAAACTGTGTTTAAAAAAAATATATATAATATCCATGCACCTGCATGTAAGATTTATATTATGAAAAATTATACTGATTGAGTTTGAATGTACATCAGCTGAAACATCTTGTAACTTTCCAGATCACTGTATCTCAGCATCTGTTAGTTAAAATTGTACCAAATTACCTATATAAAATATTAAATATGAGAAGGATTAAATTTTTATCCATGTTAATCAACAGTAGCCGCCACTTAATAAAATCACTGGTTAATAAAATCAGCCGCTTAATAAAATCAACATCGCCGGTTAATAAACTCAAAAGTATCTCTTCAGCTGCAAAAAATGTCATTTACGCACTCTAAACAATTTTTTTTATTTGCACTGTTTTTTTTTTTTGTTGTTGTTTGTTTGTTTTCTTTTGTTTTTACAAAAAAATAAAAACATAGCAATCTTCAGTTATCCATCTTCGTAGATAATTTTACATTTGCAGCATAGTTGCAAATTAAACACACCCCATCGCTTAACTCAGTAACAATTTCAAAGAACGTATTCTTCAAATTGCGGAAATTCGTTACAAATTTTGATCTGATTCGATTTCTTTTTAATTATAAAAAGACAATTTCTAATTCTTATTTTGAAACAACTAAAAAGCAAGAAGTTTAAGAGTAAGGATCTTTAATTTAAAAGAAAAACGTGAACTTCCGGCAAAGTAATGATGATTTTCCTCAAAAAAAAAAAAAAAAAAAACACATCGGAGCTTGGGATGTATTTAATTTATTATATTGAAGGAATAATTAATTATCTTTCAAAAATTAATTAATATTGTTTATTAGTTCCATTATTTGTTACCTTTGGAAATTTCTTTCCAAATTCAGGAAAATACTAACTTTTTCTTGTGTGCAGGAATGTTCGCTGGATATTTAAATCAGCTGCTTAATAAAATCACTTCGGCTGAGGACGAATGTGATTGTAATAAGCGGCGGGTACTGTATTTAAAGATTTCAGAATCCATAAAAGTGGTTTTTGGAAATTAGTCATTGTGCATGCATGGGGGGGATGTCTGTAGCTGATGAATCTTCTGACCATCACATATCCAAAATGGATAAAGGGAGAACAATGAAATTTCATATTTTAAATTTGTTGGGGAAAAAAAAAAAAAAAAAAAAAAAGGTAGGGGAAAAAGGAAAACTGAAAAAAGACAAATCCACAAAACATCTCTAATATATATATATGTATTCAATATCACTATATAAAATCCCCTTTTAAATGTGTTTTCATATGTATTAGTTGGTTTCTTTGGGAAAACTTATAAACATCCTGAATAAATAAGTCAATTTTAGGTCTCGCCTATTGATCTCTTTAAAAAGGCTTGACAGGTTTTCTTCAAATTCGCTATATTATTAGGTTCTTTTTAGATGGCCCAAACTGTTGGATTCCAGTGAACAGATCCGTTTGCTAATTTTTTGGGGGAAATCAGAAGTGAGATTAAAAATTGGTATTAAAAAAAAAACACCTAATGATTTTCTTCAAATTTGCTACTCAAACCACTTTTTAGATGTTCTTACACATTAATTACTTGCTTACTAGAATGTGATTGATTGGGTGTCATGACTAGATAAGTCAGCTTTAGATCTCGGAAATGGGTGTTTCAAGAAAACCACTTTACTGATTTTCTTTAAACTCATTTTATAAACTTATTTTTATATGTTTTATGCCATGTATATTAGTTTGCTATTGAAAGAAAATTGTTAGGCATGTGATTGATAAAGTCAGTTTTATGTCTTCTGACCACACTATCTCCAAAAATATTTATAATATGTTTTATTATTATGCATTTTCTAAATAAAGCTTTCATTCATATTTCATTCAATGTTTCAGCAAACACTTGTTTTTTTTTTTTTTTTTTTTTTTCCATATTCATAAGATAAAAGTATTGGATTTCTAAAAATTTTCTATTCCTGATTTTTGAGGGGGTTTATATATTTCCAAATGGTCTGAAGATGATTTAATCAGTTTTAGAAAACTTCTGTATGTCTGTGTATGTAAGTTAGCAAAAATTTGTGAGAACTGTATCTCATGAAAAAATTCATGGTATGTCACGAAAATATATGTTTGGTTGGATCACAATATAAATTTGTGCTGATTAGATTTTGGTATAAATCGACCTGCAAGGGGCATTGTTATGGTGCTATAACCCTCACATGCGGGAAGACTATATCTCAGCCTTTATAGTATATATAAAGCATCAAATTTATTATTATTAGCTTTAAGTTTTTATTTTTTTATTTTTTTTATTGAAATTGCTTAAATTGGCTTGTATTCTTTCAATTACACAACTGGTGTAATATTAAGAAATGTAATACTAAAAAATAATTTTAAAATTTTTGCTTCCATTTTTATTTCTTAATGATTTTTTTTTTTTTTTTTTTAACATATTATTAATTTTGTATTGTAATTTGTATACTGTAAGGATTCTCTCTCTCTCTCTCTCTCTCTCTCTCTCTCTCTCTCTGTGTGTGTGTGTATACATACATACATATATATATATATTGTTTCTCTAAAGCTTTGTCAATTTTTCTGCAAGTTTTGTAAACATTTTAAAAACCTATTCCTGTTATTAGAAATAAATAAATAAATGATTAAATTTTGATGTTATTTCTAAAAAAAAAAAAAAAAAAAAAAAAATTGTAAATATTAAGTAAAATTGTGTTAAAGTTACAAGTGACAAGTTATTTGTAGGTTTTTAAAATGCACAGTAAAGTATGTTTGTTTTTCTTCAATTTGTGGTTGGTCCCTAATTTTACTTGTTTCGAAAATGTTACTGTAAGTGTGAGCTTAAGAATGTTCTTTATATGCCTGAAGTTCAGGCCCATTTCATCTAGCATTTCCTTAGGAAATAGGAAAAAATGTCAAAAAAATAATTAATACTGTGATCGCCCTTTCTACTTGTCACATGTTCACTCTTGAAGCTGTTCTAAATGCATAGTCATTTCAGAAAAAAAACGCACATAGGTTAATTGGCATGGTTGCCTTTATTTTAGCTATTAAAAAAAAAAAAAAAAAAAGAAACATGAAAATTTTTAACGAGGAATCATTTTACATGATATTCTCCATGATGATTCACCATGGAGATTAATTATTTTTAAAAGCTCAATTTATTTTAATAACAATAATAATAATGGTTCATGGCTTTTTTTTCTTCTAAATATATCTTTTTAATTATTTTGGAAAAAAAAGAGATGCAGTCCTCAAATCAAATTAGCTGCAATTTTACTGTGAGATAGATTCTTTTACTTCTAGAGATAAGCTGCTGTGGAATTATCTTTATTACAACAATATAACTGTAAGTAGTTAATGCTTTTTTTCTTTATTACAGAACTATCAAATTTAATAATACAGAAGCAATAAAGATGTGTTCATGTTTTATTTCTATAGATAGTTATTTGATTACAATCAAACAACCTTAAAGCATTGTTCTTATTATTAAATAAACATTGGACATTTTTCCATAATACAATAAAGTATTTGTAATGTTTTAATATTAAATAGGTTTATTTCATTTAAGTTTTTCATCCGTTTAACATGTGCTGTTTATTTTCTTTTAAAAATTGCTAAAAGGATTTCAAAAATGGCTGTTGAAGACATAGATTATGTAAATATGTAATATATATGTATATGAAATTTTTGTTACATTTGATTAAATGTTAACTAATTAAATTAGTTTAATAAATATAGTGTAATGATGTTTCTTGCAACTGATATTGGGGACAATTCCAAAGGTTTGGAGGGGTGCCAAATTGACTGACAGTTTTGGGATTTGGTAAACATCCAGTCATTGAGTGTTCCCTTATTGCTTATTTTCTCTCAGTGACTAGGGTTATTACCCATATTTTAACACTAGACTCGTTGAGTCAGCGATTGAGCAGAGGTACCCATGGTTTCTAGAAACACGGTTAAAGTATAACTAAATGCTGTGAATTGCTGAAACTTGCAACAGTTGTTTCAGGTTAAAATAATAGCATAGCCCTTCATTAGGGGAAATAAACTAGGCACAAGTGCATCGTAGAAGCAACAAGGTCAAGGCTATCTGAAATTTACATAGAGTTATACCACAGATTAAATGACATAAAAGGATTAAATTTATATATTCACTAAAACTATACCTTACTAGTATCATCCTTTTTTAATTTGCAAATATATTTCGGATGCAAATCGCATCCATCCTCATTGCGTTGATGTGACTCTGTTCTTCTAATTACTAACAACCACACAGTAAATGACCGAGAGCATAATGTTATTCCAATGTTATGGCAACACCTTATGAAAAAACAGCATGACAGTATGGCTTCTTCCGTTATACAGGTAAGTCCCAAATTTTTGCCATAATTGTAAAGTGGGTAATAAACTGCATGATTTTTTTTTTTTTTAAGAAAAAAAAATAGTTTTTAGTTTGCTGTATCCTCCTGCATTAACAATATTAGCACCATATTTGGCAATTTTTTGTTTGCTCCTAGCTAATGGAAAAGTGCCAAAAAATGTTTATAAATTCAGTTCATCTATCTGTGTATATTTCAGTAAATATTTTTAGAATGCTTCAAACTCGTATATCAGATCAACTGTAGCATGTTTTCTATTGAAAAGCATAAGAATAGTTCTACTGATTTGTGTACAGGGACTCACAAAAGAATTCCAATACATTATTGCCTATGATATGTATTTGATTTCTATAAAACATTTTAAATATTTTTATACAGCTCAAAATATAACAAATTAACATACATTATCCAGGTGCACCAAAAACGTGTTTCTTGTAGAATAGGATATAATTAACATCAATGATTAAAGTACAAGGCTGTGCAAGAATATACAGGTGCATCTAAAATAATAAAAGAAGTCTGTCTGTCTCTCTCTGTCTGAGCATCTATACGTTCAGCCCCTACTGAACGCAGAAGTATAAAATTTGACATAAGTGTGCTCTGAAGCCTTCCCGAGTTGATAGTGAAAACAGAATTTAAAAATTTTAATTAGTTGCGGAGATAATTAAAATGTCGACCCATGTTGATGGAAAAATGACCGAGAAAAAGAAACTTTCTATCAGCAGACGATTTTCTAAGCTGTCTCGATCGGAAACAAAACACATGGAGACAACGGTCTGCGATAAAAAAGGAAATGAATGTAACCAATTAAGATATCACGTGCTTCATAGAAGGGATAAACATTGCAGTTTTCAACCTTTTTCAAATTTTCATTCACGTTACATTTGAATTAATATTTGGCCTAGACAGCATATTATAAAGCTACTGTTCAATTTTCATGAAAATATATGAATGAATAAAAAAATGACGTATTTATTGATGGCAGATTCAACCCACGTGTTCCAATTAACATATGTACAGCTAAAGCTTATACAATGACGTATTTATTGGAAAAAGATTAAGTTTTCTTTTATACTTTGCAGTATTTTAAATTGAGATATGCTGTTGAAATTTCGTAGTATTTGGTTTTAATGCCCGATAATTCGATTGTGAATATTTTTGAAAGAGTACGATTATTAGGGAGGGCTTGAGGAAGGGGGAAAAGGGGCAAAAATTTAAAAAAAAGAGTTACTGCATTTGAAATTGGTTGGTATATTTAGATTTTGAGGCAAGGTAAATCGAATGTGAATATTTTCGAGTGTAAAATTATTATTATCGGCGGAAAGGGGGGGGGGAGCGAAGGGGCAAAGATGTAGAAAAGGAACGGGAGTTTCGGAGAAAACTACAGAATACCCAGAACACCTTTATTCTTTAATATTTTGCAGAGTTTCGAATTCGAATTTCTGCTCACATACCGTACTAAGGATTTTAACGTTATATAGCCCGGAATTATGCAAGTTTCGGGGATTACTGAAAGAAATTTCGCAGAATAAAAGAAAAAAAAAATACATTTTAATTTACATTTAATTGCAAATAAAATTTTATTCTAATATTCTAATACGTGTATTTCAAATTCTAATTATGATTAAATTATTTTTAATACTTCATTCGAAAGACATTTTGAAATACTTTTATAGTATCAAATCGAAAGTGGAATTCGAGATTTCACCTGATTTACACGTTTTAAGGTGTCCTGATTAGATTTTCTTTTGAATCTCAGCTACTAATTAAAATAATTTCATAAGTAATACATCATCTGAAAGCTTTGTTGATTTGGAATTGAACAATATATTACAGAAATTTATACCGCCAGATGGCGCTGTAATATTTTAAAATTTCAATATTTCAAATTCTAATGAGCGAGGTGTAAGTTCTAAAACGGGGATAAAGCGCCGCAGGCGCCACAGAGCGGGACTTAGCTTAAGTCAGAAATTTGAAAGATCATAATATGGTGAGCGAACAGGCTGTTTCAGATATTGAAAAGGGAAGAGGGCGCCGAAGGCGCTACCGAGCGGGAATTTACTGCGATTTCAATAAGCTATTTTCACGATATATCAATAAGCTGTTATTAGACCTGAAACGGGAAAAAGGCGCCGCAGGCGCCACCGAGCGGGAGTTTCGTAAGGTCGGATTTTTTAGGGATCGCGAACCAGCTGGTCGCCGAAGGCGACTATCTATAATAATAAAGGAAGATGTCTGTCTCTCTGTCTGTCTGTCTGTCTGAGCATCTATATGTTCAGCTCCTACTGAACGCAGAAGTATAAAATTTGACATACGGGTGCTCAGAAGCCTTCCCGAGGGGATAGTGAAAACAGAATTTAAAAATTTTAATTAGTTGCGGAGATATTAATTAAAATGTCGAACCATGTCGATCGAAAAATGAGCCGCGAGATTCAACGGCTAATTGCTTAAAAAAAAAAAAAAAAACATTCTATCAGCAGACGATTTTCTCTGCTGTCTGGAAAGGAAGCAAAACATCTGGAAATCATTAATGTCACATGTTCTTGAAGTGGAATTAAAAATTACAAATATCAAAATTCTTCAAATTTTCATTTACATTACATTTAAATTAATATTCGGATTACACAGCATATTATAAAGCTACTGTTCAATTTTCATGAAAATACATGAATAAGCAAAAAAATTACATATTTATTGGGAAAAGATTAAGTTTTCTTTTATATTTTGCAGTAATTTGAATTGAGATATGCCGTTGAAATTTCGTAGTATTTGGTTTTAATGCCCGATAATTCAATTGTGAATATTTTTGAAAGAATAGAATTATTAGGGAGGGGGTAAAGGGGCAAAAAAAAAAAAAAAAAAAAAAAAATGAGTTACAGCGTTTGAAATTGGTATATTTAGGTATTAAGACAGGATAAATCGATTGAGGATATTTTCGAGTGTAAAATGATTAGTAGGAACGGAAGGGGGGGGGACGCTGTTGTAAGTTCTAAAACGGGGATAAGGCGCCGCATGCGCCACCGAGCTGGACTTTGTTAAAATCAGAATTTTGAAAGTTCGTAACACGGTGAGCGAACAGGCTGTCTCAGATATTGAAACGAGAATAGGGCGCCGTAGGCGCTACCGAGCGAGAATTTACTGCAATTAAATTTTTCAATAAAGTTATTTTCATTATATGTTAGTGAGCTGTTGTAGGACCTGAAACGGGGAAAAGGTGCCGCAGGCGCCACCAAGCGGGAGTTTCGTAAAGTCGGACTTTTCCAGGATCGCGAACCAGCTGGTCGCCGAAGGCGGCTAGTATGAAATGTAAGTAAAAGTGGCTTGAGATGCATTTCCATTTATTTTTATTTATTTTAGAAAATTTTTTAATATACTTACTATATTGCAGAGCCCGAAATTTCAATTTAGATTACACTCGCCAAAAAAGAGTTACTCCCCACAAAATAGGGTTGACACATTCTGTTTTTTACGTATTTTGGAATTTGTTTTCCCAATTATTTAGAATGCTTTTACAAATATGCATAAAATTTTATGAAATAAACTGGCCTCATATATCATCATACATGTATGTATCAATGTGTTGCATTTGATATTTCAAAAAGATTAAAATATCTAGGAGCATAAATGTGAAGAATCATTCAAAGAAACACTTTGTCAAACAATATGGAACTTTTCCCAAAAAAGATTAATCATATATATATATATATATATATATATATATATATATATATATTAACTTTTTTGTGTTAGAAATATCTTTTTTGCCCAATTTATTTTGCCAAATGAAATGCCAATGTTTCTAACTTGTTTGTTGTTGTCATTTGAAATGGGAATTTCCAAATTACTGTTCTCGATAAAATACTTGCTTAATACATCATTGGAAGTATTGGCATTTTATTAAAAAATAGTAGCGATTGTCGGGCAGTGCATATGGAGACTTCGCACACGTCAAAACGAAAAAGGAAAGGTTAAGCATGAGGCTATTGTCTAAGATTGACAAAATTTTGTTGTTTTTAAGTTGATACTTTTTTGGTGTGTGCCACCATATAGTATAAGAATTCTAACTATAATTAGATCAAATTTTACTCAACACAGTAAAAATTTGCCTCCCCAATGGCGAGCGAACATTTTGTGCCATGCTATATTGTGTGTATACAATTTATAGACATTATACAAGGGTTGTCTAATATAATTTGTTCCACCTTTTACTGAATCTAAATTATGCAAATGAGTATTACTACTCACTCAGACTTATCAGTGCAGAGTACTATCTACAGGTATCAATGACTTAAAACTGTCAGATCATATAACAGATAACTTTCCGAC